>MU825400.1:2788847-3388847 GCA_029204205.1 Desmophyllum pertusum
AACGATACAATGTACTTGACCGTCCCAAAATTGGACAAACTTAGCATGCAGGCCTCACATGTGATTTAGTGCTTTGAACCTGTGTACCAAGCTTTACACGCTCTACTGTGAAAAGCCCTGCTAAACTGCCTGTCCTGCAAGGGTAACTTACATGTAGCCTAGGTATGGTGTGTAAGTAAAATTACATTGATTAAATATTTTTATTCACAAGTTATGAAGAATCACAAACAGGACTGTGAGTAGGAGTAGACTATAAGTTAACCAGAAAAACTTTTGTGAGCAATACTCTCTTTATTTGCCAACTGAAGTAAAATGTTAACGACTATAAATAGCTGGTGATAAGTGTATATAATTGTATTTACAGTCATACAACAGTACCTTTCTATTTTGCACTACAATAAATACAAATGAACATGTATGTTGTAACTAAGTCTTGTGTCAATGACCAAACTACACTTGAACAGGCCATTTCCAAGTTTGCCTCTCAAAATGACTCCTGGTACAACACCTTTGATATGAACATGAGTTTCACTCGCATGTTTATTTCCATACAAATCACACTCATTTTCATTTGTCATGGTTGCGTACCAGGACTCGTTTTAAAACAGAGGCAAAGAGCAACTGAGAAATAGGCCCATTGTAATCCCACCACACACATTACAGTCGAGCCTCTACTAATGGTCACCTCTCTAAAAATGCCAGGGTTTTTTTTCATTCCGACTGTGCTGATCTGTCGCTTACTCTTATTGAAACCTCCCTAAGGCAAGTTACATGTAATTCTGCCCCCAGGATGGCCATTGTAAAGTGGTTCAACTGTACATTTTGTAATCTCATTGTAATAAAGGGAAACCTGAGAATCCTTCAACGCTCAGATGTGGTCGATATTAAACATGTCCTCTAATGGGAGATGTGACTGTACAAGGCATTAGAAAATAGCTTAGAGAAAGCTTGTTTCTATATAATTATTATAACTCTGTAGAAACATATTAATTGACAAGTTTTTTGTGAGTTGTTTTCTAAACGAAACTGAGAACATTTCGTTTATAATTATTATTTTGAGATATAGAAACACTCATCGAAGTTGGGAAAACTTGAAACAGCTGTAGGAACACTTGCCTAAGACTTATACTCCCATAGCATTTATTGTTCTCCCAAACAGCAAATTAATGTCATCTATTTTCTTATCTGTTTCATACACAATGGAGACTGTTCTAGGGATATTTTTTAGAGGAAATGGAAAACATCTTGCTTGACAGTCCATGTTATCTGTCAGTTCTTACAAACACTAGAATGATATAGTTTGGGAGAACATCAATATTGGTATGTATGCATCATTTTGCGTTATCCCAGTGTCCAGTTGTGGTTCAGTAACTACGAGCGGACACTCGTAACCAGACAGCTCTACTTACGGACGTGTTGACAAAACCCCGTTTGAACTCTAGCTCATACAAACTGTCTCTGTAAAAGTCTACAAATTTCCACATTCCCGTAAGCGGCCAGCTTCAGTTGCGGACACTTTTTCTGCTTTCTGAGGGTGTCCGCTTACGGGAGCTTCAACTGTATAGAAATGTAGGAAATGACTGGGTTTTTTTTACATCAGTAAAGTATCTACATGATCAAAGTTTTAGTTATCAAAGCCAAAGCTCAAGCTTTGGGTATCTCCTCCATTCAATGTCATGTGTTCAGCTGCAGCTGTCACGCCTCCAATGGCATCGCCGTCATCCAACTTCAAGTCATTTGACATCTGGTTGTCTTTGGCCAGTTGATGAAAATGCTGTTGGTAAAAATGAATTTGCCACACCACAAAATTAGATTCTGGTACCTTTAAGGGGTCAGAGTAATTTACTACTCCCATACATCATACAAATGTATATGGGGAGGTGCGGTGACCTGCATGTAATGATCACTTAGCGCACTGGACTCCGGACCAAGCGGTCCAGGTTTGAGCGCTGGCCAGGGTCATTGTGTTGTTCTAGGGCAAGATACTTTAATACTCTCACAGTGCCTCTCTCCACCTAGGGGTATAAAGGTGGAGAGAGGCACTGTGACCACAAAGTTGTTCAAGGACATAACCCCCAAGGTTTTAAATTTCATGGTATTTGTTGCTATTGCAAGTCAACACATTCTGGGCTACAAGATAATTGATTATAATTTAAATAATTATGATAAATTATACACTTTCTGTGCCTACCTGTGAGTTCTTGAACTCTGAGAATAATGTAAACAGCACATGAAGGCCATGGATCCTGTTGTTATGTACAGGAATGTCAAGGATACCTGTCGCCAAAAATGAAAAAAAATTAATTACACAATAATTATTATAAAAAACATTTTAACAACAGGCTACAGTTCAATGGAATACTTAAGAAATATCTCTACTGGGGTCCATTTTTCACGTTAAGCAGCTGCAACTTACCACAGATCAAGTCAATGTACTGATTTAACTCCACATCCAGATCAGCTGTGGAAGTCCAACCTATTGAAAATTGAAGAGAAATATTTAAGTAAAATGCTTGAACAGATCAGACAAGGGGTAATCTACGTTCTATTGGGTTCAACCGCAGCCGGTTTAGGTTGAAACTGTTGACAGAGGTTTCCCAATAGAACACTTTTCCAACCGTTTTCGGTTGTTAATTTATTTTTTCAACCTACGAGTTAGTTTTGGTGCCGGTTGAAAAAGTTGATCAACCAAACCAACCGAAAACGGTTTTTCCCCCAATAGAACACACAAAAACCCAACCAACCCAACCAACCTAAAACGGTTGAGCCCAATAGAACACGACCCAAGTCATACATAGGATAATGTAACCTTCAACAGCTGCGTATGTAGGCACTCAAATTACACCCCCAAAGTACAGTTTGGAGACAGGACCAGGTTAAGACAATTTTTGGCAGAATGGAATGGAGGCAACTTGCTTTAATATGTTGGTAAGGAATAATTGATCTCTGACCTGCCAAACAACAGACTGGTGCCGACTACCAACTAGGCTCGATTTCCGCCGATCTCTCGAGTCCGGTCTTCGTTCCTTCCCGAACAGCGGCTGGTAATCGAGCCTAACTACCAACTTCAGATACAGTTTTCATGCTATGATTTCTTTTAAACTTACTCCGGCCAAATGCAGACCTCCCACTCCATTCAGTGAACAAATCTGCAAACTATGTCAAAGATTATAACAAGATAAAGTACAAGTATACCTGATTCAAAAGTTCTTCAAATTCCTGTTGGCGCATTCTTGTGGCATTGAGAGGTTCAATATACTGGCATGTTCCTTAAAACAGAGAGAGAAAGTACACAAAATTACATACTTGTAGTACATGTACAAACTCCCAATCCTAACTGATGTAAACTATAACATCAAATTAATCACAAAGCCAAATATCACAATGATCACGTCAATGTGGATACAATGTGAACAAGTTATTCTGTTTCTGCGGAGAGCTAGATAGATGTTCTCTAGATTTCCTAGTAGTTGACTACTGCTCTTCTCACCTCTGATAATGAACTGTTATTGAGGAGCAGGTTTTTGACGATGAAGTTCCCTGTTTTAAAAAAACAAACAAACAAAACAACCCACCCCACCCCCACATTACAGTGCTGAAATTCAGACCAGACCCACAATCATCACTATTATAAATTAATATACAACAAAAGTGCTACATGTAAACTGCAAACTTTTCCTGGTTGGGGGGTACACTCACTGATAAAAGTGACTGGGACATGTTTGGCCTATGCTTCGGGAAGAAGCAATGGGCCAAAGTAAAGTAAGTAAGTATGAAATTATGTATGAAAATGCCACTTTTTTTTTTCTCTTCAGGTAGAAATTTTTTCCACCACAGTACCCACTGGAGGCCTGGGTACTTGCATTGCTCAACAATAATCTAAACAAAGTCTGTTCACTTGAAGTCTAATTTTATTATTAATTATAGACAGTCAAATATAATTTAGTACAACTGCATGGTATAAAGTGGCAAATAACCCAGGGTCATTATAAAATCTCTTACCTGATACTATCTATCCAGTTATCTACAGCTTTAGGATTCTTTTCTGGATCTTCAATGCTGCGCACAGTCTGTAGCAACAAATAAGAGACAAAATTGTAGAAATACAGGCTGGACTTCTTTCAAATAATGACTTATCAAGGACTTTTAAAAAGACTAACTGTACTCTTTTTAAGACACTCGGCAAAAAGAACACTAAGATGCAAAGAGCCGGCTCTTAACGTGTCACTGCCAGTGACAAATCACAGAATTGCATTAATTAATAGTAATAATTAAAATTAGACTAACTTATTGGTCATTACTTTTTATTATTGGTTCTCACCTCTGATAATGAACTGATAAAATTAATAAATTTCTATGATTGTATTGTACATGTATCTCATTAAAATAATACTAAACCATGGCTTTTAGGTTTGTCTGTTTGGAAATGGTTTCTAAGCTGCAGATCCAGAACTGAAAAAAACAAACAATAATATTGTTGCCTCACTAATAAATAATTATTGCTTTACAGTCAGGGACAGAAATTGACTTGCAATATATTTTTTTGTAAACATCCTCCCTAGAGTTGTACCTGTAGGGTCTGATTGTTTTTGCCATTGGCTCATCAAGGACCACCAACCCTAAAGTCTCTGGTTTACCATCTGGCCGTGTCACCTACAACACAATCATGAAACAAGTTACAGTAAAATCTCTATTTAGCCCCTCCCCCCCCCCCCCCCTCTCTATTAAGCCCCCCTCTCTAATAAGCCTCCCCCCCCTTTGGAAGTCAGATTTTGTTAATACGCCCCCCCCCCCCCCCCCCCCCCAGCCCCCTTTCCGTTAGGCTGATGTAAATGACTTTTCAGCCAATTTGTATTGAAACGTGGTCTTTAATTTCCAGAACTATCGTTGAGTTAGGGTATAAATGATGTTTGCATAATATTTTGTAAGACGGTCATACATAACCCAGTTCCTTGTTCTGTTTTGAAATACACAGATACAAAAGAAATAATTTAAGAATTAAATATGATACTAGTTACAGACAACAGGTTTAAGCAGAGTCCCAAGGGATGAAGGGTTGATCATCACGCACTACGTACATGTATTTGTATGCACCTCATTCAGCATTCAACACAGGTAAATAAAATGTACCTATGGTACAGTCAAATTTGGGCATTAAGTTTTCTCCAATGTTACTTGTCAGTATCCATTTTTAATTTACAATAATACAATCATCATTTAGCATCACAACCATTGTATTCTTACCTTCAAGAATGCATCAATGTCTCCAACAGCAGGAATGAAATCAGGATTAAACGGCTTCATTTTATGCTCCAAATCAATAGATTGTGGAGTTATACCTACAATCAACAGTGTAAATAATTTATTAACTAGTAATCAATCAGTCAAAAAGTGTCTACTCTGACTAGTACCTATTTAGCTGGAAAGACACAACTTTGAATAATAATAATAATAATAATAATAATAATAATAATAATAATAATAATAATAATAATATTTAAACAACTTACTCAACCTAACATTGTACAAGTTTGAACATACCGTGTAATGTACTGGAAGAGCTCCTTGATTTCTTGACTCACAGGAAGGTGCTCATAGTCAGCTGGGTCATAAGCACTGCATGGAAAAAAAACATAGAACAACTAGTTGATACTAACTTGTTTAGGCTTTTAGTAAAATTTGGAAATTAAGTATAAAGCGTCCTGGAGGCATGTCCCCTCATAAATTTGTTAAAAGCTTTGTTGCATTTTTCATCATTTTCTCCCAAGAGTGGGCGTCCACAGGACACCTGGATGCCCTTCTGGCTAAAAGCTTGCCAGACATGTACAGTAAGACCTGTAGGCTTTACATGAAATTCTTGCTCTCAAATTAGCCAATCAGAGCACACATTGTAGCCACAATAAGCAGTTGATATTTGTTGCTGTTGTTGTTGTTGTTGTTGTTGTTGACGCTCGTAAGGTCCCCAATGTACAAGGTCAGTAATTTCCTCATCACCCAGCAGGCATTGTATATGTTGCAGTTTCATTTGTTTTTGGTTGAAAAATGTTCAAACCAGTTTGATTTTTATTTTCCTTTGTTTCAGATTATGATTATGAAATATAATTATGAAACAAAATAAAATAAAAAATCAAACTGATTTTAAAAAACAATGCCTGCAATAACAATGTGCAGCTCCAGAAAATATCCATACCCACCCCAAGGAAGGTCATTGGAAATTCCAAGGGGGAGGGGGTCTCAAAAGCCAAAACATGAAGCAAAGTGGAATTTCCAGAGACAGGGGTATGGATATTTTGTGGAGCAACAACGCGCCGGGGTGTCTAATCGAACAAAATCGAACAAAAAAACCAATCGAACACCAATCGAACGATTGGTGTTCGATTTGCGTTCGGTAATCGAACATAATCGAACATTTAATTTTTTGTGAGTTCGATTATTGAACCAATCGAACAAAATCGAGCGCAATCGAACAAAATCCGAACAAAATCGAACTCATTAGAACAAATCAAACAAAATTGAATGCAATCGAACCAAATCCAGTTCGATTTTGTTCGGACTGCAATCTCTTGAAGATTGAGTTCGATTGCCGACCGTTCAATAATCCAGAACGTTCAATTGTGTTCGATTGCCGACCGTTTCGATAATCGAAGGTTCGATTGTGTTCGATTGACAAAATGTTTTTGTGAGTTCGATTATGTTCGATTGCCGAACACAATCGAACGATTGGTGTTCGATTTTGTTTGATTGCTGAGCGTTTGATTAGACACCCCGGTAACACAACACATACCCTTCCAGTGCAGTTCCATGTGCATCTTCATCATCGTCATCCTCCTCTGAACTGTCACTCTGTTCATCGCCTTCGTCATCATCATCATCATCATTTTGCTGACTTGGCATTTCTTGGCCAGTTGGTCTCCCAGGTCGCTCCTTAATCCCCTGTAAGGCACCTGGTGACCGAGCATAGCCTCCAGGAGCCTCCTAGAGATATGATGCTTATGAATTAGCCAAAACTGGGCATGACTAACTTCACTATGCATGCTGCAGGGCTGCAAATAACAGTCGGTCATCGGACAATGGCCGAACCAATGGCCGATGAAATACCAAATTTGGTCGGACACTAATGTCCGGATAATTTTTTTTGCCTTCCAGCGCAAATGCTAACGAGTTTTATTCTAAACGCAAACTACATTTATTCTGCGATGACAACACGTTAAATTAGCAGGTTCATTTATCAAGCAGTATTGTAATATGATGTCCGACCTCAGTTTTGTTTTGTCTGACCAAAATGGTGACTTAGTCGGGACACATTTTTCACATATTTGCAGCCCTACATGCTTTACAAATGTATGGGCTTGCAGTGATAATATTAACAATTAGACTAAAAGCCCAAGTTTGTTATGAGTGAAAAGCCTGTGCAAGAGACAAATGAAAGGTTGGGATGTAAGGGTCAGCAATAGAAAAGAGGAGAAGAAGGATTTATTTCCTTCTTAATTTTTTTTGCATGTTTATGAAAATAACCTTCCCATTCCATTTATTTTGTGCTCCTCGTACCCTAACCTTTTGTTCACCTATTTGCGTGTTTGGAAAGGAAGCAACTGCTATGCTGTCGCAGGCTAGATAGCAGTCAGAAACCTAATTGTACTGAGTATCAAAATACCAAAACTTACTTAAGTTTTAGGTTTAGAAAAACGCACATCCTAAAACACCCACACAGTACCCACCTTTCTTTCAACTAAGTTATCATGGTCAAACTCATCATCACTTTGGTCAGTCATGGAGATAGACCCAATTCCTAAGAATAGAAGAAGAGGAAGTTGATTACATCCCGAGACAGTGAAAAACTGCCATCACCAGGGATGGATCCAGGAATGTTTGATAGGGGGGGTCTTGTCCGGTCCCAGGGTTTTACCGAAAATGTGAAGTAGATTGAAGGATAATTTTTGGAAGTAGATGGCAGTAGTTATTACCAGAGGTCTAACTATATAGACCACTGTTATAATTGCTAAAAGGCGTGGAGGGGGGGGGGGGGGGGGGTGTTTGGCGGTCTCCCCCAGAAAAAAATTGAGATTTCAGGCTCTGAAAAGTGCATTTTGGTGGATCCTGGAGATGGTTTTGCTATGGATAATGGAGAAAGCAAAACACCCTCAGGTCTGATAGGGGGATCCGGAACCCCCCGACCCTCACCTGGATCTGCCAATGATCATGATTACCACTCACCAGGATTATATCCACCAGGTTTGCCCACAGCAGGTCTAGGACTTGGAGAAAAGGTACTGGCTACTTCCTCATCATCATTTACCTCAAGAGTCTCATCATAAGGTTGATTCACGACAAGCTGCAAATTGTAATAGTGGTAAAGTGTGACATCACAAATTTTCAAATTTGCGAAATTATGAAATTTTGATCAGCTATTCAAACCTCTCTAATTTTGCGCCTGTTCTAAACTGAAGGAACAGACGCAAAATTAGAAGGGTTTGTATGGAGAAAGTTAACACCAGAAGTGCCCATATCTTGGCCGCAAATTGCAATGGATAGCTTAATTTTTGGCAAGTAGACGTTTTTTGGCATGCTTCCTCTGAATAGCTGATCAAATTTCATAATTTTGCAAATTTAATTTTTGTGACATCATGACTTTAGTACTCTATATTGTCTGATCTTAGGTCTTAGCCATGAATTTGGTCATGACTGTAAACTTACTCATACAGTACTGTTAGTACAAGCCTGATAAATACACTGTACCCACATTTATTATTCCACTATTACGTTGTTTCACTGCAAAATATCTGTGCGTATTATATGTTAAACCATCGAATAAGGTGTATGTATTAAGGACGGTGCCTCCTAATACCAAAGTATTTTTGCGCGGTTTATGACTATGCGAGAAAAGCAGATCTTAGGGGCGACCCATTTAACTTCTGAGGGGGGGGGGGGGTGGAGGATTTGAAAAAAAATATCCTGCAAGCAAACTCGTATGAAAAAAAATTTCGTGCACACGACCACTGACGGAAAAAAAATTCATACACGTTCAGTGGACCAAAAAAAAATTCCTGCAAGACACTACATGATGGGCTGACTTCAACTTCAGCTGCTGCAGGCAGTTGGGATTTTAATAGCATCTGTATTTGGGCAAGAGGGGAACTGGAACTACAATAATTTTTGCTTCTCCCTTCTTCAGATAGCTTTTTCTGTACATTAATAATTATTATTATAGCTGTGGTTACACAGTACCAGTCTAAATAACCTGCGATCAGGCCCTCCTCGAAGAGAGCGCTCTCGTTCTCCGCGAAAAGAAAGGAAAAGAACGCCTGATCGCAGGTTACAGTCTACAGTTTTGTCAAATCCAAGATGGTGGCCCAGGGGGGAGGGGGGTACTCCCTAGCTTATAAACGGGCTGTGGAGGTCCACCTATTGTGAACCGACGGTTCAAAAGAAGTGAAATAGTAGTAAAATAGTAGTGCTTGTTCTCTAGTAGTAGTTTGAAAATGAAGTCTGAATCAACTGGTTCATCCAATAAACCAAACCAATCACAGCTTTGAACGTGTTTACATTATGGTCTTCATCGACAAAGACAACATCAAGCGAGTCATTTTCTTCATCCAAATATTCACTCCTTTGGCTTGAAAACCTCTTTAATCGAAGGTCTGCAATTTGTATTTCTAGTACTCTTTCATCATAAAGTTCCTGTTTGTCAAAAATCCATTTTGAATTTAACTGAACAGTTCCAGAAATACTCATGTTTTTACGTTCGGTTCCATGTCAAACTGCCTTCAAAACGCACAAAATGTAGTCTCAGACAACCTAATCTTTCAAAATTTCCCGGGGGGGCATGCCCCCGGACCCCCCTAGAAACTCACGCCTTCAGCGCTCGTACGATTGCGCCTTTGGTACTCTTAACGCACCCTCCCCCCCCCATTCCAAATCCTGTCTACGGCCCTGCCGGTAGCCACCACTATACCTGCAAGATATGTGTACAGGGCCAATGGATGTGGTACGATGGAATGAAGGAGAAAACATGTCCAGGAACAGGCCTAGCTAGGCCTGACTCCTTTCATCAGTGCAAGTGGAAAGGGATCACCATCTCATTGCTTTTACATTCAGTAATAATAAATATGTATTATTGATACATATGTATTATTGCTGAACGTATTAAAAAGCAACGAGATGGCGATCAAAGGTCAGTCACAACGGAAAAGGCGACTTTTCCTCCGCTCATACACACACAAAAAAAATATCCTGCAGCATGTTACATGGAGAAAAAAATATCATGCACACAAATGCCCCGAGAAAAAAAATTCCTGCAGCATGAAAGGGTTTAAAAAAAAATTCTTGCCTATACCAAATCCTCTACCCCCCCCCCCCCCCCCTCAGAAGTTAAATGGGTCGCCCCTTAGCAAGGGCTATTGGATTCCAAAAAGAAAATTGGGGGCAACCACGCATTTTCAGAGATAATCAAGCTTCAATCTAGAAAAAAATGCTAAAATAGCATTTTCTCGGAAAAAAGAAAAACATATTTTTTCGCAGATTCCCTTTGAATTTGCCTTGACATACACGAAAGCAACAATAAATATAAAAAAGCTTTAAAATACTTAGCAAATGGTAATATAACAACTACTGTTTATGTGTTTTTAAATTAAAAATCATCGCAACGTAGCCATTATCAACCCTGACAGCTCTCCTCTGGTATACCAAAAATACAGTCTAAATAACTTTTGCACAGGGGTCACCACGCATTTTTGTAAGTTATATGAAGAAAACGACCATATATTTCCCTGCCGAGCTTAGCCTTAAAGAGATTTTGCAATGTTCTGCATGTGCGCGCGCTCGAGCGCGCGCTAATGACGCGAGAAATTATGCGCACAGAACGTATGCGCAGTAACAATAGGAGGCACCGTCCTTAAGCTCTGGCCAAACGGAGATGCAAGTTGAACGTTGGTGGCCAAACGGAGTCGCAAGTTTATCGCAAGTGTATACAAGTTGCAAAAAAATCCATTTGAATACTCCTGCGTGCGCTGCAATTCAGTACCAGAGGTATAAACAAAAAACTTGCATTGACTTGCATTGAGTGGCCAAACGGTGAAAAACTTGTGTCTACTTGCACTCAAATTTGATCTTGATCAAAGTGAATGCAAGTCAACATAAAAGTCACAAGTTGGAAGCTTTCATCTACTTGCGTTTCCGTTTGGCGAGGGCTTAAACATAGGGTGCATGGTTTTAACAGCATACTGTAGTCATGTACATGTAAACTAAAAATTGTTACAATAAATAGACGTATTTATAATATTTAAAGACAGAAAGGCGGCAAAACTTATATTACTACAGTACAGCCTTTCAGAGATTTGAGCGCATTACGAAAATTTCACTTGAATTTTAAAAACAAAAAAGGTTATAAAACTGAAATCACAATTAAAAATTAGCTTATTGTAAATAAATTTACAGAAGTTTGCTTGTATCCAAGGACAACGTAGCTTGATATCTACTGGAATAGTATTTCGACTTCACTGATAAAGATTCGAACTATTAGAGTGCCATTTCTCGACCAAAATGTTTCAAAGTAACATTAAAATGACACACGTTCATTGAAGTGTTTTTTAAATATCACAATATAGAAATAAAATCGGTCAAATACTGTTTAGTTTACCTTCCTTCGCTCGTCATCGGAGTCAGCCATGAACGAAACAACCCACCAGGTTCGTTACAACTTACATGACGTACTTGGCGAATACAAGCGCTCATTCCCAGACTCCGGTAGGTCACAAGTCTATGCGGGGGGCTTCTACTTATTTCAGGGGTGGGGGGTAATCAAACTGGAAATGTCTTTGGAAAATTTTCGTTGTTTCAAAAAATTGGGCGGATGCTCGTAACTATTATAACTGTATTTACAACAGTATTTCTAGTTACGGACTCTATCTTTCGTACTTCCCGCGAGTTCAAGGGGGAAGGGTACAGGGGAATACCGAAAACAAGGCAGCCACATTCTACTTTCGATATACAGCTGTTTCGAGAAAGGTTGTCAGAAAAAAGCGTACGCGACAATCCCGAAAGGTATTGTGGGTAGTTTTAAGTTTCAACATTTCACAAATCTGAGAAAATGACACGAGACGGCATGGACGTATGTTTGCGAGTGCTAAAAGAAAGCAACAAAAGTAGGTTCGACAGCTACCAGTGTCAGGAACGTACCTTGCTGATCATTTCCCAGATTACCTTTCGGGATTGTCGCGTGCGCTTTTTTTCGACAACCTTTCTTGAAACAGCTGTATCAAAATTCTAACTTGACTACAAGGTTTAGGCAAAAAGGAATTAATTATCCATTCCTCAACCTCAAAAGAACTTTAATTTTAGTTTGCTCAACCCTAAAACAGATTCAAGAAATCTACACCAGTTTAAAAATAAACGTTACTCTTTATTTCCTTTCCATATCGATAATAAATTTTTGTTTTATTTTACAAAACTCTCACCGAAAATCTCTAAAATAAAATACTTCACAATTCGACTACAAGCCCGAGTTTCCTATGAACAAGTAGTCAACAAGACGTAGTCGTGTAACTGTTGACAATCACTCACAGAAAACGAGACGGGCGAGCAGTGTAATTGTTTTAGTAGACTCAATTAAAGATATAGGTTAAAAACCTACAATTTTAGATATAAATCGAGAATAATTTTTCCTTTCACAGCCGGGGGAACAAGCAACCTCGTTCCCAGGGTCTCTCTTCTTCCCGTCAATCGCTTTTGGCGGGAAGAAGAGAGACCCTGGGAACGAGGTTGGGGAACAAGTGCCGCCATTTTGGGCAAATCTTCGTTGAAACACTCGAAGGGTTTCCGATTCTTATTATCCAATCAAAGCTTAGCGCGAGCTACTCCGAAAGCAATCGCGCCTGATACTCAGGCGAGCATGGCTAACGACAGGATACGTCATGTTGCTTAGCAACTTCGGCGACGAAAACCGCGGGTTTAGTCCCGTCTTGGAGGCGGGAATTCGCAATTACATTGGCGCTTGTTCCCCCGACTGTTCAATGGCAATGCGATCGCGGTCTCTCAGCGAATAGTCAATGACAAGAGAACGAAACAGATTTGCAACAGACCGCCATGCGTGTCTGGTAATTTAGTAGTAATTTTTATATATTGGGCTTTCTTTCTGACAAACTGTGCGTAACATCTGAGCAAATATAAACCATGCAATTTTTAACTGGGCTCATTTAATTACCTGCATTTACATCTTTATCAACTTTAAAACTTTTAAATAATATTATATTTTATCTTAACTGGAACTTTTGTTAGGTAACGCGTACCAAACGCAACTGTAACTTGGCTTGATATTAAAAAAATAATTATAGCTTTTTAAACGTACTATCAAGTATCAATTTAGTTCTTTAAAATAATTATTCACGTAAATAAATAATGACAGAGACCAGGACAAATTAACCCTTTTCCTCCCGGCTAAGTCTGTGGATGAGACCCTAGTGTGTAACTATTCATGCTGTACAAGGTGGTTCTAACTTTTGAGTCTGTGGATGAAACCCAAGTGTGTGACCATTCAACTGAAAGCTATTGAGCAGTACTTTCATGTGGTACTGTTCGCTTTTCAAGACTTCAAACATCACAATTTCTCCAATTTGTTAGACTTCTGCACTTAGGAGGAAACGGGTTAAGCGGAGGTGTGGGAGTAAGCCCCCGTGAGCGGCTCTCCCAAAGAAAACAAAGACTAGGATTGAAAAGATTACACCAGTCGGGTGGACAAGAACAGCCATTTTGTTCTGGTTTTGAAATCCTCATTGAAACATTCTTTTTCTCCAGTCAGAATTCAGAAATGGCGCAATTTTTTTCCCGAACATTTTCGCGCCAACTCGTCACCATCAGCATACGTCATGTTACCTAGCAACAACCCGAATGAACGTCACATCACCATCAGCATACGTCATGTTACCTAGCAACAGCCCGAACGAATGCTCGGAAATGAGATTTCACCGACGATTTCCACCAGCCCAGTCCCTAGGCGTTCTCTCTTGTTTCGATGACCGTGCAAGGTCTGAGACGGGAGCCGGCGAGGCTATACCGGTGACGTCACGACACATGATAGAGTCCGGACTCCCCTCCCCTGAGCCGAGAACGCCCAGGAACTAGGCCGGATTCCCACCAAAAAAAAAGCTACTTGTTTCTCGGACTGAAATGGAGGGTATTGAGAATTCTTCAGTTTGACTAGAAGTCTATGAGAGTTTTGACGTCTTGAATTCTCTGTTGTCGTCGTTCTTCAGCGGATGACTTGGCTTTGAACGCTCCAGCCATCAGCTCTCTCTTCTTCTTCTGAAGTTCAAGCATGCGCTCTTCCACTGAATCTTTCACAACAAACTAGGAGAAATAATTTAATCAGCAAAAAACGATTGGTTAGCTTGGTGGTTGGTTGATTGGTTGATTGATGCTGACTGACTTAGTGACTGACTGACTAGCGGATTGACTGACTGAAAGACTGATTGACTGACTGACTAATTGATTTTGACTGACTGACTGGATGACTGGTGGCGGTTGATCGATTGATCGACCAACCGACCGACCGACTGGCTAGCTAGCTAATCGACTGACTGACTGATCGATTGACTGACTGACTGATTGCTCGCTCGCTCGCTTACAGTTTCAGTTCCCCTAGTGGGGAATGGAGGAATAATGGACCTTAATAACGGACCTTAAAAGGAGTTCGTCATAAGCCCAAGAAGAACTGATTACAATAAGTGCTGCCTTATGTGAGTTATGTCAATCAAGAGGTGTGAAAAACTATTGTCACTGTAAGTATCACGTGATCAGGGCTACACTGCGTGACGCGTGACACAGTGACTGTGTGACCACTGTGTAACCCACCTTGGTTACAATAACATCCTTGGTCTGCCCCAGCCTGTGACACCTGTCAAAACACTGATCCTCAGCCGCAGGATTCCATGCCTGCAGGACAAGAAAGGAAGGCCACATCATCTACGTTTTACAAAGCGAAACACTTGACAAAACGGTTCAAACGTTTGTTTCAACATACAGACTACGAGCAATCCCCCTTGTCCGTCAAGCAAGAAGCAAAATAAAGTGAGAGAAAAATCATAGCCACGCGAAATCTGGGGACGAAACGTGCGTCTCGTCCCCAGATTTCGCGCGGCCATTTTTTTCCATCTTTGCTTCTCGCTCAATGAACTAAGGGAATGAGGGAATGCTCGTAGTCTATTCAACGGGGTGGGGGGGGGGGGGGGGGCACTCCCTTATATATGCTATATAGGTACGTGCCGCTGGAGAGGGTATGGTTTTAAAAGCATTTTGGTCTGGAACAGGGTATAACAAACAACATTTTTAGGCCTGGAACAGGGTATCAGTTTCCCAGAAGTTGGCACGAAGATCGGTAATTGATACTCTGGAATAGGATATGTTAGTCAGACAAAGCTTTACAAGTTCGCTTACAAGAGCTGCTTACTAGTTTAGTCTTGTGCGTTCGAAAAAAAAAATGGTTAAAAATTGTCTGGAACAGGGTATCTTTTTTTAACATTTGTCTGGAACACTACAGGGTCGCAAAATTAGCGTTTTGTGGCCTGGCACAGGGTAAGGTTTTTTATAGCCCAGCGATAGACACCCCCACCCCCAGCGGGGGGGATTTGACATACCGGATCAAGAAGGAACACTCTGGAAGCTGCTGTAAGGTTCAACCCAACTCCTCCAGCCTTCATCGACAGCAGCATGATAGTAGGAGAGTTCGCGCCCCGGTCATCAAACCAATCTATGACTTCAGCTCGCTTCTTCTGAGTCATTTTACCATCCAATCGAACAAAATTGAACCCTTCTGCTTTCAATGGCGTCTCAACGATGTTCAACATGGACGTGAACTGGGAGATGACCAAACTTTTGACCGAGGGATCTTCGCTTCTGATTTTGGTCAAGAAAGACATTAGTGTATCAACCTAAAATATAAAACAAAACAAACAATCATTTTAAAGCAACAACTGTGTATTGAATAAACTTAAGGTAAAGCCGCACTCGGGCCAAACTGGCCCACACTGCCGGAACTTATCCTGGTTTCCTTAGCATGAAGCCGACTAGAAGTATTGCTACTCCCCCTGGATGGGATGCCAGTCCATCGCAAGTTACCTCCCAGCACTTTGTCGCCAGTACCCATTTATACTCCTGGGCCCGGTTGTTCAAAGCACGATTAAGCTAATCGAGGATTCGCGTGAATTTTGATCTCAGTTTTGTAACTTTTCAGTGAGGTTTTCTGTTTATATTTTTTATCCTTCAGTTTTGACTTCGACTAATGTCAAACTCCACAAAACATTTGCAGTGAAAACACTTTTATACAAGAGAAATTAAGACCTCGATTAACTTTTAATCCTGAGTTAGCGTTAATCGGCTTTCGAACAACCGGACCCTGGATGGAGAGAGGCACTGTGAGACTCAGAGTAAAGTGTCTTGCCCAAGAACACAAAACAATGACCTGTATTGAATAAACGGGGCAAAATACATTAATTTTATTTCCTTGCATTG
Source organism: Desmophyllum pertusum (assembly GCA_029204205.1). NCBI lineage: Eukaryota > Metazoa > Cnidaria > Anthozoa > Scleractinia > Caryophylliidae > Desmophyllum > Desmophyllum pertusum. The sequence continues at coordinate 2,805,348 of MU825400.1, forward strand.
CTGTTCAGTCTCTCCATTTTCTCAAATCGTGAAGCGGATTAATTTTCTCAAATCATCAATGCGGATCACCTGAGAAAAGAGAGAGGCTGTGAACAGTCTCGAGAATAGGTAGCCAATCAGAGCAAGCAAAAAACTGTTTAGGAAATCATAACCGTGTTGGAGGTCTGGATACCTCGCCTTAACTAGCATAGAATTTTAAGGATTTTATTTCTCCATTAATAACTCCTTAGTTTTAGTTTTGATTGAGAAGATATATCAAACTGCTCACAGGAGACAGTGTTTCATCGGCTATCCAAACACCTCAAATTTCCTCAAAAATACATTGTACTCCACTGCGCTTCGTATTTTCAACTCTCTTCTCGGTGATTGGAAATCAGATGAAATACTATCCCTTGTGTTTGATATAAAATTATTACATCAAAGTATCCTAACCTTTGAACTTGAGTGCCATTCTTCCGATCCATCGCCTTCATCCACGTCGTCTGCCTCAGGTGGAACCTCTACCAACACATCCAAGCTGATGCAGCCACGGCAAAGAGGGCAGCGGGAGTTCACCGTAGACGTCTTGATCACATCCTCTATGCAACTCCGACAGAACACATGGGCACAGTGTGTTATCACCGGGGTAGAGAGGGAATCCAGACAAACAGGACACTCCTCGTCAGCTCCTGAACTCAGAAGGGTGATAAGGGTGGACACAAGCTTCTGTTGGAGTTCTTCTGGGGTGGAGCAGCCTTAAAGATGAGTAAAAGCAGAATATAAGATAACATGCAGGCTTTTACTGTAAAAAAAAAAAACAATACTACACAGTCCTACTCCATGTTCTAAGCCCAGCTCAAAATGTCAAACCCGTCAGCAGCCCTGCTAGAGTCCTACTGCAGCTGTACCGAAGTTCTAACAGTCTCACTACAAGACATGCTGTCTATACTTAGTTTAAACTTTGTTAACCAACTGCCTCGTGTATATGGAGTATGGGTGCCTGGGAAATCCGGGGGGCCTCCAATGTGGTCAGCCCCCCACCCCCCTCCCCCAGATGGAATACAGCTCCCATGGCTGGCAATCCCCGCCAACCAGCCATGAGCCCCCAATGCCCAAGCACCCGTCACACTGACTAGATCAGTGGAGAGGAAGAAAAGGGGGAGGGGGAAGAACTCGCTAAACATGGCTGAAATACTGCCAAGATACGAGCACACCACGCCATTATGCCCAGAGAACGTAGAATCCTGAGCATGGCAAGAGCTAAGAACCGCTGACCACTAAGACAGCTGACTGCACACTCATTATTGGTTAACTTGGTTAAAATTCATTTAACCTCATTTTAAATGTTTCAGTCGGAGGAACAAGTACCAGTTGATGACGAAATCCCACCTCCGAGACGAGACTGAGCCCACTGTGTTTGTCCCTGAAGTTGCTAAGCAACATGATGTATATGCTGGCATGATTGCTTTCAGTGTACTCGTGAGTGCTCGCCCTAGTTTTTGATTGGATAAAATGATTCAGAAACTCTTCAAGTGCTTCCACAAAGATTTGCCAAAATCGATACTTGTTGCCGGCCCAACTGGTTCATAAATCATTAATCTGCGGGAATCCCACAGTGTCATGCTCTAGAGTATAAACGCTGAACCCTTTGTAAACAAGGCCGGCAGTCCAAGTTTGAACTCAGTTCATGTTTAAAACCACTTGACTACAATAGAAGTAAATGAAATTATCCGGCACAGCACTTACTTTCACTTGCGGACAATGCCAGCGCTGAAGTGCACAGTTTAGGATGACAACACAGCTGTCTGAGCCGCATCAGAATTGCCAACACATCAGCATAATTGTGAAGAATGTTACCAGTCTTGAAATATCTACAGAAGGAAGCGAAGGATTTTTTTGTTGATTGATTGTCTGAATGAATGAATGGTAAATATGTACCAGTTATAAGTTTGTTCTACTGTCAGGGGTAAGTTTACCCTGAGTCTTTTGCCATGGAGTCGCATATAACTTTCTCTGGACATCTTGCGCAAACACTAAACAATCCCCCCAACAACATTACTGTGGTACGAGCATATCCACACTACAGTACAGTACAGTTGAACCTCCGCTAATGGACAACTACCGTAGGCAGACACCACTCGTAATCGGACACTTAAGTCATGTACACAGCTACATACAAACACTACATTTTTAACCTCCCATAAGCGGACACATCTCCTAGCCCCAAGGGTGTCCACTTATGGGAAGGTTCAACTGTACTTACTTGCCGATGACCAGTTTTCCCTCTTTTGCCATGGAGTCGTACAGCTTTCTCTCTTCAAGGGACAGCTCAACAGGCTGTATAAACACCTGTCTATCAGGTAACTCCACCATTGGTTTTCCATTCACTTGCTGTGTCTTGGTGCGCCTCATGGCAATACTTCCCATAAGTAACTGCAAACGACTGTAAAGAAATGGCATGAACATACATTAGGTGTCAATGCTAGGGAGTCAAAAGTTATCAAATGTTTGCTTTGGTTTCACGTTTGCTGAGCTCAATAATAATAAGTTCAAACATCTCGTGCAACATACTTTGACCAATCAGAGCAAACAAAGTCATGTTTTTTCAACCAATTGTGATTTGGCTTACACATGTTTTCCCGCGCTTGGCACTGCACCGGTCACATGTTTTGTATCGAGTTCTGATTGGATAATTGCGTTGTTTGCGTTTATAGTGATTGACCAGATGTGATTTCTTTGGTTTTCGTTTCAAGGTAATCATTACAAAACCACTCTAAGCTCTGTAATTGGTTCAAAAATTTGTGCAATACGCTCTAGCCAATCAGAGTAAGCACACTGGCTTTTTTCAACCAATAAGAAGCAAGTTTGAAGTAAAATTGCACCATGTTGGCACATCTTGAAAAATGAATCAAGTTTGTTGTTCATAATCCGTCTCCATCATCCCTAATCATAACCATCCTTGTTCCTTTTATTATTACCGCTTTGGTGCTTTTCTTCCTTATTAAACTATTATTTTGAGATTTCCCTCAATTTTGAAGAAAATCTTTTACATGGCAAAAATATTTCAATTGATAAATCGTGACATGGCTCATTTAACCTTTTGCCAAAAGAAACGAGGTTGATAACCATTAAACCATCAAAATAATTTATCTGAAAGATTAAATTAAAGTGTTTTACAAATACCTAAGGGCGTTCTCATCGCCTTCACTGATCGGTCTTTCCATGGTTCTTCTCCACCACTGCCTGTCTGTGAACGGCTCCAGTTTCAAAAAGCTTATGATAGAGAACATGTCCTTCATGGAGTTCTGAATGGGAGTCCCTGTCACTACCCATCGGCGTTCAGATTTCAGTGCATGGACTGCCTTGGACATCATTGCATTTGGATTCCTGATCACATGTCCTTCATCAAGGACAACTCTCAACCACTGTGTATTTGCAAGAGGAGATTTGCCCTAGAGTAGAAAAATTAAAAGTGAAATTATAGTATATTAAGTTAAATGGAGTTGTAGTGGCCTAGTGGATAGTGGATTCTGGATCGGGGGTAGCGGCAAATTGTTACCTGCGATGGACTAGCATCCCATCTAGGGGAGTAGCAATGGTACTCCTAGTTGCTTCATGCTATAGAAACCGGGATAAGCTCTGGTACAGACGAGCTCTGTTTCATTTGAACAGACTGAGGTATGGTTGTCAAGGGGTTAGTATGAAAGACTTGCAAACTGATGGGGGTCCTTAGACAAGGCACTTTTAATTACTCCATAGCGCTTCTCTCTAGTACCCAGGGCCCGGTTGTTCAAAGCACGATTAAGCTAATCCTGGATTAGCGTGAATTTTGATTTCAGTTTTGTAACTTTTCAGTGAGATTTTCTGTTTATATTTTTTGCTCTTCAGTTTTGACTTTGACTAATGTCAAACTCCACAAAACATTATCATGGAAAACCACATTTATACAGGAGAAATTGAAACCTCGATTAATTGTTAATCCTGGATTAGCGTTAATCAGCTTTCGAACAACTGGGCCCAGGTGTATAAAAGGGAACTTCTGAATTGTTTTGGGGAAAACCGCAACAATTCTGGAGGGACCAGTGATGGCTAGCATCCCATCCTGGACAAATAGCAATATCCTACAACACATGTTATGGAAACTGGAATTAAGTGTCACAGAACTTTGTGGGCCACTAGACACTTGGAGATTTTACCTTTACTACAGAAACTAATGATGTCTGTTTTTATGGCTCTGGCATTTTTGATTCTTATCGTAGGTAAGGGAAATGAAGTGATGATATACCTTGGAGAATTCAGAAGATAGTGTCTGGTAAGTAGTTAACACAACATCCTGTTCAGCCAGCACGTTTTTGTCCTTGGTACGATCAGAGCCATAATATGTGTACACATTTAACAGCCCATCATGAACATGAGCATCAAACTGATCCTGTAGATAAACAATATATATATATATTTGCATCAGGAAGAAAGGAAGGGAAGTGGGAAGGAGGGAGGGAGGAGAGGGGGGGGGGGGGGAGAAGAGAGGGGGGAAGTAGGGGAGGGAAGGGGAAACATAGGAAAGGGTAAGGGGGAGAGGATGGAAGGGGGAAGAGGGAAGGGGGAAGGGGGAAAGGGGAAGGAAAGTAAAATATTAGTCTCACTATACCTGCCAGTTACTCAGCACAGAGAGTGGACAGATGACCAAAGTTGGTCTTGGTCCAAGCTTTGCAGCCTCTTCTCTGCTCATCGTTGGAGACATTGCCACAGCAGCAACTTGAGACACTGATGGGCACTCCTTTCCAACAGAACTATCTGAAGCTAAATACATATATACAGTGTATAAGGCATTATGGAAAGAACACAAGTATTACAAATAGAGTAATGTAAGTATCTAATAATTATTGACGACTCCCCAATGGGGCTTTTCAGGGCCAATGTAAACAAACAAACACTGATTTCAACAAATATTGCAAATGAACAAAAAATCATCAAGATTTCCAAGGCAGACCAGTTGGCATTTGACTGATTAAGCCATTCTACATGTATGTTCAACTCTTTTTTTAGCGTAAATGTTACTTACGGTGTGACTAGTTTTGTAAAAAAAAAAAGACCCTAACCACAAACTGTGAAATCATATTATATAATTATTGTATAAATAAATGGGAGGATATGCGTTTAACTGGCCCATTTGGAGACACAACAACTAACTAACAATGGTTCTGTTTGGATTTCACATGGGTTATCAACTTAAATCAAACACTCTATCTACCTTACTGATGCACAAACCTGTTGGTACATGTAGCTCCTTGGCCACGTCATCTGGAGGAAGACATGGTAAAGGAGGCTTGGCAGCTCCATCGTCAATTAGGTCCACATCAATGACTGAACTTGTTTTCCCACCTTTTTTCTCCTTCTTCTTTTTACTTTTCTTCTTCTTCTTCTTGGCCTCCTTTTTAGTTGTTTTAGGCTTGCTGCTCTCCCGAGGCTCATCTTCTTTAACATCACTAGACTCCTTGTCTTCTACTAGCGTTGTCGTTTTTTCCTTCATTGAAACCTTTGGCTTCTTGACTGGAGAAGGCACTGTGACCGTGCTTGTCACATTACTGCTATCCTTACAGACCTCTTCCACATCACTGCCACCTTCTTCACTGAGCAATTCAGCTTCAATATACCGCACAGGTCTCTTGGTGGACCTAAACAAATTATCCAACATTTAAATACTAAAAATATTATTAGGGTTTTGAATTCAATTGGCAGCTGGTTGGCAATGAAATTTTCTGGTTGCTTCCAGATACTTTACATAGTTTGCCATTATACTTTCGTACCTACTTATAGTCTACCAGTTGCAACTTTAACCACATACTGTACTCTGAATCCTATTGAGAATCACTAAGCAATGAAAATTAATTCATTGGACTCTGCATTGAGAGTTCAGGGTTTGAGGCTTGGCCGGGGTCATTGTGTTACTATCTTAGGCAAGACATGTACACTTAACTCTCACAGTGCCTCTATCCACCCAGGAATATAAATGGGTACCGGTGAACTGTTTGGGCAACCTGACAAAATGGTAGACGGAGGGTAACCTGTGATGGTCTAGCACCCCATTCAGGGGAAGTAGCTATACTATAGTCCTGTTCACCAAAAAAACAACAAAATCCCTTTTGAACAAAAATAAGCCCAGAGCTAAAAGTGTATTTTTGGCATTAAACAGTAGCTAAAAGAGTCACCTTGACGATCTTCTGGTTGGTTGAGAGGCTGCAGCCTTCTTGATGGAATCTATACCAGGACTGAAGTTAGGATCCTCTTTACCAGTCATATCAAATGAAACATCACCAGAATACTCCTCATCTTCCTCATCATCGCAGTCTTCTTCAATTTCACCCTCATCATCAGCCTCAATAACGTCTTCATCATCATCAGTCACGAAGTCTACCTTTTTCCTTTGACTTCTTTTTGCTCTCTGACTTGTGGGTTTTGATCGCTTAGCTCTAAGCTGTAAAGAGAGGACTATCAGTGGTGGATTCAGACATGCTCAAGGGGGAGGGTGGGAGGGGACAAAGTGTGGATGGACCTTTTCTCGCCTAAAAATGGAGGGTCTGGAGTGAAGACGGACCTTTTTGTTGCCTAGGGGCGGCCCTGCTAGGCTCCCCACTGAATATGATGCAATGTTAACATTTGAAATCAAGGCATCAACTTTGATTTCCTAACCTCAAATTGTATTTATTTATTTTAAATCATTATTGGAAATTGGTCCTCATGTTGTGCCGTACAAGTCCGGGAGTAATTGTGCTCATAATTTCAAATCGCTTTCCACTTGGTCCAATTATTAGAAATTACTTATTTTCCCTAAGTTAAATACATGTAGCACTGTGCATGGAGCCAAGCTTTTAGCCAGAAGGGTGTCCTGTGGATGCCAAATCCTGGGAGAAATGTACCAAAGCTTTAACAAATTTATGGGGGTACATGCCTCCAGGACGCTCACTTTTCAAATTCTGGGTAAAAGCCTGCGTGAAACAAAATAACCTTCAGCCATGGCATGGTGCTTGGTGATGGATATGAACAGAGCATTTATTTGTAAGCAGTTATTTGGAGGTGACATAGAAGTCTCTCAAAATTTACCACGGCAGTCTAAAGGAAGGAAAAATAAATCAAATTGAAGGGCCGAGGGCATTACCGACCTATATTGACAAAGGCTAAAGGTCAATATAGGTCGGTAATGCCCTAATGATAATAACCTTTGATGCATTTGTTGTAACTTGAGCTTTTCTATCTGCCAAAGTAACCAACGGCTTTCCGTTGTAGAAATTTGTAACGATAAGCGCAATGACTTCCAGCGTCTTCCCAAGGCCCATGTCATCAGCAAGAATGCCCCCAAGCACACAGCTGGGACGGGTACTTGTTGCATAGTTAGTAGCTGTATTGAAGTATTCTTTCCTGTTACCAACGGTTTCGTTCTTTCCAGAATGGTGGAAGGTCTTTGGCATTCTCACGTGCAATCATCCAGGATAGGGCTTGCTTCTGGTGGGGGAATAGCTTTGTTTTTATGACCTAAAAAGACAAAGAAAATATTTGCTTGTGAATAGGCCTTTTTATGTTCTTCCTCTGGACAACTAGTGCATTGAATGAAATATTTGGTAGTTTGGGGTCTGGGTATTGGGAAGGACCCTCCCCCTCTAATATACTACAGTGCAGTGGTTATCCTCCTGTGACTTACATGTACATGTACATTGTGTAAACCCACCTGTCAGGATGGAACAGTACAATATTATACTGTGCATAGCTACCACTGAAATGGCATAGATTTTCATATGGGATACATAGAGGTTATTCAGCGGAAAGTTGTGTAATACGGCTGGGTATTTTTACGAGTCAGTTTTTTATTTTTTTCTAGCCTTTAGGCGAGAAAAAATAAACACTGCCGAGTAAAAATGCCCAGCCGTATTACACAACTTTCCGCTGAATAAATTGTTTATTATACGACATAATATCTTTCCTAAAATATAGGCTTTCAACAGTGTTTTCCGTAGCGCGCGGTCAGGGGGACTGAGACCCATGTAATACGGTCTCATATCTGCGCTCGTCTTTGTGCGTATCCGCACTCTAAAATGCTATGTCGTATAATAAAGTCCGTTATCAAAATGCCGAATATTGTATTCCATAACACTGATTCTAAAACATGTTAATTAAAAGTAAAATTTCACAGTTGCAGGCTAGTAAAATTTATAGTACATATAATCAAGGCTTTAATAATTGACTGTACCTCAGCAGGTTCAATAGCTGCCATCTTGCTCTGCTCTCCAAGTTTCTCAAATAGTTTGTCCAATTCTCTTGTCATCTAAAAAGTATATCATTGAAGCAACAACACAGAATACAAACAAATCACTCACATTGTAATGTGTTTGTCTGTTGAATACATTGTATACCTTAACTAAGACCTCATCCACAAATTTTATCTGGAGAAAACAATCAGCAGAAATGTACCTAACAGAAATTTAAGAAAACATATCAAATTGAACGTTTCATTGCGAGAAAGAAAAATAAATTACAATTACATAATAAGAAATGGGAACCTCTACTCCATTTAATAGATCAGTAGCTGTCGTCTCCTCGGGTATCAAATATTTTGTTTTTCTGGCAGGTTTTGGTGTCCGTACAGTGTAGCTTAGTGTGTGTTGTCTAGGCTAATGAATTGTGTAGTGTAGTTTTTTTAGCGTAGAGTTGCATAGCGCCGTTGTGTCATTTTGTGTAACTCAGTGTTGTAACCTTTTTGTAATTAAGTAATATTTATTAAAAAAATAAATTACAAAAAAAAAAAAAAATGTACTTAACTAAACAAGGCAATTTTGGAATAGTAGTTTGGGCAAGATATAGTTGTGTAAGAATGAGTTTGGGCAAGACAAGGTTGGGCAAGATGAGGATGGGCAAGACGAGGTTGGGCAAGATGAGTTTCTATTTTTCAGGCCTGCCTCGCTGCGCCTCACTCCTATTTCCTTTGTAAAAAAATTTATTGTTCAAATGGGGCCAGTTACCGAGATCTTGATTTTTATGACCGAGATCTTGTTCACTGGGCTGGAAAATTTCAGTTTGATATAAAAAGGAATAGTACATTTCTAACAAATTTGAAATTAATATAAATTTCTTGACACAACTTTAAGTTTATTTACCAATTTATCTGTCAGAAATACCCACAGAAGACACCACCAATCGGACACAAACATAAATAACATAATTATTAATAAACACCAGAAAAAAATATTTAAATACACTTACCTGATCCTGATTAATCTTAATAGAAGGCGGCCTACCGACACCCATCACTGCACGTGAGTAATTGGGACCAGAGGCGCCACTTTTTGTGGAATTGGCTCCCTAAATGTTCTCAAAATATAGCCATGCCGACGCATTCTCTGTAGGACATCCTGTTTCATTTTCTGGTCTACCCAGAATGTTATATCACAAGGCATGGTATAGATGTTGTTTTTTTCCAAAGGGAACAACACTGAGGAGAAGAAAGAGTATTATAAAAATTTCTGACACACAACTAGACCTTTATTAACACTACATGTACTATTACATTACAACAGCGCCAAAAACTGGCTAAAAGAAAACTGTGACGAGAAAAACTAGTGGATTCAAATACACATCAAAAAACTTAGATTAGAACGAACTTGAAAAAACACTATAAGCGTGGGTGGGCGGGGCATGTCAGGCAATGGCGTTTGGAACAAACAAACTTAACCTTGGACCGAGCCATATGACCTAGCCCCCCCCCCCCCCCCCCCCGGCACACTAGAACCCAGACTCCCAGCAGTGTGAGAAAAAACGTTTTTTCGCTTCATTCGTTCCTCAGCCAGTGGAAAACCACATGTTTCAATCAGATATTATGCATACAAGGATTATCATGATTATTCGTAATCAGTTACTGATTGTCCCAGCAGTAGGGTAACCCTACCTGTGAAATTTTGCTTGTAAACCTGTGCTATCTTTGAACCTCTTGCTAGGGTAAACCCTGGCACTAGGGTTACCCTGACCCCCTAAGAAATTTCCCTTTTTCGCCTATGCAAGGATAGGGCCCTCAAAAATGAGTCAAACATGCTGACTCCTTTGAGACCCCTCAGAAAAAATCTCATTTAATTGGGGGTGGGCCTTGGGGGTGTGGACTTTTGGGGGTAATGGGCCAACTCACTAGAATAGCAAAGGTGATATCATCTATTGTTTGTAAAATGTGCCAACAAGAGAACTATTGGCAGTGAAACAAAGAGTTCTTTTGTTTACCTGGTTGGCAAATTTGAATAACAAACACCATGTTTGTAAACAGATACTGTATCTTGGCAAGACACATGGCCTATGAAACGACAGCCCCAAACGTCCTATTCCCAAATAATTGCCACTATAAACTTACACAAGCCCTTCAAATCCGTGCCTCGAAACTGCTAGGGTCGAAATAAATTCATAATTTGTAAGCTGAGCCTACTGTACGTGCACACGCCATCCCATTACATTATTTTTGACATTTTTAGAAAGCTTACTTCTGTCACTTCTAGTGCAAAACTTACCCTTCTAACCTCGCCAACCTGTTGTCCATTACATCAGCCAGAGCTCTTGCTAACTCTCTCTTTATATGTCCCACTTGTATCCCATACACATTGTCTATCCGAACAGCGTTTCTGTCGTACGGATTGTGCGGTTCACGTGTCATTGATACCATCTCGTTGTTGTTCACGGTGCCTCGATAGTAGCGTATGCCAACAATATCACCTCTATAAACACCAATGCACACTTCATTGTCTAACTCATCCTCTGAGTCGGAAATATCTAAGAAAGTGGCCATCTATGCTACGTTTGAAAGGCCAAACACGAAGGGAAAAAGTGCCGGCCACCACACAAAACACTCCTTCAGATTGCGCGATTTTGGCGCCCGCGTTTCAAACGAGTGTCAAGTTACTCACAGATGCGCGAAGACTGGTGACGAACTGGTACGACTGGTACCCAATCTGGTACCCCCTCGCCAACAGATAAACGTTTTCTCTCAGGGGGGAGGGGGTGGATATAGGTTACGGCTTCGCGCACTCATTTCTGTCCCTCAGGGTCAGAATTTCCCGTACATTTTACCCCCGGTTCCCGCCCCTTCTGCCGTTTTGTACTTTCTATTGAGAAATGACAAAATACTTTGGTCCCATATATAGACTTCCTAAAATTTACTCCCACCCCCCACATGACACCCCATTGGTTCCAAAAATTTCTGGCAACATGTTGTTAAAGTGTATATGACAGATATTCTTTTATTTGCTTGATCGAATCTACATAGGATCCTGATACGAACATCGAAAACAAAAATTCCATATCGCTTTTCTTCACCGCGTTTTAGCCGTCTAAAGACGTGAAAAGGTAAAAAGCCGAGCGAGGTGGAGTCCTGGACCGAGTCGGTCGTGACGTCAAAACCAGAACGCCTTCGACAACAACTCAAAGACAGCGAGGAGTTTCGTGGCTTGTAGCCGTGTATAACCAGATATATTTTAGTTCAAATTTTGTCTAGAACCGTCAAAACTTACACAAAGTTATGTCTACGGATGATTTTGAGTTTGGGAGCGATTCAGAGCGATCAGACGCATAATTCAGTGTTTCTTCGACTGTTGATGAAGTTGAGTGCGATAGTTTTAATATACAGGTTTATATAGAAGCAGCAACAGACAACTCAGACCCAGAAGGTCCTTATGATGAGTGGCTTCAAGAGTACATTGTATACCGCTAGCAGATAACGACAGCGATATAATTTCTCATTCTGAAAGAACGTGAATTCGGAGCCCGGACCACAGGGTACAGAGGAGTTCAATTTTGATCGGGCCACTGTTCTCTTTGAAGTAACGTCGCCGTATTGCGTTACGTTAAATATATACCGCAGGCCAAATTACTGTGGGCCTCGGAAGATTGCGAAGGTCGTCCTACACTGATAGAATACGGAAAGGGAAAGAACCGATTTAGGCTTATTTTTTCGAATCCCTGTAACTCAGACGAAATTGATAAAAAGGCTTCATTTTAAATATCTGATCTAGAATTTCTATATTCTAATCAAATATCGCAAGAAGTCCGACGAAAATTCGGCTAACCTACATTTTCAGCGACCGAAATTTACGGCTTCAACGCATCGCTTTCGTACAATGTGCACCGCAACGTCTGGTGACGGAAATGACGTGCTTATCGTGACCGTCGCGTTGGAAACGTCAAACGCACGCGAGTATACCGCCTTTTGAATTTGATGCACGCCAGACATCAAACTAAAACGCGATTTTACTGAAGAAAAAAACGTATGATATGAAAAAATAATATCGAAAAACTTAATTATATTTACAACAGACATCCTAGATCAAGAATTGAAGCGATCTAGCAGGTTTTCGGCAAACCGTAACAGTCACGTTTTTTGTCAATAGGTGTCAAAGTTGCTGCGGTGAAAACAAAAGCGGTCAAAACAAAAGCGTTGCGTAACGACACAAATAACGGCTGCGAAAGAAACTAAGTTCGGATACTTGCAAATCGAAATTTTCTTTCTCCGGACAGTAGACTAGTTATGGTAGTCAACTAGAATGGCGTTCATTGTCGTGAAGGATTGATGATCTCCATGCACCAAAATAACAAAAATAAATCAAATACAAGTTTGAATTTCCGGTCATTGTCCACTTCCGTCACCAGATGATGCGGTACACATCTAACGCGTCACGTGGTACAAGTTTCTTCCCTTTTTCCTTTCTTTTCTCTCGGCACTTCGTGCCTCGTTGTCGGCACTTCGTGCCTTATTCGGAAAGCTTCGCTTTCCGAAGATAATTTGCGCCCGCGAGCCAGTGTTTACGGCTTACGAAATAAACAAACATTGCGGACGAATATCGATCAGGCGATCGAAAGGATATGGCAATAGGAAAACATAAAACGGTTGAAATGGATTCAGGATTTCATTGCACAAACAGGGATTTAGTTTACAAGGTAAAGACGTTAAAAGCGAGTTTTGTACGATCAAATTGAACTCCTCTGGACCCTGTGCCCGGACAGCTGGAAATGCGTGTGTATCACTACGCCGTAAAAATAACATTGTTTGTTTACACATTGCGCTGTTTGAATCGAAATGAGTTGAACCGATTTGTAATAAGCTTTTTTAAAATTCGCTTGTAGTTCTCGTTAGTTTTATCTTGAGTTTTCCCCCTTTTCGAGGACTGTTCGTGAGGGGCGAAGCGAGAGCCAACTCGCGAAAAAAAAACAAAAAAAAAAAAAAAGCCACGGCGATGCGACTTTGAAATCAAAAATAGGGATTGTTTTATGTTTAGCACAGAAGATGATTTACGCGGCACGCTCCAAATGTGGTAAAAAATAGTGTCACAGAAGCGGTCACGAACTAAACAAGAGAGGTTGTTTTTTCCTTTGTTTTCAGCTCCTAAAGGTATTTTGTGTTTGAAGATTTTGGGGATTTCATGGAGTAGGATGATTTTGAGGAGGGAGACGAGAGATTAAGGATCAGTAGGGTGTCTGTTGTCCTTGCGGAAGAAGCAACAAATTAAGCAACTGCACAACTCTTCGGTAGAGGCATACCAATGTGTAACAATGTGACTATGTGGATAAATAAAGTTACTATCGCGAGCCCATCATGCAGCGTCGAAAATTTATTCATGAACTGAGCGAAGACGTTACCGGACAAAAATGGTTCTGAATCAACAACTCCCGGTTTTCTCTAAGATAAATTATTCCTCTGCCTCCCAAAGTAAACCACTGTTGAAAAACTGAGAAACTACTAGTGAGATGGCTTATGAAAAGCGATTCAGGCCAAGTCATCACAAACAGCGCATTGAATGAAAATCACGCAGCTGTTGTTTCTGACTTGTCTGGGTACTTCCGGACATAATTGCTCCATGAAACATTCTTTCTAAAGAGTAATAAGAAACTCTAATGAATTCAATTACGCATTTTTCTTAAATACCTTTAGGAGCGAAATGAAGGAAAAAAACCTTGTTTTTTTAGTCGTGACCGCTTCTGTGACACTATTTACATTTGGAGCGTGCCGCGATCGTTCGTGCTAAAGATCCATTCCGATTTCAAACTGTTGGGCTCGCATCGCCGCTTCCGCGAGTTTCTGCCCCTTCGCCCCTCATGAACAGTCCTCGAAAAAGAGAAAAACTCAAGATAAACTACAAGAGAATTTTAAAAAGCTTATTACAAATTCGGTGCAACCTCATTTCGATTCAAACAGCGCAATTGTGTAAACAAACAATGTTATTTTTACGGCGTAGTTATACACACGCATTTCCAGCATGTCGCGGGCTCCGAAAATTCACGTTCTTTCAGATATGACAAATTATATCGCTGTCGTTTATCTGCTAGCGGTATACATGTACTCTTGAAGCCATCCATCATAAGGACCTTTCTGGGTCTGAGTGGTCTGTTGCCTGGCTTCTGATAAACCTGTATATTACAAACTATCGCACTCAACTTCATCAACAGTCCGAAGAAACACTGAATTATGCGTCTGATCGCTCTGAATCGCTCCGCCCAAACCTCCAATCATCCATAGACTTAACTTTTGTGTAAGTTTTGAATGGTTCTAGACAAAATTTGAACTAAAATATATCTGGTTATAACACGGCTACAAGCCACGAACCTCCTCGCTGTCTTTGAGTTGTTGTCGAAGGCTTTCTGGTTTTGACGTCACGACCGAATCGGTCCAGGACTCCATCTCGCTCGGCTTTTTACCTAACCGGAAATGAAATTTCACGTCCGTTGAGACGGCCTAAAACGCGGTGAAGAAAAAGCGATATGTAATTTTTTTTTTCGATGTTCTTTATCAGGATCCCTATGTAGAGTCGATCAAGCAAATAAAAAAATATCTGTCATATTACACTTTAAGTCCGAACAATCTCTAATATATGACATCAAAGGGAGTGACCAAAGTGTCCGTACAGTCGAACCTCTCCATCTCACGGCAGAGTTTTGAGTGTCCGAGTTTGTAGTGGGTCCACTGTCGCGTATCATTAGAGGTTATTTTTTTTTGAAAAATGTATGGCCACCTTAGAGTTCTGAGTGGTTCAACTGTGTTTTTTGTTAATGCTCAAATGAAAGCTCTCACTGTTCACATGGGGGAGGAGAGAGAGTGTAAAGAGCAAGCTCTCCCTTCGTGTTGGGTGGCAGGGGGGGGGGGGGGGGGGGGGGGTATTGAGGGGTTCTTAGGACCTTACCCTCTCTTGTCCTCCCCCACCCCCAAGAGAGCTTGCCCACAGGCTATTTAACCATAAATAGGCGATTTGTTACGACAATCATTAGAAAAATCACTTTAAGACGGACACCTCTGTAAGACGGACATTGTGGTGTTGGTCCCTGCACGCCATTTTTCAGTCATGTTAGTGTATCTAAACCTCTCTATAAGCGACACGCTCTCTAAGATGGACAGTTCGTGCTGGTGCCCGATGGTGTCCGTCTTATGAGAGAGTTTTCACTGTATTAATCAGCATTCCTTACTCGTCTAAACATCGGCAGCACAATAACCCAACAACAACAATTCTAGGTGGTTTAAGAACATTGTTTTATTGGACCGAGGAGGGCACAACCAGCACCTCGTACCTACATGTTTTTATGTCCTTTCCTACATAAAATATTAAGAGCCAATATTTAGGGTCAATATACAAAGCGTGGTGGGTCCGAAACCACTGGCGATAAAGCAGAAATGACAGCAGATCTCAAACGCCCACAGAGCTAAAGCTTTAAATTACAGTTTAGTTGTTTTTTCCTATTTTTCACCTAAAAAGCTAGTATAACGCATGTCGGATTTGATATCTGCATTCCTGTTATGCTGTGGCACAAAGCACATAAACAAACAAAAAATAAATTTGTCCAATTTTCGTTGAAAACCAATACGGTACGTTTTTATTTTTGGACATATCCGGAGGTTTCGCACCGTTACTGGCCGGTGCGATATGGTGATCATGTGCTTTTTTTGTTTGGTACTTTTTGGCATTTTTTTTCTTCTTTAGTTTTTTAGCAAAGCATTGTTATTGAATGGTGCAACTGGACGTCTTAGATAAGATCGGCCACATTCATCGGCATTTCATCTATTTGTGTGTTGTAGAACTGTTCATGTCGCGCATTGTACGAACGTCATCATTGGTCACAAAAGTTGATGGCCACAACCCTTACGGCCAAAACGACTCACCACGACCAATCCTGGCAAAGATGAAAATGTATAAAATGATTACGCGCAGATGGCCTCAGAACCAGGGGAGTCCAAAGTATGACCACTTTTAATTAAAATCACATAATCACAGTCTTTCGTGCACGCATACTATACCTAATCAAAAGCTGAAAAAGATAGCTATCCTGGCCTCTGATTGGATATTCTGCACTTGCTGCAAAAGGAATGCTGAATTAATTAAAACTGGTCACCACAAGTTTGGGCTCCTTGCTGTAAAAGCTTTCAGTCTAAAATCAGTCGGGAAAAAGAAATTCGTCAAACAGCTCAGATGGAAGAACGAGAAAAATCTACTGTACATGCATTGTTCAAAAGGGTGGAGGTGACACTTTTGCTCTAGATTACCATGTGGCCTTCTTTGTGGCTAAGGCAGTTTTCATAAGTCCAAATAGCAACTTGGTGATATAAATTTTAAATGGTTAAATTAAAGTGCGGGGTAAATTTAAAGGGTGGATAGCGCTATCCACTGTGATAAATCACTATCCAGTGGATTAGTGTAGTGGTGATTTGTTTTAGGCACGTTTAATTAACCGCTGGATAGTGATTTATTCCGGTTGATAGCATTATCCATCCTTTTGAACAACCGGGCCCTGGAGTGTTAGTCCGCGACACGATAAAAATAATCCATTACATGGCAACTCAACTCAATAAGGGAAACTTAAACACCAAATTAGCGAAAGAAAGTTCTTACTCATTGCCCCACACAGTTAAGAAATTAAGGATAAATGGCAACCCTCAATTAAATGTAGCCTGCGTGCAGAACATCTCCTATTATTGCAGGGAAGGAAATAGGAGACATCTGTTACACAGGCTACTCTCAAAGAACATCCTAACAAGCAAACAAACAAACAAACAAACAGAAATAAATAACCTGTGAATGTAGTTCTCACGGTTGTCCAGGCAAGTCATAGTTGATAACGCAATGAAACCTGTTTGTAACATCAATACCACGCTCCTAGAAAAGTAAAAGGGAAATCATTATTAATTTTTGTATTAACACATTTCAATCAAGAGAGGAAGGGTTCAAAATTTGCTGGCAATTTACAGTAAAATACTTTATTGTTGCCACTTGAATCACTTTTTTGGCATCTTTTTGGGGAGTAGTGAAATTTAGCCTATTGGTAGGGTGGATCATTATTTTGAAATTACTTTTTGAAGAACAAATCATTAATCGTCGGCAGCGTGGCCGATAAGTTTTGGGGCGCTGGTTCTTGTAATCTGGAGGTCCCTTGCATAAGCACTCCATCGCTGCTACTAGCTGGAAATTTGTTTATGTTAGGATTCTGAATTGTTTTATTTGACATTAATTTTGTTTGCCCCTGTTTGAGTCACTCAAACAGGCCAGTGGCATGTCTGCAATTAACAAGCTTTGAGCTAAGTGGCAACGACCACTATAATTAACTGTAGGGTGCATGGGAAACTTACATGTACATTTTGATAGTACATGTTACTTGGCCAGTCTGGGAAAATGACTTTAAGAATTGCACCAAAAAATCAACTCCGTGGGCAAGTGCTAATTTCCATCCCTAATTCATTTATATTTACATTTCATGTACATGTATATTAACATCAAGCACTTACCTAGCAAGTCTGTAGTGATCAACACTCTGCTGGAACCAGAACGGAATTCCTTCATGATCACATCTCTTTCTTTCTGATCCATGTCACCATGCTAAGAAAAAAAATGTGACAGCGTAACATCAGGCTGATTCTTTTTCACTAATGGTTTTAGCAGCCATATGACACGTGGAGATGGACCTTTGCTTGCTCAAAAAGCGCGGGGGGGGGGGGGGGGGGGGGGGGGGGGAGAGGCTAAAGTGAAAGCTCAGATAAGGGGGGGCCTTACATTTTTCAGCAATGGGGGGAGGGGCGGGGAGTACTCCCTAGATCTGCCACTGGTTCTTTGAAAACTGAAACTTCTGTACTGTACAAGTCTCTTGGCATTTAGGGGTTTTCACTAACTTTTAGAGCAGAAGGCAGCACTAATAATTATTGTGAAATCGGTGAAGTTCAATAGTATAGTTATCCAAATTGGTTTTAAAGGCCCCGTTTACACAGGTGATTTTGGATGTGATTTTAGCGGTGATTTATCACGCCCGTGAAAGGTATTTCTATGGCGAGTTGTAGGAGATGTATCACTTTTTAGTAACAAAATCGCATCAAAATTCAAGCAAGTTCAAAACAGCGGCGATTTTGCGGCCACAAATCGCAGTCAAATCGCCATGAAATCGCAGGTAGTTTTACACGTGTAAACAGGCCTTAAAGAAAGTAGACAGAAAGATGTAAACTAGCCCAAGGAATGCTAGACTGTTGATATATTTATTTACCAAATACCTTTGTTTTTTCAAGCTGGGCATTACATGTACCTTCAGAAATCATTGGCACTTTAAAAAATGTTTCAACAACTAGTAACATACCATAGCAGAGACTGTGAAGTCTTTGTCCAGCATCTTCTGTGTAAGCCAGTCTACTTTCCTTCTTGTGTTCAGGAAAATCACAGCCTGGGTGATAGTTAGTGTCTCGTACAAGTCACACAGTGTTTTCGAGTTTCCACTCCTAATGGAAACACAGTTAATTACATCAGGTCAGTTATGATAATTTACAACAACCACATAGAGGCAGAGGCCATCAAAATGTTAACATCATGCCAAAAAATTCTGAGAAAAATAGAAGTGCTGGTAGTTTTCTCTTTTCTTTCAGGAGTAGTGGTCTTTCAACCAATCAAACAAAGGGGGAAAATAAATTGAATGATAATGTTTTGTGGATACCGTGAAAGGAATGAATTCTTGACTCACCTCTCTTTCCACCAGGACAAAAAACTTCTTGATAACCTTCAAGCGTCAACTCCTCTTTCTTAACTAAGATTCTAATGGGATTACGCATGAACCTGGAGGTCACCTCCAACACATCCTGTGGCATTGTTGCTGAAAGCAAAATAACCTGAAAAGCAAAATTCAACACAAAATCAGAATCACCAGTAAATATTTTCTGCTCACAGTGTTCTCAATAACCTGCAAGCAAGATAAAAAATATATGAACTTTCAGTCGGGACATAAAAACTGTATGTAATAAGCGGGTGTCCAGCATTAAACGGGTGTCCGTTAAGAGGGGTTCCACTGTACCAGGCAAAGAAACAATTGAACAAGAATGTGCAATAATAATTATTGTGTTGTATGCCCACACAACCCCCCGCAAGAAGTTTTATGTCATGTCCATAGCGGATCACTATCCACTAATCATTACAAAAGTTCTAGTTTCTTCAAAACACTGCACTGATAAAGGAAAAAATTCAGTCTGGTTGAAAAATAATTTCAAACCAAAAACAAATCTAAACCCCCCATAACTGATACAAGAGGAGCGAAAAAAATAATTATTATTATTATTAACTTATTTGAGGTGCATAAATGTTACACTTCTTAACAGTTACATTATGAGCTCGAGATTTCTATGATGTGTGTGATAGTTGATGAGACTGCAGGCCTCATCGACTATCACTCATAGAAATTGAGAGCGAATAATCGTAATTGTTTAACTTTTAGTAAAAGTCATAACAATAATTTATTGTCTAGTAATAACTCTAAATCCTCCGAAACTTTGGAGAAATGAAAAGATACCGCAATTTTTGTAGATGATGTCCAGCCACTGCACACTAATGGCTGATAGTATTACAGTGTACGAGTAGCTCAGGTAATCAGATTGTCTCATTTGCATTGGTATACTACAGCTGTAGTAGATTTTTACTAATAATAATTATTGTAACAATACCTGCACTTCACTAGGTAATTTCTTAAAAATGTCATAGATTCTGGTCTTTGAAAGCCTCTTGACAACATTTCATCAGCCTCATCCAGCACAAACATTTTTATATTACGGGTAACTGAATAAGAGACATTGAAATATTTATTAATAATTATTACTAAATATAAGTCATGTTTTTACTTCACAGCTAGCAAACAACAGGTCGATAACGACAGTATTACTATCAAAACCACTAAAGTGGTAAAACCGTTTGTTAGAGATTTGAATTCGAAGCGGCTCGATTCTTAACATGTGATATGAGAAAAAAATTGTCAGATGATCTGAAAACATTTGTCACATGGTTTGCGTTGCGAGCGTCTTGTCAGCGAAAAAACACGTATGGCTTTGTTTTTTGCCGACAAGATGCTCACAAAGCGAACTGTAACAATTTTTTTTCAGATTATGTGACAATTTTTTTTCATATCATTGTATTCACATCGAGCTGCTTCAAATTCAAATTTCTAACGGCAGTTTTAACACTCCAGTAGTTTTGATAGTAACAACAACAAGATTTAGGGTTCTTAACCCTAAAGACCCACACTCGCTATAATGCAAAATCAAATCATTGAGACTTACGTAGATGCTTTCTACTGATCATGTCAAACAACTCGGCCTGGTGTTCCAACAACAGTGTGAACACCCTTATCTTTAAAAGTAATCACGTCTTCCTGGATACTGGTTCCACCAATACAAGCATGGCCACTTGGCTTCCATGTAATCACCAAGGGCAATTACAACCTTGTGAATCTAAAAACACAACATCAAACACAAAATTCTCACGCATCAACGAATCTAATCCTAGCAGTATTTGAACCTAGTTATATGGCCTTAGCTCCCACGAGTCTCCTGTAGCTCAGTGGTAGAGCATCCGACTGGTGTGCAGAAGGTCACAGGGTCAACTCCTGTTGGGGGGACTCAAAAATTTTGTTCCAAATACTTAGCTTGTGTCACTGACAGAATAATATCTTTCTCATCATAGCAATTTTTATGAAGTTAACCCTTTCACTGCCAGATAGATATGGCAGCGAAAGGGTTAAAGGCACTTAGTGTTTCTGTGGGGAAAAGTAGAACAGCTAGAGATTATTCTGTAGGCGACAGGCAATTTGGGAGTATTTCCACTCCGCCAGGATGCTAGACTGTCTATTGCAGGTTACCCTCCAGCATTTTATCAGGTTGCCCTATTAACAGTTAGCTGGTGCCCCTTGATACTCCTGGGTAGAGAGAGGCACAGTCGGTGAGAGTGAAGTGTCTTGCCCAAGAACCCAACAACATTAAATTCATCTAGATACCTGCTGTGCCAGCTCCCTGGTTGGAGCCAACACTAGTGCTTGGCATTCCTTTAGAGACACATCAATCTGCTCAAGGATTGCAATAGAGAATGTAGCAGTTTTTCCAGTACCAGACTGTGCTTGTGCAATAACATCGTATCCTACAAAAACACAGTTTGTATCAGCATACAATACTAGAGAGCTTATCCCTTTCACTCCCAAGAGTGCTACGTTCAAAACTGAAGAAAAAAAAATCTTGAATTTCATTTTGCAAAATTGTCACAAACAAACAATACCACTTGAAGGTACTGCTCAAAAGCTTTCCTTTGAATGGTCACACACTAGAGTTTTCATCCACAGACTCAAAAGGTACAACCACATTTATTGACTCAAGGTTTGACTCTGGGAGTGAAAGGGTTAAGCAGACATTTTTGAGCCGCAGACGGCAACCAGAAGTCGAATGTTCTTGTTTTTGGTGTGCACATTTACTCCCACCAATGAGTTGGAAAGCCCTTGTTTTAGCATTTACAACTTGACATTATGGATGAAAAGTCGATAATACGCGCCAAAGAAGAGCATTTGACTTTCAGTTGCCATCCAAGGCTCAAAAACATCTGTGCTTAAGCTCCCTATTAACCAACCATCCAATTCCACTATGGCGCAACCCTGATAAAATTAAAACTAGAAGTAAGCACCTCGCAGAAACTCGCAAATGTATGGATGGAGTGCATTTTTGGGTGGCAGGGTTTTCAGTTCTGCACTCTGCAGCATGTATTATATAATTTTCTCTCGATGGTGAATCTGTTTCAATGTAGTTTAACATGGCCAGCAAAGTCGCATGATGCAGACAAACTGTTGTCTTCCTCTCGAGCAACGCATATTAAATATAAACTTTGAAAA
This sequence comes from Desmophyllum pertusum, assembly GCA_029204205.1. Lineage (NCBI taxonomy): Eukaryota > Metazoa > Cnidaria > Anthozoa > Scleractinia > Caryophylliidae > Desmophyllum > Desmophyllum pertusum. Next base: position 2,827,494 of record MU825400.1, read on the forward strand.
AACATATTGCGAAGCTTGGAGCAATTCCTGAGTAGCCGGCATTCCTGTTTCTGTCTACATTTTGATGACAATATTATGTCAACGAGAGTGTAATTAAAAAAAGAAAAAGAACAAAAAAGAACAGACGGATTTGAACCCTTGTTGCCAGTCACAATGGTCAGAATGAAAGACGAGAGTGCCTCGCGTATATGTTGTGGTTTAAATTTATTTCTGGTTTAAAATTTTTCAAACCAGTTCGATTTTTATTTTCCTTTGTTTCAGATTATGGTAATGAAAATTAGACAAAGGAAAATAAAAATCAAAACTGGTTTGAAAAATTTGAAACCGAAAAAAATTTGAACCACAGCATATACACTGTTACTACCAAAACCACAGAGTGGTAAAACCGCCGTTAGAAATTTGAAGCAGTTGGATTTTTAACAAGAAGTCCTGACAAGACGCTCACAATGCAAACCACATGACAATATTTTAGATCATGTGACAATTTTTTCAGATCATGTGACAATTTTTTTCACATCACATGTTAAGAATCGAGCCGCTTCGAATTCAAATCTCTAACGGCAGTTTTACCACTCTATGGTTTTGATAGAAGGCCACATAAATAACTAACAGGAACAAAACTCATGGTCTGACTTTGCTCTTTTTATGGTGTTATCCACCTTTGCTTCAGCGCAACAGGACATAGGTCTCTTTTGCCTCTCTTTCAAAATGAGATTTTGTGCGAAACCATTCAAAAGAAAATGAGTTTGATTCGCATGAAAAATGAACATGCGAGTAAAAACTCATTTTCATATGAAAGGTTGTGCACCAGGACTTGTTTCGAAATCGAGGTAAAAGGAACTCGGAAATGGCCTATTCATGACATTGGAAGTGGTCGGAGTGGCGGTGTGCAATCCATTGTGTTACATATCATTTTATTATGTGCAATGAAATAAAACGTGCGGTACTGCCTTATGCAAAAAGGTGTCAAAGATTGGTGGGAGGGGGGGAGAACAATGTACTCTCATCTATGCTACAAAAAATCTAGATTGTTATGAAAAAATGGATGTTGGAGTTTACAATGCAGGAATGACTGGAGATGTCCAATTCTTTTAACAGCTTTTTGCTTGGCTTTTTATTGTTTCCCTGCTAATGCCATGAAATAAACTGCCACATTTATTCAGCATATTGATGGAAAAATGGACAGCAGGATGAACGGCGGATGAGTGCTACTAACAATAAATTAGATGCTGGATTTGATAATAATAACATCAATGATCAATGCTTGTCTCATAGAGTTTTATTATTACTTTAAACAACAGCAAAGCCATCTTCAATCACATAAACAGTTATACCGTAATGCAGTGGCGGATACAGGGGGAGGTCGGGGGGATCCGGACCCCCCTATCAGACCTTAGGGGTTGCTTTCTCTATTATCCATAGCAAAAACCATCTCCAGAATCCACCAAAATCCACTTTTTCAGAGCCTAAAATCTCAATTTTTTTCTGTGGGAGGCCCCCAAACACCCCTCTTTCGCACCTTTACTACTGCTGTCTACTTCCAAAAATTTTCCTTCAATCTACTTCACATTTTCGGGAAAACCCTGGGACCCCCTATCAAAAAATCCTGGATTTCCGCCTCTGCGTTGACTCCCGATAACTCAAAGCTCACTCTAACTCAAACCAAAATCAATTTCCCCTGGATTTGCTTCATACATTACTGTAATTTTATCCTCGATAACTTGAACCTCCCACTAACTTGAAGTAAATTTATTATAACTCGAACTCCCGATAACTCAAACCTTCTTCAATTTCCCTTGAAAGTTCAAGTTATCGGGAGTCCATTGAAAATCAAGACAAAAAGGTGACTTATCGACTGTTATCGATTTTTGCCAATTGATTACAATCGATAGCAATCGGTGATAATATTGGTTTATATTGATGAAATTAACAGTGATTTCTATTGATCTACCTCTGGCTTCTTGTCATGCAATGAGCTATAATATTTAGTCCTGTTACTGTTTTATTACAAGACAAAATACATCCTAAATTACAGGTGAATGAGAAAACAGATGAAACATTCAGTTACTGTGACCACAAATTTTTCAGTGCAAGATTTCTCCAGCAAATCCCTAAGACACTGAGATATTCTAACAGATCTTTCAAAAAAAGTCAACGACTTCCTAGCTTCGTTGTCGCTTCTCGCGATGCCGCCATTTAGACTCGACGTTTTAGCCCCCGAAGAAAGATGTTTCAGTATTAAAAAGAGTGATAACGTTATTCCCAACCAAAATTATCGGTGAAGGACTGATCAAGAGGGGTAACTTACACCAAGTGCAAAGCCATCTACAAAAGAACAGCAGTCAGTGATCCTCCATAAGTTATTTATTGCACATCTTCACAAAATACTTGTTCGAGTCAGGATTATATATCCGTGTAAGTTTAAAAAACGTTTTTATACAAACCTTTACAACAAGGGGTTATTGCTCGCTGTTGAATTGCAGAGGGCTTCTCAAACCTGCGATCGTAAAAAATGGTATGATAATTATGTATACGCCTGACTGGATTCAATGGAGGTCTACTTTGTTCAAATTGAATTGAATCAGCGAGCAGTTGTCGATGAATTGTACACTCACCCGTATGCATAAATGCCTCGAAGTAAATTTTCTTTTAAGCCCATGTTATCAAAATTGTCAATAACTTCAGTCCAGTTAGTCTGCAGTAAAACAAAAATGGCATGATATCTAAGTGCATCGGAAATCGATTACGAAATTCATTCAAAGTTCGACATAAAGCTCACACGAAAGGAAATTTTTAGTTCAGTTAGACTTTGAACAAACCTCGATTTCGCCAACTTCATCCATTCCTTGTGGTGGGCCATTTTGCTCCTCACGACCCTTGTCGGCGGCAGGGTCGGGATTTCTACAGAAAATCATCAAATACCAAGAGAACAGAATTACAAGACTTGCAACTTATAGAAATGCTCACTAGCCGACTGAAAACACGTGGTTCAAGATGGCGGACGCTGGCGAAAATCACATTGAAGACACAATTGTCTCTCGCAATGTACGTCCTGTACTAGGTTTGAAGATTGAAGACGACGGCTCAATTTAAGGTTAAGATAATGTGCCACCCATGGGAATATTTTAGACAAGAAATCCGATAAAAATAGCGAAATACCGACCTTATATCACTAAAAGAATCGTAAGACATGTCGCATGAACTAAGCAGCGGGAAAAGGAAGAAAAAATTGCCAAGAGCCGGCATATAGGGGGGGTCATAGAATTACTCAAAGAGTACCCTATGACGTCACCTGACTTCCGGAAACTTAAAAAAAGAGACCTCTTCAAGAGTACAAGAAGCTTCAAGTTTTCTAGCTCTTTCTTTTGTTGCTTCGTTAATCACTCTGAAATGTAATGAGAATCATGAAACAACGGATCGAAAACAACCCGCTATTTATTACAACACTATTGAAACAACTCATACTTATTGCTCTGTAGTTGAATTCATCTTGGAATGGGAAGAATTTATAAAATCCTTAAATAGAAATCGGAAGACCGGGGGAGGGTTGCAACGGCTTTTAGGGATGGACCATTTTATTTTGGAAAGGGGGGTTGGGCAATTACCAAAAAAAAATTCCTGCACAGCAAAAGTAGAGAAAAAAAAATCGTGCAAATCGAGTTCACTCACTCACTCACAAGCAAAAGGTGAAAAAGAAATTCTTGCACAAACTCAAGACGGAAAAAAAAAATTCGACCTCAGAAAAATTGCCCCCCCCCCCCCCCCCTCCCCCTCCAAAAAAAATGGTCCATCCCTTAGCACCGTAGGCTCGATTTCCGCCGCTATCTCGAGTACGGTCTTCGTTCCTACCCGAGCGCGGGCTCATTTTTCCGAACACATTGGCTGGTAATCGAGCATATTAGCACCGTAGGGCTATATTACTCAGTTACTTATCCTCCTACAAAATACTGCGGCTGATTGGAAATGAAATCATGAATGCGTTATATTACCAGGGACTACCATAGTATAGCTTCTTAGCTGATTTAGGAGTAACTGTCAGTAACTGATTAAATATTAAAGATTAAAAGTGACGGAGGTGATCGTCGGAATTTTGAAAGCGTGAATAGAACACCTAAGTATGTCAGTAAACTTCAGGATGTAAATAGCCCTTTACATTTTCTTTTGCCTCGACGTGAGGAGGTGGTACATAACTATAACTTAAGAGCTGGCACAAGTCGTAGCACCATCAAGTCTTGCAGAACGAAGCGTTCTCAGGACTTCGTCACTTTTCGCTATTAATCTCGAACTAGCTTGTTTATAATAGAACCTTATATTGTATATATATTGTAATTAATAGTTTATATTTATACCTTGTATTCTACTCTGTAATTCAGTTTTTACTGCAATGAGTTTCATTAAACATTACATTATTAAAAGGCAGAATCTTGTTTTGTGGATGTGACTCATTTCCACTCCTAAGAGGTACTGACGGTAACTGACCTACTCTACAGCCTGGGTAGCAAGCGTTTCCGTAGCCGGTTTCTGCTCGGCGCAGCCAAAAAGCGAAAAATTCTTCCTTCGCGCCGAAAATGCTACGAAAACGCTTGTTACGCAAGCTAAGGCAAATAAATCTAGTTCCAGTCATATTTTTTTACGGCTTCAGTACCCAAAAGGTACCGGCATAACTCTAAACAGTTGTCATTTTAGATTTAAACACACTAGCGGTACTACCCCTGCGAGCAAACTTTCATCTTTCTCTGCCCCACCCCCGAAGTACTACAATTCTGACTTGACGGAAGTAAAGGACGTCGCGATTATCAGCGAGCAGGAAGATTAATTTGTTTTTTAACGTTGAAATTCTGACAATTGTTCTTCAGAGGGGATTTTAATATTCGAGGGTAGGCTTCGAAACGGCGAGATATAATTTGCGCCGATCGTGATTCTTGAAAATTTAATCTTTTGGGGGCGGGGAGGGGGAGAGTGGAGGTTATCAGACCGTCCACAAGCGGTCCACAGCAATCTCGTACCCAGAGTCCACGTTACCCTTATCCAGCGCTGCGAAATGTCCTAAATTTACGAAGTCCTCCACGTTTCGTCACTTTAAAGCTCAAACTTAAGAAATTTACTGAAAACTTAAGCTTTGTACTCGGAGTATGCATAGATAATGTAATAATTGTTATCCACCAAGTGTCTCAGCTCGTATTTTGGTTTACCACTGCATGTTCTATAACGTTTCCTTACAAACTTCGCGGCCATTACGCTTCAATCTCTTGCAAAATCAAGGCAGCGAAAACCGGAAGTGGCGCCAGATTTTTGCGTTTGACCGCTGTGTGATCAGACCGAGGATGGACTTGCCTCTAGCTGGGGAGTTGAGTTAATGCTGACCTTTTTTGGCTAATAAGCGTATACTCGTCAATTCACGTGAAATTACACTGAGGCGGTAACGAAATCAACGATTAATCGGATATGGGTCACTAAAAAACAATAACAAAGTCTAATAAAGTCCAAAATTGGTGGAATTTAGTTTCAACCGGAAGTCCAATGTTTTTACCATGATCGTGACCGGAAACTGCTGTTTTAGGAGTGCGAGTCACACATATTTTATTTTTGGACTGATTTGGAGAGTTTTATTTACGTAATTAGGATTAAAACTGTAATAAATACGTGAAAAACGTAAAGTTTTCTCTTCAGTTCTTACCATTAAGCAGCATCGCTGGTCTAAATATTACTTTTATTCGAGGAAATTGTTTTTCTGAATCAACGAAGTGTTTTTCGACTCGAGTACAACTGAGTACAAACAGAAGTTGGAGAGACGTAAAACTGAAGAAATACATCAGTACACAATGGAAGCGCTTGGGAGTGATGCCTTGTTAAATGTTGCAGGAAAAGTATTTAGCGCACGGAAAGAGCTATGGGAAGCAAAAATAAAGGAAGGAAGCAAGGGATTTGTAGCGAAGAAGATGATTCAGGAAAAGAAGGACCAACAACTGCAAGAAAACGACGCCATTGCAAAACTTAAACCAGAGGTAAGCCATTGATAGTTTAAAAAATAGAAATTGAGCCTGGGTGAAAAAGTAAAAGCCGCGGCAAACGAGGAAACATTGTTGCGGACGCAAATGTTTCCTCGTTTGCCACGGTTTTGATGAGTTTTACTTTGAGGATGTTAGAAAGTTCAGTTATTGATCTTACCGGGCAATATTCTTAATTATTATACGACGCGAATACGCACAAAGACGAGTGCAAATATATAGATGTTATTGAACTAGCGTGAGGTCCGTATTGGGAAAATATTGGTCGAGTTCTTTTTCGCTCGGTCCACTGTGACTTGCAAAAAAAGAACGAGACCAATATTTCCCAATACGGACCGAACAAGCAAGTTCAATAAAGTTGTTATTATAATGGCTTTTTTTTTAAATTTGCTGATAAATTAATGCAACCATTCTCGGCTAGCGCGCGCCAAAGCTAAGCATATTCTTGCATTTCTCAAGCCGCTTTGCGAAAAGTTTAACCAAAATTCCCGGGGGCGGGGTACTCCATATAATGGACTATACGGGGAGGCTCCGCCAGAAAGGGGTACCTTTCAGACTGGAGGTATATAAAAGGGTAGGGATTTCACGAGTTGGAGTATAGAAAAAGGTAGGAATTTCACGAGTTGGAGTATAGAAAAGGGTATGGAAATCTGTCATTTAGGTATGAGGTGGACTGCAGGTTTGAAGTTCTTAGCCATCGTAAGACAGCTTCCTTCCACTTCCTTCTGGGGATATATATTGTTCATTCCAAGGGTATAAAAAAGGGATGCAGTGTTTCTACTGTAGGTATGTGGAAGGGGTACCATTTTCATCTAATTTCTATGGAAGGTATATGAAAGGGGTACCATTTCTGTCAAAAATGGTATATAAAATGGTAAGGGGTTGGACCTCTGGACGGAGCCTCCCCGTAAAAAACGTTTTGCGTAGCCCCTGGGCCTTGCACTTGGCTGATGCAATGTATGTATTTGGCTGATGCCGAGAATGATGTAATGAGTGAAACAACCATTAGTACAAATAGAGCACTTCTATTCCTGTAATCTCGATTTATATTCGGGCGATTTATATCGTTGTACATCTTATTGTAAGCCGAGAAGTCACTGTGATTAAACTACGTTGAAGCATTGGTTGAAGTCAAGTCCTGAGTAAGAGTCATTGGTTCGTCCGAAGCCCATTTGTTGTAGATCGCCGGTATTCAGAAATTTGTGACGAATTTCTATCCTCCCGCAAGCCAAGCGAGTTGCTCAAGAGTTAATCTTCCCCCAATTAAGTTCAAGTCAGTTTATAAGTGCGTTCATATTCCGTTCCGAGGAAGAAAAAACCTATTGTCACACAACCTTTGGAACTAAATCCCCCTCGTGAGTTCCCTGTTATCGATGACATGTTCCTTGTCATTGTGGTAGAACAAATCAGTAGCTCTGAGCCAGGATTAACTGGATCGACGTATGACGTCATAACTACGTCACAGATGGAACATCTGAAAAACCTATTTCAACTTAATCGTCGTTTGTAATCTATCTCAGTCTCTTGGGCTTTTTTAGCTTAATATTAGCAGACACCTATCTTACTGAGACACTGATGATATCGTTTTATTTCAGCGGAAAGAAAAGACTGCGGTTTTCACAAATTTGAAAAGACAAGATGGCGAACTGAGTCAAACAACAACTCGCAACAACGACGTTCTGGCCAAGGTTTTGACGCTCGTCAAAAAGCTGATGTCCATTTGCAGCTTGGAAGCAGAGCTAAGATTTGAGAATTATGCAGTTAGCGTCAAGACTTCTGATGAATCCGCCATGAGGCTCGCTCGATGCCGTCTCATTTTGGACGCGGGGAAGGGCAAAATCAAGCTTAAAGTTCACAAGTCGGCTGCCCTTTCCTTATTGGTCCCCTGTGCCGTGACAAAGGCGGTATCCGCTTTGAATACTGCCCTAAAATGCATTCCACTCCAGAATCAGGCAAGCATCACCAAGGTGTTCACTCCTATCTTCAAACTACTCGCATCCGGGAACAACAGCGGTGACGTCATTTCACAGAATGACGTCATCGATGACGTCATTTCACAGAATGACGTCATTGAGGATGGCATTTCGATGGAGCAAGCGTTGAGCGAGACAACTTTAACAGCTCCAAGTAAATTGCTTTCCACGCTCTTGATGCTTGACGTGAAAATAATGTGCTCGAAAGGCGTGGTCGTGGAGCTCAAGAAAAGGCAAATATTGGCTGCGTTAAGAAGGCAGACCGTGGTCTTAGACGCCACACAAGGCCTAGAAATTGTTAAAGAACCCTGTGCGATTTTGAGGCGGAAGACGGTCCAAACAACCATAGCAATTCTCGCTTCGTGGGTTTCTTCTCGTCCAGAGTTTAACGTTTGGCAAAATACTTTTGAAGTTGTGAAATACTTGCAGGTCATCAATGAAAATTAATAGCTGCAAGACGGTCAGTGATATACCGCGACATGGACTGAAAAATAACTTTTTATTTGTTTCTTATGAACCGAGTATTATTGTAGTGCAAACACTGTTTTTCTCATACATTTTCAATATTTTATTGTGTAATTTTAGCTCGATTATTTATTATAGTTTCTATGTATCAGGAGCCGCTATGTGGACTACGAGCAGTCCCTCTTTCTCGAGCATGAAGCGAAATCAAAGCGAAAGCGAAAAATGACCGCGTGAAAGCTGGGGTCAAGACACGCGTCTCGCCCCAGTTTTCACGCGGCCAACTTAATAAAGGGACTGCTCGTAGCCTCGTACATACTTTTTTTGTTATTAATGAGGCAGGACCTTTATGGGGAGACCAGCCATTGAACTACAAGGGCCAACCCTGCTAAAATAAAGCTTTCAATTGCTTGCTAATCGCAAGATGCCCTTGTACAGACTTCTGATACATTACTACAAGCAAACATTTTTTTATCTGGTAGGACGTGTGGGGATGGTTTTGAAACTACATGTATATTTAGATATGTTTTTTGACACCACTAAACAAACTTGTATACATTTTTATTCAAAAAAACTACGCCAAGTATAGTTGTTTTACAATCTGTATGGAACTTAGTTGTCTTTCATGGCAGTGTACTATATTTTTATTTTAAAATAAAAACCAGTTATAGTACAGCTTTGTAGTTTCGAGTCGTGGTCATGAGCGGTTGGCAGAGCACAGTATGATATCACGTGACACGTGTTTTTTTGTTGTTTTGATATTCGAAAATCCAAGCAAACTGACTCGACGCTTTCTTTGCGAAGTTTCCGAGTGATAGATGAATTCACCTCACTGGCTCCTCACTGGTATTATATTCGGCTCGCTTCTTGTAGCAAACCTCGATACCAGGCTCTCTCTCTCCTTTGCCTCCTTGTCGCGAGGAAAATATGAGAGAACCTGGGATCGAGGTTGTTCTTGTCACGATTTTATGAAATCTTGATCCGGTCTGTGACGTCATTCCTGGCGGGAATAGTACTACGGTACGAGCAGTCCCTCGTTTTTCTCAGGAGAGCATGCGAGCGCGCGCGAAAATCACACGACATGCTCGCGTCACGGCTCTCCCACTCGACTATCCTTGAAAAAAATGAGGGACTGCTCGTAGTCTAAAATCATGGCGTGACTTATATAAACTCACTTAGGTTACTAGTGGAAAAATGACTGGTTTTTTTTTGTTAAAAGAAACTCATGATTCAGCAACAGTATTTAATTTCACTAAGTTCCTATAGCTAATCAAGCGTGCATAATTTTCCTCTTTTGGCAATGAGGAAAATTTGAACTTTTCACCCCAATTCTCAGAATTGAAAAGTCACATGATACTGGAGATAATTGAGCCGAGCACTGGTACCTTAGCTGACCATTGAAATCATGAAATATCTCTGCTGTTGTTGCCCGGTAGGTAAATAACCATTTTACATGTAAGAGCTCTCTCGTCCGCAGAGGCTTCTTGGGATAAGGGAATAGGGAAGAAGAGAAAATGGTCATGATTAGGAGAATCAGATCGGTTGACATCTTTGAAAGCGGAAGAGCTATGAACCATGATAAACTACCTACTTGTCTACAAAGTTGTATACAGTGGAACCCGGTTAATACGGACACCAAAGGGACATGAAAAAGTGTCCGTATTATCCGGGTGTCCCTATTAAGCGGGCTGATATAAGAGAAAATATGTGTCGTCGGGACAAACAAAACTGTCCGTAATAAGCGGGTGTCCGTATTAACGAGTGTCCGTAAAGCGGGGTTCCACTGTATATGGGTGTATATATATCTGTTTGTTTGGAGCTCACGTGCGCTCTTTTGCTTTTCTATACTTGGTAAATTGTATGATTTTATTGGCAGCGTCAATTATATGCATCACAAATCCGATCGATCTTCGCCAGGTTGCAAAATCTCGGGTCGACTTGAGGATCATGTATTAAAGTGTATACATGTATTAAATCGGCTTGGTCAGTCATGGGTATCAAAGTCCATTTATAATGGCCAGTAAAGTATTCCGCTTTCAGCCTTCAATCCCCGAAAAATCAACCCTGTTTGGTTTTATTTTATTTTCGAAATCATCTAAGGTGAGTGGCGAAAATGAAGCCCGAAGACTCGATCGTATTTCTGAGAAGTGACTGTGAGACGCTTCTGGTACGTGCCGTTCCGTCTGTGACTTTTTTGGCGTCACGCCATACAGTCACTGGTGACTATTGTGTCAAAACAGAAATTGAAGGGTGTTCATGAAACCTTCGTGGATGAATACGGTACAGTTATTTTGTACTCCTTAGCCTTCTCCCCATGGGGACTCCCATATAAAAGTGACGGGGGCAATCGTCGGAAACTTTGAAAGGAACCCCTACGTAGAAGGTATCAGAATCTTGATTATTGCCCGTTCTGAAGTTCAAAAAGGGAATGGGCACTAGTTTACCTATTGTTCAAATTACGTCATATTATCACCAGAAAGATCGCATAAAAATGAGTAAGTTCACCAGTTTGGTTATGTTACATTACATAGTGACCAGGCTGTGAGCTGTCAAAGGTCGCCCAAATTCCATACAAACGTCCTCTAATTCCATACAAAGTCTCTAATTTTTCTGATTTTTGAAAGCCTTCTACATGGCTGCAATCTAAACAAAACAACCTCAAACTTGGTAAACTAACTAATTTTAATGCGATCTTTCTTGTGACGGGCTCCAATTTTTAATTAAATTTAAATTTAAAAACTCGTCCCCAGTCTCCATTTGAACTTCGGAACCGGCAAAAAAGGTACCAGTACAACTTTAACAGTGATCATTTTAGATGTTATGAATTTTAAACACTAAGCAGTACCAAACTACGATCACACCCGTCGCTTTATATGGAATCCCTCCACCCCGACCCCCAACCCCCCCCCCCCCCCCCGCCCCGTCCCTGTGCCTTCTCCTCGTTCAACCCAATAGGCCAACTCCCTACATTTCAGAGTAGACCCTCGGTTGGCCGGGAAAGAAAAATATTGAGTGAAACGTGTTTTCTTCTACATGTAATTTATTATTTTTCTTTTAGACTCCTGATGATGAACACAAGCCTCTTCTTTCAGGAGAGAAAAGGTGAACAATGCTTGTTTTAGTCGTAGACCCACCAAACTAACCTGTAGGAAATGGAAATCTGGATGATTTTTACAGAAAGGCCCATCCTCGTTCCCAGAGCTCCTCGTTTTTTTTTCTTTGCGCCAGAAAACAAGTAGCCCTGGTCGCAAGGAAAAAATCGAATTTTTTCATTGGCTGATAAAAATTGAATGCGCAACACGAATTAATGAATGGATGTCCGGAATTTTCGGACATCCGGTAACGGCTGAGACCAGAGCCTCCGTTTCGCCAACCACGTGACCAAAAGAAAACAGAGGATCTGGGAACGAGAATGAGAAAGGCCCAACAAACCGGGAAAACAGTAGATTCACTAAAAGCACAGAACTATTGCAACAGATCCAAGAAAATCAGCCCCTAAAATCATGCGAATTTGTCGCGAGAATATCACAACCAGGAGCCTGTCACAACCTCCACCGCGGCCAAATGTCCGAACAAAAATAAAACTACGCCGACAAACTTCATCATTGCACATCTTACTTTTTTAGTAAACGTCCAAAAACCTTTAAAATTTTGCGCGGGAAATTGGCGCGCGGGCGACCAGAATTTACACCTTTGCGCATGCTCGAGCGTTTTACCGCGGTGAAGTCACAACCTATCGGTGGACGTTGGTCGTGGGCAATCTCGTTCCAAGAGCCCACGCGTTTTTGGTCAGCGGTGACCGATTCTTGGTGCTGACCAAAAGGATCGCGGCCCCTGGAACGAGATTGGGTCGTGGGTAAGTCGTGGGTCGTAGTAATGCACAGTGCATGCACACTACCAGAACTTTCGAAATATTCCACACTCAAGGCAATCTCGTACCCAGAGCTGCGTTCACTAGCTTCCACTCGTCAGGTGTTACTGAGGTGGAACGCAGCTCTGCTTAGGAGATTCCAGCAGTGGCCGATCCAGACTTAATACAAGGTTGGGGCCGGATTGAAATAATTCACAATTGCAATTTTTTTTCGGGACTAATTTTTTCGCCGAAAAAGTGAGCTTTTTCTTGCTTGGGTCAAGGTGAAGTTGGGTCTTTTCTTGCTCGAATAAGGGCCACCCGGGCCTCCCCCGGCCCCTCCCCTAGATTCCGCCACGTACTGCAGATACCCCCTTCACTGTGCAGCTATTCATTAGTGTTGTTACTGTGTTCATTACTCAGGATCACGAATCCTTGCACAGGCCGTTGCAAAACCCGCTAAGGTCTGCGGATGGATATTCGTACGAGGAACAGAGCATTGAAAGACATCAGGCACTACCAGATACTGAATCACAACCCAGTGGAAATGTTGTACCCAATGTGGAGATCAAACCGGCCCGTCCAGAAAAACAGGTAGAAACCAAACCTGTTACGAGCAAGAAAGGAACCAAGTCGGGCGAGGAAGGAGCCAGGTCTGACAAGGAAGGAACTAAGTCGGGCGAGAAAGAAGCCGAGGCTAAGGAAAAGGAAAATAAAGTACTTGACTTCAAAAAGTTCGATATTCCCGAGTTGGATTGCATCTTTACCGATTTCAAAACAACTTTTGACCCATTTGTTGAAAACCGCAAAGAGATGAGCAAAGCCGAGGATTCATTCAAGAAAGCCGTCATGTCAATAAAACAAATCAGCCCGCACGCTAAATTCAGTGAATACGTGGACGCCCTAAAGACCAGACTGAAAACAGGGGGAATTACAGTCAAGGTTAAAGAAGGAGCTCTGGCTATTTTCAACGAAGGCAAGAAGACAGTTCAAGGTATTTCTGATGCGGTCGCGGCTGTGAATGCCATTCTCAAACTGGCAAAAGAATTGAAGGCCATGCCGATGGCTATTGTGACAGGCAGTGAGGACACCGTTGAGAGAGCTGATGAGTTGGATGTGCAAGGAATACTGAAACAAGAGTTCAAGAGCGTGTGGGATTTCGGAAAGATTCCAAAGTTGAAGAAAGCTTTTAGCAATAATGTGCAGCAAGTGAAAAGAGCTCCCGGAATGGTGCGGGAATTTTACCGCAAAACCAAAGAGATCATCCTTGAAATTTATCATGCTTTCGCTGACGAAGAAGACCTGAAGAAAATGGGAGAGGAATTGGCTGAAGAAGACGATGCGTCAAAAGATGAGAGGAAACAGACGATAAGGGAGCTAGAGGGGCGACTGGTAAAAGTACTTCGAAGAAAGGGAAAAAGGAAGGAGACGCCACTGAGAAGAACAAGTCTAAGAAAGAGAAGGACAAAGACGATTTTCACAAGAAGCTTAAGTTCGTTTCATTGGGACTTGATGACATCGACAACGTGTTCACTTCCCTCGCAACCGCGATTAATCCATTCGTGGAAACGCGCAAGCGCCTACAAGACGCGAGGGAATCCTTCGAGAACATCGTGAAGTCGATCCTCAAGTTTGACGCAAAGAAAGAGCTTAAAGATTACATCAAAGAGTTGAAGAAAGACGCCAAGGAGGGAAACATAACAATCTATATCGATGAGGTGGATGGCGGAGATCAAGTTGAAATCCATTGAAGGCGTGAAGCCTCCCAAGCCTTACCGTGATGCAGTTGAAGCGCTCAAGAACATGAAATCGGCCGGAAGTGAAGCTGTGGAACTCGAACCGCACGTGCAGCATGGGATCGGGAAGTGCGTCGACAGAATAACGCAAATCGACCCGCAGCGTGACTTCCACAGCTTGCTTAAGAAGAAGACGGACGTGTTCACTCTGCCTGGGAAGATCAAAAAGTTCAACGACAATCGAAAAAAGGCCCAAGAGATGCCAGGTATTGTCAAAGAGTTCTGCTTGTACGTGGGGCGCCTTCTAACAGATATCTTAGAAGCACTGACAGGTGAGAAAGATGAGCCCGCGAACAAGAATGACAAGGACGGCGGAGAAGACGAGGAAAAAGGTTCAGCGGGAGAGGATGAGCCAGCAAACATGAAAGACGAGGACAGCGGCAAAGACGAGGACAGCGGCGAAGACGCGGACAAGAGCTTAGCAGGCAAAGATGAGCCAGCAAACATGAAAGAACAGGACAGCGGCAAAGATGCAGACAAGAGGTCAGAAGGCAAAGATGAGCCAGCAAACATGAAAGAACAGGACAGCGGCGAAGACGCGGACAAGAGCTTAGCAGGCAAGGATGAGCCGACGGAGAAAGAAAACGATGTCAGCGGAGAAGCAGTGAAGGACCAGGATGGAGTTTGACGAGCAGTACAGAAAGAAAACATACGATTTTCAAAACTATACCTTATTGAATAGAAAATACATTTTAATTAATAAGTACCCTGATGATCAACAGGACAAGTCCGCTATAATAAAACTTACACAAGAAAGTAGCATCTCAATCAAGGTCGATTAAACTGAAAACATTGTCTTCAAGATTTTAATTCTTTTTAGAACAATTTTCGACGTTATCGAATGAAGATGGCATATTTTTGGTCAAAGGATTTTATGCACAGTGCTAAATAAGTAAAATACAATGAATCGAAACATCATCACACACTTTGGTTTCCCGTTCATTCGCATAATTTTAGTGATAGTGTTATTGCTGTTAGTTTTGTAATAGGGAAAACGAAAGCTTAGAATTGTCTTTATATTTGTTAGTTTCGTTATTTCTGTTATAACTAGAGATTTATTTTCATTATTTTAGTTGGCTCGACTAGGGCTGTCCACAAGTTGCTCGACATTTGGCTCAAAAAGATGCTCGAAATTTATCAAAAAGTTGCTCAAAAGTTAGTTAATCGCCCTATCAAAGTAAGATTTCTAAGCATTTTCATGCAATTTTAATGCAGCCGAAGTTGCTAAATAACTTTGTCCTTTAAACCAATTTTTCAATTTTTTGTTAATTAAAAAAAAAAAAAATTTAATTAAATTTTTTTTTTAAAACTTCTCGAGTACAGGGCCGAGTCACTCGCATCATTGTCCTCGTCCACCATTTTGAATTTTCTTTCAAATAACCGCTGACTTGCCTAGTTCACGTTGGCAACTGACCACAGGCCGGTGACGTGACACGCCTGCGCAGTTCACGCCAAAAGCCCACTGCGAAATGTCCTAAATTTACGAAGTACTCCACTTCTCGACACTTTAAAGCTCAAACTTAAGAAATTTACTGAAAACTTAAGCTTTGTACTCGGAGTATGCATAGATAATGTAATTGTTATCCACCAAGTGTCTCAGCTCGTATTTTGGTTTACCACTGCATTGTTCTTTAACGTTTCCTTACAAACTTCGCGGCCATTACGCCGCCATTACGCTTCAATCTCTTGCAAAATCAAGGCAGCAAAAACCGGAAGTGGCGCCGGATTTTTGCGCTTGACCGCTGTGTGGACCACAGGCAGACCCACACAGCGGTCAAACGCAAAAATTGCGCGCCACTTCCGGTTTCCGCGGCCTTGACTTTTCCATGAGTTTGAAGCGTAATGGCCGCGAAGTTTGTAAGGAAACGTTATAGAACATGCAGTGGTAACCAAAATACGAGCTGAGACACTTTTTGGATAACAATTATTACATTATCTATGCATACTCCGAGTATAAAGCTTAAGTTTTCAGTAAATTTCTTAAGTTTGAGCTTTAAAGCAGACGACTTCGCAATTTTAAGACATTTGACTGCAAAGTTTTGGCGGGAACTGCGCGCGCGCAGTACGTTTGACCGCTGTGTGAGGCAGACCAAGCTACTCCAACATATAAAAAAGCCAGCAGTCTTCCCTTTTTTTACATGGGAAATTGCCAAAGAATCACAGTAATAACTATAAGCATTGTGAAACATGTCAGTAAGACCAATATAAACTCTAAAAGCTGCTCCGATTTCTGAGAATGGCTAGAAATTGCTCAGAATGCAAAAAGTTGCTCGACTCTGCAGATGTAGCTTGCGTGAACTCGCGGTTTCGTTTGCGCTCGATGGCAAACTACGCCCACGAAATGAGGCTGAGACCGGAACCCTCACCTGCGGCTCGGGTTCTCTCTACGCCATCTCGGGAGCAAAATGACGTGCATGGCTATGATCTTTATCAGAGTATAAAGACCTAGGAACGGAGGTTTTATTCCTTAACTAAAAGGTGTCGTGTCAAGATAATTTAAGAAAAACAAAGCCAAGGTTTTGAAAGCGCTCTTCCTGGAAATAGTAGTTTTGGGTAAACTTGTTCTCACTTGCCGATTTAAGTAACTTTTTCGGACGCTTGTAGTAAGGCTGTTTAATTACTTTCGGATCTTTTAATTAGTTAAACGTAATGATGGCTCAGTGGAATGAGTTTCTACTTGCAGGCACGTACTAGTTAATGTTCACTTATGACGGAAGAAGCGTAACACCTTTGTACTTTTATGTTACTGAACAACTATCGAATTGTATTTTTACTTTCACCTTCTCTGTAAATGCCTAACTTTTTCGTCAGAAAACAACTTTGTAACTTTTATATTTCTCCCGTAGTTTTTTTTTGGCCGAACACTTAGAAATTAATGGTGAAATTTAGTAAAACAAACTCGAACCTTCGGGAAGGTTTCTATGATAATTCTATTTCTAAATATCTTTCTGACCAATCACGTTACATGTAAGGCTCACGTTAGCCTACATTACTGTTTGATATGATTTTGACATAGATTGACAGCTAATAATTCTCGAAAGATAAGTTCGGTGTCTACTGAAATCAAAAGGGGGGGCCTTTTAACTAGCACTCTATTCTTAGGAAGACTTCAAACTATCATATCTTGGATCTCCGACTTCTACATATTTAGCTGTTTGGCCATGTTTGTTCAATTGAAAGTCCCTTCAAAATTGTTAAGTCACGACGACCATATTAAGGCAAGTCACGTGACCAGGACAGATAAACTCCTAAAACTCAAACAACTTACATTATTTGACATTAGAAACAATAAACGAAGTTCGCGGTCGTTTTGCTACTTATTCACTTTTAGAAACTGAATGCCAATGATTAAAGAACCGTTCAGTGCATAAAGCGACTTATGCATTTGTTGAAATTCACATTAATACATCATGTACATAGGTTGCCTCTGATTCTCAAAAGAAAATGAAACTTTATCACTTTTCCTTCGATTTTTTGGAATTTCTAATTCTCGCGCGCGGTTTGGGACTGGCACTAGTTACGCATGCGAATTCCCAGGGTTTCTCTTCTCTTCTGCTTTGTCTGTGCTATTTGTTTATCAGGAAGAAATATCAGGGACCTAAGAAAAACAAATTTGGCAGAAACCTGTTGCGTTCATGCAGAGCTTTTATTGGAAAGGCGTGACGATCCAAAATACCTACGATGTTGCGTGACGGCTGCGTGACGGCTAACAGCTCCAGCGTTCAGCGGACTTACCTTTAAACATATGCACAGTTTGTGTCTTCGCCTGTTTGGATCCAGTTTATAGAGAACATCGAAGTTGTGTTTTCGCTTTTTTCCACGAGAAAAAACATACATTTTCCAGCGGATCTTCATCATGGCAATGCAAGACGTTATAAATAAGATGAAGGGAACGGCTCTTGGAGTAGCGGAGTATTTAACGCCAGTTTTGAAGGTACGCTCGATCGAGAATCGCTAATTTGAAGTTCCGGTTCATTTTTAGAAGATTTGCCCCATAAAGGGATTTCTTTTCCTTGCTGTTTATACAGGAGTCAAAGTTTCAGGAAACTGGCGTTATCACACCTGAAGAAGTAAGCTTATAGATATTAATATTTTTTGAGAAAGATTTTTTTCAGACAGTCAAGTGACACAAGCTACTCGGAAAAAGAGAATTCGGAATCCTTTTTTCCAAGTAAGCTTGTGTCACTGACCGAATAATATAAGTTATGTCTTATTGTGTTTGTACCAAGCTTAAAATTCACCATCATTTCTTTCCATGAATATATTTGTTTTACATTTGTTTTGACTACATATGTATTTGGTTTGAAGTTACCTTTTATATAGTTGGGGCTTAATTTAGTTTGACCCCACTGAAGTTGTTGTACATGTGTTTTCTTTCACTTTTGATTGCTTATAGCGATGCTAATACGAAACCAAAACGAAACAACTTATTGACAGTTGTCAGGTCACGATAACAAAATGCTAATAATTCCTGATTCACGTGGATAATTTTCAAAATATATCACCAGTTGTCATGAGGGATGTACTTGCAAGCTGAAGCTGTATGTATCGAATTTCAAAATACAGTCGAAGTTTTTGAGCGGACACTCTTGTAAGCGGACAGCTCTACTTATGGCCACCTTGACAAAACCCTGTTTGAACTCTAGTTCATACAAACTCTGTATTTACACATTCTCGTTAGCGGCCAGCTCCAGTTGTGGATACCTTTTCTGCTTCCCGAGGGTGTCCACTTACGGGATCTTCGACTGTATTGGTATCAACTCAAAGTGGATAGCCTGTTTCTGAGCACACAAGTTTGTGTTACATTCACTGCATGAAATGACATGTATAAGGAGGTATAATGAATCCGTACACGTATTGTATACGGGGAGGTATACTGACGTATACGGATACCGATGTATAAGGGCTGTATAAGGAGCAGTATATCTTTGATTCCTTATACTAGTGTATACTGTTCCGTACAGATTACCGTACACAAAGTATAATGATACCGTATATGAAATGATAAAATAGACACATTTGCCGGTAATTATATTGAAGAAACGATGGCTAACTCAGCTACTTGCACAAATGTTTGCGTTATAATTACACTGCATGCGTGAAATGAGTAATTTCGTGGAATTTACGGAGTCCTGATATTTCATGACACTCGACGAATCCTAGATCCGAACGTGACGTGTCAGGATACGCGGCGTGTCGTTGAGTGTCGTTGAGTGTCGCGGCGTGTCAGGGCAAATCGTGGCCCTAGTACGCGGATTGCCGCGTTTCAAGAGATTTCAGATCTCAGCTCTGATACTAACGGCAAAGCAGTAATTATACATGAATCAGCCAAACTACTAAATCGCGTAAAGGTATTATATACGCATCTTTACGCTCGTTTACGTATCGCGTAAAGGTATTCTATACGCATCTTTACGCTTGTTTACATATCGCGTAAAGGTATTATATACGCATCTTTACGCTCGTTTACGTATCGCGTAAAGGTATTATATACGCATCTTTACGCTTGTTTACGTATCGCGTAAAGGTATTATATACGCATCTTTACGCTCGTTTACGTATCGCGTAAAGGTATTCTATACGCATCTTTACGCTTGTTTACGTATCGCGTAAAGGTATTATATACGCATCTTTACGCTCGTTTACGTATCGCGTTAAGGTGGGCGGATCTTTACGCTCGTTTACGTATCGCGAAATGTATGTCCGTAAAGATGAGTAAAGATGCGTATCGCTGATCAGTACCGATCAGTACGGGTCTAATAATTATTGAACCCGTACAATTAATGTCCGGCGGGGAGCTATTATATGTATAAGGGGCTGTATAAGGAACATATCTTTGATTCCTCGCCACGGCCTTATATTAGATTATATACTGTGTTGAGAATCGACGTTGTGATGTTCATGACTAAGTTTAAAATAGCTTTCGATATATTACTACGATGTTGAAAATAAAACGTTTTTAGCTGTGTAATCGCTCGCCAGTGCAGAGACTGGGCACTATATTCACCGTTGTTGGCGGTCAGCGGTTAAACGCATGAATACGCTTGCCTCGCGTCCATTTTGAAAGGTGAGAAGTTTTCTAAGTCTTCTAATTCAACGACCAACTTTGGTCAACACTTGAAGTCTTTTCTTCCTGTTTTGATGAGGCTAGTTAATCGAAAACTCGTACTGATCTGGTCTGATCAGAAGAACAAGAAGGAGGGTGAGATCACTCAGATGTGCGATCGACATTCCTACTTCTAAAACCATATGACTTCGATTCAGTGCGCGTGACGCTATAAAACCGGTGAGTGAGTCTTGAAACTCTTCTTAGTTGTTATCTAAAGCTTTATGTTGACCTGACCTCTGTAGATCAATCAGAGGATACTTCTTTGCGTTTTTTGAAGAGAACACGAACGCGATTCTTGCTTATACGCGGTGTTTTATATACAAATACTGTACTCGATTTATAAGGGTTTGTATGGAAATATAACGTCTAATTTTAGGCGGTAAACACTTAAATTCAAAAGTTTGTGAATGAAATCGACACATCCTGTTGCTGTGTTGCTGTGTTGTATTTTTGTTGTTTGTCCGCTGCTCTTGCCAGTTTGAAGTGATTTTGGTGAGGTATTGTTTAAAGTGCAACTAACCCCAAAAATTTTTATTCGCTTAAATAAATGCACAGGTACCCCAAGCTCAATTTGTGAGGTGGTTTAGTCTTTTTTTTGGTGTCGCGCTTCGCGCTTATTTATAGTGTATACTACAGGCTATTTTAGTCTTTTTTTGGTCTCGCGCTTCGCGCATCGCTGTCGCGCTTCGCGCTTATTTATACTGTATACTACAGGCTAGACAATATGTTATCTGACCTCTGCTCAGATCAGCGCTGTGTAAGTGTTGTAATTTGAGCGTCACGGTAACCGTTGCGTAACAGCTAAATTATAGGGATTTGTATGAGAAATATTCCTGTTGATCATAAATGTACGAAATTGCTAATAAAGTCGTATTTTTAACTCACCTATGTTGTCTTTTTGTGGTTTATTGTGTTCCTATGGTGTTTCTGGCGTTCTAGCGGCTGTTTGAGGCTTTTTATGAGCGGTCGGTGTTGCACCCTAAGAAGCAAAGCGAAGGTGGAATCCATTTTAGACCGGGGTCGCTGTCGGCGGCGATAAATATCGTGAAATTTGCCCCACGGTGATTCTTCCACCGTTCGACGGTCGTTGGTTTCAAATTGCCACTGTACAAACCTCCTGTGCCCCAGCGGTCAGGATTTCAAATTGTCGTTAGACGGTTGTTTCCGTTGCAGGGCTGCTCTTGCCGCGAGCAGTCACGTCGTTGGGTTCTTCACTTAATCGCGATTTACAGCCTTAGATATTGAAATTTTAGCAATGAGAAAGACGGAAAACGTAGCCCATTTATCTGCAAAGCTGTTCCCGGTGGAAGAATCACCGTGGGGCAAATTTCACGATATTTATCGCCGCCGACAGCGACCCCGGTCCTAAAATGGATTCCAACCTTCGCTTCGCTTCTTAGGGTGCAACACCGACCGCTCATAAAAAGCCTCAAACAGCCGCTAGAACGCCAGAAACACCATAGGAACACAATAAACCACAAAAGACAACATAGGTGAGTTAAAAATACGACTTTATTAGCAATTTCGTACATTTATGATCACAGGAATATTTCTCATACAAATCCCTATAATTTAGCTGTTACGCAACGGTTACCGTGACGCTCAAATTACAACACTTACACAGCGCTGATCTGAGCAGAGGTCAGATAACATATTGTCTAGCCTGTAGTATACAGTATAAATAAGCGCGAAGCGCGACAGCGAGCGCGAAGCGCGAGACCAAAAAAGACTAAAATAGCCTGTAGTATACACTATAAATAAGCGCGAAGCGCGACACCAAAAAAAGACTAAACCACCTCACAAATTGAGCTTGGGGTACCTGTGATAAATGTACTTGTTATTTGAAACTTAAATGCGAAATTTTTTTTGGATTTGGTTGAATCCTCGATTTTCTGTGCCCCGGCAAAGTGACCAAAAACGCCGCCATTTTTGTTCACGGCCGCGTTTTGACTGGGAATGAATTTAGCGGCTAGTGACGTCAACTCAGGAGCCTTTGATCCTTCGCGTCCACTCATTTCCTTTAGGAAGATGCGATACACATTTGAAAAGTGTGTAGAAACGCCTTCCAGGTGCGTTATTGGCCGTTGCAGTAACACCCCAGATTTAGAGAAAGGTATATACCATTCTAGAGCGATCGTCGAGAAAATACGAAAAAAGACGGTGGATGTAAACTCAAGCGAAACGAAGTAAAGTGGGGACTGTGAGAGCCGATTGCTCAAGAACTCCGTCTAGAATTTGTCATCGACCAAATGTTACCGAGAACCTATCTCTACCATCGCTATAGCCAGAAATGTAAGCCCATGAAATTCAGGTAGCGCGAGCGTAGAAATTTATATCCGAGCATTCATCCGTAGTATCGCGCATCTGTAATGACGTTAACATTTCACCCTCGTGCGAAGCAATTTCAGGAATATTGATGAAAGTCTAAAGACGAATTTTCTTTCGAAGGATAAAATAGGAAAAATGACAAAAGATTTGAAACTTCCAAAGTTTTCTGAGGCCGGGAAATAAGCAGTGCATACTCATCGTAATATCAATGCGGACTACAGAGGGAACAGCGTCCACTTCGCTTATCGAGGTTTAAAAAGTGCTATTTATTTGACTCTTTATTTGACGGTTTTTACTTCAAAATTAACTTAGTTCACTATGGTGGTTATTTGGAGTAGCAACGACAAACGTTTGAGGATGTCAAAACTGTAGTGATGTGGCTTGTTTCCTTTCAGCTTGTTTTTTATGGCTTCAATTTCCAGGCCCGAGCAAGCCGCGCGGAGCAAGCCGATTTTCAATCGATCGAAAAAAGGCCGTGAGCGAGAGAAACTGCGACAGTTACTTGGCTTTTGTAAAAATCAAAACCCTCTAAATGGTGAAAAGCTGGCATTTAACAGAATAACCATTGCTTTACAAAAATACATACTCGCTAAAGCAAAAATATAAATGATCATACGGCTCGCGTATATCGATGCATGGGAGTACTATAGGTGACAATAATTGCTTACCATTGACTGACTTCTTCAGTGCTATCCTAAGCGGTCCTTTGTGCTTTCTTTTCGACTCTTCGTTCGCTTTGACCTCCTTTTTCGCATTTAGTTGTCCATTCCAGGTGACCGGGCAGTTCATCCAAGAAGATATCTTACTCATTTGCTGCTTGAAGTATCCGATTGCGAATCTATTTGTTTACATCTGGTTTGACAAGTATTAGTGATAAGACTAACCAAGAATCCACTCTTTCTTTGCCGTCAAGTATCTAGCTTGAATTGCTTCCTCTAGCTTCTTGTCTTCTTCTCTTCCTCCTTTTCGTATTTCTTCAGCCATTCCTCGTCCACATACGGTTCGTCGGCAATAAGCGAAAGCCATCCATCTGTGTGCTTCGATCATCACGGGAAGCTTGCGACCCGTGCATCTTCCACTTCGATCTCAACATTTTTGTGTCATAGTCTTCCGAATTGTAACTAGACTCCGAATTTGAGTCGCACTAGATGACATATCTAGCTTGAGTTAAAATTCCTGTGGCTTTCGAAAATAAAACGGCTCGGAAATAACGAAAATAATATCTACGCTCGAAGGATTCCCAGTCAAATGCTTGTAAACATGATAAATCACACTCCTGCTTGACGTCACATTGCTTCGACCCAGGACTCCCATTTGCGCGGTGGTGAACATGGAAAGCCTGACTTTAAACAACTGTAGAAACGCGGGGATTTATCAATCACGATAATTTTTTCGCAGACGTGATCGGGGCAATAGATAGATTTTAAAGAGAAAAACAAAATTTGGGGGGTTAGTTGCACTTTAAGATTTCCTCTACTAAGAAAATTGGATCATGTGTACAATAGGCAGTGTCGAACGACCTATCGATCGACAGACATGCCAATCGATATGTCATCGACTATGTCGGATTGACTATCGGCTGATCATCGACCCGATATATCGACCGACCCACGACCTCTTCTTGACAGTTATATCACAGGCCACCCAAGCTAAAGATAAGAGAACACCATCACAATATAAGCGGTATTGTGTTATGGCTCTGTCAATTCCAAGCCCGCTCATCCCCCCCCCCCCCCCCCCCCCCCGGGCATTTGTCGGGCATTTGTCATTTTTTTTGTCAGAAGGTTGATAATGCCCCACGGTGGGGTCAGCTTATTTGCACAAAATCCCCACGGTGGGGCTTCAGGAACAGTGCAAATGCCCGACCCACGGGACAAGTTCAAAATTTTATTTTCTTGCGAGGATCGAGGAATTTAAAAATCTAAATTCCAAGCAGAACTATTAATGATAAACACTATAATTTATTGTTCACAAATACATAGCTCTTAATTTATACCTGTAATCACAGGGGGCATACAAGTTGAAAAATCCCGGAAAGTGAGAAGGTTTGGGTGCGAGATTAATGCTGGCGCAGAAAATGGGGTAGCGGTCTTTCCTACAGCTGTATATAGTTCGCGCTAGAGAATACAAAAGAAAACCCAAGAAAACCAGTAACGATTCATTCGATTCATTATTCTTTTATTTATTAATACTCTCAACTTGTTATGCCCCCTGTGATTACAGGTATAAATAAAGAGCTATGTATTTGTGAACAATAAATTATAGCGTCCATCATTAATAGTTCTGCTTGGAATTTAGATTTTTAAATTCCTCGATCCTCGCAAGAAAATAAAATTTTGAACTTGTCCCGTGGGTCGGGCATTTGCACTGTTCCTGAAGCCCCACCGTGGGGATTTTGTGCAAATAAGCTGATCCCACCGTAGGGCATTTTCAACCTTCTGACAAAAAAATGACAAATGCCCGACAAATGCCCGGGGGGGGGGGGGGGGGGGGGATGAGCGGGCTTGGAATTGACGGAGCCATAACACAATACCGCTTATATTGTGATGGTGTTCTCTTATCTTTAGCTTGGGCAGCCTGTGATATAACTGTCAAGTAGAGGTCATGGGTCGGTCGATATATCGGTCGATGATCGATCAACAATCAGCCGATAGTCAATCGACATATCGATTGGCATGTCTGTCGATCGATAGGTCGATCAACACTGCCTATTGTACACATGATCCAATTTTCTTAGTAGTGGAAATCTTAAACAATACCTCACCAAAATCACTTCAAACTGGCAAGAGCAGCGGATATAACGTTGCGTAACCATACAAACCCTTATAAATCGAGTCTTTGTAACACAATACCGCTTATACTGTGACGGTGTTCTCCTATCTTTAGCTTGGGTGGCCTGTGGTTATATTGGTCGAGTCTCGACCGATACTATGTGGAAAAGTATCAGTCAAGTCTCGAGACCGATAGGTGGCTGACACTTTCAACCGATAGTCGACCAACATATCAATCAACATGTTGATCGATATGTCGATTAAGACCGCCTATTGTACACATGATCCAGAAAATTAAGGATAAGGCCAAACAGTGATTTTCAGAGTGCTTACCGCTTGAAATGAAGCGAACAAAATCCATTGAAAAAACCCTGCAGCCACAATTCCTCCATAGCTTCAAAGAAGAGAATGGTAAATTTGCACCCCGGTGATGTTGCATTACATTGAAAATACCACAATGAAAGAAGTGAATCAAACCGAATCAACAGGAATCTCCCCGAAACAACCCGAATCAACCCAAATCTCCCCGAATCAACCCGAATCAACCCGAATCTCCCCGAATCATCCCGAATCAACCTGAATCAACCCAAAACTTTTAAATATTTGAAGAAATGTCATACTTGAGAAATCCACTGTCTTTAATATGTTTGTTACGGATTCTAAACATACAAGTATTATCCACATATAATTATAGCTAAATTGTTTAAATTCTCATTCTACAGAAACAATGAAGATGCTGACAAACAAGAAGAAGATGAAGACGAAGAAGAAAGCAAAGCGACAATTTAGATTTTGATTAAATCACAGAATTTTAACGTTCTATAGTTTACGAGTCGTCCATGCAGATTTAAGAAAACGTGTAACTGATCATGTCTCGGGACCGATCGTACAGGGTCGCTTAGTTGTCAGTATAGTATGAAAAATGTTTTCTTAGAAATTATGGGTCAACGACTACTACAAATTCTAATTTATTTCTCTGACCAGAGGTCAATCATTATTCATGAAGTATAAGAATCCGTATATTTTTTCTTCCTCTATTTCAGATAGTATACATAATGTATACGGTCATTGTACTGACATAGAAGGAATCCTGCACAACGGCAAAAAATCCGTATATCTGCCTTCCATTCACCTTCAGTTATACTTCATGTTTCAAACAGTATACATAATGTATACTGACACGTGTACTGACGTATAAGGAATCCTGCCACAACTGCAAAAAATCCGTATATCTGCCTTCCATTTCACCTTCAGTATACTTCATGTTTCAAACAGTATACATAATGTATACTGACATGTGTGCTGACGTATAAGGAATCCTACCACAACTGCAAAAAAATCCGTATATCTGCCTTCCATGCACCTTCAGTATACTTCATGTTTCGAACAGTATACATAATGTATACTGACATGTGTGCTGACGTATAAGGAATCCTGCCACAACTGCAAAAAATTCGTATATCTGCCTTCCATGCACCTTCAGTATACTTCATGTTTCAAACAGTATACATAATGTATACTGACATGTGTGCTGACGTATAAGGAATCCTGCCACAACTGCAAAAAATCCGTATATCTGCCTTCCATGCACCTTCAGTATACTTCATGTTTCAAACAGTATACATAATGTATACTGACACGTGTACTGACGTATAAGGAATCCTGCCACAAGTGTATAAGATCCTGGCATTTTTGTTAGCATACCCTGAAATATACTGATCCTTATTACAGACCTTATACATCCTTATATTTTCCTTATACGTATATGTATACTGGCTGTGTACGACTTGAGGAAGGGTCCGTATACAGACCATTTCATGCAGTGAATGTACATGTACATCTATATCCATGGCTTCTCAGATCAAGTTCAGTTATACCCATTCCAGTTTCCAGGCGTTCAATTCACGTAGACCCACAAACAGAAAGACAAGAAAATCATTTTTTTTTGCTCGTGACTAAGTGCGGGGTTGCACGATACTTCGTATACGCCACACACAGAAACACATCGACAGCGAGGGCAGCCGTAGTGTCAACTGTGAACTCAAGAGTCTATGAACTCTATGTGTTTTTATAGGCTACTTGCTAAAGAAAATAGAAAAATGTTCTTCATAACTATTATTGAGTGCACAGATTTCTTTTTCCAGAACCACTGTTGGTGTTGATCGAGTATGTGCCTTTTGGTGACCTGCTGGGATACCTGAGAAAGAGCCGTGGATTAAACGACACTTATTACAAAGACCCGGATATCAAACCACAATCAAGTCTGACGTCACAACAGCTGATGAAGTTTGCTTGGCAAATCGCTGACGGCATGAGTTATCTGTCGTCAAAATCTGTAAGATAAATTACTAGTAATTAAGTTTTGTTTCACTAAAAATTAAAATTAAAATTAAATTAACTAGTGAATTATTAACTAGTGAATTAATTAAAATATATTGCAAATATGAAGTAGTGATGTACTACATCACAGAACTTGTAATGTAGTGTTACATAAGTGAATTAAACAATTTTAAAAAACTTGAAAGGAACATTCTTAATTATATTTGGCTGTTACAAATATGTCAAATTATTTAGCTTTACTTAGCTGTCAATTCTGTTCCCAACAAACGTAACATCAGGAAGTTTGGTAGGTTGCGAATGAATATGAATAGGGACGAATTGATAGTTACTGAGGAGTGTGCATGGCCCTGATGTTGGGATCAAATGTTTTACCAATCATCACTAGCTGTATTTGTAACACTTGTCGGTCTGATCTTGTGGAAGACTTGTTCCACCCAGGAGTATAAATGAGAACCAGAAAAAATTGTTGGGACAACCTGACAAAATTGCCAGAGGTAACCTAGTATCCCATTTAGGGAAAGCAGAAGCCGAAGTTTAAAAGTGCTGACACCGATAATTTGTTTGAAAGTTGGTTTCACTACTAGACATTCCTCCATTATTAAATGACGTTTATTTTATTTAGTTTTATTCCATTCGAGTTTCAGATTTCACTGATTAGTATTCCGTTTTGTTATAGATCATCCACCGAGACCTTGCTGCTAGGAATGTGTTGGTTGGGGAAAGAGAAGTTTGCAAAGTAACAGACTTTGGAATGGCCAGAGATGTGCAGCAGGAAAATATTTATGAAAAAAAGACAAAGGTAACTGATGATAAACCTCAACCAATCAAGTCAATATTCATAAATAACTCGGGTGTTGTTCATATATCATTGTTATCGCCATTAAGCATTTTTTCCTTTCTTTTTGTTTTGTTTTGTGAAACCTCTCCAGGTTATAAATAATGTTTGGAATGTTTAGGAACCCTTGCATTGAAACCCGGGCAAAAAAAGAAATTACCTCGTAAAATGCTTTTTTTAGGGCCGTCTTCCAGTTAAGTGGACCGCTTATGAAGCGCTGTTGTATGGAACATATACCACCAAAAGTGACATGTAAGTATATCCATACGACTTGTAATGATGTCTGTCACCCACTTGTTCCAACGCGAAATTGTTTTTATAAAAATGAACAAAAGGATATTTTGATTGCGAAACAGAACATTTAACACGGAGATAATACGCGAAAGAATTCGAAAATGCTTGCAGTCTTAATAGTCTGTTTTCTTGAGAATTGATGTTGGCATTTCAAAATTATACACAATCAATATATAATTGAATAGGAGCGAAATCCGCCTCAAGAACTTTAAACGTTTATAACTTTTTTAATATTTAGCAAATTAAAACCGCCAAACTTTCTGACTTTACCTGAAATATATCTGAGAACAATTTGATATATCAGGTAATTTCCCACGGAACCATATCTTGACAGGCACGTTTTTTTCAAATTTGGATTTTTGCTGTTTTAAATTGGGATTGATAACATTTCAGTTGCAACCTCTATATTTTTAGATAATTTTAGTATTTTACTGTTTTTTTTTTGTTTTGCTGGTTTTCTAACGTAATGGATGTCAGCTGTTCGAAAATAATGACATATTTCCCACTTCATATGACGCCATTATCCCATGTTGTATACCTCAAACGAAACATTTTGGGACGTATTGCAAGTTTCTTGTCGTAGCTTTAATACTATTGGAGTTACGTTAGAACCCCCCCTCCCCCCCCAGAATAGGGTAAAGGTATATGGAGTTCCTTCTATAATTCGCATTCGCATATCTAAGTGGATTTGAAAGAACGTGGCCGCAGAAAATTGCACCATTTTGACCATTTTGGCGCTTCTTTCCTTTTTTGTCGTTCAGAAACTATCTCCAAAGTAGACTCGTCACAAAATTGCTTTGACATGCAACCCATGCAGAAAGGATAGATCTTCGCAATCACGCATCCGTTTTGGAAATCGAACGAATTCCGCTAAAGTTAGGCCAGCAAAAACCTGTTGAACTTTTGGTGCAAAATCAGTGCCAAATTGGGGCTCACACACCATTCTTCCACATTCATTTCTTGGTTTCCTTAAGAGGTTGGTTCAAAACTTTTTCAGTTGATAGAAAGCGCATTTCGAAGCCGAAGATAGCAAGAAAAGAAAGGGAGAGAGAGAAGAAAAGAAAATGGAGGATGAAAGAAATGACAATGGAAAGTTTTTATTTTTATTTTTTTATTTTTAGTCCAAAGTAACGGAACAAGCTTGCACCAAGGATAATTTGAAAACCATTTCACTCAGAAACGATATAAACATCTTGCCGGCGTTCACAAATACGGGTTCTTAGCTAAGGAAACGCCAAATTTGGCCAAAGAGACAACCCAAAAACCACTTTTTTGAGCCCAAAACGCGTTTTTCGGTCATTTTGCTGCAATTTTCTGCGGCCACGTTCTTTCAAATCCACTTAGATATATATATATATCATTAACCGGGCAAGGCCGGTTAATTATTTGTCGTTAATGAAATTTAAAAAAGCTAGATAAATCACGGTGGTGCAGTCACACTTTTTACTTATAAAATCATAAATCGCTCGTGTGTTTTTTATGGGTACTGCGCTTGCGCAAGTGCCCATTATTGTCGTCGTCGAAGCATTCTTTGCATTCCTTCGTAAGACTTTTTTGTAACAATTCTTTGAATAACTGAACATGATATGGCATTGTTCGATTGTTTCGCTTCATTGACAGTGGTGTCAAGTGCAATGCCCAAAAAGAAGATTGGCATATTTAGTGAGCTACATGGAGAGAAATTGCGTTGCAAAATAAATATGAAAGACACGTTTGTTTTTAAATGTTTTTATTTACGTAGGTGTATTTCTTTGACAACTGCACGAACAGGGTCGCGTTTGATTGAGTCACATTGTTGAAGCTTTTGTTGAGTAACCGCCGGTCTTTTAGAGTCCTTCGTACAATTCATTTGTTTGAGTTGTACTATCGTTATTGAAGTTTCCTGAAATAAAGATAATAAATATTATCAGTTGCTAAAAAGGGAATAGGTAGTAATGTTTATGTGGGAGCTGTCAGTTTGTTTGGCTAGGCTTCAAGGAGACTTACGTTTAAGCCTCACGCGCGAGGGGCGAAGCCGCGAAAAGAAGACGGCGAGCTAGTTTACTGGAGCAGAATTTGTGAAAATAATTCCGGCACAGCTTCAGTTGTTTAAAACGAGCAATTGATAACTGAAGAGATAAATGAAATTTCTACAGGTAAAAGGTTGTCGTGTGACGTGATATTCGTTAACTGTGACCCTCCATAGGAAAAGGGGGCTTATCGCATCAGCGTTTCAAGGCGTTTATATTTGAAACGCATTTGAAACCCGTTTGAAATAATTTGAAACCCGTTTGAAACACATTTCAAACAGTGTTAGAAACGTTTACTTTTTTCAGCGTTTGAAACGTGGAGAAACGCATTTGAAACGCCCATCTGCCAACAACCTGCATTATTATTACCACTGAAGCATAATTATTCGACAACACAACAAATGCTGGACTGAAGATGGTAAACGGTAACTTCAGGCGTCGTTAATGAAATTTAAAAAAGCTAGATAAATCACGGTGGTGCAGTCACACTTTTTACTTTTGATTAAAAGTTCAGTAATATTCCATCGTTAGGTCGATCAATAAAATAAACAACAAGAAAGTTTTTATAGAGTGCATAGCAGTATTCTCAAAATTAACGGAAATGTCAACAAATATGATGCGTGAACAAGCTATGACATTATTTGTCAACTCCTGTAATTCTGTAATTATCTTTCCTTTCGAGTATGAATTCAAGATCGTACGACATTCCAATGCATGAATTAGCCGGTCGCTTCGCCAACAAGTCAACTCGCCCACACTGAAGTCAACTCGCCTACATCATGTACCTAGTAATTAATTTGTTTAATAAGAGAACAGCGCGTAAAAGTGTTCTAAAGATGCTGGAATAATCCTGGGGAATAACCTCGTTCTAAAAGCATGTTTACGTGTATAAATACGCGAAAGATATCAAGAAAGATAACAGGAATGTTCAGGTGTATTTCTTGTTCTAAAAACGTGTAAGCGAGCACGTACACAGTATAAACATCATTACATGTGTATAAATTGACGATCTTGCAACGTTTTTCAAACACTTCGCAATGCATTGAGCGTGCACCTAAAACAGAAACGCTCGGACAAGGCTTGACATGACGACAGCAGCTTCTAACCGCAGATCGAGCATAACGCACGCAACACTGACGTTTGTCACGGAGGCCCATCAGTTCTATGCCTCGATTCCAAGTGAAACCAACACAGTACGATAACTCCTCGTTTTCTTTCCTGTAATGTTACAACAATTTACCTCAATGTATTAACTCCTCTGTAACATACTTGTAACTCTTGCGGGTCGAAGACGTCAGTGTTATCTTTAGTTTAATCAGTCCGCCGATCATCTGTTCACAAAAGCGCGACATTCTTTTGTATCTTGAATGAAGGAAATGGCGGTCGATTTTTACATACGTTTGTAGTTCTGTTTCAATTTTTCAGTTAATGCACTCTATGGATTTTTTTTGTGTTAATTCTACTAGCTGTTAGCAGTTTTTTTATTGCGTGCGTCATGTATCCAGCATGATCCAGAGAACAGATAATAATCTACGGAATGTAAATTAGGCTACGACCGTCGATGATGCATACAAGATTTACGAATGAACTTTATAATTTTAGAAACTTTACACGTCATCGATTCTTAATATTTTGTTTACGTTTAATCCATGATTATGAGCTGCCCCTTCGAAGCTATCCGTATATCGGATACTATTTTTGAGCTAAAGCTATAAAGTTCCCGCTTTTAGCATTTAACATCTTAATTAATTATTTTTGTGTTTCAAACGCAATGAAACGCGTTTCTTCTGTTTGAAACGCCTTCAGTTTGAAACCGTTTGAAACACATTTGAAATGCATTTGAAATAATTTGAAATGCGTTTGATAAGCATTTCAAACGCTGCGTTTAAATGCGTTTGTAAAAAATCACCTTAAGCCCTGGTCCGTCGGAAATGAAAACCAAAACAGTCTTGGAGTCCCGTGAATCGTATAACGTATTTAATAGTATTCGATCTGGAATTAAGACAATACAAATACCTAATTACAAATAATAGAAACATTCATACTAAACGGAAAAAGCGAATTAATAACGTACAAAATGTTGACCATAGAAACATGAACAGATATATAACTGAGTAAACCACGCGGTCAACACTGCGAGTCACGTTCGTACAAAATCAATGCAAATAGCTATAAACTACATTCGTTCACAATACTTATTGATCATAAAATCAACGACAACGATTAACTTACTTCGTGACGGGATTCCAGAGTTCTCATTTAAATCACTGCCAGTAGTGTACAAAAACTGGAAAGCTTAATATAACTCGTGTTGAAGCGACAATCCTAACTGATCCTTACGTAACAAAACCTATTCAAACATAATCGGTAAAGCGATCTTTAAAATGTCATTTCCTTTCCGGTATAATGATAAAAAGCAGTAACATTTGCAGGTAACGCAATAGTTCTGTAAGTCATGCAAACACTTTGTAAGTCACGCAAACAAGCCCCCTTTTCCTATGGAGGGTCACAGTCTCTTTTACTTTTAATTTATTTATTATTTACTCATTTAGTCACACGCGCGCGCGAGTGGTGAAGTCAGAGAAGAAAGTATTGCTGAGGGACCAAATAATTTTGTTATGCTAGCGTGAATTTACAACTCTTTGAAAATCTTTCAGAGATCCAGTTGTTGAAAGGCTGATGTGCAATTTATTTTTAGATTCTGTTATGTCAGCGCGAATGCTGCTGTGTAAACAAAGATATTACAGTATGACGACAATCAGAAGAGTATGAGTGATGAGTGATTTGAGAATTTTGTTATGTCAGCATGAATGCTGCGAATGCTGTTGTGACAAAGATCAAAGCCGCGTGCTGGATTGCAGAAAATTAATTCACCGCGCTTTCGGGAGTCTGACGTTGGACATCGTGACAAAATGATATTAGAAAATGGATTTTAGATCTACTATTGTTAAGTGTGTTAAATTTTTTTCGAAACGAGGAATGATTTTAATATGAAAATATCTTCTAAAATTAAAGACGAACTTATCTGCTTGGTTTGTAGACGAAAGATAAGATCATCTCATTTGAGCACAGTTTCCGTTGTTTTAAGAAAACAGTGGGTGATTGTATTCAAATTAGCTTGGGTTTCAAGTCTTGTTAGATGTACTGATCAAAATGACATGAAGGTAAATAAACTGAACAGAGTTTGTTGTCCGCAACTGAGAAGTCGGCGAGCTAGTTTACGAGAGCAGAGTGTTGCTAAAAGTGACCTAATAAATTTGTTACGTTAAACGTGAATCGTGCAGTGTACTGTAATTACCCAGTTCAGTTAGCTAGGATATGAGCAGAGTCACGTCACGCGCGAGGAGCGAAGCCCGGGGAGGGGGAGGGGGGGGGGGGGGGGGGGGGGGCGGTACTCCCAAAAAAAATTTGGGTAGGGGTGTGCCGCTGGACTATAAAACCCCTTAACCTGTACCGACTACAAAACGCTAATTTTGCGACCCTGTTCCAGACTAAATGTTAAAAGAGATACCCTGTTCCAGACGATTTTTAACGATTTTTTTCTAACCCAAAAGGCTAAACTAGTAAGCAGCAGTTGTAAAGCTTCTTTCCTACGCGTTTCGATTCGTCTGACTAACATAATCCAGAGTATCAATTAACGATATTTGTGCCAACTTCTGGGAAACTGGTACCCTGTTCCAGACCAAAAAATGTCGTTTGTTATACCCTGTTCCAGACCAAACTGCTTAAAAACCCCGTCCAGCGGCACGTACCTATATAGCGTATATAAGAGAGTGCATCGTCGGGCAATACAGTATCTTATATTGCGGCACGTGTTTAGCCACTGATGGAAGAATCACACAATACTAGAAAGTACAAGGCCCCCATTTTTTTCTATTTTCCATTTTTTTTACGCTTTTACAGTACTGTATTTTTATTTCAGTCGTAAATCGAGTACAGCTGATAAGGCTCTGTGTTTAAATTGCATTGCGAAATTGAAAAAAAAAATTCCTTGTGGCACAGTAAGTCACATTAAAATAGAACCTCGCAGCCACTCACTCAAGCAAACAACCCTTGACAACTTAATTTCACGAAAGAGAAAGTAAACGATGTACAAACTGATGTACTCACTGTACCTTACTAGCTTTGTTTTGTTAACATTCCTGTTCTGAACATCATTTTGGTTTCTGTTTTATTGATACATTTTGATTGTGTTACGTATTCATATGCTATAATAAGCATTTTAAAATAAAAATGTTGTCCCCCCAAAAAAAACAAATGGTGTCATATTACACCCCTACCTCCCCATAACGGCCACCTCTCTACAACGGCCACTTACCTCTGTCCCCAAGGTGGCCGTTGTGGAGAGGTTCGACTGTATTTCGCATTTCGTGCGTTTTGATACGAAACCAGGCAGCAAAAAGCGAACGTATAAACATAAAAAATTCTTGCACTTTTTAAATTCAAAATGGATTAATGACAAACAATTGCAAGAAACTTTATGTGACATGTAATTTACAATTTACGGACAAATGTATCTATCGATTGACAGGATTTTGCTGCGGCCTTTCTATTTCGCTCTTCTGTGACATCTGGCTCTGTTCGGTCCATTTTATCCAATATTGACACACATGCTGAGCCCTTTTGCAGTTCATTATTGGGGTACCCAGTCTTCTCTCATTTTGATAGAGCCTGGGGATTAAAATTCCGTATGAGGGTTTTAGGTCGAATTTATCGTTAACGTTAAATTCAGCTTATAGAATCTCAAGATCTGGTCCAAAATTTAATATGTCACCCAGCAAATCTACAAATGGCGGACCTTCGATGTTATCTTCGTTGATTCAGGCTTCATTTCCAGACTACACCAGTTAGCGAATTAGAGCTTTTCATTCACTTTATTTTCAGCCATCGGTCCACGGACGCACCTGTCGCATCCCTCGCCCTACGGGCCTGATTATTTTAGTGTGGTTAGCCAAAGCAAGAGATGTTGCCTTAGGGCTAGGGTTATCAAATGCAATACACCAAAGAAAAAAATAACAAAACCAACAAAGTTGCTGTACTATCCTCAACGGCGACAACTCGGAGAACGAAGTCTTGACCTATATTATCAATTGAGAGGTCTGGTGAGAGTTAACGAAAGTCATTGGCGTGGAAATGTTTATATCTAGTATGTCTAGTATACATGTTATAAAGGGATGATGTGGATTCATGACTGCTGGGTAGAGAAAAATATAACTTACTGATTGAAATCGTGAGAGTCCCTAACCCATTTCGTTTAATCGGCTCATGGGCTACATGTATGCGCATTCTCTGAGTAAAAAATGCAGTAGCCATGAGCACGCCTCGCGGGCCTATTTTTTGTTTTGGTTTCGAGTTCACCCAGGTCCTGACTATATCGACTAAAGTTTACAAGCGTATTGAATTTTACTTGAAGAGAGTATTCCATTTCAAAAACGCGTTTATGAGTTTAAACTTGCTACACAGAAATTGTCAACAGAGGTTTCGGCAGAAATAAGATAAAGATGTCCATTTCGTCATTCACGCAATGTGCAGGTCATTTCAGGCTGTACGTTGCATGTACTCACAGACGAGAGGATTGTTTGCGCCGATCTTCTATTCCATTGCTCAAACTGCAGACTTTAGCGTGACTGGCGTGACTACTGTACTTTCTTGAGGTTTTCACCAAGCAAGAAAGCAGATAAAATTTAAGCACCCGATTTTAATTTTACCCGTACGAGTAGCAAAGCTAATAGCCTTGATCAAGAAAGTAGAGTTTCCATTTCAAAGACCCGTATGTGATTTTTAACCACATAAATTTTGAACAGACTTTTCGAATGTCCATGTTGCGAAAAAGATCAGAAACTACAATAGGTCCAATAGATATCACCCTGCTAAAGATAGTTTTGAATATCACGAAAACCTCGGACCAAGTCCGTTGTCCAGATGTTTTGATGACTTTTATAGCGTGACTGGCGTGAAGCAAGAAAGCTTGAGCAAGTGAGGAGAATTTAAATCCTGAGCTTAGCAATAAAATACTTTAGAAACGTATCTTTATAATATTTCCACAAGCAAGAACCTTAACCAAGGAAGAATAACTTTTATTTCAAAGACGTGTATGTGAGTTTAAAGCCCGAAATGGCTCTTGCTGTACATACATTTTAAACAGACATTTCGCACTGTCTAACAATGGAGCAGAAGAAGCTATTGACCTAGCTGTGCGTTCAATGTTGTTTATGCCGTAATCTGGCTGTGTGACCTTAACCAGACTTAGCGCGTTATTCGATCCCAGCGAGGAATCGGCTTCCAGTTTCACGCAAACTGCAGACTTTAGCGTGACTGGCGTGGAAACAACTAGAAAATCAATTATTAACTTTACCGCTGCCCGGTTTTAAGTTATACATTAACTTCTTGGTTTTTTTTTCTTATTGCCGGTAAAAGTTTCATCATCTACTGTACATATATACAGCTAATGTATTTTTCTGTGATTCTAAGGTTGATTAATTATTCATTTAATTTCCTCGCAGATGGAGTTTTGGAATTGTCCTTTACGAGATTTTCACAATAGGTAACATCTTATGTCTCAATTAATTTAAAAGCCTCAGTGGCGGATCCAGGGGGAGGGTCGGGGGGTCCGGACCCCCCTATCAGAACTGAGGGTTTTTCCGGCTTTCACCATTATCCATAGCAAAACCATCTCCAGGATCCACCAAAATGCACTTTTCAGAGCTTGAAAATCTCAATTTTTTTTCTGGAGAAGGCCCCCCTAAACACCCAAAATTGCACTCCGGTGCTCAAAATCCCCCGCCCCCCCACAAAAAAAAATATTTTACTTCACATTTTCGGGTAAACCCTCGGACCCCCCTATCAAAATTCCTGGATCCGCCCCTGAGCCTAAACATACCGCCGGGAATTTGTTGGACATTTGACATTCTTTTTCATCAGATGGTATTTTGGAAAATTAACGGAAAATAAACAATAACGGGGAATAGTGACCTTCTGACGATGAAAAACCAAGCCGCTGTTTTCAGTCTTAGAAATTGTTAGATCACTGACGATTAAACAAATGTGAAATTGGCAATTGTCATCTAACACTTTTAAAAACGGCACTTTTAAAAAAAGAAGAAAGGACAGAATCGAAACCAATTTTTTACACTGCATTTTAAAAATTTAAATATGTTAAGTTCTTCTTTAAAGCTGATAATAAAACACGGTCTATTTTGCAAATGTAACAGTAACCGAGGACACCTGTATTTGCCATTGACGTAAATGAAATCGTTATCTTTACTTTAGAAATAGAGAAAGTTTTCGTTGTTTGTTACGCTGACAGCCAGGAATGGATGTTTGTACATTATTTATGTATTTAGTACATCAATATCGTAAATGTATTGGTATTTTTCTTTTATTCTTTTCCCTGTTAAATTGCTAATTTGCACACGACCCCACAGGCTTCACGCTTTAAATATTTATCATGTATAAATAGAGGTCATTGCTTTATACATTATATTACATTGTAAGAAGGAGAATGCCGTGGGTACACGACTGTACCACAGCTGCTTCGAGTTCTCCCAAACCTTCAGTGTTTTCAAAACTAATAGTTCTTTCTTTCTTAATGAAATAAACGCTTGAAATAAATGTTCTATATATATTTCCACAGAGTTACGGTGAATGGCTGTCACCCACAGCACTCGGGTATCTTGTTCTTCGAGATACAATTAATTGTGTCCAGAATCCAGCTGGTACAACTTATATGTCGTCAAACGAGTTTAAGCATCCACGTGCTTGTACCGATAAATTCACGAAGCTGTTTTCTCTTTCAGGTGGTTCACCATATCCACGGATGGATGGCAAGAAGATTGCAAACTTACTTCAGCAGGGATACAGAATGCCTAAACCACAACACGTGGATGATGACTTGTAAGTTTTGTTTTATCTTCGAAATTATCCAAAGTTTATCGGAAATTATTCGAAAGTATCTATATGCGTTTGGTTTTCTCCGTTTGTCTGTCATGAAATTGTAATTTTGATACCTCATCCTCTGTTTATGTAATGGAATCAAACGATCATGCACATCACAGATCGATTATTGACATCACGTGCACTCTTTAACCATCACGGGTCACCTTTTATAACTGGTATTATCTCATGCAAAAATACCGTTATTGCCAAGATAAGACGTTTCGTCAGCAATGATTCCTAATAACGTAAAAACGCTTAAAAACAAATACTTCATTAGTCTGAAGTGTCAGCCGTCTCCTCGCTCCAACCCCCCCGTGGCCCCACGGGGGGTTGGAGCGAGGAGGCGGCTGACACAGTCAGACTAATACTTCATGTGAGACGTTGCTTTTCAGGTATCAAATAATGATGAACTGCTGGCAAAATGACCCGGATGCAAGAACAACATTCACTGATTTGAAAAATCAGCTAAAAGATATGGAAAAACAACACAAGGTGAGATTTGTCACGGGCACATAGTACACAATATCTTTAACATTTCTACTAGCTTATACTAACATTTTCTGAGTTTAAATCACAGATTATGGAATTTTGATGATATAACGCGTGCTATGATTGGTATGCAGCCGTTTTGCAACAGGCTCAGTCAGTATAAACACGGTTATGACGTATAATTGCATTTTTTCGGCTTTATTTTACGAAAGAAATAGAAAAGGCCGCTTCTCATTTACATAGCCTGATGTAAACGCGAAAGAAAGTTTACAGAGAATTGTGAAGTATTTATGTAAACCCCATGTTAATATCGTGTTTGTATCAGGCTATGTAAACACGCGCGCCATTCTCCATTTCTTTAATTAATTATAATTGAAACAAAAAAATATTTTTTTATGTTTTATCGAGCTAAATCAAAAAAAATATCTTCAAAGATTAAAACAACAACAACAACAACAGAATAGTTGCTCTGAAAAAGTTCCCACGTGCCTAAATTAATTATCAATTACTTCGAATTAAACTAATTATTGACTTCCGAAAGGCCGTCATAGCGCTCTCTAACCACGTACTGAACACAGTTATGTCGGGTGCTTACCATTTAACCAAAAATCCTGGTAATTTCGGTTGGAAAGCAAATGGAACAGTAATTTTCCGGAAAAACCGTTCGAAAATTGCGGAGTACGTTCTGAGGTAGTCCTTTCATTCCGGTTGGAACGGAACGTCAGAAATTTCCGTACCATATTTTGAAAGTTTCTTCCGTTTCCAGTCTCCCTTCGCGCGGTTTTAGTTGTATTCAATAATATGGCGTCAGACGAAGTATACGAGTGTGGCGTTTGTTTCTTCAACTCAGATGGACCATAGAAACGCCAGCACTAACTTGTTTATCAGGAGAAATAGGATGCCTGCTTCTTGCATTCCCAGTAGGAATCCTTCCTTCCCTACACAATATCGAAAATATATGACTTTGAAGCTCACTCGTGGAAACTCACTTGTGCGATCGAAACTCACTCGGGTATGTGTGAACTATGATCTCATTTCTTTGAATTTTGTTTAAATTTCTTGGCATCTTCTTAGTCAAGAGATTTCAGATTTCGAACCAAAAATCCCCAGTAAGCTCATTGACTATAAACGTTAAGATAAGTCCGCTATATTGACTGAAAGACCGGAATTAGAATATTGTAATGATAAGCGCCATGGCCACCTGTTCCGGTTGGTCGGTGAGTTTGGAAAATTTATTTCCATTATGCAACGGTCACCCCAACCGGTTTTTTCTTACAAATGGTAAGCACCCGTAATTTTAAATTTGAAGACGGTTTCCTATTCAGCGAATTATTATTACTACTAATAATATAATATTTGCATGCACATTGGCCACCTTTAATCGATGAATCACGTTCCAATCATTATATAAACATGTCTAGTGCTTTATTGCATAACTGACAGTTGTAGATAAAGTGTAATTTTAATTTTAATATTTGTTTGCTTCTGCAGAGGCTGATCAACATGGAAATGTACGACAAACAGTTATATGCAAACGTCGAGGACTTGGTCGTGTAAACGAGCTAAAGTATCATCAATGTCCAAGCCAATATATATCAATTTTGTTATTTGCTTTCATAATGTAGAACTTAGTTGGATAAAGGGACACTGTCCCGGCGTATTTGCTCAAAACTGTTATAAATGCATGAAATGGTCCCTAAATCTATGAAATAAGAACTTAATAAACTCTAACTAAATGATAAAAAGCAATTTCTTCAAGAAATTCTATACTGCAACAAAAGTTTTGCAAAATTTCAAAGATTTCTGAGCCAAATTTGAAACTTTGAAAAACTGACATCCTGACGTTTTTTCAAAAATCCATATTGCAATCCATTTCCATCCTCGCTGTCGTTTGTCATCCTCACTTCCTAATGGGTTCCTGTCATTTGTCGAGTGCTATTCTACAGAATTGAACCATTATTGTTCAACTTCCTATGATCTAGATATGTTTCTGAACTTGCCAAAATCATGCTAAAATCAGGACAGTGTCCCTTTAATCCTTTATATAACTCCCAAGCGCACATTGACACCTATGGCATACGCACGTCATAAGATTACTGTGACATGCACCTGTCAGATACGATGACATAAAGGATGATCTTTGGAAGCATGCCTCCATTACAGTGCGACACGCCTTACCGTAGCCACCCAACAAACGTTTTTACAAGTGTCCTCTCGTAATATTATAATTTGTTTGACGGACATGCCTCGTTTCAAAGTTGAACACGATCAAATGGAAACTTGTCGCATCGTATTTATCAACAAAAGTTATAATA
Source organism: Desmophyllum pertusum (assembly GCA_029204205.1). Taxonomy (NCBI): domain Eukaryota; kingdom Metazoa; phylum Cnidaria; class Anthozoa; order Scleractinia; family Caryophylliidae; genus Desmophyllum; species Desmophyllum pertusum. The sequence continues at coordinate 2,869,008 of MU825400.1, forward strand.
TTACGAGAGGACTCTTGTAGAAATGTTTTTTTGGGAGGCTACGGTAAGGCGCGTCGCACTATAAATTTAGCCAGGGCTTAAGTTGGAAAAGCTCCCCGTTTATTATTTGTTGTAAAATCAGTGGCAGTTCGGCAGCACACCTCTCATTCACATATTATGGAACAAATAATATCGGAAAATACTTTTTGAAGTAAATCACTTCCACTTCCACTCATTTCCAAGCTTTTCTCTTGTTCTCACAACATCACGCGTGGGTTTATTGCGGTCTATTGCTTAAATACTGTAGGCCATACTAGGAGTAACCATGGGCGAGGAAGTGCGGGCGGGGTATCGGGGATTTTAGTTGGCTTTGATTTATGAAACCACCTGGTAGCCATCGCGGCTTTATTATGGGCTGCTATGTTCGAGTATTAACTTCAAATTCCGTCCAATACACTTATATTTATTTTATGTGCAGTGGCAAGCGGAAAGTTATCGTGTCATAATAAAATCTGAGAGATCAATTATTTATCGTACGGACAATTGTTGGTTTTCATCAATGTTACATAACCTATTTGCTTGCATGAACAACATCACAGCTTAGCATCACAGCTAAAATCCACAGCTTATAGAGCAGGAAGAAAGAAACGTTGTGTCCAAATTATAGCTTTGTAGCGTCTTTCATAAACGAGTTATTACGAAAACAATTTTCAGAAAATTACAGTACTTACTATGCAGCCGCCATGTTGGTGTCCTTCAGAGGGACACAAATATGGCGGCCATAAAATTACACAAGAAGTAGAGTAGATTCTACCAGCAATTATCATCAGCTTTCACTTCAAAGCTCCTTAGATATCAATTCTCAATTATTATCACCGTCTGAAAATTTAAAAATGACATACACGTTCATCCGGGACATCACAAGTTTCAACATACTTTATTTTCAAAACGAAGTACTGAATCAATACCAAACTTTGCATAGAGATTAATGTTTTATATATCTAGAATATGTGAAAAGAATAGTTTTGTAGAATTAACAGTTTAGATTTTAGAATTTTGATGACGTCAGATGCAGACCACCAATTCAATTGGTGGGGGTATCCCTGTTTGCTCGCTTTAGAACGGGTGTGAGCTAACGTGCGGGACGAGAGTTACACCGGATGAAGAAGAATAAAGGAGTCGAATAATAAATCCCTTATTCAATGGTTTTGTACTGATACATTGTGTGGAAAGCTTGCTCATTACTCGGCTACTCGCAAAATACCCGCGCGTTTTATAATTATGTTACATGTAACCCATCGAATAAGGTATAAATGCTTAGGCTTGCTTTACATCATATAATGTACATAAAGCATGTAATGTATATAACAAATAAAGGAATGGTGGTTTAGTTATTCTCTGTGTTATTTTCTGATTCGTCTTCCGTTACTTTTGGAGTATTTTTATGTCACCTGCTGTTTTTCTAAAGCAGTCTCATAGCGTGATTCTTTTCTTTATTTATGCCTCTCCGGTCCGCTGGAAACCGAAAGGTCAATCAAAGCGTATTCACTATTCATGATCATTCATGAATTTGTAATGGCTGCGGAAGTTTCTTCGTATCAGCGCGTTAGTTCAGTTTATTAAGTGCTTTGTGATGGAAAAGCAGTATGTCCAGTATGGATGGTGGAAAGCTATTGGTATCATTATTCTGGGCTTTACAGAACTATCAGGTAGTGCAGATTCTGTGTTTGAACGTGTTTGAGACGCTTGTAACAGTTGTCAGTCTTTAACATTGCACATTTAAATAGTATTTAGCAATCCTGTGTATCATTGGCTTCGGTTTATATCGCCATCAGCTTGCTTTCACTAACAACAGTGGATCATGGAAGTACAGTATTCCTTCACAATTCCAATCATTCTGTCATATTCAGCCATCAAAATACCAACATTTATATTTTTTGCAATAATTACGTACCCTCGGGCATGATTTTGCAAACGTTACAAATGAAATATATTGAAAGCTATCTGCAGCATAATACTTGAAAGCCTCACGTATAAATGTGTGATACTAGGTTCTATATCATCACAACATATTTTCAAATCATTACTGACCGTCGATCTTTCTTTATTTAACTTAAAATTGATTTGAAATGTGGCTTAAAGGCTAAACAACAAATGGACAACACTTAATGTGTATCAATTTTCGTTCGCTGCGTTTCTAGCGAAAAAGCTCCATACACAGCATACAAACCTTATATTTTGTCACCGAGTAGTCATATCGTGAGCCTGGGCTCCCTATGATAGAATACTACGACAGCAAATTGAAATGCTAATCATCACAACATTTCCACCCCAAACTTGAATTGACTTAAAACAGGAGAAGATGATTAGTCAGACAATTAGCAAGCAAAATATCGAATCACCTTCACAAACATTACTTTCAAAAGTTGATATTGGGAACGCGTTACCAGGCGATGATACCTGAGGCGAAGTAACGCAAGTCCAACAGTTACACAAAATGCCGATTAAATGGGATGATTGCATGGAGTCTCATTCTGTAATATTAAGCAAAAGATCATGTCATAGTATGCAGAACTCGCTAGTGTTGCGTTACGTTTATTATGTCACGTTGTAGGAACGTGTACCTAGAACATAACCTTATATGGGCATATGAGTTTTCATGTCAGGGCACATGTACCTCGAGCGAGTATTAAAGTAATAGAGTTGGTTACACGGCCGCTCTCCTCCTGCTATTTTACGACATGGTGTTAGAAGCCTGGGATTACTGATCCTCCAGGAGTCGAAAGACCGTATTCAAGTTTTCAAATATTCAAATATTTCAATCGAATCGGCGCGTTCCGCAAAAGCACAACATGGCCGACAGATTCAAACCTCCTTCCATAGACTGGACCAGTCCAGGAGATGTACACAAGAGATTCAAACTCTTCAAGCAAAAATGCGAACTAATCTTCGCTGGGCCACTTGACAAAGTCGAAGAAGCAAAGAAAGTCAGATTGCTGCTGCTGTGGGTAGGCGATAAAGGCATCGAAATTTACAACACGACCACATGGTCCAACGATGGCGATAATCTCAAGATCGTCCCGGTTCTGGCAGCGTTAGAAGTGTACACAAAGCCGCAGAGCCATCAGATCCTAGCTAGATACCAACTCAGATATCTCAAACAGGGAGATAAGCCGTTTGAGGAATGTGTAACTGAAGCACGTCTGCTAATAGATGATGGAGGATACGACGCGGCTGTCAAAGAAAGCACACCCAGAGACAGTGTTTGGCGTCGAATCAAACAAAGTGCGCAAAGATGCGATAGCGCTAGGGAACACTCTGACATTCAGGCAAGTTTACGACTTGGCCAAAGTTGACGAGAGTACCAAGGCCCAAATGAAGATCATTGCTCAAGGTGAAGACAAGCTGGCCGATCTCCATACAGTTCAACACGGACAAGAATCTGCCAACTCGAATCAACTGTTCAACGGTAAACCCCGTCGATTTCAATTCAAGTCAAAAGGTTGTTTTAGATGCGGAAACAGCCATGAAAAATCTGCACATTGCCCCGCCAAGACTTCGAAGTGTAAATACATTGTACTGTGGCAAAACCGGCCATTATGCGAGGGTATGCATGAAAAAAAAAACGGCTACAGAAACTCCACGAAATAGTAGACAGTCCTGAATACCACGGCCAAGATATCCATCTGGAGGACGAAGACTCTTTCGAAGATCCTTACGATGCCCTTAACTACGATGAAGAAGGCGCGAGTGACAATGAATCCATCAACGTGTTCCTTGGAACAGTTACCTCAACCGAGGACTGTGAGCCTTGCGAAATTTCATTGCATGACATAAACAGCGACCGAGACAGAATCTATGCCACAGTCAAGATCAATGAGCTCCACGACATCAAGCTCTAAGGGGCTATGGAGGCGCCAAAATTGACAACATTGGGTTAGCCTTCCTAGACATTTCCTTCAAAGGCAAAAGCATTCATACCAAGTTCAACATAGTAGACGCACCAGGCAGCCCATCCATGCTTGGTTGCAGTCAATCCCAGGAAACATCGATGAATTTACGGCTACGCCTACGACCAAGGACCTGTCTGAGTACACTTCCAAGGTTGAAACAGCTGCGCAATAAGGCAAGTTATCGAAATCAGCCATACTGGAGGAATACCAGAACTGCTTTGACAAGCTAGGCCGCTTCCCAGGAGAGAAATACCACATTCAATTGACTGACAATGCTGTCCCTGTTGTTCATGCCCCACGCACTGTCCCAGTGCATATACTACCTCTGTACTGAAGGCTGAACTTGACAAGATGATCGCCGATGAAGTCATCACAGAAGTAAAAGAACCAGCCGACTGGGTCAACTCCATTGTGTGTAACATCAAGGACACCCAGGTGGAGAAAAGAAAGTGAGACTTTGCCATGACCCCAAAGACCTAAACAAGAACACACGTCGCGAACACTACTACAGCAGAACCATCGATGAGCTCCTACCATCGCTTCATGGAAAGAAGTATTTCTCAGTTGTTGACACGACGAAAGGTTATTGGCATGACGAACTGGACGACGAATCCAGCCGGCTGTGTACATTCAACACCCCGTTTGGGAGGTACAGGTTCAAGAGATTACCATTTGGAGTCATTCTATCTTAAGACATCTTCCAGCGCAAACTTGATGAAGTCTACAAGAACATTCCTAACGTAACAGGAATAGCTGATGATATTGTGATATGTGGTTCAACTGAACAAGAACATGACCAGGCATTCGTTAAAATGCTCCATGCCACTCGACAACACAATGTCAGCTTGAACTCTGAGAAGCTGCAATTCCAGAAACTGCAAGTTGATTTCTTTGGCCACACGCTAACAGAGAAAGGAATCCAGCCAGCTGCGGATAAACTTGAAGCAATACGCAACATCAAGACCCCATCTGATGTCAACGAGCTTCAAACCATTCTAGGAATGGTGACTTACCTCAATCGATACTCGGTGAAGTTAGCCGAGATGACGTCACCTTTGAGGGAACTGACAAAGAAACATTCTCATTTCACATGGTAATCCCATCATCAAGAAGCATTGGACAAGATAAAGGAAGAACTTTGCTCAGTCAAAATCATTTCGTACTATGACCCTGACCCAACTACACCAACGATCCTACAGTGTGATGCAAGCCAAACGGGCGTAGGAGCCTGGCTCAGACAGATAGACTCTCAAGGCAATGAGAACATTGTTGCTATGACTTCCCGATCGCTTACCAGCGCTGAATCCAAGTACTCAAACATTGAGCGTGAATGTTTGGGAGTCATGTATGGTCTAGAGAAGTTTGAATACTACTTACTGGGCAAACATGTTGTAGTTGAAACTGACCACTCTCCCCTGGAGCAGATATTTAAGAAAAACATAGCAGAAGCCCCGGCTCGATTACAAAGAATGCTACTCAGATTCCTACGTTTCAACGTCCAAGTTCAATACAAACAAGGAAAGTCAATCCCAGTCGCCGACGTCTTGTCACGCATGTGCTTTAAGAAAGGTGTACACACGATTGAAACCTCAGAACGTGATGACCTCTTACCCGAGAGCAACATTCACTTTGTTTCATGCCCCATTGATCTAACAGCAGTGAGATCTTCTACCGCCCAAGACCCTGCCATGAACCTGCGGAAGGATGTCATTTACAATGGATGGCCACCCTACAGAAAACAATGCCCACAAGAACTCTGGGAATACTGGAACTTCAGGTGTGATCTTGTACTAGAAGATGGCTTAGTGCTTAAGGGTAAGAGGATAGTCATACCTAAATCCATGCAGAACCAAGTCCTACAGACCATCCACGTGGGTCACATGGGCGAAAGCAAGTGTATCCTACTAGCCAAAGAGTCTGTGTCTTGGCCAGGGATCTGCAACGAGATCAGACAGACGGTGAAGGATTGCGGTTTATGCAATAAACACCTACCAGCCCAACCAAAGCTGCCAATAACACAACCCGATCTTCCAACTCGGCCATGGGAAAAACTGGGAACAGACATATTCGAGTATCAGATTATTGTTGATTATTATTCCAGGTTCCCTGTGATCAGGCTCTTAAGTGACATAACAGCCAATACCATATGCAACCACTTCACAAGTGTCTTCGCCGAATATGGCTTACCGACTACGATCATCTCTGATTCCGGATCACAATATGTCAGCGAGAAGTTCAAGGCAAAATGCAAACAAAGTGGAATTACACTATCTTTCAGTTCTCCGTATCACCACCAAGCAAACAGCTTAGCTGAAAGAACAATCGGAACCTGCAAGTCTCTGTTGACAAAAGCACTGGAAAGCAAAGAATGTCCTTACACAGCTTTATGGATGTACCGTACCACTCCGCTGGACAATCAGATGCCTTCGCCCTATGAATTACTGTTTGGGCGTAAACCCCAGACCATGCTACCGAGTGCTAGAAGTATCCTGAAGTCTAAACATCCGAAGAATGACATCCACCGGGAAGCAAACCAGCAGCGCCAAATCAAACAAGCTGAGTTGTACGACAGAAACGTTGGAGGTGATAAAAGGATCCTGAACAATATTGAACCGGTGTTTGTACGAAACTCTCTAAAGAACATATGGGAGCCAGCGGTCGTACTAAACAGACCTCAGCCTATCCAGAGTCCAGAACCTACTTAGTAGACATTCGAGGCAAGATCTACCAAAGGACAAGGGAGCATTTGAAGCCAAGGAGCAAAAGTGACACAACACCTATGGCTGTTAGTGATTCAATGCCTGTACCTCTTGATTCGCTGCCTGTATCTCCAGTACCTCCAGATTTGTTGCCTGCACCTCAAGTTGCCACACCCCCCTACGCCAGTGAAGACCAATCCAATCTCGAGCACACCAGCACCACCTTCACCTGTTCTGATGCAACAACCATACAACCCAGCGGCGCAGCCAAGTCCCCCATCTCATGTTGTTGTTGTAAAAGAGGGGACAATCTCGTACCAGCCAAAGAGTCAGACTACTAGAGCAGGACGTATTACACAAGTCCCAACCAAGTTTAAAGAGTGAATGCAGCATGAACACTGAGACAAGCATAGTGACCAATCTCAGCATGAGATAACTGTTTACATTGAACTGTCTGTTTATTTTATCAGTTCTTACTTCTGATTTATATGTCGAGTTACAAAGGATTTTGCCTCCTAAACGAAAAGAGGGGGATGTCATAGTATGCAGAACTCGCTAGTGTTGCGTTACGTTTATTATGTCACGTTGTAGGAACGTGTACCTAGAACATTACCTTATATGGGCATATGAGTTCTCAGGTCAGGGCACATGTACTTCGAGCGAGCGATATGATTAAAGTAATAGAGTTGGTTACACCGCTCTCCTCCTGCTATTTTACGACAGATCAGATTATCCTCTCGTGTATTAAGGTAAAGTGCTATGAATCATTCTTCACGTAAAGCAATGCTGAAATGCCAGGACGGCTGAGCAGTGACTTCGAATCAACTTCTCAGTTTCCTGACCGAGTTTATCTCGTATTATAAATACAATATTTCATATCTCTTATCGAGAGGTACCGAATCATGTTTTTTTGTGTGTATAAAGGTTTTAAAAGAGTCGGGGAAAAATTGGCGTTTTTGGGAAATCTTCGATGAAGCAGGGAAGACTTCCCGATACTTATCATCCACTGATCATCTAATCGAAAACTAGCTCGGGTATACGAGTCAGGCACAAAAAAGCAGAGGATACGTATTAGCAGCATATTAGTACATGTTCCCCCAAACAGTTCCCTACTGTCGAGGCAGGATAAACACCAATAAATCAGTCACCTTCGCAGCCGTAATTTGGATAATCACGACCAACATCCAATCTCGACCCCAGAGCTCTTCTCTTTTGCGCACGAGAGTCGAGAAAGCGAAGGTCTGGGGACGAGAATGGACTAACATCAAAATACTTTCATCACAAATTGCTCCCAGTTGTCTCTTGATTCAAGTCTCTAATTAATTCTCAATATGACCTTGTTATGAGACAGCGGGGAAGATTCCCGCGCGACATGATGAGACTGCAGACCACAATAATTTATATCCATAGAAACAAGCCAGTGCCAAAATGGCGGAAAATTCAGTCTATCATATATTCTGGCTTTTTTCATTCTTTTCAAGTGAGTATATTTTTTTCAATACACAATTTTAACAGAAAGGTTATTTGCATAAGCTTTGTATATTTTAATTACAGTGTCATTTAACTGGACAGCACAACCGACCAACCCAACACTGGCAATAAAAGGACAAGATGTATCACTAACATGGAATTACTCCCTCACTGCTGATGAACTGCTCAAGAGTCAGACATTTTATGGCATTATCTGGAGAAGGCTAACTCAGTCAAGTTCAAGTTACAATGAGATTGGATTAAAAAACTATTTAAAATTAGGGGGAAATCCGGGTGATCCTGGGACTCTAAGTTATAGTGAACTCCAAGCTCCACATATTGTGGTCGATAGAAATGATCCAGCCACATTACATATCAAGGATGTCAGGAGAGAAGATGAAGGAACATACAAGATTTATTTTTTTTTACAATTGGGTGGCAATGCTATTGTTGATCATGAAGTGAATCTTACAGTTTTAGGTAAGTTTTAGAGTTTTTATCAGCTGTTTGTTTCAGGTTGTAAATTAATTTTAAATCCGTATTAATCAGGTATCCGTGGTACTTTATCTTCATCATTTGCATCCAGCAACAATTTTTTCCTGGTGGGTGGGATACACTTTCCACTGAAAGACTGCGTCTTGTGTGCAATAAGACGCCGCCGGAAAAATCTCAACCCCAGAGCTCTTCTCTTTTTGCGCACGAGCGCGATTGCGTTGTCAAGAAAGGCAGCAAAGGTCTGGGGTCGAGAATGCCGCCGGAAGTAAATTTTCACAGAGGAGGCATGTTGCGCATGCTTAACCCGTTGCTCTACTAGGTCACGTCGTGTGTTGAGAACGTGAACAAAGCGAGCTTGAAATCGACTTCTTCTCCCATTATTTTCGGTTCGTAAAGAAATTCCTTCTTCAGCTGCCAAGCGAAGTAGTCTCAGCTTTCATTTGGATAGAAGATAGATGTAGAGTTACCTGGTATTTTACTTTCACGCTTTGAAATAAATGTATTTACAAAATTAAAACATGTGTTGTACATAATGTTTGAAACACTTAGAGCGGCGATTATAATTTCAAGGTTTAAAATTTAAAACAAAACATACATGCATTTTCCTAACTTTTTAAAACGAATCCGAGTTAAGATTTTAACGTAAACAAAGTTCTCAATCACCCACGTCTTGTTCTCGCGTCAAGCTCCCTCGGCCGCGGTCTCGGTTTGGTTCCAGGCTGTCACCGGCCACCGGACATCTTAAAGTCCCAAAAAAATAATAACAAATACTCGGGATCTCGAGAAGCTTGGATCGTTTGGGGTGGGGGGAAGCTGTGGTGAGGAGGGAGTGGTAGTGCGTGAATAGTAGTTGTTAGGAGTTCAATATTTCAGTACCAAAAGTTTATTTTAGTTTGTAGCACTTGTCTTTTAAATATGTTGATATTATAATGATGTTACTATCAACTGAGAATACTGTCATGTCGTTGTTGTAAAGGCCTGTTTTCGCCCCAGATTTGTAAAATGTCAGTGTTTGTATGGGTCCTAGTCCAGTTGTCTTCTGAAAGGGGCGGAGAGGGCGGAGTTGGTGGTACCCGAAATATTTTAATTTGTACCATATAGCGGACGTGCGGACGTCTCCAGTATCACAACAAAGATTGATTAAAAGTATTCAATGGAATACATTTTAAACTTTAGATTTCCGTCTGTGGTATATCGTAAAATATGAGTGACATTCGATTGCTTTCGATTATTTTCTGAAAATTTCCAAACATTACTTAATACTTTAGAAGATTTCCGAAGAAGATACGATCCAGGGGTTTCTTTCGTTTATATCCTAAACACATTTTACTTGAAACTCAATTTACCAAACCAATCTATGAAAATAGAAAACCAAATTATGGAACGCCGAGAAATACACTTAATGTGTGGGATACGCAACGGTTTTCCAGCCTTCTGATTTGTTGAATTCTTCATGGCTTGGGATAAACCATTATACTTGTACACGATACATATGAACATGATATGTTGCGGGGAATTAAATTGCGCTTTCTTTATACAATAATATTTTCATGTTGTTATGAAAATGCAGCCTTATAAACGTTTAGGTGTTTGTAGTATTTGTATTTGTGATACGAGCCCAAAGAGCGTAGCTTGGCAGGTACGTAGTTGAACGACTTGCTCGCCACGAGTCTCCTATAGCTCAGTAGTTAGAGCAACCAACCAATACCTGGAAGGTGATGGTTTCGACTCCCGTTGGAACTCATAACTTTTATTTTCTGAGTAATTCGACTTGAGAGCATATTTTTCATTTAATTGCAGATGCGTTTGGGTTCTTCACCGCGAGAACTGGGGACCGGGTTCTTAAGCAGGAACAAACCCTGGGGGACTCTTGTCGTTTAGTGGTTAACAGAAATTCATGGTTTGGTTCCGCTTAGGGTGTTTTTAAAATCTAAAATGACCACTGTTGGAGTTACCAGGTACCTTTTAGGGGTGAAAATGAATTATAGGTCAGCCACACTCACACTCACAAAACGAGATTCTGGTACCTTTAGGGGTTCCTTGCATAATTTCCGATGCTCACCCCCATCACTTTTATATGGGAGTCCCCCCAGGGAAGAAACCATACAAGCCTACATAAATGACACAAGGAACTAACGAATATCCAATGATGCTGGAGCTTCTTAAAATAGTTTCACGGAAGATTAAGCCAAGGCCGACAAGAATACAATCAATTGCGACCACCGTGTGAAAAATTGTTAACTGCTGAGCCACTTAGTCAAACGGATGAGAAAACTAAGCTTAAAACGAATACGCGAGGACCCGTGAGAGCTGACCTTGAATACCGGACCACCTTCGATCACAAGATCGGCACGAGACCAAACTAATGTTAGCAATAATTTAAGTAATGCTTAAATATAGCTTGGTTTGTATTGTTCGTTCCGCAATCTTTTTGTTTTACAGAACTCTCTCAAATTGGAAATGTGAGTAATCCGGATGTTTGTGAAGGCTCCATGGTTGCTCTGAATTGTAATGCAACTGGTAAACCAACACCAAACATCACCTGGACAAGAGTTTGGGAAAATGGTACTGACAGTGAACAACTGCAAGTAGTGGATGAGAATTATGTCATGAGCAATATCAAGAGAAGCTCAAATGGAATATACCGCTGTACAGCTTACAATGGAGTTGGTGATCCTGTTAATCGCACAGTGGAAGTCATAGTAAGATGTAAGTGAAGAACATTTTACAGTCAATACACTTCACCAATGAATGTTTGTACGTGTATGTAGTGTATGTAGAATGTGTCTTCACAACACGATTGAAAGAAATAAGGATCATTTTTCAATTAGTCAACTTTTTCTTCTAAATTTTATGAAGTGACATGGTAGAATTGGTTCCACACAATTAGCTTGCTATTAAACATAAAAAAAAACAATTATATTCATATGTGAAATATCATTTTATATCTTTTCTTTTAATTTTTACCTGTAATTTTGAATATTCAATTTAATCACATGTGATTGTCAAAATTCATGGTTCAAAGAATGATTTCTGTCATTATATATCAAATAATGAACTTTTTCTTAACAGTTTCTCAACCATAAAATTTCATTTTGCTGTTTATTGTGAGGAACAGCTAGTACAGCTCAAACATCCGAAAATAACCCTCCTCCCAAGAAAAATCTCAAATGCAAACGTCATTCAAATAATAAGCTCCGAACTCCGAATTGCTGTGAGCTGCTACACCCCCTGCACTATAAACATGTGAGTAAACCACTTTCAATTGGCTTTAATGGAGTAACTTGAGAGACAATGAGAGGCTTAAATGTACCATTAGGTAGTAATCAACATCAGGAAATGTGAAGTACAGAGAACCTTTAATTTGATAATAATTATAATAAAATGAAGCACATACAAATATGAACCATGGACAATTTAATGTACTGTAGCTACATGTATGGCCAATATCCTTGATGATCACCAGTAACATCAAGGGCATCAACTTGCTACATGTACATGTATAATTAGCATGCTACATGGCCATTTATCATAATCACAAGAAGTCTGAATGTTTAAAAATCGAGTAATAGAAAAGTAACATAAAATTATCTGGAATAATTTATTATATCACTTAATGTACAATTTATTTGTAGATTCTGCATCTGTTGTCAGCATTGTCAGCTCTTCAAATACAGTGACTGAAGGTGATACTTATAACCTGAGTTGTGAGGTGTCTGGATATCCAATGCCAACTGTCACTTGGATTAAGGAGAGCAATGATCAACGCAGTGATGGAAACATATCGAACTTCACCAATATCACAAGAAGTGATTCTGGAGACTACAGATGTGAAGCAGAGAATAGGTGTGGAAAGGAAGTGAAGAATGCATCTATCAATGTCTTTTGTAAGTACAGCATTAACTGTATGTGTTCTGTGGTTTATGGTCCTGCAGCAATGAAATAATGATGTACAATGTACAGTACTGTATACATTACATCAAGTACAACAATACAGTTGAACCTCCCATAAGCATACTTTTGGGACTGTGCCTAGATGTCTGCTTCTGGGAGGTTGATAACCTTATACATGTACTGCCATGTAGCACCATAGGGGGTATATACATGTACAGTAATTGTACATGTAATTCAGCAACAGTGAATATGACAGGTTACCTGATCAATATAGAGATGCTGGGCATAGTGTGGGGCTGCTGTGTGAATTCAAGTTTCAAGGCCTGAGAGATTTCCCTGCAACTGGCTTTTAAAGTGAGGTTAAAATTTAATGTACATGTACATGTATATTGATGGATACACATTCATGATTGTATGATAATTAACGATTACAGTACAATGTATTATTCTGTGAGCTGTTACAGAGCTTCCTCTTTCAATGTTACATCATTACTGCATGTTGATTGTTTCATGTTTCAAATTGGGACCCCTTTAATACTACATGTAAACCAACAACATTTTACATTTGACATGTATTTCAATCTTGATCTTGTCTTCTGTCCGCTAATGGGATGTTATTTTGGCCAACCGGACTTTGAAATGGGAGTCATCTGCTTATAGGGGTGTTTGCTTATGAGGTTCAACTGTATTTTTAATCCGAAACTCGTCTTTGGAAATTACTCTCCCAAGGAAGAATATTTCACGTTTTAACAATTTACATTTAACTTCTTGGGTTTCAACTTTACCATATATGACTCTTCAAGGATCAAAGAACTTTGTGAATATGCTTAATAGTCAATGTGCTCAGTAAACAACTCTGAAAATACCATGACATCATCCAAATATGTGATACACATCATGGACAGTTCTCCATGAATCGCGGACAATTTGCTGGGGCATTCATTAACAGTACATAGTCTGAATGGTACCTGCACCCATCCATATTGCCCCCAAGGGGTGATAAAGCTAGGCTGTTAGCAGTTGGCTCCATTTTCCAATAAGTCCCTCTAACCATGACTTTCCCCAAGCTGTCTTAAGCATCTTGGAGACAGGGGATGGGATGATGGTAGACCTCAGTACGGTTTTTCTGTTCAATTCAATTCCCTGTATAATACATAATCAATCAATCAATCAATCAATCAATCAAACTTTGTTTAATGTGTCAGTCTTTCTAGCTACATTTTTCAATTGCGTCTAATTCCCCATCGTTCTTACCAACACAGACAACACTTCTTGACAATGGTGATGTGGACTTTTGAATAAATCCTCGGTTAAGAAGGTTCGCAATGTAATATGTGTTCATCTGGTGTATCCTGCTGACATGGTGACTCCTTGCCTGTAGTCACTACACTGATCTCTGAATCTTTAAAGTTAACTTCAACCAGGGTCACTAAATTAACTTAAACTGAAAGCATACCTGGACCATTCTTCCAGGCAGATTGATGTTGTTGGTTATGGTGTCGGGTAGGATGGTAGCATCACTTTCTTTCACAGTGGCGAGAGAGTTTATGCTGCCAAGCCTGATGGCCATTGCCCCAACTCATCAGGTTAAAAAAAGGACAGGTGTTTTTACTGTAGATTGGTAGTGTTGGCACTACAAGATAAGCAAACTGTCTGTTCTGCATGAATAATGTGTGTCTTCGTGGATTTAAAGTGCCCATAACCTTTTTTATTTTATTTTCTCATCTGAATGTAAACATCATTCAAGGAACTTATGCGAAAAAAATTTGCAATTTTCAAAAACACAAAATAATGTTTTATGAATTTTATAAAACTTTCAAATTAGCCCCCATGTTGGCTCACCTTTTGCCTTAGTCTCCTCTCGGTCCTTCTCGGTTCACAAAGGATCTGTGACGTAGATTAAGGAACACGTGAGCATATGAGCATACACATATTGAGCATATGTCGTAATGGCGGTAAGCACGTTTTTTACGGGCTGCCACTAATTCGGCGCTAACTGACCCATGTAGCTTTCTAGAGCTTATGGCGACCAAAGAACAGATTAGAGAACTACTGAGAACGGAACTAAGGCCAATTAATGGTAAACTCGAAGTCATAGAAACCAAATTTAACGACCTTCAAACAGCTGTCGATTTCCTCTCGACAAAATATGACACACTCCTGTCACAAGTACAGAATTCGAACGAGAAGCTCCTGGCCTTGACTTCGACCTCAAAGAACCTAAAGAAGGATATCCAAGATGTGCAGAAAACAGCAGGGAAAGCAGCAAACGATTATGAAGAGCTAGCTCAATATCTACGCCGAGATTGCCTCGAGATAGCCGGAATTCAGCCCACGAGAGATCTCTTGTGCAATCACATTGTCAAATCCATCGGTGAAGCTTTGGACCTTGAAATCACCGACAGCGATATCTCGACCTGTCACCCAGTTCCTTCCTATAACAAGGATGCATCGCCAAAAATAATTGTGAAATTCACTAGAAGAGATGTGCGAAATACATTTTATGGCAACAGAAAGAAATTGAAAGGAAAGGAAGGTAAAGAATCTACCAAGTCTCAACCTTCGTATTCCGTTTTACAAGCTCTAAAGTTTACCCATCAATGGCATAGAAAAACAATTACCTAATATATTTAAAAATTAATTTCATTATGCTAGAGACGTACACTCTTACAATACCAGGTATGCATCTAAAAATAATTTATATAAGCCGCGCGTTAGAACAAACATAGGTAAACATGCTATCCCCTTTATGGCAATTGATTACTGGCAACAACTTCCAGACTCCTTAAAAAAACTTAATACTTTCTCCTTCTCTATAAAAATTAAACATTATCTACTGACAGAACAGTATAAGTAAATGACTACTGTAATCTCATTATATGACCCCTACTTCTATGTACTTCTTGTTTGTTCTCCATGTTTTTTTTTGTTTTTTTTCTCTTCTCTGTTTTTTTTTTTTTTTTTTTTTTTCTTTTTTAAGTAATGTATAGAACAGCTACATAATCGTATTTAACATAAACAGGCTAGAGGTTAACTAGAAAACCTTCCAGTTCATTTAACCTCTAGGCATTTACTATAATTAGCTAATTACTCAAATACTATTACGAACTACTATTAAAATAATTTATCCAAAAAATGTAACCTAATTTTTATAAAATGCAAAATAAAAAATTGTTTGTTGTTGTTGTTGTTGTTGTTGTTGTGACTTCAGACAAAGGAACTGTGGCGTAGATTAAGGAACATGCGACTTCAAAACAAAGGAAATGTGACATATATTAAGGAACATGTGAGCCTGTTGGCCTTCTTAACAGTGGGACGGGTATACCAAACAAAAATAGAACTTTGAAGATTTGAAATATTCATAACAAATTCGCGTTTTGTGCAAATTGCAATTTTTTTTTCGCAAAAGTTCCTTTGGAGATGTTTACATTCAGATAAGAAAATAAAAAAAAGGTTATGGGCACTTTAACTATAGTCAAAGTTCGTCAGAATCAGCAGTATGGATAAGGTTAATCAGTGCCGATATGTCACCACCGTTGCTCTGATCAGTCTAAAGCTGTTTGTCAGCCTGTCTATTAAAGTCTTTAAACTCTATGATAGGCTGTTCAATGTTCTCCTTCAAGTTTGTTACTAAGAATGGTAATAACCATCTTGTTGTCATCTGCTAATTTTATGCCAATTTCGACCCACCCACGTTTATAGAGGATCTGTTCCATACCGGAATAGACCCATCTGTACCAAGCAACTGTTGGATTTTCTTTACTTCAACTGATCATAGTCAAATCGTCGGGAAAATCTTCTGCTTCTAATATAGACACTTGTACCCCTGTGTCACATAACACTTTCACAGGCTTATCATTCAGATAGCACTGTATCGAGAACTTTCTTCCCACCAGTTTTACTATGTGGTCTTGTTGCTTGGGAGTGATGTGACTGACATACACATTCTCATCCTGGGTATCCCCTATGCCGCTTTCTTTGTGATCATCCCTTCTCTGGACATTCCTTGATTGCTTTGCATAAAAAAAATATTAAGTTTCAGCTAGTTACCCTTCTGGCAATGCCCAGAACAATACTAGACTGAATGACATACTGTACACTGTCTTAACTGCATTATGGGAACCAACCTACACCATGTACAAGCAACCACTACACTAATAAGACTTCTTTTCTTCTGGTCCGGTTACTCCCTGTTCAGTGGGGGTAGCCATTGACCATTTCCCTGATGGCTTCTAAACTTGGTCTGACAGTAGCACATGATATGATTTAAACCACCACAGAGATAACAGTGCAGACATTGATCTCCTTCTCACTTGTCTCTGCATACTTTGGAGCTACTCTAAATCAGCTTTCCTTTCTCTTCCTACTTTGCCATACTGGTCTTCCATTTTCTCAAATGGTGGAGGGCCTAGGCGAGCCATTAACTTGTCAATGTTTTTCGATTTAATTGTCTCCCATAAAACTCTCAACAGAACCTTCAATTTTGCATCTGATGGCCTGAATACAGGGGCCTTCAAGTGTGTTTTGGAGTGGGGGCCTAGGAGGCCAAAGAAGCCATTAGCATGAGCAATCTATCAAGGGGTCTAAGGGCATCTTTCCCTGGGAAATAATACTATCAACAATGTTTTTTTATGTTTGTGTTGTACACAAACACAACATCATAGTTTATGTGGAGCTTTTGTCATGGGATCACTCGATCCTAAGATGTTAACTTTTGGAAATTTTAAAGAAACGTATGGACAATTGAATTACGAGATTTTGCTTCTAACAACGCTTCGAATACTACTGCAACAGCACAAGGTATATTTTTTTGTTTATTTTGTGTCGCGGTTTCCCTTATGGTACACTACAAAGACGCATGCGTGTAGCGCCCGATTTATGCAACAAAACCACAGTCACGATGTGCTTGTTTTCTACTAAAAGAATGCATTAGCCGTGCCTTTCAAGCTTCAAAGTCTGTTCAATACAGAGACCATTTCCCTAGGCTGTTAACGAGCTGAAATTTTTTTTCCTGAAGTTTATCAGCAGTATTGAGTTTATTACAGGAATCGCATCGAAAATTAAATATTCGGAAAGAAAAGACGAAATCACTGTTGCAAAATACATGTAGTCTGTATAAATATGACTGTGACCTTTTGCGCGTTTAATATTCAATCACTTTAACTTTAAACCATACCAAGGTCTGCCGGTTTTATGATGTGTAACGCAATATACGGGTAGTGTGCTATAACCCGACTATTTTTGGCCTATGATGTTAGCACATTGAAATTTGAATCGAATAAAATAAAATAAATCGATTATCGTAACACAACATGGCCTAAGGGGCCCCTGGTATATAAAATCAAAGCTACTCAAGAAATATTTTTAATACAGTCACCAAACTCCTAATTAGTTACAACAGGCACCCGGGAGTTTTTAATAAATCTGTAAAAGAACTTCAAGCTTTTCTATATAAATGTACATGTACTGTAGTCAGGAGAGGATGAATCAATATCCACTCTAGTGCAGTCTAGTAAGTGACCTATTAAAACAAAAATATTAAATTTAAAAGTGCCAAATAATTGAAATTGTTTCCAAACGTTTCAGGCTTTGCCCTTCTTCAGCGGAATTATGTCCGTTAGGTGAACATCATTGCTTGTAGCGACATCAAGATTTGAAACAGCGCACGTGCCTCCAATAAAATGAAAGTTGGAATTAAGGGCGTGCGGCTGACCTATCAGTCTCAGGCCTGTTTTTCTTTTTCACTCACCACCATTTTCTCATTTTTCATGACAATCTGATGGAACTCACTCACTGGTTCATAGCATTCCAATATAAGTAGATCAACAACAACATTACATAGAGGATACATAGAGGGCCCCCGTTGATAACAGTCATGCGACTGAAGGGGTTACCCTGTTTAAATATTGATTATTATTATTATTATTACAAGCGGAACCGGAATAAAAGCAATATATAATTCAATTGTCATAATGGAATGGTAAATATGATACCACCTACTGCCCTTAATTTTTAGTTTTAGTGGGGCTTAGAAATTGCGAAAATCATGCAAATTTGTTAGTAAAATATCGGCCCTCAGTCGGCCCTCAGTCTTTTCTGTATGGACCTCGTTTGCACTCGATATGTACTGTCAAGATTCTCCCAGTATGGCTCTCGCGCTTGGGTTAATAATAAGATATATGTATTATCATAGATATAAGACCAATTGACAGTGTTCTTTGTATAGCACAAACCAACAAATGCACCCTCAGACAACAACCCTGAGTTTAAATTGTGTATATCAAAAACCCAGTAATGCAATTTGTAAAATTCATAGTCAGAGCAATATGTAAATAGCTCAGAATAGTGGATTCAAAAGCCTCATATGAAGGTAAATGAGAGCTTACATGTACAGTTTTATATCAATGAACCAATGGTTCACATGAAGCTACTCGGAAACTTACATGTGCCTAATATATAGATGTTATTGAACTAGCTTGTTCGATCCGTATTGGGAAAATATTGGTCGAGTTCTTTTTTTTGCAAGTTTATGGACCGAGCCGAAGGCGAGGTCCATAAACTTGCAAAAAAAGAACTCGACCGATATTTCCCAATAAGGATCGAACAAGCTAGTTCAATAAAGTTTTTATTATAATAGCTTTTTAAAAAATTTGCTGAGAAATTAATGCAGCCATTTTCGGCTAACGCGCGCGCGCCAAAGCTAAGCATATTCTTCCATTTTTCAGGCCACGTTGCGAAAAGTTTTAACCAAAATTGTCCGCTAGACATGAGGAAAAATGTTTCTACTTAATAGAAAACAGTTTTCTTTTGTTCAATGTTTCATAAAAGGAATTTGGCGAAATGAGTTCGTGAGCGGTCCATCTTTGCGTTCCGTATTGCAAAATTCGGACCGCTCAGGGAACCAATCAGAATGCTCCTTTTCATCGTGGACCAGTTTGCCATATAATAATATTCAGTATCAGTGAATATGAATTATGGTGATGTCAAAAATTCCTGGAACAAAAAATATACTAAAGAACACCAGTGAAAGTCACTCAAATGTTAAACTCTGAAAATATGGTAGCAGTATTAGAAGGAACAGTAACCCGACACTGTTAAATTATCATGTTGTGACTAATATGTATTTTTTACATTACAATGTTTTTGTTTTCCTTTCTCTTGAATTTAATGTCATTAGCTAGCACTATCATTAAGTACCATGCTCTAAAACAAAATAACGACGAAAGGAAATAAATATCAAACCAAAATTAATTTAAACCAAAATTAATTAATGTACATGATTTGAAAAATATATTTGGAATGGTCTGAATTTTAACAGGCCATGAATTGACATAAGAGTCAGACTGGTGTGAATCAGACCAAAAGTATATGTATTTTCCAACAAAGGCTTGACTTTTCATACCATGCTCAATTACACATGCATGTACATGTATATTTATTAAAGGGGCAAAATACACTAACAGCATGTGCTAACATTTAACATTTTAAACATTCAATATTAAAATCACACTGTTTAGGATCAGATTCAATGAAATCTAAATACAGCAGACAACCACCACATTTCAAAAATCTTTCTTCAAATATTTATTTGGTCCTTTTTTTCTGGCCACAATTTTTTTTAGTGTCATGATTAACTGCAACACCATCAATCAAGTGTCACCCTCTGAATTAGTAAAACAAACAATTTTATATATTATATAGATTATAAATTATTTCAAACCAATATCAATTTAATTTATTCTCCTGACATCACAAGTGCTGCCTGATATTACAATGGTTTTGAAGTACAAATCTGAAGAGAAAACAAAGTAGAGAATGTAATTAACCATGGTCAGCTGGAGGAGAGAGGGCTTAAGTGGTAGACCAGTATACTGGTACCCAGTATTAACCCACCTCAGAAGAGAACATATAATTAATTATTATGCTCTAGATCAAGGATAATTAATGAAAGGGATTTTCAAGTTTAAATAGATATCTATTTACTACGCTTTATTCTTTTATATACACCTAAAAAGGTTTGCGACGCAACTCCCTTCCCCCATTTCCCCCAAAAGAAGCCCACCAAAAAAAAACCTTTTGAACAAATAACAGATATTTAGCCCACGTACAGCTTATATAATATATAATAACTTTACAGTACACTCCCTTAATGATGAATATAGCTCTGAAGACTTCAAAGTGAATTTTATGGGTGTATGTATAACCAAAAAGACTCCCGAAACACCCCAGAACACTCCGAAAACACCCAAAAATTACAAATACGAAGACAATTAAAAATATGAAAAAAGGAAATGAAAATAAATAAGATATTATATGGCTGAAGTGGTCCAAAAGGGAAATGGAACATGGTCAGTGGTCTGAAATTTGCATTTAGTATATTTTTGGTGGCGGAAGATGCGGTGGCCTAATGGAGTAATGGTTAGCATGCTGGACTCAGGACTGAGTGGTCTGGGATTGAGCCCTGGCTGGGGTCAATTGTGTTTGTGTTCTTGGGAAAGATACTTTACTCTCAGTGCCTCTCTCCACCCAGGAGTATAAATGAGTACCGGCGACAAAATGCTCCAGGGTGGACTAACTTGCGATGGACTATCATCCCAAACAAGGGGGTTAAGGAATACTCCTAGTTGCTTCATGCTACAGAAACTGGGATTAAGGCTCCGGCTCCTGCAGTTGTGGGCCACTACGCTCATGAAGACTTTACCTTTTTATATGTTTGGTGTTCCTGGGTGTTCCGGGGGTGTTGACCAGGGTCACTGTTCTTGGTTTAACATACACCCAGATTTTAATCAATACTGTTAATGAGATAATAAAATTGCATGCGTTTAAACACGGAGCGAGCCTATCAGTCGAGGCTGTGGAGTTCAGCCTGCGCAATCACAATGGTCTCATTTGATTGGTTAATTCACCCAGGTCTAATTATGTGCAATTATTCAGTATTGTCCAGGTTGTTTGCACAATCACAAAGCTTGTAATTCTGAATAATTTTGCAAATCCCATCAAAGTCATCTTCACGAGAACTCGTTCAAGTTCTCGACAAACTCAGATAAATGGAAACAGGTGGCTCTTTGATCGCAGGCTTGAGCTTTGCAGCAATTTTAGCTACAGTAGCCGCAAAATTTGGACTGTACTGTACATGTCGAAATGGGCGAAGGGATTCATTGTTTGCATTCAGTTCCTCCAAACAGTGAATAGATATATTTGTTTTGCGCTCAATATTTATTATTATAGCTTGTTGTGTTTGACATAAATCAATTAGTTGTTTGGATAAACCAACCCTAACTTTTATCGACCGTTGTTGTGCGACGTTTCAGCTTTCCCCACATGCCATTAATGATAAAAATAGCCAACAAAGTGCTTCAGACGGGGCGTGTCCTTTCCTTTTATAGGCTCGCTCCGTGTTTAAAAGATATACGGTATCCCTTCAATTTATGCTCTTCACTCTCACCTGTAAAATCCACTGTCTACTGACTACAATCAATATGTTTATTATAAGACCATGACCTCCATCTATGAAAAAAGATGAAACAGAAAACAAATTATAAATACTGCATTGTGCATGGGAAATTCCTTAGTATACTCCTATCATCCTGAGTCCTCCTACGCAGCCGTTATTTGTGTCGTCACGCAGCGCTTCTCCTCACTAACGGCTGCTCAAACCTGGACCATATTCCTTTCCTTTTGTTTTGACCGCAGCAACTTTGACACCTATCGGCAAAAAACGTGACTGTTTACCGTTTGCCGAAAATCTTTTTCAACATTATTTTTTAATATCATTCATTTGTGTATCGGCAAAAACGTGACTGTTACCGTTTGCCGAAAATCTTTTTCAACATTATTTTTTAATATCATTCATTTGTCTTCAGTTAAACCATGTTTTATTTTGATGTCTGGTGTGCGTCAAATTTACAGTCAATCTACGTCACGCGCGAACAGTGTTTCCAAGATTTTAATCGGGTCTCCAAAGTTACGCGTCAGTTTCAATAAAGAATTCAAAACGGCAAACAGAAATCGAAAATTCGATGAGGAATTCAGAATTTCCATGGAAATTTCCAATGTTTTAATCGAACATAGAAAGCTATAATGTAAAAGAATGCAGGCAGGCCTGGGCAGAATGTGAATCGCTAGCCCGGGATCGCTAGCTACTGAATTATTTTTCTGATTAATTAATCGGCACATTTCGTGACCTATAAAACAATCAGGAAAACATAAAAGCGAACGATTTGAACCCTGACTCAGTGAATAATATATTTCTCATAGACTTCAGCTATATTAGGTAAAATATAACAAATTTCGATATAAAAACCGAGATTTCAGAGCTATATTTTATTTAGTGCGAATGTCCAAGTGATATTTATTTAATCTCGTTTGAGCAATGCCGACCGGCGGGCTTTCCGGTTTACATGTACATATATAATAGGCGATTGAAATATGGTTGTTGCCCCAGGAAGGTAGCTGAATTCTATAATAACAGATAAGGATACAGGTAAACATTTTAAATAACTCTGATTTGTGTTAAACATTTGTTCTACTCGCCTTTAATTTGTTGAAGGACTTGATCATGAAGTCACATCGAAGCGGCTGTTCAACGAATGCGGAATGTGATTTCACGTCATATTTGTAGCTCAAAATTCACTAACTACTAAAGTTAATACGCCATTGCGATTTTTATCAAGTAGCTTTTTGTACCGTGCACAGATTCCAGAGAAATAAACAAGATTTCGTTCGAATGTCGGAGATTACCTTGAATTCTCGGAAAACGTACAGACGAATCCAAATATGGTAAACAGGAATTCGATGTTTGTTTCAAATCTTGCAAACACTGATCGCGCGTGACATAGATTGACTGTAAAAGGCGGCATATTGGCGTCCGCTTGACGTTTCCGACGCTAAGGTCACGATAAGACACAATCTATTATTGGTGTATTGGCGCGAGCAAGTTCCGAAAAATGGCACTGCAAGACAGCAACTGTGATTGGCTTAAATCGGGAAAGGAATGTGATTCGGATTTGAGCAGCCGCAACCTCGTTCCCAGGGTCTACTCAATTTCAAGATGGCGGCTGGGCGCGGAGAAGACCCTGGGGTACACTGATATAACGCCCACGCTGATTGGTCTTTGGCGGAAATAGTCTTCCTTGCAAAATGGCCGACTTGCGGAGTTTTATTTTGTTATTTCTTCTCGAATTGAAACGTAAATTATTGCCTGTTAAATATTTCCCGTCTTGTTTAAATTATGCACGGCAATTTAAGGAAGAGGTGGAGTTGACGTTGGACCGTAAATTAATTTGAAATGCCTCAAGGCGCACAGATCAAGAGCTGGAATATCAAGCAAGGTGAAAATCAGATCGATGATATGATTACACGTTTATGAATGTTTAAGCTTATGTGTTATTATTCGAAGCCTGGAATTTCTTCAAAGTGCTTTTAACGGCGAATTGAAAATGTGACGGAATCCTGAATTTATGTATTGCTCGCACAAATGACGAATCGAATTTTTCACTCGTAAACTACGTGATCTGTACTTTTCAGAGAATGATTAAGCTCACAATCAAATGATTTGAACAGACAAGATACAATATTATGACCATTTTGATGCACTGCACTTAAAAGTAAGGAAAGCCCTTCCTTGAAATATTTTGTAACCTTGATTATACTTAAAATGAAGATTATTGTTTATATAAGCTGTTTTTCTCAATTTTATAAGCTGGTATAGGTATTAAATCACCTATACAAGTTTACAACATACAGTGGAACATCTACTTCGGGCCACCTCTATTAAGGGAACACCTCCTTTACCACACTCATATAATGTTTGTAATCCAGATACTGCTATGAAAGGGACACCTATTAGTTTATATTTTTGTCTGATGTTGGGAAATTATTGTTCATCGTGGTAGATAGTAGCTTCCTACGCAGACGCTCTTTGGGATCATCACGCAATCTTTCCTCCCCCACGAACGTTCGTGGGGAGGAAAGATTGCGCGACGAGCCCAAAGAGTGTCTGCGTAGGAGGCTAGGTAGATAGATGAATATTTAATAATTTGTCTCATGATAGAGTCACTTTGAGGTGTTGCCAATTATCACAATGTTTAGACTGCTTTGTGTATACTGCTAGTCTTCATCAGACAATCCTCATGATTATTCCAACTAGATGTTGTTCCCTCAGTGGTGTGCTGCGGTATCGATCAACAGTTATGTTTCTTGGTCATTAAGGTGGGCCTCCATGGTTGAGGAATTTCGGCAGTTGTATGTACACTGTATGTCAATAAAGACTGTACTGGGTGCAAGTTTTGTGTGATTAAGTTTCTTTTGGTGTACTGCAGGGTATTGTTTTCTTGTAGGTCATTTCTTTCAGTTTTTTGTCCTTTTTGTTTTGCTGTGTTGCAATGTTTTTGTATGACATTTATTGTTCCTTATGCCCCTCAAATGTGTATTGTGGTTGGGAAGGTGTGAATGAATTTATTCAGAGTGATATGGGTCATTTTAATTTTTTTTTTGTTCTAGGAGGTATTTTCATTTTTAGATTGACATGTATAAATAAAGTTGCTTTACCTTTATCTTATTATCCTTGTTATGGAGTATTTTTAGCTGTAGTAATGTTTTTGTGCTGGGGATAGGGTCCTGAAGAGGTAAAATGGGAACTGGGATTTGCCTTTTTTTCACTGGACAAATGGGATTTGGGGCACCAATTTTGCTGTTGGGAATGGGGTAATTTGAGCAAGCATTAGGCTGGGAGACTAGGATTTGGGCAAAATATGGGCTGACCGTGGGCCAGGGCCCTCTTCCTATATTTTGGGTGCTACTCTACCTTACTTGTGTGAGTCAGAAAAGTGTGAACACTTTGATTGGGTGGTCCCCAAAATCCGCCAGAAAATCAAGCACTTTGGGCAGGTGTAAAAATTGTTACTGTTTTTAGCTAAAATAAAATGACAAAATATTGGCTAACAAACACCACCCCCCCCCCCCCCCCCCCCCCGCCTTCAAAAATTCTAGATCCACCCCTGGAGATAGACAATAAATAAGTACCCGCCCTCAATAGAGTTATTGTTCTCCAGTGTACAACTAGAACAGAAACAAGTAGTCAGAAAATAGGGTATGGATTTTAAAGACCAGGGCCCGGTTGGTCAAAAGATGGATAACGCTATCCACCGGATAAATCGCTATCCAACAGATAGTGTAGTTTGTTTTGTTAATACTTATTCACTGGATAGTGATTTATCTGGTGGATAGCATTATCCACCTTTTGAAAAACCTGGCCCAGGTCTGTAATAGTGTACAGAAAGTTATACATTTTGGTTTCAGTACTGGATGGCACAATCCCTCCAAAAATTCAAAGTACACCCCAGGGCATAAAATATAATAAATACCATAAAAGCTCTATTTAGCCCCCACCTCTCTATTAAGCGCCCCCCCCCCCCCCCCCCCCTTTCATCAGACTGATGTAATAATGTATTTAAAGAAATATTTTCTGTTGTTTCAGTCACTTTGTATGGAAACATGGTCTTAATTCCAGAACTATCATTGAGTTAGGATATAAATGACACTGCATTTGTAAGACGGTGATATATAACCCATTTCTTGTTCTGTTTAGTTTGTGGTGTAATAGTAAAGCCTGGGGGAGGGAAGTACTTGACCCATGTTTGGGTATAGGGGTGCCGCTAAGGGTTTGAAAACCTGAAAAAAACAAAAACAATAAAAACCCCTAAAATACCTACCCTGTGTAGGACATCCTCTATTTTAGGACCCTGTTTAGGTTGCAAATTATTTAGCGAATCCCGTTTGACTGATACGCGGCAAACGTCTCCGATCTCTAAATACTGTATAAACCGTATTTTTACGACGACAGTCGTGCAACCATACCCTGTTTAGGACAGACGTGCATGAAATTATATACCCTATTCAGGGCAGAGAGGCCAAAAACCATACCCTGTCCAGCGGCATGTCCCCGTATAGGCCACATAAGGGAGTACACCCCCCCCCCCCCCCCCAGGTAGTAAAGTTTGAAAAATGAATGTGAATTTTCTCGAAAATTTATGATTTGAAATAAGCCCCCCTCTCTATTAAGCCCCCCTCTCTAATAAGCCCCCTCCCCCCCCCCCCCCCCCCCATTCTTGAGGCCTGAAATTAAATAAGCGCCCCGGCCCCGGGCTTTTTACGGTAATTATTGGTTTCCAAATAAAAGCTAAATATAAAAGGCTATAAAACATTGTCATCCACAGAAACCACGCAGGGAAGCCTCCCACTTTTTTGTACAGTTTGAAATTACACTTTGATATTTTACTAAATTAATTTGAATCTGTTTTAAATGTTTGTGAGTTTCCATGCTGAAGTGTTTAGAAGGAAGCAATCTTTATTTAGATAACACACACAAAGTACTGACTCAGCATGAACCTTAAAAAATATCACCTCTAAATAAAAACAATCACACAAAGATTCGACCATGATCATGCTGCATTGATATTTTTTTATTAATTAAATTGGGCATGACTTTCGTGCTATAAAAAACAAAAATTACAAGGTCGCGATCCGAGCACGAAATAAACCAAATTAATCGACCAAAAAATAATATATCCACCCCAAAACTATCCGCTTTACTTTCGACAACTTCCCTAACTTGACTTCCTTTATATGATCGTGCGTTGTTTATACAGCTAAACTGGTGCTAAATAACAGTCATAAAATGTGTAATAAACCTATAAAATAGACCGCTCACCAATCATGCGCAAAGACAGCAGAAATCTATTCGAAAATTCAACGGACCACAAAAACGTTATTCCGTGGCTTAATTTGGTGTAAAACGTGTTAAAACGAAGCTCGCCAGCTTCCTTCCAGTAGCCATTTTGAATCCCGAAACCGCTGGTCAGGTGTAGCGAAGACGACAAAATACTCCACGATTCGTGGAGTATTTCGCAGCGTGTCCCAGGGTCTTCTCCGCGCCCAGCCGCCATCTTGAAAGCTGAGTAGACCCTGGGAACGAGGTTGGAGCAGCCGTTAGTGGGGAGAAGAGTTGGGTGACGACACAAATAATGGCTGCGTAGGAGACTACTGTCATCCCAGTTCATCTAAATATACCTGATTAAATAGACAGCTAGATTTTCATTTTCATTTTACTGAAAACAATTTTCAGTTGATAACAAAATAAACTTAAGTTAAACTTAATTATTGCCAATTATTTTTTTATAATATTATACACTGCACCATAGCGTCTGTATTTATATTGTTTGTGATCAGAAAACTGAAGTTGTGTGACGCGTGACAAAAAGTGAAAAGTACAATGTTTACAAACGCTTCACTCGATCTTCTGATTGGCGTTAAAACTTTGAATTGTAATATATATAGTCTATTCACCATTTTAATACACAACAGCTGTTTTGTCCAAAATTTAAATTAAAACAAACCGCAAAATATTTTTCATAAAAATTGAAGGGCCACAATTTTTTGTAATGATTTATAGCAAGCAAACATTATATTTAAATGTTGTTCAGCACACAGATTTGACAGCATAGAAACATAAAATCGCCGGCCTTCATTCAAACGCAGCAATTCCATTTTTCCCTCGGAACATGTAAGCTTATATTAATATTTTAATTTCCCAGGACAAGAAACAATATGGCAAGCAAAACATCGTATCGAAAAGAGAAGAGATAACAACTCACAAGGCACCTTTCCAGTATTTCAGTAAAAGCTGGAAGATTGCGTACTATTTTAGCCTAAAGAAAAGCTTGTGAAAATCGTTTGTTTGTTTTATTGAACTCAGCTTTGGGACTGGGAATTTTCAAAGATGCACAATGTGCAGTGACGACTACATAAGTTGTCCGTACGCATTTGAAATTCTTGAAAATTTGGTCGACGAAAAAACGGCTTGCAATATTCAGTACACTAAAAAAAGGCTATAAAATCGTTCACCTGTACTTGTCATACTGGAAAAATGTTTAGCCCAATCCAGCCGTTGAATTGTGAAGACACAACATATGCTTAATTTGATACCCGTTTTGACCGTTTCAAGCCGTAATCAAAGCAATGTTTGGAATGAAGGTAAGCCAGCAATTTTCAATGTAAAAATACGCCAAACAGGCGTGTTTTCCATATTTTCACTTACCGAGCTCAGCTTAATTTCGGACTGGGATTCCTGCTCGTTCTTTCTCAAGTTCCTTCTTGTTTCACGTTTCGTTTCTAAACTGAAACAATGCAAAACAGTCGTGAAGTTAACGATTAAATACGTAAACAAAGGTGCAAAACTTTCTACCTGCCTAACCGAATTGAACGGAAATTAAGCTTACCGCTAGCGGCGCTAAGCTATTATACGCTCGCCTGCCAAATATAAAATAAAACTCAAGAACACTTAGCTTTCTTTTGGCCAACAGGCGACTACTTGAATCTGCACTTTGTCTGCTACCCGAAGGACTTTCTTCGCTCTTAAGCAGCAATACGATGCTAGAAAGCGAAGGAAAATGTCTTCAGTCGACAAAACACTTTCTTTAGAACAAGAACTAGCGAAAAAATCCGGCGAAAACACGCCACTGAGCTGACGCGACCGGACGCAGGCCGGCAACCGGGTAAAATGGCGGCAAAACACAGCCTCATTTTCATGCATAGTAGTCACCAGGCTCCAGGGAACTGCTAATTACAGCCCTGAACCCTATGACGGAAATTTAATTTTGCAAAACAGACAACTGAATTGGAAGAGGATGCTCTAAACCCTCTCATAAATTTCTCGTTTGGTTTTAAATTAATAAGTGGCTGATTTAGCGCCAACAAGCAAATTTTCATGCGCTGCTCGTGCGCTGCTCTTCCCTGATATTTAAAAGAAAAAATAATAATCGCCCTTTTGATAAACTTTACTTCGATATCTACAACTGACAGGAATAAGTCGCTGTTTTATTGAGCATAATGTACTTTTAAGGGGGACCTTCTTAACTACCATTCTATTCTTAGGAAGACTTCAAACTATCATATCTTTGGATCTCCGACTTCTACATATAAGCTGTTTGGCCATGTTTGTTCAATTGAAAGTCCCTTCAAGATGTTTTAAGTCACGACCATATTTGGCAAGTCACGTGACCAGGACAGAAAAACCCCTAAAACTAAAACAACTTACATTATTTGACATTAGAAACAATGCCAATGATTAAAGAACATTGCAATGCATAAAGCGACGTATGTCATTTGTTGAAATTCACATTAATACCAAAGATATGACGTCATAAAGACGCAAAATTGTACGTTTTCTTTAATAGATTTGCTGTTTTAAGCGTAAACAGTAATCCCATACGTACGTTTATAAAGGAGGATAGGTTTCCTCTGATTCTCAAAAGAATTGAAACTTTATCACTTTTCCTTCGAGTTTTAGGGATTTCTAATTCTCGCGCGCGTTTGGGACTGGCACTAGTTACGCACGCGCAATGTGTATTTTTTAACACTAGGCGTTCATACTAATATCTCTTGCCATGTTAGCACGTCGCAACACGCTAAATGTTCGAGCAACAAAATAATGTCCTTCACAATTAGTCTGAATCTGGTAGTTAAGGAGGACCCCCCTTAAAGCAATTTGAAATATTCAAAGCGATCTGGTCACGTGACTGATGACGTCACGTAAGATACGTGTTCAAAAACGTGTTCTTCACATAAATATCTATCCACATGTAGATTTTTGTTGCTATGCGCCTTACATTTCGTGAGATATAGCTGAACAAATTTTCCACACATTTTTTGCACTCGTGTATAGCCCCCTTAAATTTAAAATGCCAGAATATTAATGGCCATTTCAAAATTCCCCATATCAATGTCTTGCTGACAATATTGATTACTTTTCAATTGATAGAGACCTGTTCTCACAGTAAACAAAAACGCACTTTCGGGCGTGGTCACGTGACTAATGACGTCATCACACTAAGTTTGATATGAGAGTTATTTTATGGTAAGTGCTATTACCTTGTGGTGCTTGACAAAGTTATTTGACATTGAAACATTTCAGTTGCAAAGGACTCTGGGAAGGTTCTATTGCTTTTATAATAAATGGGTAAAATATAACAAAGGAAGCAACAGAAGACTTTGTTATCCTAAACCATTAATCTAATTGGTGAATATAAAGTGTTACATTTTTAGTGGCTCAATATCAATACATCATGCTCACAGTCATATTAACATGAAAATTATCCTTTTCTGCAGATCAGCCAGATATAGTCACTTTGGTAACTAACACAACTGAGAACAAAGACTGTTCTGATTTGTGGGTGAATTTCACTTGCATCTCATCTGAAGCCAATCCACCAGTTTATAATTATCTGCTCTTCGAGGATGGAAAAGTGTTCAGTTCTAGCAAGAGCGGAACATGGATAGCGAATATTTCAAGAGAAGGAAAAGTTATTTACCATTGTGTGGCATATCAACTTGTTGGAAACGTAACCAGCACAAACAATGTAACTCTGACTGTGAATGGTAAGTTTTAAATAATAAAATAAAATAAAAGAAATATAAATTTCAGTGGAAATCCACAGAGTGGCTCTTCTCTTCCACTGTTTCCAGATCGAATTGTAATTTAAATTTTTTTTTTGGAGGGAGGTAAACCGGAGTACCCGTGAAAATCCTCGGAGCAAGGATGAGAACCATGCAACAACAAACTCAACCTATTCATGCATGTACATATGGCTCTGGGTCCGAGGATCGAACTCGGGCTGTATTGGTGGGAGGCGAGTGTTCTCACCACTGCCCCACCCCTACTCCCCTGCAAGTTTTTTGTGGTAACACAGGTTCATTGCCATCTACAACTGAAACAATAGCATAATGAGTTTTAAATGATCTTCCTTAGTTTTCTTTTGATCGATGCAAAATAACAATATGAGAATATATTTCTAGGCTTACTAGTGTCAGTACTTTTTGTGGAATTTTCCAGGCAGGACTGAATGCAATTTTTAAACCATACAAATTATTAGTATAGGTAATCGCATGTTTCCTCGTAAAATTAAGGATTAATATCACTTGTGTTTTCAGAAGTTGCAGAAATTGCCCGAGTCGCGCAGCGACGAGGGCAATTTCTGCAACTTCTGAAAACACAAGTGATATTAATCCTTAATTTTACGAGGAAACATGCGATTACTTGTTTATGACATAGAGGGCAAAATTTTCGGAAAACATTCAAGGCGCGAAGCTAAATTCAACCGGCGGAACGAAAATATTCCTTCCTAAAATCACACAGAATCACAGCGAGATTGAGCAAACCCTTACGTTCAGAACAGGATAACGTTATGTAAGTCGTGAAAATAAAAAAGTAACAAGCTTACACTCAAGCCAAGTAAAAGTAATTTTATTCACCTGTTTGTATGTTTTGAAGCTTTCCGATGCGAGCTGCTTTACATGTCAATCCTACATCGATAAAACAGCAAACGACGACTCCAAACAAACTTGTAGAGGTAATTTCTCCCGTTTAATTTGTCCTTCTTCTTTCTTTGAACAAACTCTGTGCTCTTTACTCTGGGTTGCACATGACGAAGCCCGTATAACAGAAGTGAAGCGAAGAAGTCAGTTGGCCGCCATGAATGAATTTCGTTTCAAACTTGCCAAGTGTCTCGCTGATGTTTTCTAGTTTTCAACTGAAATAATATACTGTTGTTTCGAGTGAAACACTGAGATTCAGCTTTCGGAATTTCGTTTCAAGCTATCACCCGGTTTTCATTCCTTTTTCATCAAATAACTCGGGAAACTGAAGTCAAACTCCGAAGCGACGTACAAACGAGCGCTGTGTTAATGTGTTTGAAAAATTCTGCTCAAAATCCCGCCGTCAAGAAGCCAACTAAGTGCAGCGCGCTCAGCCAATTAGGAGCGAGGAATTTTGCCGCTCGTCCAATTAGGATCAAGTAATTTGGCCCCGGGCAAACCAAAATTAATGAAAAATGCTCTCTGTCTCTCTCTCCACATTCAGTAATTTTGCCCTCTATGTTATAAATTATATTAATTGGTGCAGAATGATTTCCTTTTGCTTATTTTTCTCATAGAGCTTGGAAATGTATGCCTTAATTATTTGCCCCAGTCAGGTTTACAATGTTCATTTGTATTGCTTGTTTTGAAAACATCAACTGCATGTAAAATAAACCTTTTCACATTATTTTATTCTAGTTCCACTATCTATGAAACAAGTGGAAGATAAAATTATTAAGACGGAAGGTGACAGTGTTGAAGTGTATTGTAACGTGACTGGCATTCCTGATCCAACTGTTATCTGGAAAAACGTCAAGACTGATGGCCCCATTGAGGGAAATTTATTAAACATCACTAACATCGACAGATCTCAAGCTGGAGAATACAGGTGCATTGCAAACAACACTTGTGGAGAGGAATCTACAGTGGTGGACATTGATGTGCAGTGTAAGAACATTACTTACATTCAAGGTTTACTAACTTCAATTAGCTGAAGAAGTGTGGCCATACATGTAACTGTTTTAAATTTCTCCCTTAATTTATAGCTTTTATTATTTATGCCATAGACTCAATAGTATATTATTGTGCAGTTCCAGGAAATATTCATAGCCCCACAAAAGAAAGTGGGAATTTTGAAAGCGTAGGGGCATAAGAGATTCCAGGATGCTAGAGGTTGGAGGCATCGACATCGAGTGTTTTGTAACCACAGTAGCAAACATTGCTAAAAATCACTACTAAAATTAATACCAACTTTTTAAATGTTTCTTTCTACGCAATAAGGTGCATCTAAACAGGCTTTACATCACCAGTTGAGTTTGTCAGGAGTTTTAATTTTTTTGTAATTGTTTTCATTGTTAAAGTACTCCTACGTATACTGGCTATCACTTTCAAGTACATGTACATTATAAAATGTATGTTTCAACATGCACTGTTCAAAAGATTAATCCTTCAGCTACAAACTGTATTAAACATCTGTCTACAAGCCAAAGGTAGCTTATTAGGCAATTTTCTATAGCATCATGGATGTGATGCTAGTCCAGGTTGCCCGAAGATTCGCCGGTTCCCATTTATTCTCCTGGGTGGAGAGAGAGGCGCTCTAAGAGTAATGTGTCTTGCCCGAGAACACAACTGACAATGACCGCGCCTGCCAATGCCTAAAACTGGACTTCTCGATCCAGAATCCAACATGCTAAACATAAGATAAGGCCATGTTATCTCCTACAAACTGTATGTTTCATCAATTTCATCTTAACTTTGAACTGCCGGCTTCTACACTGCTATGTTTAGTCTAATCATGAATGTTGTTTTTTTCTATGAAAAGTGTTCACATCATGCAGTGTATTTATTCTGAGCATGATTGAAATTAAAGCACTGTTCTTCACAAGGTACATTTATGGCTTTGATCTAAGCCAGACGAAGCATGTTAAGAGCGTATGACTGTAATTATGGAGAATCCGGCGACAGAAGCGAAATTTCAGATTTCATTTTATTTCACCTAAAAGACCCCTTTGGTAAACTGTTTTCGAAAATCATATCAAAAAGTTATATCGCTCTTTCGGTTTTCAGAAAAATCAAAAAGTTCAAAATACGACTAAAATCTCGTTCGAGCCCGTTGGAAACAATGAAAACTTGTGCGATTTCAGAAAGCTCGTACGCAACGATGAAAAGCATTCCCGGTTTTCTCTTTGGCTACGTAGAAAACAATCCTTTAATCTACCCTCAGATATAAAAATAATGTAATATTTTTAATTTTGAGTCTATATACTGACCCGTTGAAAATAGTGACCTTCGGGTGTTTTAGGCCAATATAAAATTAGGGTCAACTTCAGAGGTCCATATAACTCCTAGTATATGTATT
The DNA here is from genome assembly GCA_029204205.1 of Desmophyllum pertusum. Lineage (NCBI taxonomy): Eukaryota > Metazoa > Cnidaria > Anthozoa > Scleractinia > Caryophylliidae > Desmophyllum > Desmophyllum pertusum. The sequence goes on from MU825400.1 coordinate 2,903,267, forward strand.
TCTAAAAAAAATTATACGGCAAATCTCAGCTTTATAATCCTAGTTCACTGTCTCAAAGTATCTTTTTTGGCCCGCGAAAAGCTACGTATCCAGAGTAAAAAATGTCGAGGCTATTTTGACTAATTCCGTATGTTTCTCGCAACACGACTGTCACGCAAAACACAACAGCCGACAACAAGTTATTCATAAAATTGCCTAGAAACGACAATTAACTATACCCTACAACGAATTATTTCCATAATGTACATTTCAGTTGGTTTTGGTAACATTTCGACAGCTTAAATTGGCACAGTACAGTACCTTACAATTCGATGAATTACTTTGTTCAACCGCCGACACGTACTACATGTACCAAGGAAGCTAATATTTAAAACAATTTTTAAAGCCTCACCTGAAGACATTGTCCTCTTGTTCATCTAAGGATTGTTTCCCCATAGAATCCGAGCAGGATATTGAGTAAGTTACTCTCTTATTTAACATTTTCACCACTGAAATACATGATGACTCCATGATCATCATGGGCTGTGATCAAGCTATTGTTCACCTAAAAAGATTGCGTGACGCAGACCGCTTGAAATAACTTTGCCGTAATTTTAATTTCCGAGAATTGCTCAATTCCTGGTCAGATTGTCGATAGTTGACCATAGCCTTTTTGTGGAACCGACATCAGTTATTCTTCTGAATTGCCTCTATTCATTCAATGTTACTGTGAATTGCAACTTGTGGCTATTCCTCTCTACTGAAAGATAATTATTATGTGGATCAAACTGCATTATGCGGATCAAACTGGAAAAACCCTGAGGATTTTCAGTGCGTTACCTCAAAGATTGCAACAAAGATGTGTCGTCTCATCTGAAATCATGTAAAGTAGTGGACGACGGGGTTGAAAACCAGTTTCAAATATTGCTCGCAAGGGCAGGTAAGTACTGTTCTTGTTTTTTTTTTGTTTTTTTTTTACAATCCGGCATGCACTAGGGGACAGTGTGCAATAATTACCAGGAGGAGGGGGGCGTAACATTTTATTTCAAGTACATATTACATTGGCGAATCCATACCTATTTATAAGGTGGTGACCGAAAAATTTTCCGGTTCTTCGGGCCTTCACCGGACCTGAAAATAACACACGTGCTCTTTTCCTTCTGCTATGGTTCTGTTGTGCATTGCTACGGTGGTGATGTTTGTTTCAGACGCGGATGTCCAACAATTAAACATGTAGTAGGAGCTCTTCTTTCTGTTATAAGATTTTAATCCACAGGTGCGTGTAGAGAAAATGCATGGTACTTGTATAAAGGTGTGTGTATACTGTGAGGGGGGGGGGGGGGGGGGAGGGGTGTCGTACATAATTTCTGACTGATTATAGGGGGGCAATAACTAAATTCATTCCTTTGGGAGGGGGGTATTACCTAATATTGTCCTACATGAAGCCCATTTTCCACTCCCCCCCCCCCCCCTCTTGATAATTACTGCACAGTCCCCTTTTAAATTTGTTTACCATTCGTGTTTAATTTTGCGTTTTCTAGGGGTGTTTATTATTAAAGATTCCCATGCATTAGTGACAGTGTGACCACGGCATAGAGAGACACATGGGGTTGGCTGGAGGAGTGGAAAGGTCAGAGGCTCTATGCCAAGCGAGATGGCAGGACACAAGTCTCCGTCAGCCAAAGGGGATCATTGAATTTGCAGCAAGTCAGTGTTTATCTTAATGACAGGGAAAATGTTTCTTCCAATCGGAACACAGGGCCACTGGCACATAAGGCCACTGATAGATTACGGGAGCGCGCGAAAGTCAGCGCCGCTCGCGAAAGACGCGGGTGGGGAAACAAGACGCGCGGAGGCGGAGGTGGAAGCGGAGGCGAATTTCTTCCACCCCAGCGCGTCGCGCCTCCTCGCGTCGCGAATGTAAATGCAAGGTTAAAAGGGGAAAGTAACTTAATTCCTAGGACGATAAGTCCCTCATTTCTCTCAGGGATAGTCTAGCGGCTAGCGGTGATTACGCGAACGCGTGACGCCTCCCACGAGGAGGGGCGACGCGCTAGGGTATAATAAATTCGCCTCCGCCTCCGCGCGTCTTGTTTCCCCAACCGCGTCTTTTCGCGAGTGGCGCCGATTTTCGCGCACGCTCCCGTAATCTATCAGTGGCTATATGACACATTTTTTCGTTCAAGTCACTTTTTCCCGGTTCCATGCAAATATTTTGGTGATTTCTCTAACATTTATAAAAATAAAAATAACACACAACAGTCCTACACACAAAAAGTGCACTAGCTGTTGAAAAAATGTTCATGTTCTTATGTGTTCCGATTGGAAGAAACATTTCCCCTGTCATTAAGATAAACGCTGACTCCTTGCTGCAAATTCCACGATCCCCTTTGGCTGACGAGGACTTGTGTCCTGCCATCTCGCTTGGCATAGAGCATCTGATTTCCCCCCTCCTTCAGCCAACCCCATGTGTCTCTCTATGCCGTGGACACACTGTCACTAATGCATGGGAATCTTTAATAATAAACACCCCTAGAAAACGCAAACTAAAAAAAGCGCGGTGATGGTTCGAAAGCTGATTGAAAAGTAGCTAGTGCATGCTGGATGGTAAAAAAAAAAAAGAATAACACTGAGTACTTACCTGCCCTTGCGAGCAATAATTGAAATTCGTTTTCAACCCCGTCGTCCACTACTTTACATGATTTCAGATGAGACGACACATCCTAGTTGCAATCTTTGAGGGTAACGCACTGAAAATCCTCAGGGTTTTTCCAGTTTGATCCGCATAATGCAGTTTGATCCACATAATAATTATCTTTCAGTAGAGAGGAATAGCCACACGTTGCAATTCACAGTAACATTGAATGAATAGAGGCAATTCAGAAGAATAACCGATGTCGGTTCCACAAAAAGGCTATGGTCAACTATCTACAATCTGACCAGGAATTGAGCAATTCTCGGAAATTAAAATTACGGCAAAGTTATTTCAAGCGGTCTGCGTCACGCAATCTTTTTAGGTGAACAATTGCTTGATCACAGCCCATGATGATCATGTATTTCAGTGGTGAAAATGTTAAATAAGAGAGTAACTTACTCAATATCCTGCTCGGATTCTATGGGGAAACAATCCTTAGATGAACAAGAGGACAATGTCTTCAGGTGAGGCTTTAAAAATTGTTTTAAATATTAGCTTCCTTGGTACATGTAGTAGTGTCGGCGGTTGAACGAAGTAATTCATCGAATTGTAAGGTACTGTACTGTGCCAATTTAAGCTGTCGAAATGTTACCAAAACCAACTGAAATGTACATTATGGAAATAATTCGTTGTAGGGTATAGTTAATTGTCGTTTCTAGGCAATTTTATGAATAACTTGTTGTCGGCCGTTGTGTTTTGCGTGACAGTCGTGTTGCGAGAAACATACGGAATTAGTCAAAATAGCCTCGACATTTTTTACTCTGGATACGTAGCTTTTCGCGGGCCAAAAAAGATACTTTGAGACAGTGAACTAGGATTATAAAGCTGAGATTTGCCGTATAATTTTTTTTAGAAATACATATACTAGGAGTTATATGGACCTCTGAAGTTGACCCTAATTTTATATTGGCCTAAAACACCCGAAGGTCACTATTTTCAACGGGTCAGTATATAGACTCAAAATTAAAAATATTACATTATTTTTATATCTGAGGGTAGATTAAAGGATTGTTTTCTACGTAGCCAAAGAGAAAACCGGGAATGCTTTTCATCGTTGCGTACGAGCTTTCTGAAATCGCACAAGTTTTCATTGTTTCCAACGGGCTCGAACGAGATTTTAGTCGTATTTTGAACTTTTTGATTTTTCTGAAAACCGAAAGAGCGATATAACTTTTTGATATGATTTTCGAAAACAGTTTACCAAAGGGGTCTTTTAGGTGAAATAAAATGAAATCTGAAATTTCGCTTCTGTCGCCGGATTCTCCATAATTACAGTCATACGCTCTTAATAATGACGGCTGAAAGTGGAAAGGAAGCAAGTGCCCAATGGGCTTAAACATGAGATTAAACGGAATTAGTACAACAACAAGTTTGAGCTCCATTTTTCGGTTTAAGTGTAATTATAGAGATTTGATGCGAGTACCATAAAACTGCATAAATTATAGAACCAGTTTGAAAGGGACACCTTATGGGGAAAATGCCAATTAAAACATGTTTTAAACATGTTTCAGCGGGTGTGAATGCAGTATTAGTGTTGTATGATAATTATTGTGATTAATCTGTAATTGTGCATATACATTATACAATTCTTTTGTGAAAATAAACTGTTTAGAATTTATTTAAGATTGAGGAAATTCAGATGGGTGCGTGTGGAGGAGTGGGTGGGGTGTCCTAAGTTCCTTCTGCATGTGGTGGATGTATGAATATTTTCTGGAACCATGTCACATTAGGTGTCATACTGTTTTAGCTTTTTTAATGATGTTCTATCAATATGTTTAATGTAGTGGAAGAAATACCGGTTGGTGTTATGTTCTCAATTCTGAGAGGCTAGGCTTGGTTAAGCCAGATCATCTATCCTATCTTGAGTTGGTACAGAAACAAGAATGACAAACTTTTCTATGCAATAAAGGTTGTTGACAAAAAAAATCAAATTGTGTTTTTTTTTTCTGTGTTTCTTTCAGATCCACCTAAAAATGTCCGTCTGAGCACAAATATAACAAGCAAAGTCTGTACAGGAATTATTATAAACTTTACATGCACTACTGAAGCTAACCCACCAGTACACACTTATTTGTTGTACGAAAATGGTACTGTGATTGGATCAAGAACAGTTATAAAGAAAATGGATACTGCTGGTCAGTTTGTCTTCAGATGTGAGGCTAACAATTCTGTCCAAAGGACTGGAAGAAGCAGTGATACTATCTTGACTGTTGGTGGTGAGCTTGTATAACTATATTGCAATTTTATACTTACATGAACTAATAAGCTATTTCAAGTATCCTGTGAGTCATAGAAGAAACACTGTTAGTGCATATTTACTTTGTGCTTTAGAAATATAATTATTTGTAATCTATGTAATATAATCAAGCACAAAACTAGAGATAATACAATACTGTAAAATCCCAATTATAAGCCCTCCCCTCCCAGCTATAGGTCCATCTCATAGCTAACAAAAATAATATTCCACCCCAACCCCACCCCCTGGATATAAGCAGAAAGCTCGCGCGATCCCTACTTTTCTTTATTTCCTTACTGTAAATGTCCTGAAAGGAATTTTTGAGCTATAGACCATATTAATTTTCTTTCTTCCATTTCGTTTTGTTCCAGTTTAATTTTTTTTTTCAAATTGTTGTTGTTCCCAATTTATTGACTGACTTAAAAGACGTTTTAAAAGACCAGTGAATGGAAACGTATCTTAATATTGCTGCATCAACTTGTTTCGTAACAGCTCATTCTGAAACATTAAATTTTGTAAGCTCCTACCCCCTCATAACCAGGATTTTACGGCACATCTCGTACTGTTAGTAGTGTTTGTAAATAATTTAGATACATGTATTTTTTTCAGTCCCAGCATCTGTACATGTGGAACCGGCGGAAAATAAAATCGTTAAGATGGAAGGTGGAAATGTTGAAGTGTACTGTAATGGGACTGGCTTTCCTGATCCAACTGTTACCTGGAAAAACGTCACGAGTGGTCACTTCATTGAGGGAAATCCATTAAACATCACTGGCATCACCAGAGCTCAAGCTGGAGAATACAGGTGCATTGCAAACAACACTTGTGGAGATGAATCTACAGTGGTGGACATTGATGTGCAGTGTAAGAACATAATTAGATCTTTCTTAAGGTATCAGTATACCCCAAATTTGACCATTTTGCAATATTTTACTTTTTGTTATCTTCAGATAGATTACATCAAGACCATTCATTTCCAAAAAGTTTCACGAAAAAAGATTGCTTCTAAAGAAAGTTATGAAGAAAAAACGATTCTCGCCATTAATTATTTCCAATCGAGAGCCGTCAACAGTTAGTCAACATGTACGTACAAAAAGTCACGTAACACGAGGGCCGACGTGTTTGTAGATTCACCCGAAATTCGAAAGCCGCATCTTGCAATGTCCGTAGAAACATAACAGACTGTGTCCGCGTTTTCAAGTAAGAATATACCGAAATGCGAAATTGTTCGGTACTGAATTGAGCCGAAGCGCTCGTCTCAACCGGGTCTCAAGTGACACCGGATCGCATCACTGATTAGGACAACTTGAAAATCGCTCGCGGTTGCATATCCATGTGGGCGAATATCCCATAGACTGAGGCTAAATGGAGGGAAAATTGAAGCCATAAACTCTTGTTTTACTTGTAGCACGATCGATGAGAGGATAACTTTCTTCTCCTGGCCATAAGAAGCGCGCATTTGAGGTCATTTGTATTCGATACGAACTCTGTTGTTAATTAAAGTAAGACGAGCCTTCTCTTTATCGATCAACGCATAATTATTTTCACGCGTCTTGTGTATTTAATTTCATCAGACCGGAAGAACGCCCCGAAACATGTTTTCCCCTGTTTCTCGAAAATAAAATTTCAGCGACTGAAGCGCGCGTTTCGAGTTCGTTTGCAACGAATTTTCAACCTTTTTCGCTGAAATTTGGAGAGAATGTTCTCCAATAGTCTGGCAACAAAACTGTATCGGGGAATTTTATTTTTTATTCTCCTTCGAAAGTTATAAGTATTTTCGTACAGAGAATACGTGTTTTGTCAACCTTCGAAGTTTAACTGTGTGTTAAAAGCTAACCAGACAAGTAATCAAAATTCCCCGACACAGTTTTTTAGAAAAAGGTGTCAAGAACACGTAGCGATGTTTTTCGTTTTCTCCCGTTCAATTTCGACCGGAAACGAACTTGATTTGTGGACCGATATACTTTTTGAAATTGAGCGCTTTATTCGAAACAGGTTAATTTTTTTACTTCAAATGAATACATATTCGTAATCTACAATTCTTTTAAAGCTTAAAAGCTTTCAAGAAATATATACTTTATTGGGGTTTTTGTTAAACGTCCGACCGTAAAACAGCGCCAACGCATGATGGTCATTTGGGGTATACTGATACCTTAACTATTACTTGTGAAGTAGTTAATGTATTTAATGTTCATTTCACATATGACCAGGTTTCAGTGCTTTTTTCAAGGGAATGTTGAAGTTACGGGTTCTGCTTGACAATTTCCATAATATGAGTAATAATAGATAAAATTACGGGTTGAAGGGATTTGGGTAAATTGAATTCAAACCATATTAGAAATTGACTACAAATATAGTTTCATCACTTCATAAAATTATTTCTTATTATAATTATAATACATGTAAAACTTACGATTGATTTGTACCACAGCAAAAAAAAATCGTCATCAAGACAAACAGAAATGTCTTTTTTGCCAACAGTTTTATCTCCAGTTGAAGAAAGGTGTAAAAAAGTCCAAACAACATGAATGTTTTAGCCATGGAATGTAAAAAAAAGCATTTTGTATTACAAATTACATGCACATGTATGTAGGGTGGGTTCAGAAAAGATGCAGGCGCAAATTTCTGAAACAGAGGAGAGGTCCATACAGAGGTTGTTTTTCCAGAGGGTTTCCTGTATGAACAATTATTGCACGACTAAGATTGTTGAGAGGGCCGATAACTAATATCAGCCAATCTGAATTATTTTTTGTCGGTCCGATATTTTCCAAGTACAGACCGCGTAATTTCTCAAAAGATCCCGCTCGAGTTCCCGCGGAATTTTTTTATTCAGAAAATTCAAGATGGCGAACAAAGACAATTTCCGCAAGAGTTTCCTTGCTTTGCATTTGAATTTGCAATATTCAAAGACATCTAAAATAAGACAAGTACTTCAACAAAAACCTCAACAGATGAATTTAAAAGCAGCCATGAACAGCAAGATGTCCCACAATGTAACCGTGATGAAAATGAAGCCGTCACAAACGACAGCCAAGAACTGGAAGAATTTATTACGGCACAGAAGTCAACAAACACAGTAACAAAAAACGAGTCCGACATAAGAGCTCTTAAACGCTTTGCAGCTACAATAAACGAACCAAGAGAACCAGGATTTGTATGCAGCTAAGCGGGCACAAGAATATCCAGAGTTTAGGCGCGTACAAATCTGCATTCTTGCTTGAGCCATCAGCGCCAAATGTCCGATACCCTCAGTGGAAGAAGAAGTGAGCCAAACAGCGCTAGTATCACCCATGGTTCTTCTGAAGTTACTTCACTGCACAGACCAAGTTTGGTTTCTAACGTGCTGTCCTCCGTAATCTCTTCTTCAAGTTCAAATCATCAAGCAGTCTTCGCCGGCGCGAATATTTCCTCCATAACAGGATGCACGTTTCAAATCATGTCCGGACCAGTTACTATTGTCCAAGAACCAACAACAAAGCGACCACGAAGGCTTATCATTGAAAGCGACGATGAAGATTAGTTTTTCTAAACATTCTGACTCGCCCTTTTGCGCGTTCATGTGAGTTGTTTAAATCTAGCGATTTTCATCCAGAATGTAAATTTTACGCCAGCGATTTTCATCTAGAATGTAGATTTTACGCCAGCGATTTTCATCTAGAATGTAGATTTTACGCCATTATTATAATGGAGTACATAACTGTTATGCTTTTTGTTGAGTCATGTCAGGCTTTTTTTTAACATTCGAACAGCACCGAGCGACACAACTACATGGCCATGAATGAAAAACAAAGCACTTGTCATTTGTTTGTCTGACAGTTTTGACAGTGGCTGTCTGGTTTGACTACTTGCAAGTGATTTGATTGGCTAAATAAAAGATGCAAACAGCTTTTGAAAGCTTTCTTTTTTTCTATCTTTCTTTCCTCCCTTTTTAGGGAAAGGCAGACGTGACTAAAGGCTAAGTCGGCTCTCAATAAGAATTGAGCGCTTGAAGTTTACGATGTCGCTCTTGCTAGTGATCATGGAATTTTCTCTAAACATTTTTCAGTCGTGTAATAAATCTCTCATTAACCAAGACTGACTAGACTAACTTTGACGCATTCCCATAATGAGTCAGGCGAGGGACGGCTGACACTGACACCGACATTGTGGCAGAGCCTGTGCCCGATTTGAAGGCTCAATACCTCAGCCTCGCTACAGGCTCACTCTGTGTTTAAAGGAAAAAGAAAGTCAGTCTGGACACAATGTTGACACTTCACAATAACTGAAGATAGGTGTGACGATTTGAAAGAAAAATACAAACTAAGGGACAGGAAGGATTCTATCATTCTTGAAAGCCAAATTAGCAAGAAAAACAAACGGAACTTCTATATTTCCAAAGAGAGCTGAAGAATCACTTGCAAAAAGCGAAAATAATATTGCAGTTTCATGAGAAAGGAACTCAAGATAAAGAAGTAGATGATCATGAACTCTCAATTGAAGGAAAACAACAGCATTCTGCGAGGAAATATCTGCGAGGCCATCTTGTTGTAAACTTCAATCAACAATGGTAAAATATGACATTATCAGTTGATACTTTAGAAATAAGACGGTGATGGACGTTTGAACACTGAAAACTGCACACAAGGATTTTGCTAGACATCATAGTTTTATCTGAATTTATTGTCATTTTGCTGAGGGGCAAAAATATCAAGCATTAATTAATTTTCTGCCACTAGTTCCAATTTATGGAGTACTAGCAAATTACTGACATCACAATTTTTTATCTTTGTCATTCCATATTTTATTAGCCTGTGAAATTCTTCTTGATTTTTTAAACTATAAAGCAAACTATTTAAAGGTTACGAGAAGTCTTTTTTAGTGCCTTATATATATGTGGCATCCTCGATCTGGATGTGCATTGTAGCACACAAAACTACAACTATATATCACTGACTGTAAACCTAAAATAATGCAGGATCTGACAATAGAACAATCATTCAATCATGCCGTAACCTGAGTATCAGGCGAATTTTTCCGCGCTCTCTTTTACTCTTCGTCTTTACGTGGTCGCGCTGAAAAATTAAGCCTGACACAATTCCTTAACGAGATGCCTTCCGCCCCCTTTTCGTGATGGATTGACATTGATTGACATGACTTCTAAATAGCCAATCAAAATTACTTCCGATACGCGACACTCGCGAGAATGCCGGATTTCCACGCGTGGAACGAAACAGCTTTGGACGCCATTTTTGTTGTGAATGTTTCGAGAGGAAACGTTTGAAATCAAATCTTTCAATTTTCCCGGTATTTATATCTACATGGGAGATTTTGCCATTGAAAGAAGGAAGGACTATTAGATATTATGTGAGTAAACAGCATTTTCTTTAGCAACTAATAAATAGATTGATGTGATTTTATTGTTAGATCATTGACTTGTACTGAATGGAAAATCTATTTTCGCCCGGATTTTGCGATAGATAATTTGTAAAGCAATCATGGAAAGCATTTTAAACATATTTTAAAATAATTATTAAATGTTATGCCACTTTGGATCAAGGAATGTGATTTCTTGGCATACCTTTTCCTAATCCCATTATTTTATTTTGAAACATATTCCTTTCTTGGCCACACAGTGGAGTTTAGGGAATTTTAGCCAAGTATCAGAAATTTGTGTGTAATAATAATTATTGCACACAAATTTATTGTCAAATTTCTTGTCTGACATAATTTTTAAACCCAGAGGCATGAACTTTATGGATGAGGGTTGACAGGATCGGACACTGCTAATGATTTAAAACAAAAATAACTTAATATGCAGTTGTAGAGTTACTCTTTCATGGTTGCTTCAGGTCGGGAAAAAAGCCAGAAATTGTTTTTTCATGGTATCAGGGAAAATTCGGAGAATTTAATATCTGGTCAGAGAATTCTTAATTTCTCAGGTAGGTAGACAGGAGGTTGCTACATGTTTTGATGATGAGTATTGTTCATGCAGAAGACTGTCTTATTATGGTCAAAAATTGTTTTGTGGAAAAGAAATGAAAGCAAATTGCACATGTCATCAGCTTGCCCCTGGGGTAGACCCCCGGGGCAACCAGGGGAATTGTAAACTTAGTTAATGTTGACCAAGTGGTAGCGGATGTTTCTCAACAAAAATTCCCCCTGATATCCACCTATATATAAGGGGTAATAGAGAGGGATTTGTCTCAGTGATTCTGGGATCATTTTAAGATTTTATTTGTAAATCAAACAGAATAACATCTTGAGACAGCTGATTTACATTGATATGTCATCACTATTTCAGTGAAAGTCATAGTAAGGTTTTCATCTGATATATACCGGTAATATGTCCCAGATCACAGACTCGTTGTTGTCCATGATTTTACAAACTTGTGAATTCCCCACCCTATTCATTGAACTTAAGGTGACTCCCTAGAGTATTTACCAATGACCTATACTAACTGACATGAGTTAGAAAGGAAACCACCGTTATTTTGTCTTTGATGTTTCGTTCCCGATATTTACCAGTAAGGAAACTGATATAATTACAGTTATTTATAGGTTGTTACTTTTTTCGTAGAGGCCGTTGCCATGGCAACATAGCATCTAAAGAATGGCACATTTTTGCTATATTCTACCTTTATTCCTTTTTTTTTAGTTTCCTTCGGTGAAATTTCTTTAAATTTTGCCATCGTATGAAACTGAGTTTGCCTGAGATTTTGGAGGGGAAAAACCTTGTGGTTTTTTCAGACGATTTTGCCAATATTACCCCATTTGTTATTTTAAACAATAAAACTTACTTGCTCTGACAAATTTCTTCAAGAAACGGTCATGTGATAGGTAGCGTTTCTGTCTTGAATTGTGCGAATTTTCAAAAAAAGTTACCGAAGGAAATGCGAGAAAATCCACGGTTAATTTTGACTTTTTTGGCCATGCTGACGTCATAAAAAATCAGAAAAACACGCGCGGTTCGAGGATTTTCCTTTGAGCGCGCGCAGATTACTAAAGCTTTCGTCAACAGCGCGCGCTCGGTCATAAAACTATAGGGAGCCACCTTGAAACATCATGGGCACTTTCCATTCAACCCAAAATTCCAAAAAAAGTTGCAGAAATTTGGGTATACCTCTTAAGCTTGTCCGATTTTTGGTCAAATGGAATGCACCCAATAATTATATAAGTATAGTATTTTCCCCAACCCAGGGGCAATCAATCAAATCCATCTCCTTCTATTCCCCAACAAATCTAGCTTGTTACAGGCATTCGGATAATTGGGAGCGGCGAGGGGATTGGCCCCACTATTCGCGCTCTTGCGCCTACTCGTACCGCCTCTCGTTATCTGAATGCCTGGAACAGGCTACAACATATCCCCCTGGTTGTCCCGGGGGTTGACCCCAGTGGTGAATTTATAATTTCATATTGAAATTTATTACGTTGGTTAATTTTCATCTGATCAGTGGTCTTATTAATATAGTCAGTGAAAAGTCCAGCAACCACCTTTTGATAAATTTCAGGTCGTTTAATAATTCGGTTTATACAATTTATACAACACCACTGTCAACAAATAAGGATTTTTCAAGGCAGTATAGCCATAACTTTGTGCAACTTGATATATCCTTTAATTTATTATTGTAGAAATATCCATTTTTTTTTCTATCCAATTTTGCTATATAAGTCGTTCTACACTGTACGTTTCAAAAGCTTAATAAGCTTATATACATTCAATGAAAAATTTTACAATAAGCAAGCTTATGTCTGTGAATACTACTAAAACACGCAGAAACAAATAAGCTTAATTCACTTCATTAAAATATACAATATTCTCGTACTGCTTACTGTCCTTTGTCCTAAGTAGCGGCTTCAATCCACGAAACAAGGGTCAAATACAGAGGCTGTCATGTACATGTAAGGCACCCAAAACCAAATAACAGACAGCTACATGTATAGGTAATAGCTGACATACAAGCTTAGCTGTACTCTTCGGAAATTCAAAGTCTTCCAGTCGTTCGTGGACTGAAAATCCAACGTAACCTCGTAACTGTAAGTCTTGTTAACTTCCCAAAATACTCAAAAACCGAAACCTGAAAAGGTTGATTTCATCGACCTTTGATGAAAAAAGTTGAACAAGGACACAAGAAATGCCTCTTTCCAACATGGCGGATTTCGCTTGACTCTCCACGAAAAGCGCAGTTGCTTTTACTTCCGGCGGAGCTCTATTGTTGAATCAGCCAATCAGATTCATTAGAATCACGTCCAAAATCTGGACGTGATCCGACAATCTGTAGAAGAATTGTGTCAGGCCCATTTTTAGCGTGACATCCGTAAAGAGAATGTAAGGAGCGCGAAAAATTGGCCTGATCGCAGGTTAATTAATCATGCCGAGCCTGAGAAGTGCCTTAGGCTGAGAAACTGTCCTTTAATAGCAAGGGTATCTTGTTGGTGTTCTGTCAACATCATCATTATCAAAATCATCACTGCCGCCGCCACTGCTGTGACGACCACGAATTCAATTTGTCAACCCTCTTTGTGTTAATGCTGCTAAATCTGTGGAAGATACAACCATAAATGACCCTCCTCCAGAGGAAATTGTCCTTCATTAGAAACGTATCTTGTCGGTCCTCTGTCAACGTAATTCTTGTTCCCCGCTACCAAATTCCAAATCAAATTTAAAGAAGCAATGCATATTAAATGGCAGAAACCGACCTTAAATCCACAATTAAACCATGTTAATTTAGCTCTTTCTTTTTAGTGCATTTTTTGTTTTCCCACGTGGTTTATTGTTAACCTTTTTTCATTTCTAGTTTACAAGTCATTTTTTTGTCATTGTAATCCCTAGTGTTTTTACCTCGCACTTTGCGATGTCACTATTTCATTGTTATTGTACATGTAGTATGCAACCACTATTATTCCCTTTCTGTGTCTACAATAGAGGTTCTAATAAATTGTAACGTATATTTATATGCAGCTATTCCATGTATTCATTAACACCTAGGAAAATAAATAGGATATTCAAAACTGTAACTTACACTTTGTAACTGAAGATGACATAGGTTATATGTCGAAACATGTGTTACAAACTGAAGAACGTTGTGCTCTTTTTTAAAATTAAGAAATTCTTATTTTCACAAACAAAAAGTGTACAAAGAATTTTAGACACTTTCTATCGACACATAAAGTACTTTTCATTAATTTTGTTGGACGATAAAGTTTCACCAAGGTGACTCACAGCTCTAGGCATCAAATAGGTACACAATGTGTGCACTTTATTGTGTGGGCTACCGCTAGGCACTGGCGCTTAGCTCAAAGGGGAAAGTGGTTTGATTTGATGATGTCATGTTCCTAACAGAGAATGTACAGGAACATGTCACGAGGAACATGTTATGAAAATTGTGTTCACGAAGGCAGTAAGTTATAGTGAGTGGAGTTGGGAAATTGTCATTAACAAGCCATACCTTAACGTTGTAAGAGCGCCAATATAGTGTCGACATCAAACTTTTCCTTTGTAATATTGATAAATTTGTTTAATTATGTTAGAACAATTGGCATATATGGTTACGGGTGTACTATATAGCGGGGTTGGTGTATTGTACAATTCTGACAGGTGTAGGTTTTTTCAGCTACATATATGTACATGTGTATATGACCAGGTGATCACTAAACAACTAGGTTGCATGGCAGACATGCATGTGAGTGTATGTACAGAAAGAAGAATATTGCATAGACAGAGTAATAGACTGTCATTGGTTTTCATGGAATAAATTAAGGTTGCTGATTTGTTTTTTTCAATCGTTTTTGCAGATAAACCTGAAAAAGTTAATTTAAAGACAAACATAACAAGCAACAAAGTCTGTACAGGAATCATTATAAACTTCACATGCACTGCTGAAGCCAACCCTCCAGTGCACAGTTATGTATTATATAAAAATAATACCATGACTGAGAATATGGGGAATTTTAGAACAGTGACAAAGACAATGGAAACTGGTGGTTGGTTTGTCTTCAGATGCGAGGCTAACAATTCTGTCCAAGGGATTGGAAGAAGCAGTGATACTATCTTGACTGTTGATGGTGAGCTTCCATAACATAAATTTATTACCATAACTTACTTAATAATATACATACATGTACAACAATTTCTGCATTCTGATTGGCTGAGAGCATGCCGATTTACCCCAAATGACTGCAGAAAGTTGAAATTGATAGTGCAGAAAGTTAAAATTGATAGTGCAAAAAGTTGAAATTCAGATTGTAGAAAGTTAAAATTATGGCAGCTTGATGATTCGGCCAAACAAAATGGTGGACAAAAGCGTGACAAGATTCATACTATAAAGCAGAATTATAATGCAAAGACGTGAAAACAATGCAAAGTACAGACATAACTGATTATCAACAAAGTGTAGAAGATGTGCGATAAACACAAAATCCGCGAAAACATCGGTAAATACAGTTTTTAAATTGTTCTCCAAAGCGAAACGAGAAGAACGACGCCCCAGGTTCAATCATTCTGCTTTTTACAAACGAAAATGACTTCTGGAGTTGCTGAAAGAAAAGCTCGTTGAATATCAAAAGGTGGAAAATGCATTTATGAGGCAAACCTAACCTGTGCAACGTCCAGTGAAGAAACTAACTTCAGTCAGAAACACGGAGTTGTACATGGATGTCCTCCTCTGCTGACAAAAGCCGTTTTGGCATTTGAAGGTGTGAAGAGTTTTCTGCTAGGTGTGCTGTTTGTTGTAGATAAACACGACACAGAGTTCGTGTAATTTCTCAAACTCACCAAAAAAACAGTTAAGCCTAGAGCGGCAACAAAACCTTGGGGATTTTAATATTTGACGAGGATTGAAGATTTGATGGACTCGTTTAAACTTTTCATGGAGCTCTTGCAGAGAGTGCATGAAAATTCACACATGAATTAACACGTCAAATTTTCGGCCAATAAAGTTGTTGTTTGACACTGGCTAAGAAACATTGAGAAACGAACCATTTTAAATCGCTATATAAAAGACTTTTCAATCAAAAAACGTATTTCGATTCCCATTATCCGATGCAAAACAAACAATCTGTAGTTAATAATCTCCTCGACAAAGCCAACAAGATCCCTTCTACCAATGCAGGCAAGTGCAGAGAACGTAAATACGTCTTCAAGTTTTGGCTGACAACAATAATTGTTCTCATAGTTTCATTTAAAGAACTGTGATATCAAACAAAAATCATCACCTCAAATCTCTAACGTCACGCCTACTGCTACTCAGTCATCCCAGTCTACAAGTATTTTACCATATACATGTACATTAGAAGCATTTCTAGAGCTTTCCAGAGTATCACGGAGAGAAAACGTGAACGTTGGCTACAAACCTATTAAAAGCCTGAACCATTCTTTTGCAAGACCCAAAACCAAGATTGCAAACTAGATGTAAGATACCAGGGACATGGGTTACAAGATAAGCTGCGATTTCAGGCAAACCGGAAGAGCGATCCACAGCAGAGTTTCTGAACACTAAAGAGCAGTTCGCACTTTTGACTTGAATTCAAAGGTTGCACAACACATACACCAGCACGATCACAACATTTACAATGTTGAAATAATTGGGAGAGCTAGTTCACTGTACTTCGCATTAAAAAAACTGCTTCTCGAAGCGTGATATTCCCAAAGGGACACCAACCCAGGGAATGAACACTTCCCTATTATTTGCTGCTTCTCTCGCGCTTTCCCGTATTGACATAATTTTGGACCTTTATATTTTTACTCTTACAGTTTTCACTCCATCAGAAACCGACGAAGATCGAAGTTTTTCTATTGAAACATCTTTTATAATGAGAAAAATATATTTCTTAACATTTCTTGCCCAGTGTCAAACCTTTTTATATATTTCTATTATGAATTTACCTGGCTGCAATTTTAGTATTTTTCGATTGCACTCACACATCAAACGTTTCACTCATGTATGCTGTTAAGAATTAGATCCAATCTAAACTCGTTTTTGACTTCAAGGTGATAATAATAGATGTATTAATTTGGTCAGACAATGGAAGTACATAATTTTTTTTATTTTTCCTATCCACTAGAATGGAGAAGTATTCAACGTATTTATCAATTCTTTATTGAATAGCACACGTCTTTTTTTCCACTTATTGGATATTTAAAATGCGTTTAAAAGATCACACTTAATCACATCATGTGACTTTCTAACCTTGTACTGACTGGGCTGAATAACCATAGCAACAACGTAGGTAAAATGGCGGGATTTTGAAAAATACGAAACACCGCAAAGGTTTTTGCCTAGAATAAGAGTTTGCCTGTAAACTTAAGCTTTAAAATCTTGCAGTGGATCCGCCTGTTACTGAGTGAAAACATATTTTTTTAACACTAGGGTTTCTTTTCTGAACAACCGCTGAAAAATAGCCACGAAGCCAGAGTCCGCAAAAATGCAAAAACGAAGCAGTAATGTTGTACTCAAGTTTTCTCGTATTCCACGGCATTTCATGCGAAAAGTCTTTGATGTAAACTTTGAAGTGTTCAAATTATTATTTGCGAAAGTAGGAAAAGGAAATACTGTATTCCCGTTTGGTGCGGAAATAAAAGACATTTATATCTCCTTGCCATCGTGTTTCAAAACCACGCACCAACATGTTCGCGCCAAACATTTGCTATTGCTGTCATGACATCCCGCACATGCGCAGACGTTATTCAGCCCTGTCCCTTGTACTACAATATGTAGCTAATCGAGTGTTCTTTGCCATGACCCTTATAGCCTGTGTCAGTTACATTTACCAAATCTTTTAGGTAAAGTAACATGTTACATGAATTAATTTTCCAGTCCCAGCATCTGTGAAACAGGCAGAAAATGAAATCGTCAAGGAAGGTGGCAATGTTGAAGTGTATTGTAATGCGAGTGGCATTCCTGGTCCAACTGTTACCTGGAAAAACGTCAAGTCTGGTAACCTCACTGAGGGAAATTGGTTAAACATCACTAACATCACCAGAGCTCAAGCTGGAGAATACAGGTGCATTTCAAACAACACTTGTGGAGAGGCATCTACAATGGTGGATATTAATGTGCAGTGTAAGAACATTACTTACAATCAAGGTTTACTAACTTTAATTGGATGGACAAATGTGGGGGGGCATGTAATTTTGCATAGACTTTAGTATATACTATACACGTAACAATGTAAATTTATTTAACAACTATTCTCTGAAATTGAGGTGAATAGTGGTAGATTTTACCGAGCTTCAAAGTAGCAAGGTAAATATTCCTGAAGCTATTATTCACTGATATTGAAATAATTAAAGTGACATTATTTTTGCAAAGAAAAAATAGTGAATTTCATGATAGGTTTTTCTTTTGTTTGTAGCTAAAACAATATTCATAGTTTATTGATTTTTGCATTATTTCTTGCAGATAAACCTGAAGATGTTCATTTACTGACTACAAATATAACTGGCAAAGTCTGTGCAGGAATTACTATAAATTTCACATGCACTGCTGAATCTAACCCAGAAGTAGACAGTTATATGCTTTATGAAAATAATGCCATGATTTCGAATATGGGAAGGTTGGGAACAGTGATAAAGACAATGAAAACTGATGGTCGGTTTGTCTTCAGATGTGAGGCGAACAATTCCGTTCAAGGGACTGGAAGAAGCAATGATACTATCTTGACTGTTGATGGTGAGCTTGTATAACCGTATTGCATATTAATTTGTTTATAGTAAAGATTCCTTATAGTCAGTGAACACTTTTTTTCTTACCATCCATTTGTGCATTTTTTTACAAGGGAAACACAGCGTTACAATTTGCACATGGAAACATGATCCAATATAAACACTTTTTTGACATGAAAATACGTGAAAATGAACGTGAAAATTGTATTAACTTGATCAAAAAATAACAGTGCAATGATTTAGAATTTTTCTCACTCTTTACTAGTTAATGGATAATGGATTAACCTGCACTTGTCTAGCCTTCCATCCAGGAGGAGTAGCAACACTCAAATCACTTAATGTTCTAAAAACTGGAGTGTTTTGAAGTCAACCCAGTTATTAACGTAAAGTATTAGAGCCTTGTTATACAGTCGGAGTCCTTTTAGGGGAAAGTTGCTAGAAGCTCAACACTATTAAATCTTTCCAACACTTTTCTCGTGAGTTGTACATATAGCTATAAAAATCTGAACCACAGCTGAGTGACAGCTCTGTTCAGCGCTGTAGCCTGGTAAAACTGCAATATAAACAGGGTCCTTATAGTGACCAATAGGGAGAGTCCACAGTTACAGTTAGTATTGGTTTATCAATATGAAGTCTTTCCTGGGTAAAAAATAAATAGAAGAGTTAAGAGTAGAAGACGCTACTTTATAGCTAGCATTGAACTTTCATAGCCTATTGAGTTTTATTTGCCCCTGAGGTAGTACATGTAGTTTATGTTAGGTACAATCCCGCAACTGGAGCTGGCCGCCTACGGGAATGTGTAAATACAGAGCTTGTATGAGCTAGAGTTTTCTCAAGGCAGCCTAAGTAGAGCTGTCCTCTTACAAGAGTGTCCGCCCAAAGAGCTTTGACTGTACATTGAAAAATGTTTGTTAAGAACTATTTTTACATTTATTTTTTCCAGTCGCAACATCTATCGAAATGGAAGAAAAGAAAATCGTTAAAGAAGGTGATGATGTTGAAGTGTACTGTAATGTGACTGGGATTCCTGATCCAACTGTCACCTGGACAAACGTCAAAACTGGTGACCCCATTGAGGGAAATCCATTAAACATCACTAACGTCGCCAGATCTCAAGCTGGAGAATACAGGTGCACTGCAAACAACACTTGTGGAAATGAATCTACAGTGGTGGAAATTGATGTTCAGTGTAAGAACATAATTGTTATGCCTTTTGTTTTTGTGTAATCTCATGCATGGGCCAAATATAATTAAGGATTAGTTTGAAATTTTCGAAAATACAAACAAGAAATATATCTCATTTTTTACAAGGAAACATTGCTGTTGCCTGTCTATAGCATCAAGGGCGAAGGTTTTTAACACGTTAAAATACTTCCTGGCCTGCTGTATCAAGATGACAAAAATTAGAGTGTTCACCGATAAACTCACCACACATCCAACTGCTGCTTAGGTCCAGAGAAAGAGCCACTGCTGATGGTCTATCTACCTCTTTGTTGTACAGCTGAAGGGAAGAATATAACGAGTGCAACTAACTGAAAAAAGTTTTAGTTGTTTTGTTTTAGTTGTTTTGTTGTGAAGCTGTGTGTTATGAAGCTAAAGACTTGCCGATTGAATTTCTCTCATTGCATTTTGCATTACTCTTTCTGTAGTTAAGCCGACTATGTCTTGACAGAAACAAAAAATAATCCAACATAAATATACACAATCCAACTGAACATAGCTACTGAATACTTTGAAAGCCAAGCCCAAAAGCAGCCACACAGCATTCACAGCCTTGGTTAACATTGGGAATGGCGAGGAAGGGGATGCCAAGTTGGAGGTATTGAACAGAAGTTTCTATTTGTAAGTTGTCTTTTTCAAATTTATCGTATTTTTGGCATGCTGCCTTGAAAATGTCAACTTGCCACATTGTTTATTTAGGGCAGATTCATTTGCAACATATGCGTATACTTGTCGCATTTCTTACGCGTACCCGGTTTTCAAATGAATGTGTCGATCATCCCAATTGTTGGGCTATTGTTCTCCTAACAAAAGAATCGCTTTTGTGCTGAGGTATGGGCTGTGCGGAATCCTGCCCTTTTGGTTCCATGATCGAAAGATCAGAAAAAAATGACAATTGGGTAGTGAATCCAAAACATTTTGTGCATAAAAAATATTATTCGGAATGCGATGTTAATTTCGGGCCACTTTGGCGAGTTCGCTGACGTATTCTGGGCGTATTTGAAACCAAGGACGTTGAATGCGATTAATCGATAGGCCATTGATTAATCACATACCCTATACGCGTTACCAGGAATGCGATAGGTTCTCGAATTTTCAACAATTTTTTGTGAACTCACAGCATGGAAATTTATGTGATTACGCGCTTAAGGACTGAGCTAATGTAAACATTTCACAAGCTTCCAAATTTGAAGGAGTTTTTTCGGTATTGCTGCTTTACAACCACTCCCGAGAGGATTCAAATGACAAATACACTGGCGGCCATGTCGACCCATGGGTTTTGATTTGGGGCTAACGAACAAAGAAACAATAATTATGGGAGCAAGATGTTTGTGACAGCCACGATGCGTTAGCTCGCTGGAATGTGGAACTGCACGATGTCTAAATTCACCGCTTTGAAAAGCGACTAATTGCTTTGCCATTGATTAATCGCATACCCTATATGCGTAACTAGGAATGCGACTGAAAAGAATAGGTTGTCTCGCTTTCCGCTATACGCGTATGTTGCAAATGAATCCGCCCTTAAAGAACAGCATGCCATCCCCTCTTTGAACTTCATTTGGCCTCTTACCCCATGTTGGCTACAGCTGTGACCTTTGAGTATGACTGCCTTTGGCTTTATGAATAAATGGAATATATTTTGCTCAGCAAAAAACTAATAACATATAATAATAATAAGCTCGCCACACATCCAACTGTTATAAAATTCCTGTTACAATAACACTCTAGTTTTCAGACAGTGTACCTTTGTGGGTTTTTTTTTTCTTGTTTGTTTTAATTTTACTTTTTTTTGTTCTGCTAAAGTTAATGTAATCTTTCTTTATATATTGTGTAACGCTTGGTGTTATTTGTAATTCATATTAAGAGGCAGTCCCGCTAAGAGCGGTCCGGTCAACTTCGGGTCGGAAAAAAGTTAGCCCTTATATTTTGTGGACGAAAAGGACTTGGTAGGTAAATGTTAAAACCGGGGTATTTTGTTAAATTTCTTGCTTTTATTTTCGCTACACGCCGAAATGTCTTCGGCCGTCCGAGGTGGGACTTTAGGCCACTCCAGAAGTCGAAATTTGCGTTTTTTCTGAGCCGCGCTGCTTCAACACAGGTAAGTATAGTTAAATATCAACCATACCACAGTATGTAGGTACATTTGACGTGCTTTGCAACACAATTCGTAACGATTGGATAAAAATTAGATAAACCAGGCAAAATCAAAGACACCCTACCGCGTCGCTGGTCAAAAGGAACCGAAATTTAACTAAAAGCAAGAGTCGAAATCTCAAAAGTGGCACCTAAACTAGGGCTAAAATGCCCTTTAAAGCAAAGATGTAACCTTATTCTCACAGATTCTGAAGTTAAACCTGCGGGTATCGTCCTGTGTTGGACGCGAGCGAACGTTTTTTTAGAGCTTATGTACAACAATGTTTACAACAAAAGTACAAAGGTCACGGCTAGGATGGATGGTGCCCAAACGCAAATAATCGAATAAGAATGGTATTTTAGCAGTCCACAAGTACCTTAAATATTCCGAATACCTCATGTATTTATCCTAAGTGCTCTTTACCTTGGATTTTTATCAATCTAACGGTTGACAGTGCTAAATATATGCCTGATTCCCTTCTTTGTCGATTACCAGTTCAAATTAAATTTCGCACGCGACTACATGTAATCGATTTCAGCCGACAAACTTCACAGTAATAAAATACATTATTCTGAGTATAAAGATAGAAGTACATATTAAGCACTTATTAAAAGTCACTGGTAGAATATCCTGCTCGCTTTGCAACGGACTTTTTGGTCCAGTCAAGACAAGTAGCTTCAAGTTAATTTAGCAGGTGCCTGAAATGTTAAAATTCCAACGTCAAACTAGCTGGTACTTACCATCTAACCGGATTACTACTATGATCTTCCACTATAGTTTGTAGATCGGGGTCTTTTACGTATTTAAACAAGTTGCCATTTTCAAAATCAAATTGGCTTCTCTGCCTCTCAGTCCGCCAAAAACGGTGTAGCGAAATAATATGCTAATTAGCAACTTTCTTATGAGAGATCATATTACAGATGTCACGCAAAGTCGATGGAAACTGCCGACTTTGGTGGCGCGCGATGGTAAAATATTCTCGGTTTTCACTGTCACGCCATTAATAAAAAAAATCGAAACCGTTCAATGAATGAAGTCAAGGAATTGACATGTCATAGATAATGAATTAATAAGGGATCAGTCCAAGTCTCAGGTCTGTGCGGTATTCCGTACTCGATAGAGCTCAGTATGGAAACGCCATGTTGGAAACGCACTTTGCCAGAAAGAAGGTTTGTTTTCTCTTGTGAACTTTCGAATATTTAGATAAATATTTCTCCTTAAACATAAATTGTTTAGAATGCTGAAAATTACCCGAAAAGTCATGTTTTAGATACGGAACAGCTCTGTCACGGCCGTCCTGCTGATGTAACGTACGATGAAAACTCGGAAATTTAAACCGTTCTATTTTCAAAAGGAAGCATGAGATTGAGCTAAGAAATTGTGAAAAGATATATATTTAGGTAATCTTTTCCTTGAATGAAGGTAAAAATTCTGTAGGCATCGCGGTTTTGAATTTTAGAATTTGATGACGTCACGTGAAAACCAAGAATTGGAGTGTCCAACCATAGGAAATCTATCCCTGGGGTACTCCCATATAAAAGTTACAGTGATGATCGTCGTACCGGTTAGGGAGTTATCCTGGTACCTTTTAGAGTATTATAATTCGGGAAAAAAATAGGAAAGGAACTGGTTTTGTCCAAGAATTGGTACCTCTTAGGGGTGCAAATGAATTGGAGCCACACCCACAAAACGAGCTTTTGATATCTTTACGTCTCCAACTTCCAACCGTTTTCCGTTTCTCGATATCAAGCTGGGGATAAACAACAACAGGTTACAGATGGGGACTGACACGCGTAACTATTTCCACCACACATGACTCCATAGATCACTGTAAACTGGCAATTCCCTACAGCCAGTTCCAGCCGAATCTGTTCCGACGACGACGATTTCACGGCCAGAGCCTATCGTGGGACCCCACCTCAACCGTTCCACGCGACGAGGCACTAACACCACAACCACGTCTGAGCGGTGCCACAGATAATAGAGTCCCGCTAGGACTGACGTACCATCCCTTCAACACTGGCACAAGGCGTATCATGCTCGACAACTTTAACATCTTGTCCTCCGAGAGGAGGCCGTGACACGCAGGATTTTCCTCAGTTCTCTCTTGTGTCATATCGTCGAGACAGAAACCTCAGGGATGTTCTCTTGCGCTATGCAGACATCGCACACACTGATGCCGGATCGTTTACCTGCCGTCGTCCTCGCTGCCTTCGTGTAAGAACATCACATCTACAAGGCCCAAGAAACGCATATACCATCCGTGACCGCTTTACCAGTCAGTCTGTGAATGTGGTGTACTGCATCACGTGCCACTGCTGTACCTGTTCCTACATCGGTGAGACTGGGAGGCGACTACGGGAACGCTTCAGTGAGCACCTGCGTAGTATTCACAACCAGTCTCCTGGCTTTCCCGTAGCTGAGCATTTCAACTCAGCTTCCCACTCACTGGATGGTATCATGGTCTGTGGTCTCAACCAGTGCACCGGCAGTAACACCCGCCGCAAGCAGCAGGAAATGACGCTGATATTTGAGCTTGGTACCCTCAGGCCAAGCGAACTGAACATTAGTTTCAGTTTTCGTTGACTCTCTGTGTTTCCTATGCGCGCATTCCATATGCACGCGCTTACAAGGGAGTTTTTTTTTAACTGTGTTTCTTGCGCGCGCATTCTACGAAGACACCACCAAGAAACCGCCGATTTTTCCTTTTTAACATCTATTTCGTTGGACACCCCATTCCCCTACAAAAAGGGGGGTAAAACGTACACTAACGCTTATCCGTTAAACGAGTAGGAACAGACGGACATTCAACGACTTATTTAAGGTGATTCTTTAGTATTGCACGGCGCATCCTTAATGCGCATAATGTCGCGCGTAATTTATAGCGCGCGCACATTAAAAAAATGGCGGCTTTTTCTTTGTGGCTATGCTCGCCAGGGAGGTAAAAAATCGTTTTCTCGTAAACGAGCTCGATGACCAATATTTTTTATTGCATACTTTTGATGTTCAAATTATCCATTTTAAGTGAAACAAAATAAAAAATAAACATTTTCGGAAGGAAAAAAAGATCTCGCTAAAAGCGTGCACAAAACCGTTACTCGTGGGTGCAAGTTATGACCTTGCGTGATATCTGTAATATAATCTCTCATAAGAAAGTTGCTAATTAGCATATTATTTACTATTTCTCTTGGCGATCCTTGGCGGATGGGTTTGTCTATAAGAAAGGAAACAGTTTGGATTTATATTAACTGCAATTTTTCGTGGCTTTGCCACTCGTATATTTTACCATCGCGCGCCACCAAAGTCGGCAGTTCCCATCGACTTTGCGTGACATCTGTAATATGATCTCTCACAAGAAAGTTGCTAATTAGCATATTATTTCGCTACACCGTTCTTGGCGGACTGAGAGGCAGCAGCAACCAATTTGATTTTGAAAATGGCAACTTGTTTGCGTAAAAGACCCCGATCTGCAAACTATAGTGGAAGATCATCATAGCAATCCGGTTAGATGGTAAGTACCAGCTAGTCTGACGTTGGAATGTTAACATTTCAGGCACCTGCTAAATAACTTGAAGCTGCTTGTCTTGACTGGACCAAATATTATAAAAAAGTCCGTTGCAAAGCGAGCAGGATATTCTACCAGTGACGTTTAATAAGTGCTTAGTATGTACTTCTATCTTTATACTCAGAATAATGTATTTTATTACTGTGAAGCTTGTCGGCTGAAATCGATTACATGTAGTCGCGTGCGAAATTTAATTTGAACTGGTAATCGACAAAGAAGGGAATCAGGCATATATTTAGCACTGTCAACCGTTAGATTGATAAAAATCCAAGGTAAAGGGCACTTAGGATAAATACATGAGGTATTCGGAATATTTAAGGTACTTGTGGACTGCTAAAATACCATTCTTATTCGATTATTTGCGTTTGGGCACCATCCATCCTAGCCGTGACCTTTGTACTTTTGTTGTAAACATTGTTGTACATAAGCTCTAAAAAACGTTCGCTCGCGTCCAACACAGGACGATACCCGCAGGTTTAACTTCAGAATCTGTGAGAATAAGGTTACATCTTTGCTTTAAAGGGCATTTTAGCCCTAGTTTAGGTGCCACTTTTGAGATTTCGACTCTTGCTTTTAGTTAAATTTCGGTTCTTTTTGACCGCGACGCGGTAGGGTGTCTTTGATTTTGCCTGGTTTATCTAATTTTTACTATACTTACCTGTGTTGAAGCAGCGCGGCTCAGAAAAAACGCAAATTTCGACTTCTGGAGTGGCCTAAAATCCCACCTCGGACGGCTGAAGACATTTCGGCGTGTAGCGAAAAATAAAAGCAAGAAATTTAACAAAATACCCCGGTTTTAACATTTACCTACCAAGTCCTTTTCGTCCACAAAATATAAGGGCTAACTTTTTTCCGACCCGAAGTTGACCGGACCGCTCTTAGCGGGACTGCCTCTTAAATATGTGAAAGTATACTATGTAAAAGTAAAACTAAACCCATGAAGTGTTAAGAAGTGGCAATGTTTGTTCCACTTTAGGCGCCTTTTAAGAACAATTTTCTTGGCATAACTTATCATCACCACTAGAAAGCATAATCTACATGTACATTGTTAAAAAATTATGTAACACTCCCAGTGTGTTTGTATGTTAGCTTGTAGCTTGTAGGGGTGTATAGCAGTTTTGTAACGTTTGCCACTTTTGCCCCCTTGCCAATGGGGTTTACTGTTTTGCCATGTATAATATGATTACCATCTCATGTAGCTGTCATTAAACAAAATACTAACCATACCTGCTTTGTATGTTTGGTTCTTTAGTCATTTGTTTTTTTTATTTACATACTTGTAGAACTGTTTACTTTTATCATAAAGATTAATTTCAGCTGTTTTCATTTTGCGAGTAGAGTTTACCTTTTACTTTTTGTTGTCAAGATGCCACCAAATGGGATGCCTTGTTTTTATTGACAACAACTACTCTATTTTGTAGTCCTCCAGAAAGAACTACGGCTCTGTTTCCAGGAAGGACTTTTAGCCTAAATTAATTCAATCCTCTTGATGTTACTATGTGTAACGACTGTGATGGAACAACCTCAACTGCACAAAGTGAAGACTGACAAGCTGTGGGCATTTACTATTTAGTCAAAAATTCCTGTAATTTTCCTTGGAATTTTAACACGGGAAAAACGTTTTTCCATTTTGTCATGCACATCACCTGAAAAGCATTGCCCGATGAAGCACCACTATGGCAGCTCATTTTAGGTGAAGTCTTGGATTTTTTTTTGGCAACCATGATGTAATGAACAAACCTTGTGGTCATCTTAATTATGCGCTAATAACCAACCTGACAACATTTTGGGCATTTTGTGGGTGATAAATTTTGTTGGTGCTTTTTGGATGAGTCATATTCTATGGGGTATACATGAAATAATAAAATGTATGATTTTGTCTCAATCGAAATTTACTGTAATAATGCAGTCAGATATGGTAATTGTTATTTCATTTTATCCAAAGGCATACTGGCACACATCTTTCTCCATCCAACTCTGTTGTTTTTGGACTGTTGTAGAATGACGTTTTCATGCAGTAAAAACTAAATTTATCAAAAGGGAAAAACGCACAATGAACAAAACGTTCTGTATTATTTGCAAGCCTGTTTGCGATATCAGGGTTGCACTGTATGTAACATGCTTTATTGTACAGGTATGTGCAAGTTCTGATTATTTATCTTTCCTTTGTTTTGTTTCTTTAGATCCCCCATCGATTACCAGTGATGGCCACACTATTGATATCACTGAAGGACGTCCTAAATCTATTCCTTGCCCTGTAGTTGGAAACCCTCGACCTAATATTACCTGGTACAAAGGAAATGACACTAAGCACTAAAATAACTGACAACCGTACTCTGGAGTTTCATGAAGCTACGTTAAGTGACAGTGGATGGTATACTTGCTCTGCTGAAAACTATTTAGGAAACGTTACTGCCAGGGTGCGCCTGCTGGTTGGTATGTTGTACAATGTATGATTTTGTTAGGTAAATTGTTTTTTTCAAGTCTTGAGACATTGTGTAACTGATTGATACTCTCTCATCATATCATCATACTCCTAGCTATTGATTTTAAATAGTGATAAGGCATTGGGATACAGTACAGTTGCTGCCTGTTTGAAGAAATATATTTTAGATATTGTAGTCATGATTTTAATTATTTGAATAATTATAGTAATTTTGTTTACAAACAGCGATGAGTATGCAAACAGCTGATAACCTTAAGGTGTTAGTAATACAAAAGAAAATGACTTCAGAAACATTTTACAGTTTCCCTTAGCTTCACGTTGTGGCAAACTGTCTCCTCAGCTGCTCACTTTATCATTTGACATAGCATTTAGTTTGTCCTCACCTGATTGTTCTGGACTTGTCAGTTATTGTTGATAAATGCAGTGAGACTTTGTATTTAAACAAAATTAATGCTAACTTACGCCTTTAACATTTTATCGAACAAAACACTAGGCTAGTGATGAGTTAGTTAACAATAAAACAGTTTTTGTAGTTATACATTATGTTTATGTTCATAGCAAAACCACCTACCACCAGTACCACCTCATCCACACCAACGACTGAAGAAGGTAAGGGGTTTTGTTTTGTTTTAAATTAATTTGCTCTAAGAAAACTGCATGTCAGCTTGTTTGCTTATAAATTGGGATGTGTTTATGATGCCGTTATGTATTACTTTCGGAAGGCACACACAAAGAATGAACAAGGAGTACAATGTAATTTAAGCAACTATTAAGCAAGTTGCTAGAGGTACCTGAATAAATCATTGCATTCGACGCCATCACGTTTCTTCCCTTTTGAAAGTAAATTAAATGTTAAACGTACAATTGTTTAAACGCAAGTCCTGAGATGTCTACAATTTTCATTTGTTTTCATGTCAATAAAAATAGAAATGTAAGTTAACAGAGCCACACCTGTTTGGTATCGTCTAGTAGAAAAATAGAAAATAAAGTGATGATCAAGGTTGATACTTGCTGTAATGTTAGTTTCATTTCTACTCACGTTGCAGGAAGCAGGGAAGTTCACGCCAAGGCGACCATAGATGAGAGCTGTGACAAACGTTTAGAAGTTGAGAAAGAGTTTCCCCCTATGGTAAGTTTTTTTACTTGTGAATAGAATGAATCCAGTATAGCTGTGGGTGACAAATATGCAAATTTTCACTCGATGGCGTTATCATTAATTTATGCAATAAAACGCATTAATGTATGCATTAAATTATTCATGAGGTCGAGGTCGAGCCCGTGATATCTAATGGTTTCTTTTTTTTTGTTATGTAATCTTTATTTTTTTTTCAGAACAAATACAATAACAAATTATTATTAAAATTATTAAATCACAAGCACCATTATTTAAGAGATTGATTACAATACATTAGTATTACAATACATTGATTACAAATGTTATAATACATAGGGGTTTTTTTAATTAACAAATAATTTTATATTAGAAAAAGGATTATCAATAATACACCATACAATAACAATGAACAGCAAGAAAACATATATATCTGGATAAAAAAGAAAAAAAATATACCAAATATTTTGACATTTTAATAAAGGATTTGAAAAATTGTTTTCATACAGATTCCATTTGTTTATGAAAAGTTGATACTTATTCTGTTTTTTTTTTTGCAACATACTTTTCTGTGTCATATTTATTTTTTAAGATTTTATTAAAATGTGCAATTGCGGGCTTATTTTCTTTGCGTCTGCAGTCTCAAATATAATTTTTTCCTATAAGTAAGACATAGTTTACCGGATCCATCTCCTCCCTCAAAAAGCCAACGATAACATCACGTAATAAGAGGCATCTGCAACTGCTAAGTTTACTTAAAATATTATAGATTGCATCATTCCAAAAAGATTTCGAAAAAGAGCACTCAAACAAGATATGGTAAATAGTTTCAGGAGTTTCTTTACAAAAAGTACAATTCAAGTCTGTGATATATCCTATTTTAAAAAGGAGTTTATTGTAGTTGTAGTTTATTAGTGTATAAAATGTGTTGTTTTGATTTTACAACTTGGCGCGCGCACATCACGAAAGCAATTGAAAACAGTAAACAAGCTCTTACAAGAAATAAATGATTTGTAATACTCACCTTACGCTAACTTTTAGATTGAGCAAGTTGTACCGGCAAATAAGGCATTCCATAACTGAGCAAATGACAAGATATAAGAGATTGCCGACGCTTCATTGAAGAAAACTTTTGAAGTTTGATGCGCACGTGAGGAACCCAACTCAGTGCTCCGGTGTCAATCTGTATCTTCAGAACCAATCACAGGCCTGCATTTGAGTACTCACATTTCCAGATGTTTCCTTTCAATGTTCGAACTTTGTGTGATAAGACTGATAATATTTCAATACCTCATCTTTTACCTTTATAAACCAAGATGCAAAGAATTAAACAAAACAGCTCCATCCAAACGTTATATACAGCCATTTCAATAAACGTTGTCGGATAGAAACTAGTCTGACCAAAAGGTAGAATGGGTAAAAGTAGAAAAAAAATAGAAAACCGCTACACACACTGAATACTAATGAAATACAACAACATAAAAACATGATTTCTAATGTTTCCTTTTTATTTTAATTCAAACTAAAATTTAGCAGAATTTTTCAAAACATGACAGCCATTCCACCAATATGCAAAATTATAATGAGTACCCAGACTACGATTTGGTCCTTTAACGCTATATGGAAAAGATAAACTTCCTACCCTGTCAGTACGTAGTTTTGGCTAAGTAAGCATTCTTGTATATTTTCAGGCTTGTGAACTTAACAAAGATAAAGGCTGTGTATCCGCCAAAGCTACGGATAGTAGGTATGATACGTCTTTTTGTGTTTGGTAACCTCAGTTGTTAGTCACTGACTGAAGTTTTGTATTTAAATTGTATTAACCCTGTTTTCATTTTAACTCTTGCTCCCGCCTCTATTAGTTTTGTAACTAGTAGCAGGGGCAAGCACTCTTGTAAATCTTATACATAAAAATTGAATAGAGTTAATGTTGTTGTTGTTGTAAGAGGAACTAGTAATGCTGTCACATTTAGGTGGTTGATAAATTATTGGGTATTTTGTATCTCTTATTAAACCCTGAGACATAATACCAGATGTTTTCTGTAATGCTTACTTTATTTCCTTAAGGAATAAAACCTCCGTTCCTATGTCTTTATACTATGATAAAGATCATAGCCACGTAATTTCGCTCCCGAGATGGCGTAGAGAGGTTTTTTCAGCCATCGAGGGAGCGAAATGACGTGGCTATGATCTTTATCAGAGTATAAAGACATAGAAAAGGAGGTTTCATTCTTTTTATGAAATTGCTACAGGACAAAAATGCAAATAAAAGGAGCTAAGTTACGACAACTTTTATACACGACTCAAAATTCTCATTAGCGAAATTCTCCTTACTGAATCGAATTTGATTGCGAGTACAATTGCGAGTGCGAGGGAAGTTTTCCAAAACTGCTAAGCTTTTGAAACTAAAGTACACACTCACACTCAAATAAACAATTTAACTCTTTCTACATTTTATTGAAAACATTTTCCATATTGGAAGCCAAGTGAATCAAAGCATCTGCCAGCGACTTCCAGCTTTCCTCGCGCTCGCTACAGAAATCAAAATCCTCGACTTGAAAATATTTATCCTTCAAATCACTAAAAAAAGCCTTACCTTTCTCCTTTAGCTTACATTTTTCGGTCGGTCGAAGTCTGTTCGTAAATGCGTGAAAAGCTGAATTTCTTGCAAACAGACGACTGAATTATCCGCTTGAGTGAGCGTACGCGTAATCTGACGTCATCTATTCTTTATTTACCTAATAGAAGATGGTTTTCTATATTCTATAAGAAAATGAATGATGCACGCTTGAGGTCTAGAAAAGCAGCTAGTTACTGCACGAGCCGCAGGCGAGTGCATTCAGCTGCTTTTCTAAACCTCAAAAGTGCATCATTCATGTTCTTATAGGACATAAGAAAACCATCTTCTATTTGGTTCAAAAAAATAGCAGGATCTTGAAAGAAGGCGTGGCAGAACACTTACAAAGTCACGAACTAGCGTGAAGAAAGAACTAATGCAGCGTTGTATAGTATTTTAACATTTCTTGAATGAATAAACACTTGCTTCAACGAAAATTTCCATTTTATGGTTTCTCCTGAAAACCATTTTATAATTTCTCCTTTTTGGGTTCTCCTGAGATGTTTAAGTTTCTTAGAGTTTGACAAATCTATTTTGATATTTGCCGGTCGTAATTTTGTCGGCTTCTTTCCAAGATTTCTGCAGATTATTCATTGACATTTTGTGTTATTTCGCTTTTATGTAAAATGAGAGTGTTTTGGCTTCTGTTATGACTAAAACAATAATTTTTTCTTACGTTACGTTTTCGTAGGTCCAAGTTGTTTTACTAAATCACTTATATGACAGCTATTTTCTAAACTCTGATAAAGACATAGCTTTTTATGTGAAAAATATGTGCGAGAATCTCAGCTATTTTATAAAGCGTATACATTTTGTATTTGTATTATATGTACATAAACTTTGCTTCTTTGTATTTTACCCCCATTTGTGTCAGTGGTATCATTTGCATAATTACTTGAACTAAAAAAATGTGGAAAGTGAGTGACAAAAACTCCAATACCAATACCCTCGTGTCACGTGACTTGTCACGTGGACGCGAGGGTAACAAGGAAATCAAAAATCTGGGTCATCGACTCGTGAATGGGTTTGTTTTATTTATATGTAAACCTACACATTGGACCTAATTCTTATTCTGTTTACATTTTTGCTTTTGTTTTCTTATGTCTTTGTCGCTTACATGTATATAAAGGGCTACCATGATTAACATGTTTTTTATATAGGTATTTTGACCCTCATTAAATAAAGTCAGTCAGTCAGTGATTATTTTTTAGTGGTGCAATGAAGTTTTCTTTTTGTTTTCAGGTGTGGCAGTGTAATCATTGATTTCGTAATGAAATTCAACCAAAGTGTAGATGTTAACGAGGTGTTGACTGTTCTGAAGGATGCTGCACAACAAAACAAATTTGGCGAATATAAAGTTGATCCTAATTCCATAAAACAAATTCCTCCATCATCCACTGTCACACCAAGCACACAAGGTAGAGTAAAATGTTGTTTACCAAGTACTTATTTTTTATAACAGCTTAACATAGTCTGACAAGTTTGTTATATTTTTTTAAGTACAAAAGCTAGTCCAAAGCTGTATTCACTTAGGTGTTTGACTAGTATCAGCAAAAACGAATTATCATTATGTGATTCTTTTTTTTTTTTTTTGGTTTCAAATATTTAGATTGATTTTGACAATTTTTGATTTGTTCTGCGATTCACCATGTGTAAATAGAAATGAGTATTTAACTTTTGCTAATTTCTCAAGTGCCGCGGCATTAGTAGAAAAAAAAACCCGCTACGGTCTGGGTTTACATAGAGGAAGCTACGTTTATGCAACGATTTTCCATTTTTCGTCATAGCTACTGAAGAATGCAAACAGTGCTCATGTAATGACGTCATGCTGGCAGCGATAATTGGAGTTCTTGTGTTTATAATCATTGTTCTCATTATTTACATCGTTTGGCTGCGCAAGAAAGGTAAATAATATCATCACTCTTTAGACGTTTTTTTTTTTTGTATCTGCTGCTATAACTCATAAGTTAATACTGTCTTTAATTTCAATCTTAATCTTGTTATTTCTTGTTTCTTAGGAACTACAAGACAAAAGAGGTATGTTTTATCCTTCCTGGGGGTCTGGGGATCAGATTTAAACTCAATTATGCTAAAATCCTACAGAGGTTTTTATCAATATTTTTTAGTGTATAGTGGAAATGATGAACAAATGATGAACAAATCTGACATCAGACTACGAACTGGACGTTTTTAAAACAATTTGGAGATTGATAGAAATCGGTATGCAATATATTTCATTGTTATTTTCCATTATTTTCAGACCATACCAAGAAGAAATAGGAGTATATGACGTGAGTCTATTTATTGAATGTTTTTGTTGATAAAAGCAAATAAATAATTATGATTGTAAATTCCAACAAATTCCAACAAAACCACAACAAAGAAAATATGTTTTGACGGTGATATAAAAACTGGGTTATGGACAAATGTTTTAATTTACGATGCCAAATGACCATGTGATCAAAATATGCTGATTTCAGTTTTATCACACACAAAAAAAGTATTAGTATTGTGAGTGCGTCTATAGTTAGCCGGAGAAACTGAACAATTTATTATATAAACAAGACTGTGAATTACAAGTATCTCTCTCACTGAGAAAAGTCGCGCGCATATTAACACTATAAAAGATGTATGCGATATATTTCCCATGCTACCGTCAGGTTTGCTTACGAGTCAGCGCATTGTTTCAGTGCTGAATGAGCCAGAATTTGTTGAAACATCTTTCTTTGGACATCTTCGGCAAAGTTCGGAAAATGTCGGAAACGTACGCATGACATACGGATTTGGAAAATCTTCGGAAGACTTCGGAAAATGATCGGAAATCTTTGGAATATCGTCAAAAACGTCGTTGTTAGTATGTTTTTTTTTTCTCGTTTTCAAATCGAAATCTCACGAGTTCGCCAGGCTCTTTCGTCAGATATCGAGTTGAACATTCGAAGATAAATTTCATATCTCCGCGCAGCCATGTATTATTCTATATTTATCTTGTATTGTTTTGTCAGAATGAACTAGCACTGAGGGATCTTGAACCAAGTAAATCCCCCCAGCCTCGCTCAGAATACATGGACCTAAATGAAGCAACAGTAGACAAACCCACACCACAAAGTGCTGCTCAAGGTGCTGATTACGCGCCTCTTCATCCATTAACTCGTTCATGGGAAGTTTCAAGGCAACACGTGACTATAGAAAAGATCATTGGTAAAGGCGCTTTTGGTCAGGTTGCCAAGGGAAACGGCAGAGCTTCGCAGCAGACCTGGAAAGTCTACTGTTGCTATAAAAATGCTCAAATGTAAGGCTTTGTTTTGTTTGGAACGGAAAGTTTGAATTATTATGCTATATACTTAACAATGTGTATAGGTTTAAAGTATATGTGTTTAAAGTTCTCTTGGCCATCTGATTGTTATGGTTATCAGTTTGCACAATAGATATAGTTTATTGGCGTAATAATTAGGTTAAATCGGAAACGTTCGCCTCCAACTCGCCACCTTTTTACCTAAAACGCCGCATAAGATAACATTGGCGAGTGCTTATTAAAGCTATACAAGTACGGTATGTTTTGTAGCCAGCATAAACTATTTACCTGATTAAAGTTTTAATTTGTGAATTTTCAGTGAACTCTACAGAATCAGACAAGAGAGACTTGCTGAAAGAACTTGAAACGATGAAGCTGCTCAAGCCACACCCTCACGTCATTAAACTTTTGGGATGTGTTACAGAATCTGGTAAACTATTAAGTCAAATTCATATATGAGAAATTGATGATTGTTGCAAAGGACTTGGCGCATCGAGATGATAAGACTTATAGTTTTATTTTAAACGATGCACCTAAGACATATCAAACCCATCACAGCACGAGTTCAAAATGAAAAAAACAATTTAGTTAATAATGAGAAATAAGCAACTCAGTTGACTCGAACAGCGGGATAAACAACGGAAGAAATAAAAAATTCTGAACGGCACAGCAACAAAAATAAGATCCAACTCCTAATAGGAAATCTACGTTGAAATAAGCGCGCTTGGCACCTGGTTGGTAGTAAACATTGTTACAATGGACAAAATAAAACCCTTGTCCCCAGTCCCAGCACAAAAACAGGGCCATGGAGAAAATATAGAAAACCAATTTATAAAGCAAAAGCGAACAACAATAACAACAGCAACAAAAAATAGGTCCGCAGTGTGCGTCCGTGTGTGGGCTTATTACAGAAAGACAAGAAAATCATTTTTTTTTGCTCGTGACTAAGTGCGGGGTTGCACGATACTTCGTATACGCTCACACAGAAACACATCGACAGCGAGGGCAGCCGTAGTGTCAACTGTGAACTCAAGAGTCTATGAATGTTTTTATAGGCTACTTGCTAAAGAAAATAGAAAAATGTTCTTCATAATTATTATTGAGTGCACAGATTTCTTTTTCCAGAACCACTGTTGGTGTTGATCGAGTATGTGCCTTTTGGTGACCTGCTGGGTTACCTGAGAAAGAGCCGTGGATTAAACGACACTTATTACAAAGACCCAGATATCAAACCACAATCAAGTCTGACGTCACAACAGCTGATGAAGTTTGCTTGGCAAATCGCTGACGGCATGAGTTACCTGTCGTCAAAATCTGTACGATAAATTACTAGTAATTAAGTTTTGTTTCACTAAAAATTAAAATTAAATTAACTAGTGAATTATTAACTAGTGAATTAATTAAAATATATTGCAAATATGAAGCAGTGATGTACTACATCACAGAACTTCTAAGGTAGTGTTACATATTAAGTGAATTAAACAATTTTAAAAACTTGAAAGGAACATTCTTAATTATATTTGGCTGTTACAAATATGTCAAATTATTTAGCTTTACTTAGCTGTCAATTCTGTTCCCAAAAAAACGTAACATCAGGAAGTTTGGTAGGTTGCGTATGAATATGAATAGGGACGAATTGATAGTTACTGAGGAGTGTACATGGCCCTGACGTTGGGATCAAATGTTTTACCAATCATCACTAGCTGTATTTGTAACACTTGTCGGTCTGATCTTGTGGAAGACTTGTTCCACCCAGGAGTATAAATGAGAACCAGAAAAAATTGTTGGGACAACCTGACAAAATTGCCAGAGGTAACCTGCGATGGACTAAAAAACAACAAAAATGGACTAGTATCACATTTAGGGAAAGCAGAAGCCGAAGTTTAAAAGTGCTGACACCGATAATTTGTTTGAAAGTTGGTTTCACTACTAGACATTCCTCCATTATTAAATGACGTTTATTTTATTTAGTTTTATTCCATTCGAGTTTCAGATTTCACTGATTAGTATTCCGTTTTGTTATAGATCATCCACCGAGACCTTGCTGCTAGGAATGTGTTGGTTGGGGAAAGAGAAGTTTGCAAAGTAACAGACTTTGGAATGGCCAGAGATGTGCAGCAGGAAAATATTTATGAAAAAAAGACAAAGGTAACTGATGATAAACCTCAACCAATCAAGTCAAGATTCATAAATAACTCGGGTGTTGTTCATATATCATTGTTATCGCCATTAAGCATTTTTTCCTTTCTTTTTGTTTTGTTTTGTGAAACCTCTCCAGGTTATAAAAAAATGTTTGGAATGTTTAGGATCCCTTGCATTGAAACCCGGGCAAAAAAAGTAATTACCTCGTAAAATGCTTTTTTTTAGGGCCGTCTTCCAGTTAAATGGACCGCTTATGAAGGGCTGTTGTATGGAACATATACCACCAAAAGTGACATGTAAGTATATCCATACGACCTGTAATGATGTCTGTTACCCACTTGTTCCAACGCGAATTTTTTTTATAAAAATGAACAAAAGGATATTTTGATTGCGAAACAGAACATTTAACACGGAGATAATACGCGAAAGAATTCGAAAATGCTTGTAGTCTTGATAGTCTGTTTTCTTGAGAGTTGATGTTGACATTTCAAAATTATACACAATCAATATAATTGAATAGGAGCGAAATCCGCCTCAATAACTTTAAACGTTTATAACTTTTAAATTATTTAGCAAATTAAAGCCGTCAAACTTTCTGACTTTACCTGAAATATATCTGAGAACAATTTGATATATCAGGTAATTTCCCACGGAACCATATCTTGACACGTTTTTTCAAATGTGGATTTTTCCTGTTTTAAATTGGAATTGATAACATTTCAGTTGCAACCTCTATATTTTTAGATAATTTTAGTATTTGACTGGTTTTGTTTGTTTTGCTGGTTTTCTAACGTAATGGATGGCAGCTCAGCGTTCGAAAATAATGACATAATTTCCACTTCATATGACGCCATTATCCCGTGCTGCATGCCTCAAACGAAACATTTTGGGACGTATTATACACCCTCCAAGTTTCTTGTCGTAGCTTTAATACTATTGGAGTTACGTTAGAATCCCCCCAGAATAGGGTGAAGGTATTTTTAGTTCCTTCTATAATTCGCATATATATATATATAATTTTTTTTTTCTTATTGCCGGTAAAAGTTTCATCATCTACTGTACATATATACAGCTAATGTATTTTTCTGTGATTCTAAGGTTGATTAATTATTTATTTAATTTCCTTGCAGATGGAGTTTTGGAATTGTCCTTTACGAGATTTTCACAATAGGTAACATCTTATGTCTCAATCAATTTAAAAGCCTCAGTGGCGGATCCAGGGGAAGGGTCGGGGGGTCCGGACCCCTATCAGACCTGAGGTTTTTTTTTGCTTTAACCATTATCCATAGCAAAACCATCTCCAGGATCCACCAAAATGCACTTTTCAGAGCTTGAAATCTCAATTTTTGTTCTGGAGAAGGCCCCCCTAAACACCCCAAATTGAAGGGGAGCGTCCCCCCACCCGCCCCCTCCAGTGCTCAACACCTCCCTCCTCCCCCCCAAAAAATTTTACTTCACATTTTCATAAACACTCGGACAAAAATTCCTGGATCCGCCCCTGAGCCTACACATACCGCCGGGAATTTGTTGGACATTTGACATTCTTTTTTCATCAGTTGGTATTTTGGAAAATTAACGGAAAATAAACAATAACGGGGAATAGTGACCTTCTGACGATGAAAAACCAAACCGCTGTTTTCAGTGTTAGAAATTGTTAGATCCCTGACGATTAAACAAATGTGAAATTGGCAATTGTCATCTAACACTTTTAAAATGGCACTTTTAAAGGAAGAAGAAAGGACAGAACCGAAACCAATTTTTTACACTGGATTTTAAAAATTTAAATATCTTTTAACTTAAAAGTTCTTCTTTAAAGCTGATAATAAAACACGGTCTATTTTGCAAATTTAACAGTAACTGAGGACACATGTATTTGCCATTGATGTAAATAAAATCGTTATCTTTACTTTAGAAATAGAGAAAGTTTTCGTTGTTTGTTGCGGTGACAGCCAGGAATGGATGTTTGTACATTATTTATGTATTTAGTACATCAATATCGTAGTGTATTGGTATTTTTCGTTTCTTCTTTTCCCTGTTAAATTGCTAATTTACACACGACCCAACAGGCTTCACGCTTGTAAGAAGGAGAATGCCGTGAGTACACGAGTGTACCACAGCTGTTTCGAGTTCTCCCAAACCTTCAGTGTTTTCAAAAACTATATAGTTCTTTCTTTCTTTAATGAAATGAACGCTTGAAATAAATTTTATATATGTATTTCCACAGAGTTACGGCGAATGGCTGTTACACACAGCACTGTTATTCGAGATAAAATTAATTATGTCCAGAATCCAGCTGGTACCACTTATATGTCAAACAAGTTTAAGCATCCACGTGCTTGTACCGATAAATTCACAAAGCTGTTTCTCACTTTCAGGTGGTTCACCATATCCACGGATGGATGGCAAAGAAAATTGCAAACTTACTTCAGCAGGGATACAGAATGCCCAAACCACAACACGTGGATGACGAGTTGTGAGTTATGTTTTACCTTCGAAATTATCCAAAGTTTATCCGAAATTATCCGAAATAATATATATGCGTTTGTTTTTCTCCGTGTGTCTGTCATGAAATTGTAATTTTGATACCTCAACCTCTGTTATGTAATGAAATCAAACGATCACGTCACAGATCGATTATTGACATCCATCACGTGCACTCTTTAACCATCACCGGTCACCTTTTATAATTAACAATTATTCGCCGAAGGTGAAGTGAATATTGGTGAATATTTACCGAGACGAAGTCGGGGTTAAATATTCACCAATATTCACTTCACCTTCGGCGAATAATTGTTAATTATAAAAGGTGAATATAAAGAACTACAAATTACGAGCTAAAAACATGAAAAACAACGCACGCAAGTGCTCGCCATCTTACCGTAGTAATAATACCAATTAGTCTAATTTACTAAGGTGAATATAAAGAATCCGACTAGCTGATTGGTCGAAAAATTCGTCATCTGACGCTATATTCACCGCGCGAGGCGGTGACTATAGGATTTCAAGGCGTGGTTGCTAAGCTAAGCCACATTTGTGTGCTGGCAAGTAAAATATGGCGACTCGTTTTGAACGAAATATTCGTTTATTCTAAAGGCATCACCCCAAGTTCAGGATATTCAAAAGCATTGGGAATTTAGGTAAATGACTACCAAGACGTTTGGACGGGAAAACTTTTCAAGAAATGATTTTAACGCATTTAAATCTCGTCAAAAACAACGGTTGTTGCGTGGCGAACAAGGGCGGCCCACTGTGTTTGTGTCCGATGGAGTGACTGAAATTTGCTTCTCTTCAGACCTAAAGCTACTTATTTCAGGAAGATAACTACTTCTGCTCATGAAATCAGCAACGATTAAACAAAGGTACCTGATGAATGTCTTTTTCGTAGTGTTCTTTTGTGTATTTTACTGCTTAATTTGATATGTAGACTACGGTAATATGAAGTGAATATTGGT
Source organism: Desmophyllum pertusum (assembly GCA_029204205.1). Lineage (NCBI taxonomy): Eukaryota > Metazoa > Cnidaria > Anthozoa > Scleractinia > Caryophylliidae > Desmophyllum > Desmophyllum pertusum. The sequence continues at coordinate 2,943,796 of MU825400.1, forward strand.
GAATATTTAACCCCGACTTCGTCTCGGTAAATATTCACCAATATTCACTTCACCTTCGGCGAATAATTGTTAATTATTAAAAACTGGACCACGGATATTGGATTTCTAGCTTTTTGATTGGTTAAACGGAGACAGTCTAACAGCTGATATACCTGCTCCGACAAATATGAACGCGTCAGCGAGAAAGAAAGCTGAATTTTTTTCTCTCTCCAAGGAACAATGGCCGCCGGAGAAAATTGTTTCGTGGCAGAATTGACTGAAGACGAAGTAACAGAACTGATAGAAAATGCAGCAAAGTTTTGAACGAAAAATTTAATGGGAAATGCCTGTAATTAGTGTACAAAAAATGCAATTGAACGAGCACTAAAGGAAGCCTGAAACAATTATTTACGGGAAAATTCGAAAACCCGCAATACAAACCTGCACAAATTCGTTCAAAATGAATGAAAACCTGTTTACAACACAAGTTTAAGCTTAGCCTATTCAATATTGTTACCTTGTGTTTCGAAGAGGCTTGTCAATTCCAGCTGGATTAAGCGGCTTTTAAAATCAGCAAATCTTAAATATCGCCAGAAAAGAAGCATACAACAGTTCGTCAAGCGTTCGTGATGGTCAGGTACAATCAAAGATCACTTCACAGTGAAATTATCTTCGAAGATCACTCTTTTTCTCTCCATCCATGTAGATATTGACGCTTTCCTTCGCTTTTTACTTCAGTGAACTTGATTTTAACTGGCTCAGTTTCGCTGGTTTCACTGACACAATTGATTCCGTGTAGTCGTGCACAATTTGCTCGCCGTAAACAACCCGTTCAGCTCTCCATTCAACTTGTAAAATGAATATAATGTTCAGCTCCACAATTATTTCTGATCTTCCCATTTTAAGCTAAACCATTTGCACAATTTTCCAGAATATACGAAACTTTAGAAGACACAGAGCGAAGATTAAAATTCTGTTTTGCTCTCTTTTCATTCACTGTGCTAACTGAACTGGCAGACCGCGCCAGCCTTTGCCGCCATACTTTGCCGCCGTTTTCATACAAATCATGCTTCATTTAATTGAACTGAAAAATCACTCAGTCGATTGATAAAGTTTTAAAAAGTAATACCGAAGTTTAGTTTAGTGAAGTTTTTAATAAAACAATTATTCCATTCGCCCTTGTTGGATATGAGAGTATTATAGCCAACTCGCGCTACGCGCTCGTTGGCTATTTATCCTCTCATATCCAACGCGGGCTCATGGAATAATTGTTAATTATCTCATGCAAAAATACCGTTATTGCCAAGATAAGACGTTTCGTCAGCAATTCAACAGCAAATGATTTTAAACCACATCTAAGTAAGAACGAAATTCCTAATAACGTAAAAACGCTTAAAAACAAATACTTCATTTGAGAACGTTGCTTTTATGCAGGTATCAAATAATGTTGAACTGCTGGCAAAATGACCCGGATGCAAGACCAACATTCACTGATTTGAAACATCAGCTGAAAGATATGGAAAACCAACACAAGGTGAGATTTATCACGGGCACATAATATCTTTAACTTTTCCACTAGCTTATAAGAACATTTTCTGAGTTTAAATCACAGATTATGGAATTTTGTTGATATAACGCGCGCTCTTTCATGACGCTCAGTATAAACGCGGTTATGACGTATCATTGTATTTTATCGGCTTTATTTTATAAAATAAATAGAAAACGGCCGCTTCTCATTTACATAGCCTGATGTAAACGCGAAAGAAAGTTTACAGAGAATTGGGAAGTACTTATGTAAACCCCATGTTAATATCGTGTTTGTATCAGGCTATGTTAACACGCGCGCCATTCTCCATTTCTTTAATTAATTATAATTGAAACAAAAATATATTTTTATGTTTTATTGAGCTAAATCTAAACAAATATCTTCAAAGATAAAAAAAAACACCAACAAAATAGTTGCTCAAAAAAGTTCCGATGTGCCTAAATTTAATTTCCCAATCTAAGAAATGTTACTTCGAATTACAGCAAGGCGCCCAAAAGTGTGACCACTTTTAATTAATTCACATTATTTCGTGCGCGTATACTATCCAATCAGAAGCCGAGGATATATATTATTCGGCTTGTGATTGGGTAGTCTGCTGTAAACTAATTATCGACTTCAGGACGTCTGTCCAATGGTTGGAAGGCCGTCATAGCGCTCTATAACCACATGCTGAACAGAGTTGTGTCATTTTAAATTTGACGGCCTATTCCTATTCAACGAATTATAAAACTTGAATTACTATTACTAATATTTAGTAAAATATACTAGTATACTAATGCAAATGAGACAATCTGATTGGCTGAGCGACTCGTATACGATCAGCTATTAGTGTGGAGTGGCTGGAGGTCGTCTACAAAATTGCGGTTTCTTATCGTTTCTCCGAAGTTTTGGAGGAGGATTAAGATTTAATACTAGACAATTGTGATGATTTTTACTAAAACAATTAGATTACACGTAGGGGCCAACCCACCCCCCAAATGTTTCATTATATTCGATACTTTTGTTGCTTTTGAGCATTTCTTTACCAAACTCGGCAAGTGAGTATGGGATGCTGTCTCAAACATATTGATATCAATGACGACAGAAAATGTCAAATTATGACGTCGCAATTGATAACGTCATATCATAGTCTTGATTCTTGAGTCTTGAATATGCAATTTTTTCTAATATTTACGTAAGATCACATCAAGAGGAGTTAACAGCCGAAAACCGTTTGTCGATATCTCAAAAACTGGATGAGATATGATATTTAGAATTTGAAAAATACGTAGCCAAAAAAAACTACTGTTAATAGAGTCATTTTAATTAAAATTAAAAGTAATTAGAGTCGTTTTTTTGGTGCCGACAATCCTAGTTACGTTGCAGATTGGATGTCCTGGACGACTAGAACAGGAATAAGAAAAAAATCGGAACACAATTTTTTCCTGCCAGTGTTAGTACTACAAAACTCTTTTTATGACGTCATAAAATGTGACGTCATCAATTATTCGAGTGCTAATATTATCGTTTTGGAGCTAAACACTAAAAATCTAAAACCATACGATGTTTGGAAACACTAAGCACTCTATTTCACCAAAGTATTAGCCTTTCTTGAAAAAACCCGAGGAGATTGATTTTAGAAGAAAAGTATGGTTCCTGGGGAAACACTGAGATTTCATTAAATGACATAACTTTCTTTTTGAAAATAGAAAATTTGTATAATACGTTTTTGTGACTTCATCAATTATGACGTCATAATTTGACATTTTCTGTCAGTTTTAACATTAAAATGAATTGGTCAACAACCCAACCTTATATGCCAAGTTTGGTGAAGAAATATGCAAAATAAGTAAAATTAGTCTGAATGAAACATTTGGGGAGTTGGCCACTACGTGTTATTTGCTCTCAATTTCTCAAGCTCATAATCTAATTGTTAAATGTATACGTAGTAATAGGGGGTAACTGCAGTGGGCAACGTAACCTAGTACATCAGGAAATGCCCCTCGAAATCTGATTGGCTGATTTTGGAAATGGCACGAAATTTCTCTTGAGATCTGATTAGCTATTATTTGAATAACTAATAATCGGATTTCGAGGGACATTTCATGATGTACTATATGACGTTGCCCACTGCAGTCACCCCCATTATTACTAATCAGGAGCATATCACCCCAGAGCCTCTATCTGTACTGAATAATGACAACAGCGTAGTTACATATTCGGCTATTTTTAGATCGTTCTCCCGCGAAAAGATTTTCGTGTACGTCCGCGGACAATAGTGATAATTCGTAGTAACGACATTCCGTCGTTCTAGTTCTTATTCTACGTTCCTCTCGTTCACCCCTGGTTTTATTTTTAATCTGAAACATGAATCACAACCTCGCAACGGGTGATTTTCGCGGCAAAGTAATTCTAAAAATAGCTCGAGGTGTAACTACGCTGTGTCATAGGGCCAATAAGGGAGACGGAAGCTCCAGGGTGATATGCTCCTGTACTAATATAATATTCGTATGCGCATTGGGCAGTACCCACCTTCAATCGCTGAATCACGTTTCAATCATTCTATATCATGTCTAGTGGTTTTATTGCATAACATGGCGGTCAGCTTTTGACAGTTGTAGATAAAGTTATAACGTTTATTTTAATATTTGTTTTCCTCTGCAGAGGCTGATCAACATGGAAATGTACGACAAACAGTTATATGCAAACGTCGAGGACTTGGTTGTGTAAACGAGCAAAAGTATCATCAATATATTCAAGCCAATATTAATACATGTATATTAATTTTGTTATATTCGCTTTCATAATGTAGAACTTAGTTGTTTAATCCTTCAACTCCCAAGCGCACATTTTGTCAACTATTGGCAGAATACGCCTGTGCTAAGATTACTGTGACATGCACCTGTCAGATCATTCTCGTCCCCAGAGGCCACGATCCTTTTGGTCAAAAGGATCGTGGCCTCTGGGGTCGAGAATGCTGTCAGATGCGATGACACAAAGGATGATCTTTGCAAGCCTGCCTCAATTAAATTTAGCAGGGTTTAAGTAGGAAAAGCCCCGCAGTTATTATTTGTTGTAAAATCGGTGACAAGTTCGGCTAGCACACCTCTCATTCACAGATTAAAAATGTAAGCAATGTTTATTTGAAAGTTTAAACAATTTAGGGGATTTATCAGATTTCCCATAAGTCGACCTTCGACATGTTCGTCGCTTCAGTTACGAGCGCACGTTCTGCGAAAGGACGAAGGAACCAACATAGGGGAAAATAATATTGGAAAGGACTTTAAGAAAGTCTTATATTTTTGTCTTCGTATATCTATGAAAATCTCGGTTATTCCGCGCGAAATGAGGCCGAAAGCCGAGCATTCGAGGTTTATGATCGAGATTGTCCGCCAAAGCGCTTAGGCGGGATGAATATTAGAAAAACAAAGACTGTTTTGATGGGCCTTGTTGTATGGGCACAGATGAATGGGATTCTCTATCCCATAGCCTTTTTGTGATTTATGGAATACGTCCAAAAAAACCCACAAGCAATAGAATAGAGGAGTATCTTGGAAAGGAAACAATCCAAGACAAATTCAACGAGTAAAGGAACTTTATGGGCCAATTTCGATTTATGAAAATTCTGACTTGGCTCCGAGGCAACACAATAAATTACATCGAGGTTGAGAGATGAATAACTAATTTATTTTGTTTTATTCTCTCATCGAAAATGGCTTATTAGACAATAAAGGCGATTTTACGCCAGCCAATGTTTCGTGCGCGACAAGTTGTACAAAACGTTGCTTTATAGTGTAACACCGCAGGTAAGGCATAAATAATTCGCTTCAGTGTTGCCGTAATTGTCAGTAAAAGTAAAACTGATTCTACTTCGTGCAACGAAATAGTTTTGAGTAACAGTTTTTAGTTTTGAGTAACTCTAGATAAACACTCGGCATCCCTGAAAAACAGGACTTTTTTGTTATTTGTTTATTTCTATTTACATAGGTAGTTAACGTAGATTACAGTTTTTATATTTTGTAATCACATTTTAATAGTCCTTTTAGTTTATAGATTTAAAATGTTGTATCCTGAGTGGAAATACCGTGTATAAATAAAGCTGCAATGAAGTCTTTGAGGTGGTGTTGTTACACTGGGTAATTTTTCTTGCAACTTGAAGGAACTTCGTGCAAGTTGCAGGAAACATGCATTACCCAGTGATGACATAATAATAATTAATAATAATTTATGACGCCATGATTATAGTATAGAATGCGAGCGGCCCCCATTTTCATCAGTCTCAGGTTTGTATCATTTAGCGAGAAGCGAACAACGCGATAAACGTGATCTATATGATTTGCATAAATTAGTATGTTTTTCACCAAGAGAGGATGATTGTTTTCATCAAAAGACCGTCCGGCAATGGCTATAAACATTCTCTCACACTCGCTTGTGTAAAGCATTCCACGATTCACAACTGAGCGATTTCCTAAACAATTGTCGTGGTTAGATGAAATAATAGCTTTCGTTATCGCTTGTCACTTTGGTGGGCGGGTAAGCGGGTAAGCAATTGTGCACTTTAAGAGGCGGATAATAAAGGTTTTTCTTCAGGGTGCAGTCTCATCTATTTTAACTCTAGCTTGACTAGAGGGTATAATTAACAATTATTCCATGAGCCCGCGTTGGATACGAGATGATAGATAGCCAACGAGCGCGTTGCGCGAGTTGGCTATAATCCTCTCATATCCAACAAGGGCGAATGGGTCGTGTTCTATTGGGAGAAACCGTTTTAGGTTGGTTGGGTTCGTTGAGTTTTTTCGTGTTCTATTTGCAACCGTTTCAACCGAAAATGGTTGGAAAAGTTTTCTATTGGGAAACCTCAACCGTTTCAACCTAAACCGGTTGCGGTTGAAACGGTTGACCCCAATAGAACCTAAGTGAAAACTTCGGTATTACTTTTTAAACAAGTATATATCGACTGAGTGATTTTTCAGTTCGTGGTGATTTTCGTGCGCGCTCGCTCGATCTCCCACTCCATAAATCGAAGGGGGAAAAAACGAGGATCCGTAACTTACAGTACGGACCGAGAAGACGAGGTTAGTAAAATATTTATCATATCTCTCCCTTTGGAAAAAGAAACACATTTCAAGTCATACGCGAGGAAAGCGGTTTCATTTGACTGACACGCATCACAGGCAAAGGACGAGTCGAGTTTGACGAGTTGTAAACACGATTTGAATCCAAACTTCAACAGGTAAGACTTACGTTTTCCACGTTAAATGTTCCGTTTGGCTGCTCTTAACATAACTTGATAAATCGCGTTTGAAGTTTGACTTCGCTTTTGTTTCTCTTCATGCGATTGCAAACGTTTAAAATAGGTTTCAAAATCGTCTTCGTGAGACATTATTATGCAGAATTTGAAATTAATCGAAATTAACTTGCAAAGATGGCGTCATGATCAGTATCACTCTCAAATTTCGCGGGCCGTACTGTAGAATACGGCCCGTGAAATTGACCAATCACAGCGCGCGTACTATATAAGAGATATAATAAATATATTTATTATATAGACACGAGTGTTTTACTGGAAAATAGACCACTCGTAAAATTCATACGAAACTACTTCCGGGACCCGAGTGGCGTATTTTCCGTATCCTCACTAGTGAGGATATCGATGACATCATTTCCTGCTTTTGCATGGCTTTTTGTGCAAAGCTGGCAAACTCCGGTTTAAAAATGGCGAGCGATAGATTCGTGAAATTCACTGAAGCCGACATGAAATCGTTCACTGAGGAGTACGAAAATGTTAACACGAAGAAGAAAACTTCATATGACTTAAAATTATTCAAGGAGTTCCTTGCAAGTGACGACGAAAGGAGAGACATTCGGAAAGTCCAGTAGCCAGCCACCGAGCTGCAAGAGTTCACGCTAAAGTTTGTGCTTGTGTCTTTTGTCTATATAATAAAAAGAAAATTACACGGTGGCTTGAAGATATGAATTTTATTTCCTCGTGGTAAAAACAATATTTTACTCACTTGCTGCGCTCGTTCGTAAAATATTTTTTTTACCATTCGAAAATAAAATTCATATCTTCGCGCCGCCGTGTAATATCCAAGCAATTTGGTCAAGAAGATGGCGGGAGTCCATAAACACGTAAAAAGAGAATTTGGCCAATATATATTCCACCATCTTGACCTCACGCTTGAACAATAACTCATACATATTACTCTGTAGTATCCCGGTTTGCCCGCATAAGAATGGGTGTAAGCTACATTGTTATATCGCTGCGGTTTTTTCCCGATACAACGCACGCTCTCATTGGTTGATTCATGGTCACATGACAGCTAACAAAGAAACTGTTTCCCGCCAAAAGCGATTAGCGGGCAACATTTGCAAAAACTGTGACGTCAGAGGGTAACAGTGCACTGTTGCCCGCTAATGTTGCCCGCTGCGAGAGTTTCCAAGTTTCGGGAAGAAAATTGAAGCAATTAAACGAACTTCTAATGAGCTTTTATCCCAATGCGAGAAATAAATGAATTGTTGGTAAGTTTGTTTTAAATTCACAGTTCTTTCCAACGTTGGCAGCCGAATTTATCCGTGCAACGTAGTCTCACTTCAACTTTTTAATTTTGGTAGCGATTTGGCAGCAAATGCGAGCTTGCGTTTATGTCAGTTGATGGTTAAATGTCTATTTGTTTTGCTATATAACAAATCACTTATTGACTGGTCCCTCGGGAAACCAGTAAATTTTGTTTCCCTTGAATCTCACTGTTTCCCTCGTCTTCGTCTCGGGAAACATTGAGATTCTCGGGAAACAAAATTCATTGTTATATAGCTTCGGTTTTCCCCGATACTGTACTGTTACCCGCTAATGGACTTTTACCCCAATGCGAGAAATAAATGAATTGTTGGTAAGTTTGCTTATAAATTCACACTTCTTTCCAACGTTGGCAGCCGAATTTATCCGTGCAACGTAGTCTCGCTTCAACTTTTTCGCTAACGATTTGGCAGCAAATGCGAGCTTGCGAACTGACAAAGTTAAAGCCGCTTGCCTCTAAAACTGTGTACTCGCGTCCGTTTAAATGAAATAATCTGTTTTCAACAGTTTTTTTAGTGGGTTTTAACTTGAGTTTAATACATGTTTTGAAACGAATCGTTTATTTGGGAAGCCTGCGATTTTTATTTATCAGTCGCGTTTATGCAAGAGATTAGTCTATCTATTTACGGTCAGCCATAGTTTAAAATGCCTATTTGTTTTGCTATATAACAAATCACTTAAGGTGATTCCTCAGTTGCACATATTTTCGCATAATTTCGTATAATTTTTGCGCATAATTTCGCGCGTAATTAGCGCGCGCAGATTAAAAACATAGCGGCTTTTTTTTTTTTTTTTGCGAGCACGGTGACCTATCTTTTTTTATTTCTGAGGAATCACCTTAGTTGGAATTTTCTTTGAACATCATGCTTCGACATAAACACATTTTTGGGTCACGGAACCCGTTTTCTTGGTGCTGTTACCCCAAATTTGGCTAATCTTTGCTAAAAATGCCATTTTGAGAACAAGGGAAAGATGTTAACAAGGTTTTTGGGCAAAACCGTTCAATTTTATCGTTGGCCAAAGTGCATAGCCAAAACAAAAAGTTTTCCCTTCTGATTTTTTCCTTCTCTCTTTTCCTTTCCTTTTACTTCCCCTTTCTTTTCTTGCTATCTTCGGCGCTTGATACACTTCCTATCAGCTAAGGCCCTTAGTTATCGATAACTAGCTTCACACACTGGCTTTTTTGTTATCGACAACTTTTTATCATCGACAACTAAATAGTTGTCGACAACTATCTCTCTAGTCTGTGGAGGCCCTAATCGTTTTTATTGTAGTGTGCGGGACGAGACTTGCACCGGACGAAGAAGAATATTCCAATTTAGGGGTTTCAATACACTCACCCGCGGACAAGCTCTTAAAGTACAAGAAAATAAGGCAGTTCAATGATATATCTTTTATTCAATGGTTTTGACTGATAAATTGCGTGGATATTTTGCTCATTACTCGGCAACTCACAAAATGTCCGCGCTTTATACGAATGAACAGAAAATAAATTAATGGTTGCCATAGAACAGTACATGTGGTTTATTTATTTCTGTGTTATGTTCTAATTCGTCTTACTTGAAAACATTTATTTTTTGAATATTCTGGTTATGAAGCTAAATTTACTCATTATTAATTATTAATTTTAGTTTGTCTCGTGTTGATTTGTGATCAGCGGCGGTTGTCCAGTTGTCAAGGTCAGCCCACGTGATCTCATCTTGGCTCCAAATTATATTTGCGTTTTGTCTCAATGGTTTGGCATAAATAGTTCCCACGGAGTTTACGATTTACTATTATTGCTGACCTTGACTGAGACCTCCGCGAAAGTCTGAAATATTTAAAGTTATGATTTTAATTGACTTTTAGAATGTTGTTTATTATGTTTGCATTGTCTATGTAGGTGTGGTTCTTGGTTCGGTTTGGTTCGTTAGGTCGAGTAGCGCAAATTTCTCACGGTTCGAGACCCTGACTCCGACTTGTAAGTTAGTAGAAGTTGTAGTAGAAACATGATTAGGAAGTAGTAGTAGTAGTTGAAGCTGAATGTAGAAGCTGTGTTTGCTGAGCTGAAGTCCTATGGAAGCAGATAAAGAGACTTCTTGGTACCCCCCAGCTTAGCGAGCGGTTTAACATCCCAACATTCTTATGCCACCTGCTGGTTGTCTAAAGGTTATTCAAAAATCCAGTCTCGTAGCGTGATTCTTTTCCTTATTTATGTCTCTCCGGTCCTTCGGAAACAGAATGGAAAGGTCAATCAAAGCGTATTCACTATTCATGAATTTGTAATGGCTGCGGAAGTTTCTTCGTATCAGCGCGTTAGTTCAGTTTATTAAGTGCTTTGTAATGGAAAAGCAGTATGCCCAGTATGGATGGTGGAAAGCTATTGCTATCATTATTCTGGGCTTTACAGAACTATCAGGTACGGTAGATATTTTGTGTTTGAACGTGTTTCAGTTGTTAGTCTTAAACATTGCACATTAGTATTTAGCACTCCCGTGTATCATTGGCTTTGGTTTGCTTGCTTTCACTAACAATACTGGATCACGGAAGTACAGTATTCCTTCTCAATTCCAATCATCCTGTCATGTTCAGAATACCAACATTTACATTTTTTGCAATGATTACGCACCCTCAGGCATGGGATTTTGCAAACGTTACAAATTAAATATATTCAAAGCGACCTGTATCACAATACTTGATCATGAAAGACCTTGAGAACGCCTCACTTATAAATGTGGGATTATATCATCACAGCATATTGCCAAAGTATTAGTACATGTACGTCGATTTTTCTTTATTCGACTTGAAATTGATTTGAATATATAAGCAACACAAAAATTGGACAACATTTGATGCGTATCAATTTTCGTTCGCTCATTTTCTAGCGATAAAGCTCCATACAAATTCTTATATTTTGCCACCGATTAGTCACTGGAGAAGAGAATTAGTAGACACTTTTTAATAGTCAGACAGCTAACTGTCGAAATTAATATGTTTTCACCTTCACAAACATCACTTACAACTACAATTTTCAGAATGTTGATCTTGGGAACTCATTACCAGGTCTTACCAGGGTACACAATATTATTCACGCATAGCAATGCCGAAACATTGATGCTATGCACGAAATAGTGTCAGGACTGAGATGACTTCGAATGAGCGAGTTTCTCTCGTATTAATCAATATTAAACAAGAAGCTTAGAAAGCTTATACTTGGATTTTAAATTCCAGTGCTTTGCCGGTTGCTGTAAAAGAAAAAAAAAATACGACTGTCAGTCTCTGAGCTGTCACGCAAGACACGTTAATGGTTGTTTGCGTAATTCAGAATTTTAAACTAGCTCACTCCTCAGGGGGTTGGAAGATAATGGCCATTTTCCATGTGCATTTGATTGGCAAGTGTGGACATTTGACCCAAAATTGTTTGTTATGGGTAACGTGTAATCGTAGCTGAAATTCGTCCCAGACAACAAACCAAATCACGCTGAAATGCGTTCACAGCAATAATTACAACAACGACTACAGCAACGACTAACAGCAAATTCGCAAGTCACGTTAATTTCTGCGGTATCCGTGACTCATACCAGTTATTAAAGGCCGTGGTACTCCCTATCAATGATGTTCGTGCCGAGCGCGTTACGATACATCAGCAATACTTTCCGCTTCGGCTATAACAACAACAACAAAAAAACAGCAATCATTAACAGTTATTCTTCGAGGACGCGCCGGATATGAGCTGATATATATAACCAACGAGGCGCTTGTTTTAGTAAATTTTCAAACACTCAAATAACCGGAAGATGCCAAAAAAAAAATTTCCGCTCCAAGAAAAATACATGCCTACAAATGTACAACAAATGCAACTGAACGAGCACTGCATGCAAGGAAGCCTGAAACAACTTTGTTTACGGGAAGTCCCGAACTGAAACCAATACAAATCTGCACACATTTAAACTGAATGAAAACCTGTTTACACTAACCTATTCAGTATCGTTACCTTGTGTTTAGAAGAGGCTTGTCAATTCCAGTTGGAGTAAGCTTTCAAAATCAACACAATAAATATCGGGAACGAGAAAGCATAAATATCGCAGTCGATCGATCGTCAAGCGTTGGTGATGGTACAATCGAGTAGGACCACTTCACAGTGAAATTATCTTCGAAGATCACTCTTTTTCTCTCCATCCATGTAGATATTGACGCTTTCCTTTGCGTTTTACTTAACAGTGAACGTGATTTTAACTGACTCAGTTTCGCTGCAGTTCAACACAATTAATTCCGTAGTCGTGCACGATTTGCTCGCCGTAAACAACCCGTTCAGCTGCTCATTCAACTTGTAAAATGAATATAATGTTCAGCTCCACAATTATTTCTGATCTTTCCATTTTAAGCGAAACCATTTGCACAATTTTCCTGATTATACCAAACTTTAGAAGACACAGAGCGAATATTAAAATTCTGCTTTGCTCTCTTTTCATTCGCGGTGCTAACTGAACTGGCAGACCGCGCCAGCAGTTTTTGCCGCCGTTTTCATACAAACCATGCTTCATTTAGATTGAACTGAAAAATCACTGAGTCGATTTAGAAATTTAAAAAAAGTAATACTGAAGTTTAACATAAAGCTAGTGATGTTTTTAATCAAACAATTATTCCATTCGCCCTTGTTGGATATGCAAGTACAAGAAATTCATCATTTTTCCATATTTGGTCAACTTAAGGATAATGGCTCAGATCCATAGAGGAGGGAACCAATCAGAAAGCTAGAAAATCATTATCCAGAGGTACAAATTTACTAATTGTCAATATTATTTTTTCCCCTGTTCCTACTAAACCTTACAAAAAAGAAAATCATTTTTCAATAGATAAAAGAGCCTCGTTTTCGGAAAATTACACATTATTGCCCTATCTTGAATTAATCACACTGAAAAGCGTGCATAGCAATGACTACAACAACCAATATATGCATGCACTACAGCTACAACGGCCACAGCAAGGACAGTGCTAAATCACGAAACAGCGAAACGAAACACCGAAACAGCTATTTTTTATAATGTTTTTTTTACTGATATAATTTCCGATGGAAAGCTAAAGATACGTGAAACAGTAATCTCCATAAAGAGTTTATATTGCGTTGCGTGAGGACACAAATCAGTGGCTTTTTCTTACCTTGACACGAGCTCTCGGTATTAGATAAGTACTCTAAATAAAAGATAAGGGCCAATAAGGGGGGTAGAAACTAACCTTAAAAATAGACTTGGCCGTACGGTGCCGGGCAACCGAGTGTGCGCAGTAGCCCTCAAATAGTTGCTAGAGGGATTGTTCCACGGGAACTTACTAACAATAAAAAAGCATGTCAGACGTACAAGAAATTCACACTTAAAATTAGTCAGTGCAAGATAATAAAAATGTGTTTTTCCTTGGTTGTTTTCGCTCGAAATCCGATCCAGAACGAAGACGTGTTCTTTTCATTGTTGGCTGATTTCGCTTCACCTCGTGTATTACGATAAACATTTTCATCACGTCGCTTCATATTCGAGTAGCACTGCTTCACGTCGCGTATCCGAAAGACTCTCGCTAAGGCCTGAAAATGCAGCTCAGACGGATTTTTCGCTTGTTTTTTCACGCTGCCGAGATATTTCACGGCGTCGTGAAAGATGAGGCCAAAAATCCGCCTGAGCTGCGTTTGCAGGTAGGCGACACGCGTACAGCTCTGCGCTGAGAGCTAGAAAAAGTTTTCAGAAGAAAACAAGTTTGGGTTGATGTCATTCTTAGCAACGGATTGATTGACACAGGTTTCGCACTGTTGGTCTATTACCCGGCACCACTATGTCTTCAAAGAAAAGTACCGGCTTTCTATCCCCCCATGGTTCACATCGATAGAAAACTGATTAAGTCCCAACATTCACCATTTCAGCAAGCTAGATACGATATTACAGCACTCAGCACCAGGTTTGTTCAAATTGTTGTCCTTGTCTGGTAATTCAATTTTGCAATAAGCTAAGGAAAACAGCCATCTTTCTCCAAGGGAGCGCCATTTTAAAACTCAGTTTTACAGTTGTTCATTATAAACTTCACAAGTCATTCAAAATGATTTGATTGTTTTACTTCCAAATATGTAAAATACACAAGGAAACCTAATTCCTTAATTATTAGAAGTCGTTCGTGTCGTAATTTGTTGAACACAATCATTAAAAAAAAAATTGCATTATAAACACTTATGGAAGTACTCTTGGTATTTATTGGATGGAAAAATCAAGGAAGCTGATACATTTCCACAACTAGCAGCAACTTTATCGGAATTCACAATCGAGACTTCATAAGATTTGTTTCCCGTTGAACTCATAGTTCTCGGCTTATGTGCACCATAGTTTAAACGTCGCTGAATTGCAAGCTTTAAACTCGGATGATTTTTTTAGCACGAGTCAGTGTTAGGTCCATGTAAGCACTGCAGTAATCCTGAGAAGTGTTTATCAAGAACGGCAGCCATTTTGAGAATTGTCACACAGCTTGAGGCCGCGCACGTAGAAACACGCACATTGCGCATATAACCACAATCCTTTGCGTCTTTTATCTTTCCGTGGACCACAATACTTTGCGTTTAAAGTTGCCTACGGCAGCAATAAGAGAAGAATGTCTTCCTCGCCAAATAAATTTGTTGACATAATCTCGGCATAATTTGCATTACATACGGCGAGTTAAAATAGTAAACACCCAGTTTAAGCTTTCCGAAGCCTCCAAGCCTTTAACTGAATGGTTAGTGGATTCATTTCCAGAACGGTTCTGTAAATTAAGATCCTCGCAGCGAATGAACAATCCACTTGGGTACGAATGTAGACTCCACGCAGACTTTCTTTTAGCTCGTGATTTCTGGTGTTCCCGGGAATTTTGGTTGACGTTTCGAGTCTTTTCTAATAAGAAAACGACCGGCTGTGAAAGTTAATTTACGGATTTCTGCAGCAAAAATTATATACACCCACAACAGTAAAAACGTTTTTTTTATTGTGTACAACTCATTCATTCGTGAACATGGTGAATGATTTTACATATATTTTTCTTGGAATTTCCAGGACTTTCTAGGAATTTCGAGGAACCATACAAAAATCACTTGTCTTCTAGAACTTTCCAGTCCCGGAAAATAGAAGAAAAAAATTCCACGATTTCAAGGACCCGTACGAACACTGTAGTATTGATATTATTTTGACTCACCTTTCGCGCATCGAGTTCGGCGCGGTAGGCGATTTTCTCGCGCTCGCATGTTTCGCTTTTCGCTTGGGAGATCTGGGTTCGAGATTATGAGAGAAAAGAGGGAGTGCTTGTAGCTGAGAGCGTTGGATCGCATAGATTGCGGCCTTAAATTATCCTTTCATAGCTATTCCATAACCAAAGGACAGTTTGGTGTCTACGACTCCATGCATTCAATCTAAACTATGCCAAACAAAGCGCGCTAAATTAAATAAAGCAGATTATCACACTGGATTATGTCTGTTTTGCCGGTACTAGTTCAGTACTAGTACTCCGACGTGCTTGATGATTCTTCAAAAAGTATCGTAATCTTAGAGAGTTTGATTTAATTTGCTCTAGTAGTTTCAGAATTTCTCTGGCAATAGATAAGCAGACTTTGCGAATTCACTTAGAACTAATGAACTGACGCTTTATAATATAGGGATCGATTGAACTTTGAAATAAGATTTCTTAAGTTTCAGAGTCACATAAGCTACATGTACTTTGAAAAATAAATTTTAACGTTACTGATCAATAATTACAAACGCTTCGAAGTACAGTGTTAATTTTCAGTTTATTCTTTCAGGTAAATTGTGTTAAATTAGTGAAATATAATATAATATATATTTTTTGATATCATCCTGTGAACATATGTCCTTTTCAGTTTATACGGAGCATTTATTAACCCTATTCTGCCTGGGGGGGGGGGGGGGGGGGGGGGGCAGAAAGTGCCCGCGCTGACTTCAAATTTATCGTACTTAAAGAGCATTCAAGCAATCATAGCCAAACTTTCTGACTTTTCCTAAAAATTATCTGGGAACATTTTAAAGTGCCAATTTTTTGATCACGTGACTTGATGTTTCCATGGCAACCAAGTTTTGACAGGCCGTTTTAGCCAAATTCGGTATTTTCAGTTTAAATGTCCACTTTCATGAGGTTTTCGCTTTTTACGAAGAGTTTCTTCCAAAATCTTTGCAATTTTTGCATCCTTATATTGTTTTCGATGTTTTCAAATCAAATTTGGTGATTTTATGACATTTCTGAACAATTGAAAAATCCAAGATGGCGGATCCAAGATGGCGGACAGGTTTAAAGTATGACGTTATTTCGGCGTGATATGATATCATAATTGATTCGTAATTGCCACTAAAATAAACACGTTTGAATGCTTTATTCACCACATAAGTTTCATTTTTATAGCACAAATACTTTTCGAGATACAGATCGTTTTAACCAAATTTGTTGATTTTCTAGCTTAATTTTCAGTTTTCATAAAATTTTTGCTTTTTACGATGAAATCCTTCCAAAATCTTTGCCGTTTTGGCATCTTTATATTTTTCTTGATTTTTTCAAAGCAAATTTGGAGATTTTCTGACATTTCTGAACAATTTAGAAATCCAAGATTTAGGATCCAAGATGGCGGATTTTGTTAACGTATGACGTCATTATGGCGTGTATGACGTCATAATTGACACGTGACTGCCACTAAAATAAAGATTTTCGGATGCTTTACACACCATGTAAGTTTCATTTTCATAGCGTCAATACTTTTCGAGATACATAGGGGGGGCACTATCTGCCCCCCCCCCCCCCCCCCCAGGCTCAGGAACGAAAAAAAAGCCCAGGCAGAATAGGGTTAACTGAAAAACGAAGCCTGCATTACTGTTCAGAACGGTATCGCATATACGCTTTTTCAGTTCAATTCTCGGTTTTCACTGTCACGCCATAAATAAAAAAAATCGAAACCGTTCAATGAATGAAGTCAAGGAATTGACATGTCATAGATAATGAATAAATAAGGAATCAGTCCAAGTCTCAGGTCTGTGCGGTATTCCGTACTCGAGTTATTTTTCAAAATGTTCCACACAAATTTATAGAGCTCAGTATGGAAACGCCATGTTGGTGTCCCTATGAGGGGCACCAACATGGCCGCCGGAAATAGGAAAAAAACATCTGGAGTTCACTTTTGCCAGAAAGGAGGTTTGTTTTCTATTGTGAACTTTCGAATATTTAGATAAATATTTCTCCTTAAACTTAAATTGTTTAGAATGCTGAAAATCACCCGAAGAGTCATGTTTTAGATGCGGAACAGCTCTGTCACGTCCGTCCTGCTGATGTCACGTACGAGGAAAACTCGGAAATTTAAACCGTTCTATTTTCAAAGAAAGCATGAGATCGAGCTAAGAAATTGTGAAAATATATATATTTAGGTAATCTTTCCTTGAATGAAGGTAAACATTCTGTAGGTCTCGCGGTTTTGAATTTTGATGACGTCACGTGAAAATCAAGAATATATTATAATATGGAGTCGAGTTACCGTCAATACTGATCGCTGTCAACATTCTCTGGAGAATTATTATCAGATTTTCTAGCATGTTCAAGGCTCTCACATGGTGGGAAAATAGAGCGAGGGACGAAGACGTACCACCTCGGAAAGGGCTATATTTTTGGTAAAAGGTGTGCAATTAAAAATGTATCTTTTATTTATTCTCAGAGTTATATTGTTATCTGGTATTTTTAGAGCATACTCGTGTTCAAGTCAACAGAAGGTAGTGGTTTTATTTCATAGTTACAATTACAGAATACAATCACTGGGATTCTGATTTTATCCCTATAAAATGATCCCCCTGTCAGAACAGTACAAACAAAAAATTAAGAGGTATCGACAGTAACAGCCTGTAACAAGCCGTAATTTTTTTTATGCACTGCCAACATTTGGTTATTTGCATTTCAGCGGCAGAGCCCGAAAACATAACAGAATGGGACGGCTCAGTTACCTCTCCAAACTACCCTCTTGCGTATCCTGCAAGCTCCAGTCTTACGTGGATCAAATCCGTGTCTCCTGGCAACAGAGTGAAGATAACCATAATCGATCTCAGGGTAAGGCCAGGTTCAAACGCCGCGCTATCGTCGTGTCGAACTCAATTGATCATATTAAGTTCGACGTTAGCGCTATAGCGCGACTGTAGCTCGACGTTTGATTCCGAAGTCGCGCCAGAGTCGTGCTACGCGACTCTAGCTCGACATTTGAATCAACGTCGCGCCACAGTCGCGCTAATGTCGAACTTAATAGGACCCCTTAATAGAATATAAGTTCGACATTGGGCACGACTGTAGCTCTACGTTTGAATCAACGAGCGTAGCACGACAAGCCTCACGCTACGCGACCCTGGCGCGACGTTGATTCAAACGTCGATCTACAGTCGTGCCTAATGTTCGACATTAATAAATATAGAGATTAAGCACCACGCTCTACGGCAAACGGCAAACATCAGCTTGCACTCGATTTTCTTTACTTTTCCTCCAATCGTTAACTAAATCCGTCCGAAAAATTGAAAATAATTCACACGTTCACGATAAACGCGAAACTACTCATTTTGACGTACAAACGGCAAACGTCAGACTGCAAAAGTGGGATTTTTGCCGTTTGCGGGAAAAACAAACGTGATGCTTAATCTCTCTACTAGCGCGACTGTAGCGCGACGTTAATTCAAACGTCGAGCTAGAGTCGCTTAAGCCTGGTTTCCATATGATCGCAACGATCGCAACGATCGCATCATTTTATGGTTTCCATATGATCGCAACCGACGATTGCTTCAGTACGACTCTGGCGCTATACAGTCGTGCTAACATCGAACTCAGCGTCGAACTTTGACACGGAGCGAGCCTGATGTAAGTCGAGGCTGAGGTGTTCAGCCTGCCGATCACAAATCCCAATGGACGACCAATGCAGGGGCAACCAACGACCGGTTTTCTCTCAAATGCTTTAAAACACTATTCACCGTTTAGAAGAACTGATTGCAAACGATGAATTCCCCTCGCCCGTTTCGACATGTACAGTACAGTTCAAGTCCCTAAAATTCGCGGCTACAATTGTAGCTAAATTGCTGCAAAGCTCAAGCCTGCGATCAAAGAGCCACCTGTTTCCATTTATCCGAGATCGTCGAGAACGAGAACGAGTCTCGTGAAGGTGACTTTGGCGGGATTTTCAAAATTATTCAGATTTACAAGCTTTGTGATTGTGCAAACAACTTGGACAATACTGAATAATTGCACATAATACATACATACATAAACTTTATTTAAGTGTCTTATTTAATTAGACTTGGGTGAATTAACCAATCAAATGAGACCATTGGCAGGGGCGGTGAAATATATGTTCGGAAGGCCTATGATCGCCTCAGATATTCGGATTAAAGTTTGGAGTTTTCTTAAGTTCGAGATGATATTTCCCTAAAGAAAACTCCAAAACTTTAATCCGAATATCTGAGGCGATTATAGGCCTTCCGAACAGATATTTCACCGCCCCTGCCGATGGTCTCATTTGATTGATTAATTCATCCAAGTCTAATTATTAGTCTAGAATTACGAAAAGTGGAAAACGTCTTCGGTTAGCAGCATCTTGAACATCTTCAGTGTTCAGTTTATAACGGCACTTGCAGCTTCAACATCAGTTTCTCAGGCAATAGAGTGACTGACAGAACTTGTAAAATACGAGAAAATAGAACTCGTCGCTTTGGTCCATCAGTAAAAACGGAAAAAAGAATAATTCCCTTGAAATCGTAAAATTCATTCAACATAGGATTCTTGTTGATCGCCTGATGTTGTCATGTGACTTTTCCCGCGCTGTCCTCGGTCGCGCGCGTAGGGTTCCACTTTGAAGGATTTTTCCGATTTTTCGCGGTAAAATAAATCTATAATTTTTGAGCTAGCTATTTCACTGGTTTGGTATATACTAAAACAATTATTCACCTCAATGTCGGTGAATAATTGTTAATTAACCGTGAAATTGTGTTCGACACGACGATAGCGCGACGTTTGAACCGGCCTAAAGTACTAATACTGTGTTCACACTAGGCCGAAACACGCATGTTTAGAGAAAACATGTTTAAAGGACACACGTTTCCCCTTAACATGTTTGTAATTAATGTAATGTAATGTAATGTAATGTAATGTAATGTGTCCATTTCAAGCACGTTTTATGCCTGGTTTTATAATTTATGCGTTTTTACGGTATTCAGATCAAATGTTTATAATTACACTTAACCCAAAAATTTAGCTAGAACTTGTTGTTGCATTTATTCTGTGTTTCAATCTCGCTTGTCGATTCCTCTCCGCTCTCGACCGCCATGTTAACTTGTTTCATCTCGCTAAGATAAAGACTACCTCGTAATGTATTTTCAATCGTGCTCAGAACAAACATGTTTTGATCATGAACACTTTTCAGTGTAACATGTTTCCTTCGTGGTTAGAATAAACGTGTTTATGCCTAGTGTGAACGTAATATAAGTACAGTCTTCCTTTCGCTGTCCCTCTGCCTCTCTTCAAAGTTCACAAAGACAACTAGTAACAGCAGAGAGGTTTTTTCTAAACAATGGAAGCAGAGGAGAGGTACAAACCTCGCTGATCTGTAGGGGTCCCGCTTTCTTCACACGAAGTGTCCCAGCTACCGTGAAGGACCAGGGGAATATTCTCATCTATAAAACAGATTCACGTCATTCGGATTAAAACATGATTGCCCATATTATTTTTAAATTGAAAGGTGGCGGGAAAATGACTGGGATCGAGGTTGCCGGTATTAGCCTCGAAGCACACAGTTCAAACTGTTTTGCTTCTCGAAAACGACAATACCCAACGACAAATATCCGTGCATATTTTCGCGCCAAATGGAGGTTATTGTTTATCTATTCATCTTTATATTACTGAATTATCTACTGATGAGTCATTTTCGGCGACTAACTCGACTTCGCTTGTACCATACTCAATCAGTGGTTCTTATTTTCTATGTAACAGACAGAATGCGACGCAGACTACTTAGAGATCAGAGATGGAGTCAACATGGAGTCTCCGCTTATCGCGAGGTATTGTGGGAGCTATGGGTTCACAGAGATCACTACATCCGGGACTCATGTTTTATTGCACTTTGTTTCTGATAACGTCACTGACGTTTCACAAAGAGGCTTTTCCTTGCGACACTCTGGTGAGTCAAGAAAATTCTCAATCACATCCGTGTCTCGTGCATTGTCTCACTGAGTTTGCCCGAACACTTTAGGTATCTTTAAGCTCCTTAGCGCTACGTGGGTAAATAAATGCGTCTTTCGATCATCGATCGATCGATCGATCGATCGGTCGATCAATCAACCAATCGATCGATCGATCGATCGATCGATCGATCGATCGATCGATGATCGGAAGACGCTTGGCGCAGGTTACTACCAGCTGCGAGTCTTTAACTGATGCAGTTTACCAAACAATTTGTACCGAAAACCCCCCCCCAAAAAAAACAGAAAATAAGCAACGGTTACAATACAGTAAACACCCACTTATAAGAACCTACATTTTTACAAGTCAGCCTGAATAGATTCTTATATATCGGGTGTTTAGTGGGAAATCAGGCTGTTTAGTTTCTTAATTAGGTTCTTATTAATTCAGGGGTTTAAACTGTTTGCTACTGTTCAGAATAGTACTTTAAGCTCATTATTTACAGTAAGTGTATTGTACTTGATGAACTCAATAGATCAGATAAGTATTGTAGTTGTAGTAAAGTACATTTTACTCATCATGCCTGCTTTTTGAATTAACTTAATTGGGCTGATCTTACAAATAAGAACCTATTTCAAATTTCAGGCTGAATTGGTTCTTATATAATGGGGTCTAATTTCTAATTTCAGCCTGTAGGTTCTTAATCCACTAGGTTCTTATAAGCGGGTGTTTACTGCACTACTCCTTGCGAAGCGAGGCTGGAAGCCGAGCGTGTTAGGTTTATAATTTTGTCCAACAAAAAGCTCAGGAGGGATCAATCTTCGAGATGGTGAGTGGCAGAAATGACGTAACACGGCGCGCTCATGGTCTAATGGTATAGACGTTAACCTCAATCTTATCAGCGCCACTGGTAAAGTGGGTGCCAGCGGCTTTTCTTGCACGGTAACCGGTTTCACAGTCTCTATTGTGACCCGCCTTTATTACGCCGTGAAAACGGGCTTGACGCAGGCATCAGCACACGCACAAGCACAAGCATCGAAATATTTTTATCCTTGAGCTTGCGCTTATTCGTGCGTCGAACGTGAAAAAGGAAAATAACACAACACAAGGAAAAAGCAGTGACTGATATTATTTTTAAGGAATGTTTGAACAAAACAAAGATTATTTCAGAAAATCATCTTACGAAAGAACTCTTGTGCTCGCGCTTGTGTTTGCGTCGCTAGTGAAAACCAGGCTTAACTCGGCTTCAACAAGAGCCTAGAATTTATTAGTAGAGTGTGTTTACATTGTAGATCTATTTACGCCGCAATTTGAAATTGAAAACACTTTCGAGTCGATATGCTTCTCAGTCAAAATACGCGCGGCTTATTCACGGTTTTAATATTTCTCCTTCATAAGGAAAGGAAAGGGTTTCATTGAAAGTTATTTCCAAGAAATTAATTGATGTAAATTCGTTGGAAATTTAGGAGACATTCTAAGTGGTGTCAGGAAACTCGTCCGGCTGAAAGCCAGTCGCTCGCAGTGCGGTGCATGCGAAATATTATGATTTTAGAGAGTGGCGAGAGTTTTGTTTGATTTATAACTTTTTCACCTAACTACATAAACTTTTCAAACGTTCATTTGAAAAGGCTGAGATTTTTACAGGTAGGTATTTCTGTTATTGGTAAAAATTTCTCTCCACTGCACGTTTTGTGGAGAGGGGGTAAGCAGAGTAAAAATTTAGCACGTTAGTGTGGGGCATTTACATGGGGGGCAAATACAAAACATGCTATACAGTGTATAAAATCTTTGATTCACATATTAACATTATGTCAAAGGTCCTTATTTGAATATTATTTGAATATTCCCCATTACTTGATTATTTTATTGTACTGATATAATCTACTTACAGTAATTTCAACCTTATATTTAAAAAAAGTAACTCTTCAGTCCTCTGAAATCTGGGGAGCACTCTTCCATTTTTGCATTTGTAAATATATCCAAAATGGCGGGTCCAAAATGGCGGATTTCTGAACTTATGACGTCATATTAGCGCCTTATAGCGTCATATTCAACACGTCACCACCATCAAAATATACATTTCTGTGTACATGAGATAAAGACTGTGGGCACTTTCATATTTTTGTTGAGAAGTGTTTTAATTAAAATTAAACATTTGCTGTTGTATTTCATTTATCAGACTTGAAATAAGCCCGGGCACTTACCCCACCTCCAGCCCCACCTTCGGCCCCCTCATCAAATAATATAAGAAGCCCCAGGGGTGGTAGAAGCCGGTACAAGTAAAAATCGTATTATAAAAATGAATAACATGTCCCGTTTTCCTTTTCCGCTATCCAGGTGTATGTAACGTACATACACACCATACCAGTGGTGTCATAACCCCGCCTAATTACCCTAACAACTACCTGAACTATATGAACTGCCTGTGGACGATAGAGCTCCACCCCGCCAAACAAATCACGCTTGAATGTGAGCAAATCGCATTGGAATACAAAGACGGCTGCGTGTTTGACTTCATGGAAATACTGGCGGGCGTCTCGTCTGGCTCTCCGGTGCTAGGAAGATATTGCGGTGTGTTGAATTATTCTCTGACATTTGTACGGAAAGGCAATATGAGCATACGGTTCGTGTCGGACGCGGATAAAGAATTTCGTGGATTCCATTGTTCATACGACGTCTTTAAAGGTTAGTTCTTGTTCAACCATTATAAGTCCCAAGCTTTGAAAATATTGTTTACACTTATAATTTACTTACTGTCATTGACCGCATTAAACTAGAAACGTCTACGATTTGCGGTGCTACACTAGGCAATAATGTTTCGTGGAAATTTGATAATTTTCGAACTCAAATTTGCTCAATATTTAAGGTATCCACTCCCACCAGTCATGTTCAACAAAACGTGCTTACCTTTTGGAATGGTATGGTTGGAGGGGAGGGAGGGAAAATGTCGGATGAAATATTCTTGGTAAGTTTCGTATGAAAGTGATAAATTTGGAAATATTGACCCCGAGGAGTATCATAATTTGATTAATGAGGAGATAGTTTGAAGAATGATAAGTATAACGGACTCACCGGAGTAGAGCAGAGAGAGAAGAGCCATGTTTTTTTTGCGTTCATAGTTAGCCCCTTGTTACTTAAGATATAATAACATTTGTTTCAATTTATCCACTGTATTTCGGCTTATATTTTATACGTTTACGCTAAAAATTAGGAAAATAAAACTACTTGCATTGTTTTCGGAAAATGTTTTGCAGTGTTTACATTGCAGGGCCCAGGGTACCAGCGGTTCTTCTTACGCGCTTTCGTGCAGCGGTCAGCAGAAGGCCAATTAACGAGTATAAGAAAACAAAAGGAGCGCGAGGAAATCCTCTGATACGCAGATACCGGTTGCATAACGTCACCACGCCTAAGTTCCTGGTGTTCTAAGCAACCGGGCCCAGGTCATCCTGTAGCAATTTCATAAAAGGAATAAAACCTCCGTTCCTATGTCTTAATACTATGATAAAGATCATACCCACGTCATTTCGCTCCCGAGATGGCGTAGAGAGAAATTGCTACAGGATAAAAAATGCAAAGAAGCTAAGTTACGACAACTTTTATACGAGGCTCAAAATTCTCAATAGCGAAATTCTCCTTACTGAATCGAATGTGATTGCGAGTACAATTGCGAGTGCGAGGGAAGTTTTCCAAACTTTCTAATGTCGAACTGCTAAGTTTTTGAAACTAAAGTACAGACTAACGCTTAAATAAACAATTTACCTGTGTTTACATTTTATTAAAGACATTTCCACACAGGAAGCCAGGCGAAAATCGCTGAATGAATCAAACCGTCTGCCACCAGCTTTTCTCGCGCTCGCCGGTCAACTACGGAAAATCAAAATCCTCGACTTGAAAATATTTAGCCTCAAAATCACTCAAACATTAAAGTCACAATAAGCCTATACCTTTCTCCAATAGGTCACATTGTTCGGTCGGTCGAAGTCTGCTCGTAAATGCACGCAAACGCTGAATTTCTTGCAAACAATGCAAGCCGAGTTTGGCCGACTGTGAATGATCCGCTTGAGGGAGCGTACGCGTGATCTGACGTCATCTATTCTTTATACTCTGGTAAAGACAGCTTTCTGTGAGTAACATACGCGCGAGAATCTCAGCTATTTTATAACATCGAAAGAATAAGGTGTATGTACAATGTAATTATATTGATTTGCTATTCTTTCCTACATTGTACATCATATGTATTAATTTTCAGATCTGGCTATAATGTATGGGCAAAATGGAAGTCTTTAGTTTTTAATGTGATTTTTAAGAAACAGAGCTTGAACAAGAACATGTGACGAGACAGTAGCAAGTAGTCTATATATAGCTACAACAAACATGAACAAATTCATCTCCATACAGTGTAACTTTGCGATTAGATACAGTCTCGTAATAAAGATACATTGCACATTTTTTTAACAGAACCCTCTGAAATTGGAAATAAGAGTAATCAGGATGTTTGTGAAGGCTCCATGGTTACTCTGAATTGTAATGCAACTGGTAAACCAACACCAAACATCACCTGGACAAGAGTTTGGGAAAATGGTACTGACAGTGAAACAACTGCAAGTAGTGGATGGGAATTATGTCATGAGTAATATCAAGAGAAGCTCAAATGGAACATACCGCTGTACAGCTTACAATGGAGTTGGTGATCCTGTTAATCGCACAGTGGAAGTCATAGTAAGATGTAAGTGAACATATTTTACAGTGAAGAGCGCCCTACCGTTGCAACTCGACAAAATCTTTGACCAATTTTTGAGACCTTTTTGACAACTTTCTGATGGCTTTCGTTCCAACTGGCCAATCGAAATGCAATGGAGTTGTCAAGCTCCACGTTCGCGTTCTGGCAATGGACATCTCCGCCTCCCGCAGTTCTTGTAATTTGATTTGCTAGTTTATTTGACAGGCTGTTTAGCTATTCCGCTTCTGTCGTGGCACAATGGAGTGCACTAGGTTTATATCCCTCGTGTATCAATTCCTGAAAATTGCATATCAGCGACGAATTCTTGGACACAATATTGCTGGGGGTTTTTCCGCTTTAGAAGACCACCCGAGTCGATAATGCATATAAAAATGCACAGCTGTAACTGTAACACATTGACGTCAGATTTTTATGCGTATGTCATGTTATTGATCATGAATTTCGTCATATTATTGTCAAAGTAGCTGTGGATCCACGAGTCGCAGCCGAGTGGATCCGCAGACTACTTTGACAATGTTATGACGAAATTCATGATCAATAACGGGACAGATGCATTGCATTAAAGACTGACGTCCATTTGTTTTTTCCAATAACAACAGGCCAAAACAGTCAAACTACGTACAATAACTCGAGAATACATTTCTTAGACATATTTTCTGAAACTAACCTTTATTCCATTCAGAAATTCTTGTAAAGCCGCTGAAATATTCCCAAGCCTCGGTCCACTCATAGCAAGTTAGTTTTGAAGTTACTTACACACGGCCAAATTCCAAATAAACAGATTCCATTCCAGTCAACTTCAGCGTCATACTACAACCAATACTCTTCTATTTCGCTTTACCGTTAAATTAAATCTCAGTCAGCCGATTGAAAAGCCACCTGTGAACGACTGTTGATGATTTATATCTCAAAATAACTCCTGTTCAGATGCAATTTGTCCACAGTATCGAGAACTGACAACGCTGCCATTTTGGCAAAATTTTGAAGTTCCGCGCGCAATGACGTCATTCATGTGTCTGTCCTCTTATTGACAATATAAATTGGCCAATTAACGTGCGAGAATTTTGACAGTTATTGTAAAATTAATTATTGCATTTTATTTGTAGATTCTGCATCTTTTGTCAGAGTTGTCAGCTCTTCAAAATACAGTGATTGAAGGTGATACTTATAACCTGAATTGTGAGGTATCTGGGATCCTGAGCCAACTGTAACTTGGATTAAAGTGAGCAATGATCAACGCAGTGATGGAAACAAATTGAACATCTCCAATATCAAAAGAAGTGATTCTGGAGACTATAGATGTGAAGCAGAGAATAAGTGTGGAAAGGAAATAAAGAATGCATCTATCAATGTCTTCCGTAAGTATACTGTATGTGTTCTGTGGTTTATGGTCCTGAAACAGTGATATCATGATGTACATCATCCTCGGAGACCCAGGGGCAGATAGTGGGGGCGAGCGAAAAAAATCGGCAAAGAAAAGTAGGAGCGAACGAAAATAGCCCCTGGGGTCGATTTCTTACCGTACTAGTTCCAACGGCTAATTAAATGCCGCTTCCTGATTGGGCAGAAAAACCTTTGTATTATTCTGCCCAATCGACGAGCAGATAGGTCTGCGATCCGTTTCGAGTGTTCTAACACGAAGCCTAAGAAGGCTGTAGTTCGATCGCCATATTTGTCTTGTTCGTTCATCAAGATGATTTTGCTCGGGAAGGAAAGTTTCAGTTACAGCTTGTCTCAAGGCCGAAAAAGTAGGAAAATCGATTGTCATGTCCGCAAGGAAACCGTCGGAAAATCCACACTTTGGATCGATCGCAGGTATCGTAATACTAGCTTGCTTTAAAAAAATGCGAGTGCTAGTTTAATATGCGACTCGCCGATCTGATGTTTACACTCTCGTTCTTTCATGGAAGCCCTTGATGTTTGTAATTCTTCGGAAAGAATGACCTTCTTAGTGTTCCGTTTTGCTTTCTGGTGTTCAGTGGAACGTTTCGTAATGTGATCTTTCATTCGCTGCCGTAACTGCTTGACTGTGCCCTCCACGGAATCCTGCCACTCCTCCAGAATTTTCTTGAGGTCGTCTTTCTTCAGTTTGTCCACAGGAGGTGTTACATTGCCTGATATTGGTATGACATCGATGCCTGTTGGCTCTGAAACATACGCAATGCCTTCAAGATACACAATGTGCCTTGCGTCCCCAAGTTCCTTAACCACTTTCACATCTGCTGGTGAATGAAGTCTCACTTGCAGAAGTCTTGTTGTTTGCTCATGGGCTTGTAGTCTAGCACCAGCAGCTTCCGTGGTCTCCCAATGCCACTGCAATTGGATGTGGGTACAAACCGCTTCTGTTACTGTCAGTAACCTTATATCGGTCTGGCAGTATTCGATGTACTACTCTACAAACTTTCTGCAACTCGTCTAGCACTTTACCCTTTGTGAGATGAAGTATACAGTCCACATCCATCCGATCTTTGTTGAGAACCTGCATCTCTTGGTAAGATCTTTCTGAGTGACGTATCCTCATCACGAAGACAGTGAAGAATTGAAAGGCACGCTCTTTCCCCGTTTAGTAGAATCATCCAATTAGCAAAACTGGCTTTTAAGCTTTGCCAACGTGGACTGCATCAGGAATACAAGCAAAAACATATTCCGGAGGTGACAAATCATTATTTTGGTCATCTATTATAGTCTCAAAAGCAGTTTTGTTTCCAGACTCGCAGTCAGTAGTTATAACCAGAACACAGGCTCTAACACACTGAACGCCTGCCTGTAAATACTTTTGACAGGCTCGAAGAGGAGGCAGGTGGGAAGGTTGTTGTGACAACTGACATTGTTGACACACGGCTCTTCCCTCAATGCACATTTCACATTTACTCTGACAGTGGTTAACTTCTTCTTTATCAGCGATGACATGTTCGGGAGACTCTGTATTTTTAAGGCATCTTTGACATGTTTGTAGGATAGTTATATCTTCCAGAAAACTGTTTTTTCATGTTTTCTCCCGTCTTACCCGACTTTGGAACAAATCGTACTCCAACAGGCATACTGACTTTGTTGTCCAGTGTAGAAATATATGACACATTTGCTTCTGTGACAACGTTAGAACGTAAAGAAATCTGAGGTAGGGTTGGGATTGGCCTTAAACAAAAGCAAAATCAGCTCTGTCCTTCAAACCTACGTTTATTTGCCAGCTGCTCATCGTATTGGATACCTGGTTTGAGGGCAGTACCATCATTTTCTAGGGCAATGGCAAATGACTTCACCGAGGGTGTATCAACAAGGGGTAGAACATCGTTTGAATTCAATGATGCTGCATTTGCCAGTTCAAGTCCTGTACATAACCACTGCTTGACAACGCCACTCCGAGTTGTGTGTCCTGATGTTTTCTTTCTGTCTAGTTGTCCTGGATGGTCCGCCAAGATTTGTATTTAACTCCTCTGGATTCGTTTTTTCCGCCCTTTCCCGTTCCAAACCACATTGGTCCTCTCACAAAATGCACTGTCCTCTCTCCACCCAGATACTTTATAGTGTTGAAGAACTCAATAACTTCAACATCGTATTCCCAGTTAGGATCAATCATGACATTTGTAACATCATTTAAATATTTGTACATAATTCGGTCTTTTGGAATTCGTCCCGATTTAATTAGATCATTCAGTCGCAGGCACAATGGATCTGGTTGTTCCAAAGACAGAGGAAACAAGATGTACTGCTCTGTCTTCATCCAAATCGTCAGACGTACATGAATCACTTGAATCATACTCAATTATCACATTATCGGTATCACTGCTGTTATCGTGCTTAATATCCATTTGATGCATAATTTCGTAATCAAGTTCACTGTCATCACTGACAATACCAATGGATTCCTGAAGACATGCAGGGTCCTCTAAGAAGCTTTCCCCGTCCATCTCCACATTAAAATTGTGACTACAAAAAATGAACAGGCAAAGTATAACCATCACATGAACGTCTAGTTTGCCAAATTGTGTTTTAATCAAAATTTCAAACAATACACACCATAAGGTGATGAAGTAACTTTTTGAAATTAATATCATCTATTTCCAACACCATTCATGGTTGCAAAAAACACAACGTTTCTGTTTTAGGAAACTTCCTATCTTTAAACCCACACTGAAAATTCATCTTACTCAGTGTCGAGATCCACGTCGAGATCCACGTCGAGATCCATGTCTCGGTCACTGTCATATTCTCCTTGCGTCTCAGTTGTAGATGATGACGGGTTTGCTTTCTTGTTGTCCAGTCCTGCATTAGAGCCTTCATACCCCTTATTTCCTTTTCGTTGTCCACTTTTCGGGATCCATGTGCTTTTTCACAAGCATCGAAGTGTTCTACAGTGAAATTAAAACAGGACAAATCAAGCATTAATTAGGAAATAACAATGTTAGCGTAAACATATTAAGATCTATTAATGTTCATAGGTCTTATTCGATGTGCATGGACAGACTGGACAAGTGCCAGAGTTCTCTTTGACGAACCAATGTCTGGGCGTGGATTAGTTAGATACAAAACATACTTACTTTTCTTGAAGTAAGCAACTCGAGAGTGAACCTTTCTCTCCGTCGGCACTTGCTTTGTGGATAAGCAGAGTCCACATTTGATTGTGAATTCATTTATAACACTTGAATTGCTTAACATCGCAGCTTCTGTAATGAATTAAATAAGGTCAATAAACGTAAGAATAAACAAATAATCCTGTATTGTCGTGAACTCAATAAACTTCTGTTCCCTTCTGTAAGTCTAATCTCTACAGTCTCTATAGAGGTCTATAAGAGTCTATAAAGCACGATCTTATTTAACTTACCCTTTCGCATGTCTTCTAAAGCTTTCTCCTGTCTCTCATTTCGTTTCACTTCTTGTCCCATTTTAAGGTTGGAAATGAGGTCAGCGTCCTCTTTTTAGTGGTTGACATTCCCCGGGACGTTTTCCGTTTTTTGGTGCCTGAATTGTCACTGTGGCCATCAATTTTATCAACAGTCCTTTTATCGACTATTTTTAGTATCGGTGCCTTCTTCGTAAACACAGTTATTTTCTTGATTACGTTTACTGAAAAAATAAAGAGCAAAAGGTCAACAAAAATTCCTAACAAAAAATCAAGGATGTGAAGACCGGTTGTTAGGGTCACAAATGGTCAAATACATGCTTGACATGTTTATTTGCTTGGGATCAAGGCTGTAGCGTTGTTATTACACAAGGCTATTAATTAAAATAAATTAATTATTAAAAATGGTTTTAGTCTCCTTAGCCGTGATTTAGCTAATTCAGTTGTAAGTTTCATCCCTACCTCCCCTATAAATACTTTCTTTATCGACTTTATCTATCGTGTAAGTAAATATGTCTATGGGAGAACCGTGTACTTGCAGTTGAATTAGTTATTTATTTCCTATCAGGTTTCAATTGAATTTGAAAGCCTTGAAATAATCTTGAAAGAGCCTTGAAATGGGGCAATTTTAGTGATAACTGTTGTATTTTATCTGAGATTAACGATCCTAGCCATAACAAATTCATAAGCCAATAACGGCTTATTTATAAGGTTTTGAAGAATCGAAGTCATCGAGCCAAAACCTTGTGCGGTTTGTAGACTTTGTAAAAGGTCATAAAAACAAGTCAAACAACGTACCTTGCAAAAGTGAAGATGAAGTGGAGTCAGTTAAGATCGGCATTTCCAGATCCCATTGCTCCTGTGTGTTGACGGAGAATGCTTTAGGCTGACTGGTACTATCCTTTACCAGCCTGCGTATCCTCACCTCGAAGCTTTCTCCAAGACCACGTTTCACGCACTCCGCTTTAATTCCACAAAAGCTAGTCACGTATCTTGTGAAGGCGTTTAGATTTTGATGAGACGTTTTAATGCCAATTCTTACACGCTCTTTTGTGCCGGCAAATTTGTTGTTTCCCGATTCTGGATCAGCGTGGTAGAAAATAACTGCCTCCACAACTGCTAAGACTTTGTCCGGATCAGCCGCCATGACGATCACACTGATGTAATTGATCTTTGACCTCAGCCGCACTGGTGGTCTCAGCACTTTCGTCACTTCCGTTGAATTCCCTGGAGGACCCTTGAGAGGAAATCAACTGGTTTCGAAACGGACTATTTTATCTTTGAAGTCTTTGGATGATATATGACAATGTATTTCATCAGGTGAGGCCAAATAAGTCAAATAAGTCGCAAACTCGCGATTTATTTTCTTTAATGGTCTTTAATATCAACGTATTCACGATTCACAGTGAAGGATTTTAGCAGATCAGGGTCAGATCACGTTTCACGGAATATACTTCAATCACGATTCACAGAACGGTTTTTCAGTAAGTCACGATTCACGGACCACAGAAATGGCCAATCACGGAGTCACGAAAATACCCTTGCCCCCCTCATGGAAACGTAACGTAACGTAACTTTCCCTAGCCTGAGTAATTATTTTTTCTTCTTCAAAGATGAGAAAATAGAAGAATTGTTATCTTTAGTATTAAACATTAAAACATGGAAAGGCATACTTCGTTCAGTGTTATTTCTTTTGATGATGTGATAGTATTTTTATTTAAGAAAATATATTTTTAGTGGGAATGGGGGTAGAAATAGAGAGAAAGAGGGTGGAGGGGAGAATGTTAGAAGAACAATACAGATATAATAGTAGTTGATACAAACAATAAGCGAACAATAATTGTTTGTATATCAACTACTATTATATATCTGTCAATTATTGACCCCATATACCTCTGTTATTATTTTATGGTTTTCCATGATCATCCCATATAATATTTAATTCTACATTTTACATGTATAAAATATATAAAACTAACTGTCTGATATAATTTCTTGAGTACCCCCTTTTGAATGGCTGTTTCTTGTATGACCTTTACCAAGTGACTGTCTCCTATACGATTGCCTAATATATGTAGTTTAGTCAAGATATGATTGCCAGCTTTGTTCTTCCAAGCCAAGACATTAAACATGGTAGAGACAATACCATTAAAAAAATTATGTTATGTTATTTAATGATGGGAAGACATTTTTATTGATGTTTAGATAATTTAATTTGTAAAATATTTTTTAATGGAGGGGGATGGAGAGAGAGGAAGGAAGGGGTAATCTAGAAAAGGGAGGGATGAGGAGAGTTGAGCGCGAGCACGAAGCGTGAGGAGAGAGCGGGAAGCCGTGAGTGCACTCAAACTACTCACCTCATCCCTCCCCTAGAAAGAATCAAGTGACAACTGATGATCTCATACATGTACAATGCCCCATAAACTTAACATATGGTAATACATGCAGGATATCATTAGTACTCAATAATATGTTACAAGAAACATCTGACTGTATATTAAAGAGTAGAATGTAATCTGAGAAAATGAAAAAATATACAGCTGTCTCATGATTATTCTATTTACTTACTTACTTAAGCCTGTTTACTCTGCGGTGGAGCATAGGCTGCCGACAATCACGATTGTTTAATGTCCCTTCAGATTGATTGCCTCGTGTAACTGTCTCCTGGTGATTCTGGACAGCCTTTCGTGAATGATTGTCTCTTGTGTGATTGTCACATGTTTAGCGCCAATATGACTGACAGCTTTTTTCTACTTTTATGATTAGATAGTTTCACTGGAAAAGACCAACACTAAAGTATTGTTATCAGCTCTAGCATTGATACATGGGGATTTTTTATTTTTGTTTAGGTTGACTTAAATCAGAAAACTACGGCAGTCCCATGATCTTTCTTCTAACTATAATTTGAACTCCGGAATATATTTCTTGCGACTGTCTCTCGCTGAATCCTAAAAGATCCTTCTGACTAATTAATAAATGTATCTTGTTTAGCTAAGATATGACTTAGATAAACAGGGTTTGTTTCAATGAGGTACATGTATGTAGCACTGGGGTTTACGTAATCTATAATAATAGGCTTATTATGATGACTATATAATTTTTTATTTTAATTTATTTTGGCTTCCAAAAATTAAAATCTATTTATTATTTTTAAGAGACTTATTTTGATTGAAATGTAAATTTAAAAAAAATATTGTTTTATAATACAGAATGTATGTTTTGATTATCAGTTACATGTAATCAGCATATCAGTGAAGAAACAAATTATTTTTTATAAACAATGGAAGGTGAAGGGGATGCGGGTGGGTTGTTTTTCATGAGGGATTATAAGGACAATATATTTTGCTATTTTTTTTCCTTTCACAAAACACATATTGCCTGTTTTCTCTAACTGATATGAAGACGAGATGTACAGGTTTTCAGTATTACAGATTTACAGTCTAAGAAAAATAATATGTTTTGAAAAAGAATGAAAATAATTTGATTACAGAGGAAGTCCTACATGTAATAGTTAGACTTATTTTCACTCTAAGGGGGTGATTACATGGCAAATTTCAGCCCGGGCTGAAATTCCAGCCCGGTTAGGGGGGGCTTCCGAAACAAATCCTCTTGAAATGAAGTTTTACATGGACAAGGTTTCAGCCCGGTTTGAGAAACCGGGCTGGAATTTTCAGCCCGGCCAAACGGGCTAAAAAAAAACCATGTAATCAGAATGGAATTTTCAGCCCGGGCTGAAAAGTGATCTTGGCCATGCGCAGTGATTGTGTTTTGGCTAAATTGTAGAATGTAGACTGTTCGCAGCCTCTCTATTTTCTCGACGCTTAGCTAACAGAAAATAGAATGCCCAGCAACATATTTGCATGTCATTGAATAAGAATGGTCCTTTTGTTTTTATATACACATGCAGCTGGTATGTAAAATAATAAGTTGCCGGGTATTGTAAAATCGCTCCTGTGTTTTTAAACAAAATGGAAAAAAGGTTCCAGTGGAACAAGGGAGATAAAATCGAAAATCTTATTCGATGTGTCGCGAATTTCAAATCGAAAATGGAATACAACAACAGCTTCGTACTTCAAACGTTCAGCCGATATGTAAATAAGTTGCCGGTTATTCAAATCGCCCCTCATTCTCTGATGACTCTTCCCGCGCAATTTCAAATTTGGTGCCCGGGCTGAAATTCGTCATGTAATCGCAACAAAATTGCAGCCCTCTAACCGGGCTGAAATTTCAGCCCAGGCTGAAATTCGCCATGTAATCACCCCCTAACTTGATACATGTTGATAGCTATTAAAAATTAGTTTAATTTGTTTGGCCAAAACTTTAACAAGGTGGCATGGCCACACCAAAACACTAAGGCCTGGTTTAAACGTCACATGTTACATGTGCCAAATCTAATACCTATTTCAATGGTTATCGAAATATAATATGGAGTTAACAATTAATTTTTTTATATTAATCACACGATATATTGGAGACATAATTCACACGATAAATTAGAGACATAATTCATAATATAGTGTACATGTAAGAGACTTGATTCCAATAAGAAATAACAATTTTTATTTGCATGTATTTTTGATGGCTTTGATTACTGTATTAAATTGCCCTGAATTCTTTATTGACATGTATCTACGGTGACTTTAATTATAGCCTTAATTCTTTGGATAGCTGGACCATTTGTGCTGCGAGTTTTTTTGTTTTACTAATAATTAATCTTGCAGTAAGCTACAGTATAAGCAAATTTTTTTTCATTCCATTCAATGGTTCTCTGAAGCGCTGGATTCCTTCTGTTGTCGTGGGCCTGACTGGCCCGTGCCTGAAATAATTACTCAGGCTAGGGAAAGTTTCGGTTACAGGAGTGTCCATGTTTCCATGAAAGAACGAGAGTGTAAACATCAGATCGGCGAGTCGCATATTAAACTAGCACTCGCATTTTTTAAAGCAAGCTAGTATTACGATACCTGCGATCGATCCAAAGTGTGGATTTTCCGACGGTTTCCTTGCGGACATGACAATCGATTTTCCTACTTTTTCGGCCTTGAGGCAAGCTGTAACTGAAACTTTCCTTCCCGAGCAAAGTCATCTTGCTATCTTGATGAACGAAGAAGACAAATATGGCGATCGAACTACAGCCTTCTTAGGCTTCGTGTTAGAACACACGAAATGGACCGCAGACCTATCTGCTCGCCGATTGGGCAGAATAATACAAAGGTTTTTCTGCCCAATCAGGAAGCGGCATTTAATTAGCCATTGGAACTAGTGCGGTAAGAAATCGACCCCAGGGGCTATTTTCGTTCGCTCCTACTTTTCTTTGCCGATTTTTTTTCGCTCGCCCCCACTATCTGCCCCTGGGTCTCCGAGGATGGATGTACATGTACTAAGGCATACATATATGTAATAAGGTATACATACATGTGCTAAGGAATACATGACATGTACATGGAGTAATACACTACATTAGAACCTCCCATAAACATACATCATTGGGACCGCGTCTAGACGTCCGCGTCCGCTTATGGGAGGTTTACAAACTTGCACATCAGTGCAGCCTAGTCTCAGAGTGACTCTCTCCACCCAGTAATATAGCTGGGTAATAATCAAGGACAAAAGTTCATAAAACTGCGTGATACTGAGATAGATAATAATTACTAAAATTAAAAGGCAGTATAATGCCAAACAAATATATAACTAAGGACCACTGACGTTTCGGGCTTTCCCCTTCTTCAGTGGTTTAACGATGACAAATTTCAGTGTCATTTTCATCGTTAAACCACTGAAGAAGGGTAAAACCCAACTGAAGAAGGGTAAAGCCCAAAACATTTGGTCATTAGTTATAATTGTTTTGGCAATATACTACCTTTTAATTCCACTAACCATTATGTTAACGGGTTCCGGCGAACTGTTAGGGAAAACTGATAAAACGCTGGGGGTATCCTGGGATACCCCAGGATATACCCCAGGGCCCGGTTGTTCGAAAGACGGGTTAAACTAACACTGGGTTAGGGCTAGCCGGAGGTTAAATTTTTTAACCGTGAGTTTGTTATCCCGTGGTGGGTTTGTTATCCCGTGGTTAAAATCGCGTTGTTCGAAGCACGGTTAGCAGGCCGGTTAGTTAACCTCGGGTTAGCGTGACTAATGCGCGGATAGCATCCCATAATATCCTGTTCTCGTACATAAATTAAAAATGGCTTCCTTGAAGGAGAAAAACAAAAGTGCGTCATAATAATAACCATTTTGACGGATAAAATTGACGAAAGTCTTTATGTGCTACAAAGTATATTAACTGACAGTATCACAAATCACAAGAAAGCCGATATTTGACGGGAAATCACTGCAACAGTCAATGCTATCGGCGTTCATGTCCGAAGCTTGGAAAAATGGAAAAGTCGCATTCCTCAGAAAGAAAGAGTTTTCCGTTTTTAAAAAGTCAATGAAGAAAACTAGTCGAGGTTCTGCTCCGAAGATCCCATCTGCTGCAGTAGCAACACGAGGTTAGCGTTAACCTACCTTTGAAAAACAGAACTAACCTGCGGACAAAATTTAACCCAAGGTTTAGTCAATTCAACCCGAGATTGGGCCGGGCCCAGGAGTATCCTGGGATACCTCAGGTAGCGTGGGAGTAGCGATACTTCTAGTACGGAATTCTGGATAAGCTCCGGTAGTGTGTGGGCCAGTTTGGCCTGAGTGTGGCTTTACCTGAAAAAACTAAAATAGCATTTGCATTTACCTCTCATCCAAAATTACCGGAATGCTTGCCTAAATGATATAAATTGCCTGTATTTTTCTCTTGTATAAAAAAACTGTTACCTTTAACATTATTATGGTACTTAGTAGCTATGATATAATAACGAAATATATTTTGGCGGTCTTAATTATGAAAATAATGAGCATGGTTTCAATCGATGGTAAATGTCAAAATCCTCTCCAAAGGTAATTCTAACGCACACCAGACACGTAAATGTACAACTTTATTGTGAGGTAGATGTTTAAATCAGTCAAGTGACACGAGCTATATTAACTGGTACCCTGCGAGACAGAGATTGACTTCTCTTTCGGCGCGCGCGCGATGAGAAGGAACCTCTGCACACAACCGCACGATCCTTTGATCTAGCCGCGTCCCAAATCTGGGATGAATAAATTAACAAAATACTGGTTTTTAACCGGTTAAAACTCGTCAAAACCTAGAAGTGCACGCGCTTGCACGCGCTTCATCACGCGTACGGGCCACTTGTATGGGTCAGTACAAAATTTTCCTTTCACACTGACTGCTTCAAACTCGCTGAATAAGCAGAAACAATAATCATCTATTGAAAAAAAAATTATACTAACTGAACTAACCATTTTCCTAAGAAATTACCGGGAAAATTGCCAACAGATGTAAAGAAATTCAAAAACTTACGCGTACAATTAGCGCGTGCGTGCTGAGCGCGAGTACCTATACTGACGTAGTTCGCGCATGCACGATAGGAAATCGAGCGGTTATGTGCTGAGGTTCCTTCTCATCGCGCGCGAAAAGAGAAGTGAATCTCTGTCTCGCAGGGTAATTAACTGGCTGCCTGGCATTTTTAACTTCAAGGTTATTTCGGGTAGCCAGTACCCCTATTATTTTTTTCTGTTCAATTGTTGTAAATACTTTTAGTAGCCTGTGGGGTAAAATAAAGTTTGTTGTTGTTGTTGAGCTACTCGGAAAACTCTCAACAGGAGTCCAACCTATGGCCTTCCGTACACCGGTTGGACGTTCTAGGCAAATAGGTTCAAATGTGGCAGACTTCCCGCATACAGTACTGCTAGGATTACTGAGACTTGGCTGACGAGTGACGATGTGTGGAAATTTTTGATGATATATCAGTAATCTTGGTAGAAATATAGCAACGAATACAAATATGGCCGGGATACAATTTTGCTGCCTCAAATTCTAGAAAAGTCTACCATAAATCTAGCTTGTTTATCATGTTGGCATTGGGCCATGCACTGAATCTTTATTGAAATAATTGATCTGAAAAAAATATTGAAAATGTTTTGACTCTGTCTTCACCTACCTTGAAACACAACGCAACGTGGTGCTTGGGAACGATCCTTCCGTTTCTACTAAAAATCTTAAAATCTTCCCAAAACACACCTAAATGGCTGCTAAACCCTTTTGCAATGTTTTGCTCCTAAAGTGTCAGGATGGATGTTTCTGCTTCACTACAGGACACGATAGATACTGTTATTGTGCGAGGCTTTTGAACATTTTCTACCATTTTCCTGGAGAACATGTACATACATTCAATATTTGTGACATTACGACTGTCCTTAAAATAGAGATATTCTGGACTGGTGAAAGTGGAACACTTTTTCTTTGGGTTTTGGATTGTATGATTTCATCTTTATTTACACTACGTTGGTTGAATAGCTTCTGGTTGTGAACGCTAATAATTGTGTTGTTCCATGTCTTGACGTATTAACTCAGTGATTATAAGCTAAATACAGCTACACCTTTTTCACATGTGTTACTTTTAGTGCTTTATCATGTAAATTGTTTCCAATAGAAAAAAAAAGTTTCACTGGCTTGGTTGCCAGCCATCAAAATATGTCTTAAGGCTGATATAGTGACAATACAACTTTTAATAGATAACAAAGGAAGCAACAGAAGACTTTGTCAATCTAAACACTTAATTGGGAAATCAGTGTTACATTTTCGATATCAATACATCATGCAGTCATATTAACATGAGTTTACCCTTTTATGCAGATCAGCCAGATCTGGTCGCTATGGTAACTAACACAACTGGGAACAAAGACTGTTCTGATTTGTGGGTGAATTTCACTTGCATCTCATCTGAAGCCAATCCACCAGTTTATAACTATCTGTTCTTCGAGGATGAAAAAGGATTGAGTTTTAGCAAGAGTGGAACATGGATAGAGAATATTTCAAGAGGAGGAATAGTCATTTACCATTGTGTGACATATCAACTTGCAGGAAACGTAACAAGCAGAAACAATATTACTCTGACTGTGAATGGTACGTTATAGTAATGGAAAGATAAATTAAGTCATTTAAGTGGTCTTTGCAAGTTTTCTGTACCAACGCAAATTCATTTTCATTACTTCTGAAAAAATGGCGAAGTGAGCTTTAAATGATCTCTACTACTTTTTGTGGAATTTTCGACCGGCAGATTTTTTGAATGACATCAAAAGACTCTCCACTCTGAAAGGGTGGCAGGATTGAATGCAAGTTTTAATTAACCCCATAAAGTAATAATTATTAAAACAACAATATAACAACAATTATTGTTGTTAATTCATTGGTGAAGAATGGTTTCAAAACTCACAGAGCTCTGAAATGAATTGGGAATTTATGCCTTTGCGCCAGTCCGGCTTACATGTTCATTTGTATTTCTTGTTTTGAAAACGTTTAAACTAAAATGAACCTTTTTACATTATTTTCTTCCAGTTCCACTATCTATGAAACAAGTGGAAAATAAGTTACTTGTTAAGAAAGAAGGTGACAGTGTTGAAGTGTACTGTAACGTGACTGGCATTCCTGAACCAACTGTTATCTGGAGACACATCAAAACTGGTTACCCTATTGAAGGAAAGTTATTAAGCATCACTAACATCAGCAGAGCTCAAGCTGGAGAATACAGGTGCACTGCAAACAACACTTGTGGAGAGGAATCTACAGTGGTGGACATTGATGTGCAGCGTAAGAAAATTATTACATTCACTGTTTACTAACTTCAATTAGCTGAAGAAGTATGGGTATAACTGTTTAAAACTTCTCCCCTAACGTATAGCTTTTATTAGTTATGCCGTAGACTTGATAGGTACACTTAACAGGTATATGTATATTACTGTGCAGTTCCAGAAAGGAGGGTTAAATGTAATAGTTATATGTGGTTTTCTGTACCACAGTAGCAAACATTGCTAAAAAATCACCACTGCATAAATACAAAATTTGTCAATGTTTCAATGTTTCTTTAATAAGGTGCATCTCAAAAGTTTCCCTAGCTTTTTTATTCATTTCATTGTTAATGTTCTCTTACTGGTTATCACTTTCATGTACATTATAAAATGTATGCTTCTAAGGGCCTCCGCAGACTAGAGAGATAGTTGCCAAAATATGTTTGTTATCGACAACTAGCTTTACACACTGGCTTTTTTGTTATCGACAACTTTTTATGATTGACATCTAAATAGTTGTCGACAACTATCTCTCTAGTCTGTGGAGGCCCTAAAGTGCACCTGTACTGTTAACAAGTTTAATCTTTCGGCTACAAACTGTATTAAAGGTATGTCTACAAGCAGGTGGCTTACCAGGCCAGCGCCTAACTGCCATTTCCATAGCATTATGGCTGTTATGCTAGTCCATCGCAAGTAACCCTCCAGGATTTTTATCAGGTTGCCCAGAAAATTCCCTGAACATTTGCCGGTTCCCATATTAAATTCCTGGTTAGAGAAAGGCACTTGAAGTGTCTTGCACAACTGACAATTACCCCAGCCAACACTCGAAACTGGACCGCTCGATCCAGCCGTTCATCCAACCTTCCAACACGCCAACAATAAGCCAACGGCATCTCCTACACAACTGCATGCTTCATCAATGTTATCTTTAGTTCAGTTCAACTGCTCAATTCTACTGTGCTATTTGTCACTAGACCTACTGAAAACATGTTAAGCCTAATCATCAATGAAACATGTTTCCCTATGAAAAGTGTTCACATCAGTTTGTGCATTGCATGAATCATGATCAAAACCTTAAAAAAATGATCAAAACATGTTTATTCCGAGCATGATTGCAAGTACTTCACAAGGTAAATTTGCAGTTTCGATGCAAGACAGACCAAGCATATATTAATAGTGGTGGTCAAAGGCAGAAAGGAAGTGCCCAAAGTGCTTGGCAAGTCAGAGTAAACAGAATTAGCGCAACAGCAGGTTCAAGCTCCATTTTCCTTTTTAACATGTTTACATATTTCAGCAGGCGTGAACACAGCATTAGTATGACGAATCTGTAATTATACCGCCATGTGACGAATCTGTAATTATACTGTCATGTACATTGAACCATTCTTCTTTTAGAACTGGTTAGGGATTTATTTTATATTTGAGGAAAATCCAAATGGAAGTGTATAGAGGAGAGAGTGGGGTGTCCTAAGTGAAACTCCTTCTGTGGTGGGTGTATGGATATTTTCTAGCCGAACCATGTTACATTAGATGCCATTCTATTTTTAATTAGCTTTCTAAATTATGCTGTATTAATAATGACATACAATATGTTTAATGTAGAAGAAGAAATATGCCAGATCATCAGTTTATCTCTAGAATGACACGCTCTTTCTAGGCAATAAATTAAAGTTTGTTGACAGAAAACATAATTAATTGTCTTTTTCTGTTTATTGCAGATCAACCTAAAAATGGCCGTCTAAGTACAAACATAACCAGCAACAAAGTCTGTACAGGAATGATTATAAACTTTACGTGCACTGCTGAGGCTAACCCACCAGTACACACTTATTTGTTGTATTTAAATGATACTGTGGTCAAGGATATGGGAAGTTTTGAAACATGTATAAAGGCAATGTATACTGCTGGTAAGTTTTTCTTCAGATGCGAGGCTAACAATTCTGTTCAAGGGACTGGAAGAAGCTGTGATACTATCTTGACTATTGGTGGTGAGCTTGTATAAATATTTTGCAATTTTATACTTACTAATAATATATTTCAAGTATCAAGTGAGGAATCTAGTAAATATAATGTAATTCTTGTTGAATACAGTTGCGTTAATGTTCTTACATATACTTGAAATTTGCTTTTCTTCCCTATTTTTTGACGGACTTCAAGAACTTTTAAAAAGACCATTAAATGGAAAACGAATCTTGATATTACTGCATCAACTTGTTTCTCAATCAGCGTATTCTGAAACATTTTTTATGCCACTTATAAGCCCCCCCCGGATATAGAGCCCTCCTTATAAGCCCACTCCAAACCCCCTTACGAAGTTGTATAAGCCCAGTGCTTAGAACCAGGGTTTTATGGTATGTCATGATCTGTAGTATTTGTAAATAATTTAGTTACGTGATTTGTTTTTTTTCAGTTCCAGCATCTGTGGAACAGACAGAAAATAAAATTGTTAAGACGGAAGGTGACAATGTTGAAGTG
The DNA here is from genome assembly GCA_029204205.1 of Desmophyllum pertusum. Classification (NCBI taxonomy): domain Eukaryota; kingdom Metazoa; phylum Cnidaria; class Anthozoa; order Scleractinia; family Caryophylliidae; genus Desmophyllum; species Desmophyllum pertusum. Next base: position 2,986,775 of record MU825400.1, read on the forward strand.
TACTGTAACGTGACTGGCATTCCTGATCCAACTGTTACCTGGACAAAAGTTAAGTCTGGTGAACTCATTGAGGGAACGTTATTAAACATCACTAACATCACCAGAGCTCAAGCTGAAGAATACAGGTGCATTGCAAACAACACTTGTGGAAATGAATCTACAGTGGTGGACATTGATGTACAATGTAAGAAAAATTAATAGTGAGATCTTTATTAACGAATACTTACAAAGTTGTTATTGTAAGATTATTTTAAGAAGGAGCACTTCACAAATAGACATTCACAAATGTTGAAGTTATGGGTTGAGTTTCTTGTCAACTGTATGCTTAACTGACACTGACGCTTGGCTCAAAGTGGTTTGATTTGATGATGTCATGTTCCTAACAGAGAATATGCCTTTCATTTACAATGAGAACTTAGTAAGTCACGAGGAACATATTAGCAAAATTGTGTTCATGAAAGCAGTAAGTTATAGTAAGTCGAATTCATTCATGGCAGTTGGGAAATTTCCCTTAACAAGCCATATATTAACATTGTAAGTGCCCCGATATAATGTCAACATACAACTTTTCCTTTGTAATGTTGATAAATTTGGTGTGTGGGCTTATACGAAGTATCATCATCATCTATCCTATCAGTGCCTAGGTGGTACACAGGTCTTCGAAGTATAAGTCCCACATATTGCTATTGTTAAAAAGAAATGTGTAAACAATAACATATTTCAGTGTGTAACAATAACATTCTACTCGGCCAAAGACATGGCAGGTTTCCAATTGACGAATTTTAGCATTTTTGATTTTCAAGCTTGTTTCGTGGGTAATACTTGGTACGCAGCCATAATTTTTGCCATCGGAAATTATTTAACCATTCTAGTTCAACAAGACGTTAATTTGTGTAGCCGATGATGTGCAGTTATTTACTGCACATTCGGTTAGTTATAGACATCGCTTGTCAAATTTAATTGATGTAAAAAAGTTAATCGGTTAACCCCTTTTGAATTTTTTCGCTTCCGATTGTTTTGTGTGATTGACCTTTCGTGTTTAGTTTCATATCATTTTTTCTTCTCATTGGTTCCAGATTGTTCCATTATTACACTCTAAGACTTACATTCACGCTCACGCCATAGCATAGGGGGTTGGCTTACTTTTATGTTTAAGCCCACATGCATGTACACCAACAATCAACTATTCACAACTCGCAACAGAGGATCAGTGAAACAATCGTTTCAACATGATCACCCTTTTCTACAGATAAACCAGATATGGTCACTTTGGCAACTAACACAACTGAGAACAAAGATTGTTCTGAACTGTGGGTGAATTTCACTTGCATCTCATCTGAAGCCAATCCACCAGTTTATAACTATCTGCTCTTCGAGGATGAAAAAGGATTGAGTTTTAGCAAGAGTGGAACATGGATAGAGAAGATTTCAAGAGGAGGAACAATTATTTACAATTGTGTGGCTTATCAACTTAAGGGAAACATAACCAGCACAAACAATGTCACTCTGACTGCGAATGGTAAGTTTTAGTAATGGCAAGACAAACTAGCAACACTTAGTGTATATAGTAGATAGCAGACGGAAGAGTTGCCTTCGCCTTCCAGCTTACAGGTACATGTCTCACATATTTCGAAAACCTGACAGCTAAAGTAACGTTCACCTATTATTTTGTTCCAGTTCCACTATCTACATGTATATGGAAAAGGAAGAAAATAAAATTGTTAAGAAGGAAGGTGAAAATGTTGAAGTGTACTGTGACGTGACTGGCATTCCTGAACCAACTGTTATCTGGAAAAAAGTCACATCTGATGTCGTCACTGAGGGAAAGTTATTAAGCATCACTAACATCACCAGAGCTCAAGCTGGAGAATACAGGTGCACTGCAGACAACACATGAATCTACAGTGGCAGACATTGATGTGCAGTGTAAGAACATATATTTTTTTTAAATATGCGGCCATTATTAAGGTTAAATAACTTCAATTAACTGGATAAGTGTTTTAGTTTCATCCTGTAATTTTTAGTTGTCAGCGGTTGTCACTAGACGTCAGGTTGATAGTTTCATTCTGTTTAATGCCTATATATCACCTACGAATGTTTAATTATGTTGACTTCTGTTGGGAGAACTCGAACTCGGGTAGCTTGTATCACTGGAATAAAGCTGTGGAACAGCATCCCTATTAATGACTGATTAATATATTTTTCATGTTATGCCAATTGGAATACATGGTTGGTGTGATATGTTAAATTCTGGAAGCTGTAGGGTTTTTTCCAGTATACGACTAGTTGATCATTAAAACACAGTTATGTATACAAGTCATGTACAGTAGAGTCCCGCTATCTCGAACTCTCAAGGGGAACGGAAACTTGTTCGAGATAGCGAGGGTCGTGTCAAATTTAGTACAGTACGAAAATCATTGACCTGTCAGTGCTCGCAGAGTCTGCCATGAAGGTCTCTTTATACACTATTAGCAATCAACACTGTTTACATATATGAGTGCATGGCGAATACAGTAATGACTGTACTGTTTAGTGGAACTGTATAATGTATGTCAGTTTTGGACACCGTGGGATACTCCTTTTGGCGAACATAATTATTGTATTTGACCTTAACTGTGTCCTTTATATCATTTAAGCTGAGCGAATTGAATCTAAACTACAACTGACACTCAACTCTCCTACGCTTCTCGTGTTCCACGTGTACTCCCTCGTTCCGCTTGACTGCTCTTACGTGTTAGGTCACGTGACGGACACTACAATAATAAATTACAAGACAAAATTATTTATAATTATGTCCTGTTGTCATTCATTTAACATCAAAATTACTACAGTTCGAGTTAAGAGGTGTTAATTTAGATTACGGGAAGTCACACTTTGTTCGAGATAGCGGGAGATTCGAGATAGCCGGGGTTCGAGATAGCGGGAGTCTACTGTATGTAGAATAAGATGCTAAGTTGCATGGCAGCCATGTGAGTGTATGTACTGAAAGAAGAATTGCATACACTGAATGATAGACTGACATTGGTTTTCATGGAATAAAGGTTGTTGATTTAAATTGTTCTTTTATATTGCTTTTGCAGACAAACCTGAAAATTTCCGTCTAAGCACAAACATAACAAGCAACAAAGTCTGTACAGGAATTATTATAAACTTTACCTGCTTTGCTGAAGCTAATCCACCAATACACACTTATTTATTGTATGAAAATGATACCGTGATTAAGGATATGGGAAAAGTAGGAACAGTGATAAAGACAATGTATACTGCTGGTCAGTTTGTCTTCAGATGCAAGGCTAACAATTCTGTCCAAGGGACTGGAAGAAGCAGTGATACTATCTTGACTGTTGATGGTGAGCTTCCATAAAATAAATTCATTACCATAACTTGTGAAATTGCATTATAGTTATAGTGGTAGAGAGTTGATATCAGTAATGTGCATGCACGTAACAAAAGACAATGTTAATTTAAAATATTAATATGGAAGGTGTAGGCACTACTTAAGTTTCTGCATTTTTGACATTGAGAAAACAAATATCATTAATATGCACTCTATTATAATTAATGATATAAATATATAAAAAAAGGTTTGACAATGACTAAGAAACGTTGAAAAAACGAACCATAAAATACTTTTGAAAGTTATCAAAACCCTGAACCATTCTTTCCCAATACCAAACGATAGAATTGCAAAATAAGATACCATGGACGTGGTTTGCAAGATACGTTTATTCTGGGCAAACTGGAAGAGCGATCCACACCAGAGTATCTGAACACTAAAGAGCAGTTCGCACCTTTGAATTGAATTCAAAGGTTGCGCAGCATATACAGCAGCACGATCACAACATTCACAATGTTGAAATAACTGGCAGAGCTAGTACAGTGTATTTCTCATAAAAAAAACTGCTTCTCGAAGTGTAGTATTTATTGCCAAAGGGACACTAACCCAGGAAATTAACACAAATATTCCTAATATTTACATTCCCCACATCTCTCACGCTTTCTCGTATTTACATAATTTTGGAGATTTACATTTTTACTGTTACTGAGAGTTTTCACTCCATCAGAAACCGACGAAGATCGACGTTTTCCGATTTTATGGTGATTTTTTAAACAAATTATTTCTTAATGTTTGTTACCTAGTGTCAAACCTTTTTATATACTTCTATTATGAATATACCTGGATGAAGTTTTAGTATTTTTCGATTACACTCTAATTGTTTTAAGATGATAATTGTAGTTGTATTAATTTGGTCAGACAATGGAATTGCATCAATTTTCCATTTTTCCTATCTATTAGAATGGATAAGTATTCAACATTTTTTTATTCTTCATTGAATAGCACACAAGTATGATTTCGACATTTTCATTTAATATATAGGTACAATTAACGTTCTAACACGTTCTAAGGCTAAAGGTAAAGTTTCTTCCAATACTAGGGATCAGAGGAGCCAGAACCTGGGGTTCTTGAATTTTTCAAAGATGTCTCTTAATCATATCATGTGACTTTCAAACCTTGTACTACAATATGTAGCTAATCGAGTCTTCTTTGCCATGACCCTTATAGCTTGTGTGTCACCAAGTCTTTCAGATAAAGTAGCATGTTATATGAATTCATTTTCCAGCCCCAGCATCTGTGGAACAGGCAGAAGATAAAATCGTCAAGGAAGGTGACAATGTTGAAATTTATTGTAATGCGACTGGCATTCCTGATCCAACTGTTACCTGGAAAAACGTCAAGTCTGGTAACCTCACTGAGAGAAATTGGTTAAACATCACTAACATCACCAGAGCTCAAGCTGGAGAATACAGGTGCACTGCAAACAACACTTGTGGAGAGGCATCTACAGTGGTGGACATTGATGTGCAGTGTAAGAAAATAATTATGTATTTTTGTGTGTGTGATTCGTGGTGCAAATACTATTATAATATAATAATAATAGCATTTATATTGCGCAAATTCCATAAAAATGTAAATGCGAATAACAAAGCTAAAATTACAATTAAAATAGCGATTGAACTTCTCTCATTGCACTTTACGTTACTATTTCTGTAGTAGCCAACTATGTCACAAACAGAAGCAAAAAAATAATCCAAAATAAATACACAATCCAACTGAACATAGCAGCCAGATAACATTAACAGCCTTTGTTAACACTGAGAGTGGCAAGAAAAGGAATGCCCAGTTGGAGGTATTGAACACGAATTTGTATTAGTATTTGTGTTTTTCAAATTTAACATATTTTTGGCATGCTGCCTTTGCAAATGTATACTTGCCACATTGCGTACTTAAATCCGAATCTAATAATTTTGATGTTACTTTGTGTAACGACTGTGATGGAACAACCTCAACTGCACAAAGTGAAGACTGGAAAAGCTGTGGGCCTTTACAATTTAGTCAAGAATTCTGGCTTTTGGTTAGACATGAATATTATTCCTCAATGCCGCAGCAACAACGAAAAACTGAACAAACGCGGCCTGTGTTTACATCAGAGGATGTCAGGTTTATGTAACGATTTTCATTTTTTCTTCATAGCTACTGAAGAATGCAAATGCTCATGCAATGACGTCATGTTGGCAGCGATCATTGGAGTTCTTGTGTTGATAATCATTGTTCTCATTATTTACATCGTTTGGCTGCGCAAGAAAGGTAAAATATTATTAGTACTCTTTAGAGGTTTTATTGTGCTGCTGCTGTTTCTCATGAGTTAATACTGTCCTTTGAATCTTGATCACGTTATTTCTTGTTTCCTTAGGAACTACAAGAGTACAGAGGTATGTTTTAGCTCTACTGGGGGCCTGGGGATGAGATTTAGACTCAATGATTTTAAGATCCTATAGAGATTTTTATCAATATGTTTTGGTGTTTAGTGGAAATGATTATTCATTTGATTATTGATGATGAGGAAGAGGTCGTTTCCTTTTCACCCCTCCGGCATTAGTATTTTACAGATGTATAGATAATAATGTACTATTCGCATGCGCATTGAGCCGTACCCACCTTCAATCGCTGAATCGCGTTGCAATCATTCGTGTTTTATTGCATAATATGGCTGTCAGCTTTTGAAAATTGTAGATAAAGTAGTCTATAACGTTAATGTTAATATTTGTTTTCCTCTGTAGAGGCTGATCAACATGAAAATGTACGACAAACAGTTATATGCAAACGTCGAGGACTTGGTTGTGTAAACGAGCAAAAGTACCATCAATGTCCAAGCCAATCCATATTAATTTTGTTATTCGCTTTCATAATGTAGAACTTAGTTGGTTAATCCTTTAACACCCAAGTGCACATTTCGGCGACTATTGGTGGAATACGCACGTCATAAGATTTCTGTGACATGCACCTGTCAGATGCGATGACACAAAGGATAATCTTTGCAAGCCTGCCTGAATTAAATTTAGCCAGGGTTTAAGTAGGAAAAGCCCCGCGTTTATTATTTGTTGTAAAATCAGTGTCATGTTCAGCTAGCACACCTTCCATTCACATATTAAAATTGTGAGCAAGGTTTGTTTAAAAGTTTGAAAAAGTTAGAGGTGCACGTCGCCCTCGAGAGGACGAATGAACCAACACATGGGACAAATAATATTGGAAAGGACTTTTTGAATGTAAATCACTCGCCTAGCGGCTCGTGATTTACAAGCTTTTCTTGTGTTCTCACAACATCCCGCGTGGGTTTATTGCGCCGGTAAACCCATAGAAAGTGCGATTTATCTGTAGGCCATACTAGTAGTAAGGTTAGGAAGTGCGGGCGGTGTGTCGGGTATTATATTTTCAATTGACTTTGATTTATGAAACCACTGGGTTGCCATCATGGCTTTATTATTGACTGCTATGTAACTATGTTGGGGTGTTAACTTCAAATTCCGTTTGATACATTTATATTTATTTTATGTGGCAAGCGGAAAGATATCGTGTCATAATAAAATCTGAGAGATCAATTATTTAGCGTACGGACAATATACTGAGTGTTCCAGCACGCTTACTTTAACAACAGATTATATTTAGTTATGTAGTCAAATTTATAGTCACGTTCCAATAAACTTTACTACAGCATTATTTTGTTTATTTGCAACCTTTCAGCTTTTGTTGTTTAATCTACACAACGTAAAAATATGAAAGACAGCTTTAAAAATTTAAAACATTTCTTCGAAGTCTATGGCCCCGTTCAGAACTGACTGAACATAGCTTTTCGTTGGTGCCCGCGCAAAAACCGTGCCCACGGGCACTACCTCCAGAGGTAGTACTCGGGCACCGTTCCCGGGCACTTGTCGGAACAGGCTTTCGTCAGTTCCCGCGCCTGTGTGAGCGGTTCCCGCGCTTTTTTACTTTTCTCCCATGCTTCCCTGCGATCCAAAACACCAAAATGGCGGCAGGCGCTAAATGGACAATGAAAGAAATCATCGCTTTACTGGATGCGTACAGCAAGAACAAACGTCCATATTCTCCGAACATTTTCGGGATGTCACTGCGATAAATCGATGCAGTTTGTATCTTGATTCAAAACATATTGTTGCTATTGTATCACTTAAAACCAGTTGATCTTGTAGCTCTTGAACAGCTGTTGAGCTGGCTGTTGAGCTATTATAGAAGAAAACAATCACCAGAAGGAAGCAGGCCGCTAAACATGTACACATTTGAAGACAGTAAACAATAACACACGAATTGCACATGGCGAACAGTGTCGTGAACCATAAACAAATATTTGGGCACCAAGCCTCCTGCTGGAGTGTGAACATCCTCGTTCCATGGCACTGGGGTGTCTGAACAACGTCCATTTTAGGCTATGTTCACACTTGGTGCCCGAGCACTAGTGCCTGGGCACCGGCACAAAATGGTGGGTTTTCCCTATTCCCTACAGTAACAACTAAAGAAAACGGTCACACAACTTTACACTGGTAAATAGGGAACTGACTGCTGCACTGGATTAGCCCAGCTGTTAGCTGTTTGCGAGCGACAGACCCGTTTATTGTGAGAAACCAACACATACATCTTATCTAGTTGACAATTCCGTGCCTGCTGCACGCCAGGAAAACCCTTTTTGGAGGAAACCTGATCCCTCCCGAATGCAGAGCCAGGCACGTACCCTAACAATCCTGAGGGAGAAGGATTGCAAAACGTAAACTATAAGCTACTGTTCTGGAGACAAACCTACTAACAATTCATATTCTAATAAAATACGTAATAAATGACAATGATCGTAACGCTTGTCCTGCTACCTGAAAAAGTAAAAATAAAACGAAACTTTAGCGAAAAGAAAACCGCATGGCAGCGATGTCAGCCTAGAATGATTCACTCAGTAAAACCTCGCCCTTGCATCGCCATCTCGTCACCATGGTAACTATCACAACGTCAACGTGAAAACAGCGATTTGCTACTACAGTTGAACCTCTCTACAACGGCCACCTTGGGGCCGAAATAACTGGCCGTTGTAGAGAGGTGGCCGTTGTAGGGAGGTTTGAATCGGTATCGGTGTACGGTTGGGACGAAAAATCCTGGCCGTTGTAGAGAGGTGGCCGTTAGTGGAGGTTTGACTGTATTCTTCGAACCGTAGCAAATAATACGTTTTCCCTATTCCCTACAATAATAACTAAAGAAAACAGTCACACAACTTTGCACTGGTAAATAGGGAACTGACTGCTGCACTGGATTAGAAAACAAAGAACGGGAATGCAAATGTGGAAATTTCATATCCTGAGAAATTTTGAAAGAAGCAAACGATTTTCGATGGAATCCTCTGCGTAACTATCCTTTGCTGACTCAGACCGCCATCTGCCATGACGTTTCCAACATCGGTCAGAAACTTGCGCATTCGCTGCTACGGTGGCGCCCCCTGATCTAAATGAATGTAAGCTAATATTAGTTGTTTCTGGTACAAACTCCTTAAGAAGGCCCAAGATAGATTCCCTTGCTCTAGTGTAACTGAGAGGTTTTACCTTTTGAATGAGTTTGTAGCCAGACTTGATCTTAACTACGGGTTTAAACAAATAATCCGAATTTGCACTACATACGTCGATGCTTGCCAAGGACATATACTTTTCATTTCAAGATTCACGACAGGACAAGTCACCTTGTCTGATCTATTAATCACTACTTCGTTGCCTTTTCTATACTGATCCGTCTTACTCTTTGTGGCTTTGATAGATGTCGCCGATACTGATATCTCTGATAGTAAGAGCTCAGTGAAATTTCGCTAAATCAAAAAAACCCTGCAAATAATAACAATGCCATCGAACTATCCCTGCGTATAGGTATTAAAACTCACTACTATGCTCATACTTAATACAACACGCGATAAGTGCTCCCTTAGAAATGGGTGATTTCTTTACAACAGGTTTGGCATTTTGCCGTTTGGCTCCCTCGATAATATTTTTAACAAACGGACTGTTCATGGGATTGGGAGCGCCAGAAATATTATGAACCCATTTCAAAGCACAATAACTGGTTTCTATCACAAAAGCTGAAACATGACTATCAGACAAATGGAAAAAATACAGAGCAACGTCGACAACGGTAACCGGGAACACATTAACTAAATATTTCTCGTTAGCGAAATTAATCCACCGATTTAAGGAATTAGTATAATTAACTACAGTTCCTGTGGCCTTTGCCGCAAGGACAGTTTTCTTTAACACTTCAAACAAACGTGGGGATCCGTTGGATTCAGCTCGCTCTTTTATCTCCTTCCAAAAACCTTGGCTGAAGATGTTTAGACCTATATGTGATTTATCCGCACATTCTTCCTACACTAACAGGCTATGTGGAGCCACCTGTGGGCGGGATGAGCCATCTGTAGACAATTCCTGATACGCCACCAGTGGGCTTGTTACTATATATTACCACCTGTGGGTAGCAATTGCATAAAAATGCTTTGTTTGACCCTATGCACAGATGCTGCATAGTCCTTTAGTTGACATGCAAAACCCCCTATTGCTGATTCTGGTGCGAGGGGACTGCCAGTTTATGTACACCGCTACAAGTTTAAACTTGAGCGGTTCGCCATTGAACATGGAATTAACGCACTTAGCGAGATGCACCCCATCTGAGCATACACATGGCCAAAAGACGGCTCCTTTCCACCGAGGTAAAATTAAAGCCTCTTTTGCTTTGCAAATCTGAAAATTTCGCCACACCCTAATGATTTGGCTTGGTGGGGGTACTACCCAGTTGTTTTCGCCCAGCCAATTTTGAGCAAAAGCATCAACGCCTTCACAACTGGGGTTCCAAAAACGTGAATTGAATCTACTACATTTGGTGTTGTACCAAGTGGCGAACCGATCCATAGTAAAAGTACCCCAGAGTGTGTTTATCCAGTGAAATACATGAGGGTGTATTCCCCAATCGTCCACATCGGTGAGTTTGATGAGATAATCAGCTAACTGATTCTCCTCTCGTGGGACCCGAACAGGGATAATGGCAACATTGTGCTTGCCGCACAGGTTTACAATGTTCTCGGCAACTGTTTGCAAATCTGGTTTCATGCCTCCTCTATCGATAATGCGTACTATGTTTTGATTATCCGTATGCCATTGTACCTTGTGTCCCTGCTACTTCCGATAGACAGTAACATGTTGTGTACAGCTTTACGTTCTCGCCAGGTGGAACTCTTAGCTTTTTTTTTTTTCCTGGCAGAATAACTGCTGCTTTGTTGATACTATGTAACCACCGTATCCCTGTTCTGATGCGTCTGAATAAACAACAGAATCGAAAACGTGAGGCTCGTCAAACAAGTTCTTACCATTTAAGTGACTCACATTTCTGTCCCAAAAATTAAGTTCTTCCATCAACTTTTGAGAAAACGGTACAATTGAATCCCATGATCCCCTATCGCATAATACATGTCTCTGGTGCATAAATAAACCCTCGAGCCAATGGCCTTTGACATGTATATTATACGGCCAGCAAACTGTGCCAATTGTTTAGCAGAAACTCTGTGAGGGTTGGCCAGGATAACTGAGAGTGATTCCTTAAGATTTGTAACCCTAGTTTCTGTTACATATAACCGGTTCTCTGTCATATCCAGGAACATGCAAACTTTCTTACCTGAACTTCTACAATGACTCACTACAGGTTTAAGAAGTTTGGCATTGTTGGGCAATACAAACGTCTTCACATTTGAATTTGTATTTGAAAAGATGTGGATTTACGTGTCGTAAATCCAAAACCAAACGCTTTTTCCCGTCATTTCGAGTTGACACGGTCAGGGGATTAACTACCCATGGGTAGTGGTCAACAATAGATATGCGCTGACTTGTCAACAGGTCATCGAGTGCTTCTGTTACAAAATTACGATTGTCTAAAGCGGACTTATTATTTCGTAAGATAACTGATTCGGGAATTGTCATCAATGGTAACTTGTAACCCTCCCTGATTACGCTTAAGACCTGTTCAGTTGGCTCTATTGACTCCCAGGCGTGAAGGTTCCGTTTAAGCCTCCCTCGGACGCCGTCGTGCGTATCGTCGCTCTCCATAAAATTCCCTTTCTCGATCAATATTGCATCATCTGACTCGCACGAATCGTCCTTACTACAATCAGTTATATCGCAAACATCATGCGAGTTCTCTAACGCAAATTCACTACCACTCAAGTTTAAATCTATCAAACAATTACTTAACTTCTTTCCTTCACGTGCCTGTGCAACTGCCAGCAATGGACATTCGTTTCGCCAATGGCCTATCTTTCCACAGCTGAAACAAGTTCCACTCCTCTTGAATTGCCTGGTAAAACCAGGTCCTCTTATTTATTTGCGGGTAGTTCAGGGGTTTAAACTCATATACGCGACTTTAAATATAAATTAGAGTAGCTTTCTTTGCGGACTCGACAGCAGCTTGAAATTTCCCTCGTAAACGCAGCGGTTGCTGAGCGCCAAAGGCAAGTATGCGTGTCTTCGTAATCTTTTTATTTTCAGATGTCTTTTGCAGAATGGTCTCATGAGTTCAATTATCCGCCCCTTATCTGTCTATGATTAATATTGATTCCTAATAATTATTATTCCTATATGGAATAATGTCAATCCCTCAAATCACTACACACAAAGTGAAGAGAATCGTGTAATTTTACTATCCCCTCTCCCCCTACGAATCGACCTTTTAGTTTGCCGCCCAATCTTGCTGACAGATCTTGATATGCTCACTAATCGGTTAACAAAGAATGTCTGGAATGCGGGAATCGAGTGAGGGAGTGCCAGCGAGTAGTCCACAATGTTCCACGAAAATAATGATAAAAAATTCCCAATTCCATTTTTGGAAAATATAGAAAAACACCTCGTACGGCATGGCCCTGGGAGTGAAAGAGCTAACTGAACACAAATGGTGGTCTTCAGACGCCCTACCCTTAAGCCCTTCCAGCTTCTGTTCTTTCTCCGTGGCTATCACTAATGAGGCGAAATGAATTTATAATATAATATATAAGGTACAAAGTAAAAACACGTACGAAGATGTGAGATTAACCAGCATTTAATGAGCACTACAGTTGGTTACATATTAGACTAGTAAAAAGCATTTTAAAAAAGCCATGGGAGAAATAATGCGTGGCAGAAGACCTTTATTCAGCGGTGGAGAGTAAACAATCCGGATCACAGCCAAAAACAATTGCACATATTCACATCCTTGGCACCGAGTCATGATTAGGATCATCTTTTCCTTTTGGCTTCTGATTGGTTGAATTACATACTTTGGTTTTGACTCTACGATAATGATTGGAAAACTGCTCTATAAACACCACCAATGTTTGCAGACTGATAAAATGCACAAAATAGAGACGAACCGTATGAGTCGCTTCCACAGGCAACTACCACACATGTTCACCCTGTTGGCTACAACGCTGTTAATCAGCATATAAAAAGTAAGGTTACATTGTTAATATATGAAATTTATAGAAGAAGACTGACATTGTGTGGCAGAAGCCCTTTACACTGCAAGAATAAACAAGCATTCAAGACAAACCAATGGTGCTCATGTAGACTCTCATCGATTTTCTTTTACCAAACGGTACATTAACATTGCTTCAAAACCTTTCTCACCAAGGAAACTAACTTTTTTAATATAAAAAAAGTAAATGATGCTATTACACGTTGCACGTCTATAAATTTCCATTATTATTTTGCAATCAGCTGGATGTTTTGAACATCTCTCTCTATAAATATTGGACTATTGTTCATCCTTTATCAGCTAAAGTTTGAACCCAAACAAGTGAATACCAAAAATGGAACGCCATAAAACATGTCTAAAGTCAGTCTAATTGCAAAAAAAAAAAAAAACAGTGAACAGCTAGGTTAAAAGAAACAACAAAAATAAAATTATAAATACAAAATATTTCTACAATATTGCCAGTACACAATGTTAAAACGTCTCTTAAAATAAATAACATCTCCTTAAGACATCGTTGTATTGAACTAGAAAACACAACCATCAAAGTAGATCAAATAAAACGCTGACGTGGTGTTAGAAGAGGTCGAAGGAAAGAAATGGCATATCCAAGTGCCTTAAAACACAAAATTAATGATTGCTTAACTAAAACACAACAAATGGCCAAAACAACTTGATTTTTACAATCAAGAACAGTATGAAACGATAAAAATGATTTCACCCAAGGAAGAAAAAATAATATAAATTTAAACACTTAGTCGAGGTTCAAAGCGACTCAAAGGAGAACATTCCACAAAAATAGTATATAATGTTGTGCACTAAGTGCGTTTTGTACGGGACTTTAATTTGTTTTTAAAATTATTGAAAATTACCAAATTGTGATATTATGACCCTTGCTACATACCTACAATCCAAGTCACATATCAAATATAATCAAGCTAATTTATCTTATCTACACAATAATGTTATAATAATTGACTGTCCCGTGTTGGCATATTGTACGGAAAATAGCCGACAGCACGTGTTCTGTAAATTCGGAACCTTCCCATGGCTCAACTGAACAGTTTGGTTGACTAGAAGAGCTTATACTCCTAAAACACCTCCGTTGAACTAAAAATTACCACAAATGGCTAGATTCACTACAAAGTACTTGATAAAGGCAGTATTTAAGCCCATCCCCAGGTGTGATATAGACTAGGCCCTAGACTAACAGCCACTGTGCTCGCCAGGATCCAGTTGAACAACCTGGTCTGGTAGGCGAGGTGGGGAGAAGTTATGGCTTCGTGTTAACTGTGAGAAGAACAGGAGGCTTTGCTGCAGTAATAGGCCATTTCCGAGTTCCCTTTACCTCTTTTTCAAAACGAGTCCAAGTGCAAAAACTTCATATGAAAATGAGTTTTACTCAAAAGTTCATTCAAATGCAAATCGAACTCATTTTCATATGAAAGGTTTCGCACTTGGACTCATTTTGAAACAGAGGCAAAAGGCAACTCGGAAATGGCCCATTATGAGATGCTTCTAGCAAATGCCCTGTGTGAAGCTTGTATATCTATAATACAACTCAGCTATAGTTATGTAATGCTTTGTTGGTGTTGGAGACAGTGTGAGTCTCCAATACCTTGTTCCAAATCAGACTAAATCCATACATTCAATGAAAAGTGCAAAGATTTGGGTTCATGAAAATATCATTCTTAAACGTCGGGACTACCTAGTCTTAAATATTTGGCACTTTATAAATAATAGCTTACAAAGCAAGAATTAATTAATTCAGAACCCTAACAATCATTATGTTGATTGTCGTTAAGAAAACGTAGACTATACTTAGTTCTCTTCTACTCGTAATATACATGTACCATAACGAGAACGCTGAAGGAGACTATATACTTGCCTTTAGCACTACACCTTTGGAAATGAAAATACCAAAAAAACTACATTTTGTTCAGTTACAAAAGAATGAATATGTACATATCAGCTACCAAATTTTCTAACGAAATTCTAAGTCGAGAAGCTGTTTTCATATTATAAACTAGTAACATCTACTTTCACGGTTTACTTAGGCATGAGTACGTTAAGGTAAAATCTAAAACATGGCTGGACAAATATAGAGGACACTTTCTATAACTATAAAAAATATAAAAGTGACAGGTTAACACATGTTATTATTACATGCACATGCACAAGCAACACAACAAGACTACAAAAGGATACAAAACGTTCCTACATGGCTATAAAACTTACGTATTTAAAAAAAGAATTTTTGCCGTGTTGGTCCTTGACTGCTATTACTGTTATAATAATAACAATTTATAAAAATAATAATTTATTCAAAAACTCGTCAAAGTTAGAGTCTGTTTCGGTTGCTTGCCCTTGACTGTTATTACTGCCAGGTAACTTAGCACCCTCCTTCAGAAACTGGCTGATGTCAGCATACTCTGTTTCACCATATGGTGTAGGCTTTTTGATCGGTGGCAAAGGTTGAGGCGAGATGGACACTTTAGGCATTTCTCGCATTTGATTGAAGTCAGCATACATACACTCACCAGGCTTTGCTTTCTGCTGTAAGTAGACAAAAAATCCAAATAAACTTAAATCACTGCCAGCCTGAAAGAACTATGAAGTCGTCATGCGCTCATTCCATGCAACGCCCAGAGAATTAGCACTATATTTCCGTAGTCTCTGATTGGCTGTTGTTCTAACTTAACCTTTTAGATATACTACACTTGCTAAGCCACCAATATGCAATGTTTTGGCAGGGATCTTAGACATCTCGCTTGTGTGTGGGATGCAATAAGCGCGCAACAAAAGACGTATGTTTTCTCACCATTATATAGGGAATAACTGAAATTGTTTGTTTTCAGTTATGATGCCAAGGGCCAGCAACTACACTGAAGACTTATAATAACCAAATGTGTTCCTTATTGTATAAGATATATTCCATAGACAAAGACACACCTTGTTGTAATAAAGGTCATCATAGGTTTTGAAAATAAATTTTCAGGTAGGCCGTTATGTTTTGATTCAGAAAATTTATTCGCTAACATTGTAACGTATTAGTATTTTACGTACTAAATTCAAAATACACAAATTAGCATATTAGTTGCTTAACCCTTAAGGTACCAGAATTCGCACTGAAAACGGATTTTTGGGTCACGGAACCCGTTTTCTTGGTGCTGTTGCTAAAAAACAGTTTGGTTAACTAGAAGAGCTTATACTCCTAAAACACCTCCGTTGAACTAAAAATTACCACAAATGGCTAGATTCACTACAAAGTACTTGATAAAGGCAGTATTTAAGCCCATCCCCAGGTGTGATATAGACTAGGCCCTAGACTAACAGCCACTGTGCTCGCCAGGATCCAGTTGAACAACCTGGTCTGGTAGACGAGGTGGGGAGAAGTTATGGCTTCGTGTTAACTGTGAGAAGAACAGGAGGCTTTGCTGCAGTAATAGGCCATTTCCGAGTTCCCTTTACCTCTTTTTCAAAACGAGTCCAAGTGCACGAGTTAAAGTTAGAGCCTGTTTCGGTTGCTTGCCCTTGACTGTTATTACTGCCAGGTAACTTAGCACCCTCCTTCAGAAACTGGCTGATGTCAGCATACTCTGTTTCACCATATGGTGTAGGCTTTTTGATCGGTGGCAAAGGTTGAGGCGAGATGGACACTTTAGGCATTTCTCGCATTTGATTGAAGTCAGCATACATACACTCACCAGGCTTTGCTTTCTGCTGTAAGTAGACAAAAAATCCAAATAAACTTAAATCACTGCCAGCCTGAAAGAACTATGAAGTCGTCATGCGCTCATTCCATGCAACGCCCAGAGAATTAGCACTATATTTCCGTAGTCTCTGATTGGCTGTTGTTCTAACTTAACCTTTTAGATATACTACACTTGCTAAGCCACCAATATGCAATGTTTTGGCAGGGATCTTAGACATCTCGCTTGTGTGTGGGATGCAATAAGCGCGCAACAAAAGACGTATGTTTTCTCACCATTATATAGGGAATAACTGAAATTGTTTGTTTTCAGTTATGATGCCAAGGGCCAGCAACTACACTGAAGACTTATAATAACCAAATGTGTTCCTTATTGTATAAGATACATTCCATAGACAAAGACACACCTTGTTGTAATAAAGGTCATCATAGGTTTTGAAAATAAATTTTCAGGTAGGCCGTTATGTTTTGATTCAGAAAATTTATTCGCTAACATTGTAACGTATTAGTATTTTACGTACTAAATTCAAAATACACAAATTAGCATATTAGTTGCTTAACCCTTAAGGTACCAGAATTCGCACTGAAAACGGATTTTTGGGTCACGGAACCCGTTTTCTTGGTGCTGTTGCTAAAAATGCCATTTGGAGAACTAGGGAAATTTTTTAAAAGGTTTTGGGGCAAAACCGTTCAGTTGTATCGTTGGCCACAGTGCATAGCCAAAAAAAAAGAAAAAAAAGATGTCCCTTCTGATTTTTTCCTTCTCTCTTTTCCTTTCCATTTACTCCCCCTTTCTTTTCTGGCTATCTTCGGCGCTTGATACACTTCCTATCAGCTGGTAAGGTTTTGACCTAACCTTTTAAGGAAGCTGAAAAATGAACCTGGAAGTATGTTGGGTGTGAGAGCCAAATTTGCCACTGATTTTTCCACAAAAATTGAACAGGTTATTTTTCCAGCATAGCATTTAATACCGTGACATTATGTCTTTTACATATTCTCATTTTAAAATAGTTTTGTTTTTGAAGCAACTATATGATTACGTGACTCTCGTTTACTTAGTAATTAGTCAATGTTTAGTGTTATGCGAGGCACAGGGTCACAGCAGTAGCCAGCAGTGCAGGCGGATTTTTCAGCGAGCGCACAAAGCGAAAAACGTAATACATAGATGTTATTGAACTAGCGTGAGGTCCGTATTGGGAAAATATTGGTCGAGTTCTTTTTTTGCAAGTTTATGGACCGAGCCGAACCCGAACAAGCTTGTTCAATATGGTTTTTATTATATAGGCTCTCTTGGGTATTGCGTTTTTATAGTCGGCGAATCGAATCTTAATATCTCAGAGCAAGAAAGCCTTTTTAGTGCTGTCGCATACAGGTAGACATGCTGACGCATACACAAGACAAAAACCACGTGGAATAATTCTGATTGGTTCAACAGAGATAAAGGTGACTTTTTATTGGACAATTTGTGACTTTTTATTGGCGAATTTGTTTCTATTGACTATTGATTGTGAGTTCAAAGCTTTTTTGAAATAACGGTATTGGTCTTGAAATCTCTTTGGTTTGGATTTTATGCCAGTCAAAATAATAATAATATAGAATTTATATAGCGCCATTTCCCATCCCATCCCATCACAACTTTCACATTAGAGTTTTATACTATCATTAGATATTTTACACAGTTTTAAATATTTTCAATTTGTTAGTATCTATTTATTTTTTTGTGTCCCCAAATTAGTATGGGATTTTCCCAGGCTGTAAGGCATTCACACGTTCACACGTTCACACGTTCACACACTCTCTCTCTCTCTCTCTCCCTATCTATCTACATCAACGTGCCAAAATTCAGTCTATGCTGAAACAAATGGACGCATCCACAAGATTTGCTCGTAAAATCGGGTTTGCACCCAGTTGTAATACATCCTGTGTTAGGTAGGTAGGTAGGTAGTATCTTTATTTATAGAGGGTAGCACGTAATAGCGAGGCTAATAAACTTGTGGCCCTCTAATAAAAAACTCTAAAAACTAATGATATTTATACTATTTACAATACTATAATACTATACTAACTATATTTATACTATTTACAATACTGAATTAATAAGAAATTACAATAAAAATGCTTAAAATACATGTGTTGATGCTTCCTGAGCAAACACAAACACAATGGCGCTACATAGCATCACAGGTATTACTGTGTAACTACAGTGCACACTACAGCAACGAATAAGAAGTACCAGAGAAAACTAAGACACTTGCATATAAGAGCACTTATTGACATACCTTCTTCGATTTCTTTGACTTTGACATGTCGACTTGTGCATAAGTGGCATCCAGTTCTTCTTTCTTCTTCTTCTTAGACTTGTCCTCAACAGCATACTGCCCTTCAGTAGGCCCTGCTACTGCATACCCGTTATTGTCGTGTGCATAAGGATTCACATCTGCTCGAGTGCTGTGTTGCCTGGAACTGCAACATTCATGCATGTTTTATTATACCAAACTTTTGTTACTTTCCAGCCTTTTCTAAAACCATTTTTCTTCTTCCAGATTCAACATGAGTGAAATCACACAACCAGAAAAGGAAATGCCACAATATATTTCATTTAACTTGTTGTTTTTTTAACAAGGCAGAACAATTCTAAACTCTGTATGCACTACGAAATTATTTTAAAATAAATATAATTTTCTTTATTGCATTCCACGAGTAGTGATTAACCTTGTAAAACATAAATGACACACGCATCATTAATTTGTTATTTTAAAGTTCATCTCCAAGACCTTTTGGCTTTCCAAACTTTGTCAAACAACATCCAATATGGCGTCAAAAATGATGACTGTCAAGGCAATATAAAACGGATAAGACACACAAACGCTAACTAAGTTATGGGGATCGTTTGCTCAAGGGGAAATGCGTGATATTTGGCAAATAAAGTCTAAAGAGCAGGTAAAACATGACAACACTTCACTCCCCACTAACCGAACGCCTGGTACAGCGGCTAAACCCTGAAAAGAACTTCGAAATGTGAGACCCACAATTTGTCTTTCATTGTATTAAGAAATTAGAAAGTAAGAAACGTTCTGGTGCTCTCACACATAAATCAAGATTTTATGGATTTATCCGGCATCCATGAAAAGAGATCTGGTGATTAATAATTCACATAAACCCTTTTTACCTAAGGCCCAGTTCAGACGCCGTACTTCACATGAGCCGAATCGAATTCGATGAATTAATTTCATGTGAAGTACGGCGTCTGAATCAATTCGGAACGGCTGATTGAATTCGGCTCGGCTCAGCCGTTCTTTTCGCCTGGCTCAGCCGGGAAAAAACGGCTGTGGACCGGCTTTGATTCAGACGCCAAACTTCACATGAGCCGAAACAAATGCATGAATTATTGTAATGTATTTTTCAATATAACAGCAAGTTTTCCCTATTAAATTAAGTTCGGCTGAATTAAGCTTGGCGTCTGAATCAATTTAGCCGAACTAAATTAATTTGGGTCGGCCTAAATTCGAATTCGATTCGGCTCATGTGAAGTACGGCGTCTGAACTGGGCCTAAGTGATCTAAGCAATATTTATTAGTGCAATGGGAATATCTACGAATACTACTGTTAGTAATACACATTAAATTCAAAAGGAAAAGAGGAAAGTACTTACAGTGGTTGTTCTTCAACTGCAGAATCGTGGACTTCATGAAAAGATAACAATGGAAAAACGTTAGTGCGACCCAATAACTGAATAGTCAAAGTACCAATTTTCACAGACAAAACAAAAACAAATTCAAGGCGGTAGCTCATCAGAATTGGACAGGTGATCATGAATTAGGCAACTGGTCCATTTTAAGCCACTATGCTTAGTACTGCTGACGTTTCGACCTTCGTCAGTGTTGTCAAAGACAAAGGCTCCGCCACGTTATCAACTCCAAAGTTGCTTTTAAACTGAACATCAGCTTGTGAGAGTTTCAAATATCACGTTTATTATCTAAGTTAAGATTAGGAAGTTTTTTTGCAAACTGTTGATCGATTTGTTTTTATACCGGGAGTTTTATAAAATGTTCTTGTAAAGCTTGTGTACAGGCTTACCATACTCTTTGTGGTCACAGTTTGCAAAAAAACAAAATAAAATTTCTCAGTTATTTCTACAATGTATTATGAAAATTAAAAAGGAGGTATGTCAATGTTGTCCTCTTTCCCTCTTTTGCAAAAAAACTGCTCTTGCACACTTCTACGTTTAACCGCATTCTTGTTTGAAAGAATCCCCTATCAGTGATATACAGAATAGCGGCTCTACAATAACACCCAAAGAGTACCATAAAGTATCCTCAGTTAAGGTCATTCCTTAGTATTGCACTGCGCATCCTTTCTGCGCATAATTTCGCGTGTGATTAGCGCGCGCACATTAAAAACATGGCGGCTTTTTCATTATGGCTATGCTCGCCAAAGAGGTTAATGATCGTTTTCTCGTAAACGAGCGTGGTGACCTATCATTTTTTTTCGTATATTTAAGTCTAGTAATCATCTTCTTTCTATACAAGTAGTATAGACCAATTCTCAGTGCAGAAAAATTAATAATCACTTAAAACGTGAAAAAATACGTGTTTTTGGTTGATTTTGTAAGGAATTATGAGGGATTTTTAGTCGATTATATCTCTTTCGCGAGGCTGGTGACCTATTCTTTTTATTCTATATTTTGAAACAATGTTCAACTAGGGAAAGTTTCAGAAACTTCCCAGTGTAACTTCTATTTCGATGGAATAACCTTAAGTTATGATGATTTTCTTCTTTTGCTCGAGTTGAATTCACCCAAGTAACAATTTATTACCACAGCTTTCTTAGTAGTGAGTGTAATGTTGCTTGTTGAATGAGTGAAATATTCAATATTAAACACTTTGCACCATTTCGCTTGTAACAATAAACTACATGAAATTAACAAACAACAACAACAACAGCAACAATAAAACAAACAAACAAAGGCCACGCACACCAAAATAGCTCACCTCTGGGATCTTTTCTAATATTCCTCTTCTTGTGTACCCAGCATGCAACGCAAGCAACGATGGCAAAAATAATGACAACTCCCACCACAGCTAAGATAGCAACATGCTCCCATTTTGCTAAAATAGTCAAAGGAACACAAATACAATTTGTAAAATTTTTTTGGGTAAATACGCTCAATCTATCCTATCCTTTTTTTAAGGCATGTCTATCGTTATTTTACGTTTGAGTTGAATCACACTTATTTATTTTTTTCTGAGTGGTGGATATCCCAAATCTTGAATTTGATTGGTTCCGGGAGCGGGCAAGTTACCCGCGGTCACTGAACATATCAAATGACTGTGCCGCCACGCATGCGCTGCTCAAGTGAAAACGTTTTAATTTCAGCAACGAGTGAAGGTCGATGCGAAGAAGCTTTTACTGAACTTTTCACATTATATTGCGCTCTTATCGTTGTCAAGTGAATGGAGAACTACGCAGTGTAATTAAAGAGCTTGCATTTCTTCAAAAAGGGGAGTGTTAATTTGATTTTAACCGACATAATTTGAGTTTGTTGTTGTTTATGGAAATCACTTTCACGCTCTCTAGTTAACTTGCGATTTTAAATTACAAATGTCCATGTTTAGACTTAATTCGGTCCTTGGTTTTAATCATTTTCTTTTCGTTTCTCTTTTTTCCGAAACAACCCTTCCAGTAACTTTCATACAAGAAAGAACTTAGTGATTACCGGTAGTCCAGAAAATAATTCTCGGCACGCATAATTAGTTGTGCTGTACGTTTGTCAATGGAAATTACAAATTGCCCCACTGAATGACAAAAATTAGATTAACATGGAAATGAAATTGTAGAAAACTGAGGAAACAGTTTTGCTCTAAAAATGCTTTCATGATTCTACGCATGCAAGATTGTTCTAAAATTTTGTGCCCTCGGTCTTATCTATTAATACTTGTCTATCAAGAAATATAAAGCATTTATCAATTTTAGTGATAAAAAAATAAGACAAAAAATTAGCAACTACAAGAAAAGAAATAATAGAGACTACATTGAGAGACCAAATCTTCCGCTTGTTAGCTTCCTTGAAAATCATGTCAGTATGCTTCTGTTTCTCCGGCCATTCCAAAATTCTGAACTTTGTGTAACTATCACGCTTTCCAGTCGTCATTTAAAAGGTCATTAAAAAAATAACCCAATAAAAACAGTATATATACATGTAGTACAACAGTATAACTCAATTGGAATAATACATGCATGTCTTCACCATATCCACCATAGGTTTCACAAGAATCGACAAGAAGCAGGACAGATTAAGACTCGATGTAGGCTCAACAAAATAAATGTATCATGAGTTACTCGTTTAGTTATTCTTTTGAAAACATGGGCAGTGGCTTATACAAATTCATCACGTTTCTATTTTCAGGATCATACGTGCCTTGCGTTGTATTCTGGTATGGTGACTCCCATACCAGATTACCTAATTTGTCTTAAAACAAAACCCGTCAACCATTAGAGTTGGCTTGCTATTTACCTTATTACATGAAATTTTCGCGACACGTTAATTTCGTGACGTTATATGGTAGCTATAAATTAACCCTTTCACTCCCAGAGTCAAACCTTGAGTCAATAAATGTGGTTGTAACTTTTGAGTCTGTGGATGAAACCCTAGTGCGTAACCATTCAAATGAAAGCTATTGAGCAGTACTTCCACGTAGTGTTGTTTGTTTTTTGACAATTTGCAAAATTTAATTCAAGATTTTTTCCTCAATTTTGAACTTGGCACTATTGGGAGTGAAAGGGTTAAATAACGCTATAACATTAAATCATGTACTTTCAAAAAGCGTTACAGTTTCGTTCATTTTCCTGCTGTTGCACGCTGCACAACGGTGTTGCGTATCATAAGAACATTGTATTTCATGCTTAAAGTAGTTGAAATGGTAGGTCGTGTTGATTTTATCATTTTGATGCGACATTTAACAATTATTTGCCGAAGGCGAAGTGAATATTGGAGAATATTCCCCGAGACGAAGTCGAGGGGAATATTCACCAATATTCACGAGCCTGAGGCGAATAATTGTTTTATAATATACAAATTGCAGGGAAAATGTCGAATTTCTCCGAAGAAACTGGAAAAATACGAAAATATTCCGCCATTTTTTCCCCGAGACAAAAACATTTGAACTTCGCGGCATTTCCAAATAAGGTTGAGAGGGTATAATGCCTCTGAGACCATGAGTAGGGAACCAATCAAATTGCTTGAAAATGCATTATCCCATGGTTAGTATATTATAAATACCAGTATACAAGCAAATATTCAATAAAAAAGCTTGGATGAAGTCGCCCAAGTGACTAAGATTTTGAAATTTCTGCAAATTAACAAAACTAACGTGTCGCGAAAATTTCATGTAATAAGGTAGGTACATCTCCCTGGTCAAGGATGCAGACCACCAGGAAAAATCAATACATTGCTGGGCTAAATTGAACTTACTTGTTCCATCTTTATTTGTTACAAAATCACCGAAATCTGGTTCTGAAAAATACCAAAAATAACTATTAAAGTATGAGTATAAATGTATTTCAACAAAACTACTAAACATCATCAAAACATTTACTTCAAATAACCAACAAACATTAGCTGGTCAATTGCCTGGGATTGTGAGTGATGTTCAAGTAATATATCAAACATGAGAAAGCGTTTCATCTGATTTCCAAACACTGAGAAGAGAGTTGAAAATACGACGCGCAACGGAGTATTTATGACGAAATTCGAAGTATTTGGAAATGTAATGAAACGCTGTCTCGAGTGTTTGATATTGCTTCTCAATCGA
This sequence comes from Desmophyllum pertusum, assembly GCA_029204205.1. Taxonomy (NCBI): domain Eukaryota; kingdom Metazoa; phylum Cnidaria; class Anthozoa; order Scleractinia; family Caryophylliidae; genus Desmophyllum; species Desmophyllum pertusum. The sequence goes on from MU825400.1 coordinate 3,011,163, forward strand.
AACGAAAACTAAAGACTAAATGGAGAAATAAAAGCGTAAAAATCTATGTTAATTAAGACCGGGTATCCAAACCACCGTCACGGCCATGAATTCTTTGTTTTAACTTGATGAATTATTAATGAGTTTGAGAAGTTAATATCGACGGTACAATTGTGTAATAACGTTCAGTGTGAACTAAAGTCTGTTGAAATGACATTATAACATGTTTATAAGTGCAAAAAAACCCACAATATGCTGTGGTCCGGTACAGTGCACCACATTGCGGAGGCCTACCAGCCAAACAAAAACAACAACAATAACAACAACAACAATAACAACAACAACAACAGAAAAAGAAAAAGAAAAGGGTTCCGCTTCCACTTGCGGTATCATTAGGAAAGTCTGGATAACACTTTTAGGCTCTTGCTATGCCGTCGAACTTCCTGTAAGAGGACCATCTAGTTTCCACGTTCAAATCAAGTGCCTGTCTGTACAGTGTAGTAATGTACAAATACTGGTTACAAATATTGGTTACAAAGTTACAAATGTAACATTTGTGTTTGGCTGGTGTCCATTGTCTGAGGTTTCACTGTTTCTATATAAAAAATACTTCGGGTACTTTTGTTATGGTGTACTCCAAATTATCGTCTATTTAGTAAGATGAGTAATAACATAATGTTACATTATAAACTTTCATGAAAACAAACACAGATACTCTACCTGGTGTGCTTGGTGTGACAGTGGATGATGAAGCAATGAGGTTTATGGAATTAACTGTATAGTTGCCAAATTTGTTTTGTTGTGCAGCAATCGTCAGAACAGTCAACACCTCGTTACCATCTACACTTTGGTTGAATTTCATTGACAAATCAATGATTACACTGCCACACCTACAAAGAAAAAAGAAAACTTCATTGCACGAGTAAAAAATATTGACTGACGGACTGACTCTATTTAATGATGGTCAAAAGCACCTATATACAATGTGTGGATTTACAGTGTACATATTAGACCTTATTATATGGCAAACTGGTCCACGATGAAAAGGAGCATTCTGATTGGTTCCCTGAGTAGTCCGATTTTTGCAATACGGACCACAAAGATGGACCGCTTACGAACTCATTTCGCCAAATTCCTTTTATGAAACATTGAACAAAAGAAAACTGTTTTCTATTAAGTAGAAACATTTTATCTCATGTCTGGCGGACAATTTTGGTTAAACTTTTCGCAAAGTGGCCTGAAAAATGCAAGAATATGCTTAGCTTTGGCGCGCGCGTTAGCCGAGAATGGTTGCATTAATTTTTCAGCAAATTTTTAAAAAAAGCCATTATAATAAAAACTTTATTGAACTAGCTTGTTCGGTCCGTATTGGGAAATATTGGTCCCGTTCTTTTCTTTGCAAGGTTATGGACCTCGCCTTCGGCTCGGTCCATAAACTTGCAAAAAAAGAACTCAACCAATATTTTCCCAATACGGACCTCACGCTAGTTCAATAACATATATATATAAATAAAACAAACTCATTCAATGAGCCAGATTTTTGATTTCATTGACTATAATTCCTTTTTTTAGTTCAAGTAATTATGCAAATAATACCACTGACACAAATGGGGGTAAAATAACAATAAGCAAAGTCTATGTACATGTAATACAAATTCAAACTTGAATACTGTTAAGGTGTGATATATTGCACTGGAAATAAAGTAAGCATTACAGAAAACATCTACTATTCTGTCTAATGGCTAAATAACGGATACAAAATACCCAATAATGTATCAACCTTCTAAATGTGACAGCGTTACTAAGTTCCTCCTCTTTAGTCAGTGACCCACAACTGAGGTTACCAAACACAAAATGACGTATCATACCTACTATCCTTAGCTTTGGCGGATTCACAGCCTAGACTTTTGGCATTATCACAAGCCTGAAAATATGAGAATGCTTACTTAGCCAAAACTACTGACAGCATACAGCTATTTCAAAAAACTTTGTTTGATAGAAGTGTTAAGCCTACACGACTAGACTGAATAATTTTTTCACATCAGTGGAAAAGAAATCTCCAAGTTTTTTATTTTGCCCCAAATTAGATTTTTTCTTGTTGTATGGCTGTAATGTTTTGAAAAATTCCGCTGAAATTTAGTTTAAAAAAAGGAAATCATGTTTTTATGTTGTTATATTTCATTAGTATTCAGTGCGTGTAGCGGTTTTCTACCTTTATCCATTCTACCTTTCGGTCTAGTCGCGTAGGCTTAACGTTTCTATCTTAATTAGTAATGGTAATAGGACTGAGTGGAGTCCAATTCGGTCTGTAATCATACGAGTGATAACAAAATCGGACGACCGCGCTTCGCGGGAGTCCGATTTGTTATCACGAGTATGATTACAGACAGAATTGGACGACACAAAGTCTTATTACCAATTAATCATAAAAATTACAATTTCCGAGGAAAGGAGAAGTGTTAAAAGAAGGGAAATTATGTCAACAGGTCAAGTTTTTCTTTTTTGCTCTATAAATAGCGAGATTGTCGGTTGCTAAGTAACTCGCGAAAAATAAATCTTTGTGTCAATCAAATACGCAACCATGCGAGAACTGCGCAGAACAACTTATCAAAATTTCGTTGAACGAACGCTCAGCGAGGCAGTTTTTCTTTCAAAGTACAATATTTTTACAAGCTGACTCGAAGCTGTAAAGTCTGTAAACTAATCGGAGTCAGAGTCAATGATTCTTCGCTTCCTTGGCTTTTCGGTTGACGTTGTTCGTGTTGAACACGCAGTTGTTGTAAACTTGAAATGGCGCCGAGAGATATTCTGTTTCGTAGCCATGCTGTGCAAAGACGGCATAAAGCTTAATGGTGCTGGATTCTCGAAGGAACAAACTCACTGACTGGATTAGAACTATCTGATGGTCAGACATTCTCTTTCATCACAGCTGCGACAGCTGCTGGATTTGATGGAGCTGGCTCCGAACTGTGCATTGGCAAACGACTTGTTTATGGAGCAGATGGAGAAGTGACAGCCGCACATGTTTTTGTCGAGCTGGATTGTTGACATCAATGTTTCTCGCTTTACACCATTGTGCCCATACTGTCATTCATGTTTTGGTTGCTCGAGCTGTGTTTTAGGAGGCTGCCGTTTCATTTATTTCCGAAATTTCTTCATCCGACACAAGTGCGAAACGAGACTGGTCTACTTGAATTGCATTGTTGTTGTTGTGTTTTGTCGAACAATGGCGGATTTTCACTGGAAGTCGGCTGGATGTTTGCCTCCATTTGCATTTTTAAAACGATGTAGTGGAGGGCTGAAATTCATCTGAACTTGTCAAGATATCCATAAAAGATCTCGTCTGGTTTCTTGGCAAAAAACATTTGTGCCATAGGATAAACAAAATCATCATTGCCTTCTCCATTACTGTCATTGTTCAAGGGGAAGGGGAAAAAATTATCCATTTTGCAGAGAGAGTGTTCATACTCTTGCTATGGTTATTTTAACCAAGGCTGTGATTGGTTGATTTAAACTAGAACTTTAAATTTATGTGATTGGCTTATTAAACTGTCCGATAACAAACTGTCCGATAACGAACTGTCCGATAACAAACTGTCCGATAACAAACTGTCCGATAACAACTTGGCAAAGCAAATTAGTGGAAAATAGGAGTTTTCTCAACCAATCACAACCGAGGAAATTGTAATTTTTATAATTAAAACGTTTATTGAAATGTCTGTATATAATGTTTGGATGTGGCTGTTTTGTAACACATTCAATGTGTAGAATTAACGGTCTCCAGAGGTTTAATTATTTGCATCATGGTTTATAAATGTGAAAGATGAGGTAATGAAATCTTGTTTTTAAATTCCCCACAAACACACACACAAAAAGAAACTTATAGCCATAATGTAGTGAAGGAAAAGTAGACACATTTATTGAAACAACTGTTGCAAGATGCAAGTTATTTTTTTTTAAATAAATCCATCAAAGCTAACCCAAGAAAGGAACTTCAAGAGCACCAAATCCGTTTTATTAATTCACCTTGTACCCTTATGTGTGTAAAAGGTTAAGCACAAAGGCAAGAAATCTAAAATAAAGAAACGAACCCCACTATTCTATGCCATGTGCCTGCTAGCAGCTGCAATTTGAATTCAACACAAGCTAGTCATGATTACATGTAAACACTGTCACGCTTTTCCTCATGATTGACTGGTTATGCTATTGACCCGTATAAAAGATCTCATTTTAGCCACCCATCTGAAGAAAAATCTGACCCATCTTTTTGAAAGAATGGATACATTTAAATCCTGATAAATAGACCTATTAAAAATTTTTTCTTGAGCCACAAAAAGAACTATTTAAATCAGTATTTAAGAATATATTTGCCGTCGTACATGTAAATGAGTTGTTAAAAATGGGTACTATAGTTCTGTATAAAACCATATTTAAATATAAAATGCCAAATCGTTTCCTGAAAATAAACACCTAATAACCTTTCAAATCGACATTTCAGAAGAAATGATTTTTTTTTCAAGGCACGGTTGACTCACAAACTTTTCCCAATGATTATTTATAAATACAGTGAAATTGACAGTGTAATGGACTGAAATAATATTCAGTATAAAAATCAACTTCTTCAAGGCATTGTTCCGTGTGCATATTAAAAATGTCAACGAATTGGGCATCAGCATATTTAAAAAGCTTACTTTCGGATCTGTTTGCTAGACATGAAATGCTTTGACCGAACGTTCTTGTAAGGTAATATGAGACATTGAAGAGAAAGCCTAACCTTTGCCACATGCTGTCCATGTGGCAATTCAGCGATCGACACAAATCTTGCACATTCCAGTTATCCAGTAGTTAACAACCAAAGAAAGTAGAGCACAATCACTCATATGGGTAGTTGAATAAACTGTCCCAAACATAGGGTAGTTGGTGACTGATGATAGTATCCCTTCATTCCACACTTAGAGAGGTTGAAATCTAAAGAGGTCTGAAACTCTTCTCTGTTCATCTTCTTAACACTTCAGAGTGATAAGGTTTACAGATTTTCCTTTGCCGACAAATGGATACACGAGTATCATTTAGGTGTGGACAATTCTTAGATGTGAACAAATCATGTGACTGCAGATGTTATCACCCTGAGATGAAAATGATTTTGCCAATGGTTTATTGTCGCCATCCCAATCCCAATTTTAGTTCTATCATAAACAGAATGTCAACTAATTAAAAAAAAAACTTACCATAGGGGGGAATGTTGTTCTCTATCTCTTCCTTTTTACTACAATTCTCAACTACTCTCATCGTTAATTCAAGTTCCGTGCTTCCTGCAATGCGAGAAGAAATGAAACTAACATTACAGCAAGTATCAACCTTGATCATCACTTTAATAACTTGTTAACTGGAACAGGTGATGATATGTCACAAGTTAATCATACAATGTAACTCACAGAAAAAGTGAAAATGGAGACAGACAAAAATGACATGAACTAATATGCTTCCAAAAATGAGAATGTGACGAAGTTAACAAACTACCTCGACGTGCTTTATTTCGTTTTCATTTCAAGAAGCTAAATCAATGCTCATTTTAATTTCAACCCTGGTGAGGCCATAAGAAACGTATAGCGGCGCCAACTCCGGTGGCGGAGAGATCCTTCTCAAACTCATTAATAATTCATAAAGTTGAAACAAAGGAAATACATAACCGTGTTGGAGGTTTTCTGTTTCAAAAACGAGTCCTGATGCACAACCTTTGTTATGGTAATGAGTTTTTGCCTGCACGTTTATTGTCATGCAAATCAAACTCATTTCCATGACAAAGGTTGTGCACGAGGACTCGTTTTGAAACAGAGCAAAAGGGAACTTGAAAATGGCCTATTTTATTTTCTCCATTTACTCTTTAGTTTTTGTTGCGATTGAGAAGATATATCAAACACTCAAGGTTTCATCGATGTTTCATCGGCTTTCAAACACCTCGAATTTCACCAAAAATACTCCACTGCACGTCGTATTTTCAACTCTCTTCTCGGTGTTTGGATATCCCGATGAAACACTGTCTCTTGTGTTTGATATATTACGTGAAACTGTGTCCCAAAGAACTAGACTCACTCACGAATTCTACAAGGCTTGTTTATTATGTTAAACCATGTTACAGCGTCCAGGACGTGTAGCAAAATCTCTAAGTAGCTTCGAGGTTTTAAGAGAAGATTTCCACAATTATCAGACTGTCGTAAAATAACAGGAGGAGAGCGGTGTAATAACTCAATGCTGTACAAATGTACTTTTAATCATCTCGCTCGCTCGAAGTACACGAGCTCTGAAAACTCGTATGCCCATATAAGGTATGACATCCCCCTCTTTCATTAGGAGGCAAGATCCTTTGTAACTCGACATATACATATAAATCAGAAGTAAGAACTGATAAAATAAACAGACAGTTCAATTATAAACAGTTATCTCATGCTGAGATTGGTCACTATGCTTGTCTCAGTGTTCATGCTGCATTCACTCCGTAAACTTGGTTGGGACTTGTGTAATACGTCCTGCTCTAGTAATCTGACTCTTTGGCTGGTACGAGACTTTCCCCTCCTTTACAACAACAACATGAGATGGGGGTCTTGGCTGCGCCGCTGGGTTGTATGGTTGTTGCGTCAGAACAGGTGAAGGTGGTGCTGGTGTGCTCGAGATTGGATTGGTCTTCACTGGCGTAGGGGGTGTGGCAACGTGAGGTGCAGGCAACAAATCTGGAGGTACTGGATCCTTAGGCAACGAATCTGGAGGTACTGGAGATGCAGGCAGCAAATCAAGAGGTACAGGCATTGGATCACTAACAGCTGTAGGTGTTGTGTCACTTTTGCTCCTTGGCCTCAAATGCTCCCTTGTCCTTTGGTAGATCTTGCCTCGAATGTCTACTAAGTAGGTTCTGGGACTCTGGATAGGCTGAGGTCTGTTTAGTACGACCGCTGGCTCCCATATGTTCTTTAGAGAGTTTCGTACAAACACCGGTTCCATATTGTTCAGGATCCTTTTATCACCTCCAACGTGTCTGTCGTAAAACTCAGCTTGTTTGATTTGGCCGCTGCTGGTTTGCTTCCAAGTGGGTGTCATTCTTCGGGTGTTTAGACTTCAGGATACTTCTGGCACTCGGTAGCATGGTCTGGGGTTTACGCCCAAACAGTAATTCATAGGGCGAAGGCATCTGATTGTCCAGCGGAGTGGTACGGTACATCCATAAAGCTGTGTAAGGACATTCTTTGCTTTCCAGTGCTTTTGTCAACAAAGACTTGCAGGTTCCGATTGTTCTTTCGGCTAAGCTGTTTGCTTGGTGGTGGTACGGAGAACTGAAAGATAGTGTAATTCCACTTTGTTCGCATTTTGCCTTGAACTTCTCGCTGACATATTGTGATCCGGAATCAGAGATGATCGTAGTCGGTAAGCCATATTCGGCGAAGACACTTGTGAAGTGGTTGCATATGGTATTGGCTGTTATGTCACTTAAAAGCCTGATCACAGGGAACCTGGAATAGTAATCAACAATCATCAGATACTTCTTTCCGTTAAACTCGAATATGTCTGTTCCCAGTTTTTCCCATGGCCGAGTTGGAAGATCGGGTTGTATAATTGGCAGCTTTGGTTGGGCTGGTAGGTGTTTATTGCATAAACCGCAATCCTTCACCGTCTGTCTGATCTCGTTGCAGATCCCTGGCCAAAACACAGACTCTTTGGCTAGTAGGATACACTTGCTTTCGCCCATGTGACCCACGTGGATGGTCTGTAGGACTTGGTTCTGCATGGATTTAGGTATGACTATCCTGTTACCCTTAAGCACTAAGCCATCTTCTAGTACAAGATCACACCTGAAGTTCCAGTATTCCCAGAGTTCTTGTGGGCATTGTTTTCTGTAGGGTGGCCATCCATTGTAAATGACATCCTTCAGCAGGTTCATGGTAGGGTCTTGGGCGGTAGAAGATCTCACTGCTGTTAGATCAATGGGGCATGAAACAAAGTGAATGTTGCTCTCGGGTAAGAGGTCATCACGTTCTGAGGTTTCAATCGTGTGTACACCTTTCTTAAAGCACACGCGTGACAAGGCGTCGGCGACTGGGATTGACTTTCCTTGTTTGTATTGGACTTGGACGTTGAACCGTAGGCATCTGAGTAGCATTCTTTGTAATCGAGCCGGGGCTTCTGCTATGTTTTTCTAAAAATCTGCTCCAGGGGAGAGTGGTCGGTTTCAACTACTGCATGTCTGCCCAGTAAGTAGTATTCAAACTTCTCTAGACCATACATGACTCCCAAACATTCACGCTCAATGTTTGAGTACCTGGATTCAGCGCTGGTAAGCGATCGGGAAGTCATAGCAACAATGTTCTCATTGCCTTGAGAGTCTATCTGTCTGAGCCAGGCTCCCACGCCCATTTGGCTTGCATCACACTGTAGGATCGTTGGTGTAGTTGGGTCAGGGTCATAGTACGAAATGATTTTGACTGAGCAAAGTTCTTCCTTTATCTTGTCCAATGCTTCTTGATGATGGGATTCCCATGTGAAATGAGAATGTTTCTTTGTCAGTTCCCTCAAAGGTGACGTCATCTCGGCTAACTTCACCGAGTACCGATTGAGGTAAGTCACCATTCCTAGAATGGTTTGGAGCTCTTTGACATCAGATGGGGTCTTGATGTTGCGCATTGCTTCAAGTTTATTCGCAGCTGGCTGGATTCCTTTCTCTGTTAGCGTGTGGCCGAAGAAATCAACTTGCGGTTTCTTGAATTGCAGCTTCTCAGAGTTCAAGCTGACATTGTGTTGTCGGGTGGCATGGAGCATTTTAACGAAAGCCTGGTCATGTTCTTGTTCAGTTGAACCACATATCACAATATCATCAGCTATTCCTGTTACGTTAGGAATGTTCTTGTAGACATCATCAAGTTTGCGCTGGAAGATGTCCTGAGATAGAACGACTCCAAATGGTAATCTCTTGAACCTGTACCTCCCCAAACGGGGTGTTGAATGTACACAGCCGGCTGGATTCGTCGTCCAGTTCGACATGCCAATAACCTTCTTTGTGTCAACAACTGAGAAATACTTCTTTCCATGTAGCGATGGTAGGAGCTCATCGATGGTTCTGCTGTAGTAGTGTTCGCGACGTATGTTCTTGTTTAGGTCTTTGGGGTCAAGGCAAAGTCTCACTTTCCTTTCTCCACCTGGAGTGTCCTTGATGTTACACACAATGGAGTTGACCCAGTCGGTTGGTTCTTTTACTTCTGTGATGACGTCATCGGCGATCATCTTGTCAAGTTCAGCCTTATACAGAGGTAGTATATGCACCGGGACAGTACGTGGGGCATGAACAACAGGGACAGCATTGTCAGTCAATTGGATGTGGTATTTCTCTCCTGGGAAGCGGCCTAGCTTATCAAAGCAGTCCTGGTATTCCTCCAGTATGGTTGATTTTGATAACTTGCCTTGTTGTGCAGCTGTTTCAACCTTGGAGGTGTGCTCAGACAGGTCCTTGGTCGTAGGCGTAGCCGTAAATTCATCGATGTTTTGCTGTGATAATTCCAAGTTCCTGGGATTGGCTGCAACCAAGCATGGATGGGCTGCCTGGTGCGTCTACGATGTTGAACTTGGTATGAATGGTTTTGCCTTTGAAGGAAATGTCTAGGAAGGCTAACCCAATGTTGTCAATTTTGGCGCCTCCATAGCCCCTTAGAATATTATTGCAAGGCAGGATCTTGATAGGGAATGGGAAGTCTTCAAGATCTGTTGTAGTGATTACACAGGCATCTGCTCCTGTATCCACCTTCAGCTTGATGTCGTGGAGCTCATTGATCTTGACTGTGGCATAGATTCTGTCTCGGTGGCTGTTTATGTCATGCAATGAAATTTCGCAAGGCTCACAGTCCTCGGTTGAGGTAACTGTTCCTAGGAACACGTTGATGGGTTCGGTGTCACTCGCGCCTTCTTCATCATAGTTAAGGGCATCGTAAGGATCTTCGAAATAGTCTTCGTCCTCCAGATGGATATCTTGGCCCTGGTATTCAGGACTGTCTACTACTTCGTGGAGTTTCTGTAGCCGTTTTTTCATGCATACCCTCGCATAATGGCCGGTTTTGCCACAGTATTTACACTTCGAATTCTTGGCGGGGCAATGCGCAGATTTTTCATGGCTGTTTCCGCATCTAAAACAACCTTTTGACTTGAATTGAAATCGACGGGGTTTACCTTTGAACGGTTGATTCGAGTTGGCAGATTCTTGTCCGTGTTGAACTGTATGGAGATCGGCCGGCTTGTCTTCACCTTGAGTAATGATCTTCATTTGGGCTGGTACTCTCGTCAACTTTGGCCAAGTCGTAAACTTGCCTGAATGTCAGAGTGTTCCCTAGCGCTATCGCATCTTGCGCACTTTGTTTGATTCGACGCCAAACACGAGTGTGTCTCTGAGTGTGCTTTCTTTGACAGCCGCGTCGTATCCTCCATCCTCTATTAGCAGACGTGCTTCAGTTACAAATTCCTCAAACGGCTTATCTCCCTGTTTGAGACATCTGAGTTGGTATCTAGCTAGGATCTGATTGCTTTGTGGCTTTGTGTACGCTTCTAACGTTGCCAGAACCGGGACGATCTTGAGATTATCGCCATCGTTGGCCCATGTGGTCGTGTTGTAAATTTCGAGGCCTTTATCGCCTACCCACAGCAGCAGCAATCTGACTTTCTTTGCTTCTTCGACTTTGTCAAGTGGCCCAGCGAAGACTAGTTCGCATTTTTGCTTGAACAGTTTGAATCTCTTGTGTACATCTCCTGGACTGGTCCAGTCTATGGAAGGAGGTTTGAATCTGTCGGCCATGTTGTGCTTTTGCGGAACGCGCCGATTGGAGCTCGAAGACTTGAAATATTTGAATATTTGAAAACTTGAATACGGTCTTTCGACTCCTGGAGGATCAGTAATCCCACGCTTCTAACACCATGTCGTAAAATAACAGGAGGAGAGCGGTGTAATAACTCAATGCTGTACAAATGTACTTTTAATCATCTTGCTCGCTCGAAGTACACGAGCTCTGAAAACTCGTATGCCCATATAAGGTATGACACAGACAAAATCGAATTTCCGCCGGCAAAGCTTAAAAACTCAAATTCGCTATCATTTTGCATATAGGTAGTCCTTAGTAAGAACACAAACGCTATGTAGTTTTTTTCTTGAAATCTTTTTGTATTTCCGAGAAAAACGAAATTTTCGATTTCGCCTCCAGACTCGATTCAGCGAGTCCAAACTGGGTTGAAAATCGACCATTTTCACTCGGCGCTCCTGACGAAACTATCCACCCTATAGAAAATTTAATACCACCAACGTATTGCATGACTTTTCATTGTCTAGAGAACACAATTTCAGAAGTATAGGATTTTTCTAATTATTGAACGGTACACAAAACCAGAGTATCCTCCAATGTTATGATAGTCAGTTGGTCAAAAGAATTGCCATTTTAACCATGTGCCATATCTCAGAATCCCATAAAATTAAGGATTTAAACTGTGGAAAGACAGATCTTCCAATATATATAAAGTTTAGTTTGGACAAATGATTTCCACTTCTCAAAAAATTCTTCAAATAGTACACAGAAGGCGTGAAATCACGCCAATTGTCGAATGCGTGACCAAACGTAAACTACCGTACGTGTGAATAAAATTACTTCAATTCGAAATACCAGCATTACCTAAGTATTAAACAATGTACATATGCTCACCTTTGCTCGATTATGATATCCTGACCGTTGTAGAATGTTCTTTTTCTTGACAATTTTCCAATGGCGTTCTGACCCGGGCATACGACACATACGCACCATCGGATCAACACAACGAATTTCCTCTACATATCATATGTGTATATTCAATTTGTGCTGCTTGTGTTCTTCGATATCTAGTACCGCTAAAACCACAGCCACAAGCCACCTCCGGCTTCGAGTATCCGGTTTGAAGGTTTGAAGGTTTGAAAGTTCTCCATGCCGTTTCGAGCTTGTTGAAAAGATGCGTAATTTGCATATTGACTGAATGTATGTGTGACCACATTTCAGTGGGGGCAGGAAACACGTGTCGCGCCTCTCACCCTACCGTGAAAATCGAGTAATATAAAGTAATATCCACCCATAAAGGCCGATAAAAAATACTAAACTAACTATCAAAATGTCTATGGCCCACAATATCACTACTGGGCTTACCAGTATAAATTGTGTCCTAGCCAATAAAGTTAATTTATTTTATAGTTGGTGGTCAGTTATAGTGCGACGCGCCAACAAACCACCCAACAAACTTTTTTACAAGTGTCGTTCCGTAATATTATAACTTTTGTTGATAAATACGATGTGACAAGTTTCCATTTGATCGTGTTCAACTTTGCAAGGAGGCATGTCCGTCAAACAAATTATAATATTATGAGAGGACACTTGTAAAAAAGTTTGTTGGTTGGCTACTGTAAATTCGAGCCGTTTGTCAGTAACATAATTCAAATAAAAAAATATCTGTGAACAGAAGCTCTGCTCTACAAAAAAAGCTGTTTTAAAACAGAGGGCCCGCGTATTAGAACTGAGAACGTTAAATGAAACTTTTTTAAAAGGCATCGCCCGACACTGGTTTACTAACCGACAAGGAAACAGACATTCCATTGACATATTGACAAAAGAACAAGAAACGTCCATGTTTTCGCCAATAGTTCAACCCATCATCTGAATGAACTCCACGTCGATCGGGTGATTCATATATTTTCCGTGGGAAAAAACCTCGTTACTTTATTTGGTAAACATTTCGTTAATTTAATTTTGTAAATCGAGTTAGTCTCATTCAGAAAAAATGAACATCATAATGAAATTTATTATCAATATTACCGAGGAGGTAACAAAACATAAGTTTTACCTTTGTGTTCGTACGAAAACAAAATACTTTTTGATCGCTAAACGTTTTTTTCGTTTCCGACAAAAGCGCAAAGTTTTAAATAGCTTACATGTAATCCGATCCTCGACATGCAACAAAAAGTTGTCAAGGTCACGCTTGTGCCGGCCAATATGCAAATTACCCGCTTTCGGTTTTATTTAACGGATACTCGAAGTGGCTTAATTACTGTCGTTTTGGTGGATACTGCCTGGAAGCTTGCTAAACAATTCTATTGAAAAACCTGAGTAGCACAAATATACATGTGCACAAGAACTTGATGTAGCGATAGTGCGTTACACTATCATTGCACGTGTCCTGGCACGTGCACTGTGATCACCAGTTAATCTCTGCCAATCAAATTCTTTTGTATGATTACTCAAATTACATCGAATTGCACAACAACAAGTTGTACGGCCCCGACCGCATTATGCGATCTATGTATGCTTTAGACTCTTGATTAAAGCTATTCATGTATTCAGTGTTTCTACACATTGATTTCGCTACATGGTGTCAGAAGTGGGATCTAATCACACGCCACAGGATGCCTGATACTCCAGAAGAAGCAGCAGCTGCAGCAGCAACGCCACAAATTTTCATTCCGCCGTCAAATCTGCCGCCCCCAAAGGCGCTAACTTTTGACGACAACTTAGCCACGACGTGGCAAACGTGGAAACAAGCATGGAAACGTTACGAAATTGCTACCGGCGTGCACAAACAAGAAGGAATTGTCCGCATATCCACTTTACTCAGTATTATTGGCAAGGATGGTGTTAAAGCCCATGACACGTTCACTTGGAATGAAGGAGAAAACCAACTAACATCGAGCTAGTTTTGCAAAAGTTCGACCAGTTCTGTGCCCCAAGAACACAAGTAATATATGAACGTTACCGATTTAACAACAGAAACCAGGAACCAGGCGAAAATATTTCAAGTTACCTTACCGAGCTGCGAACGATCGCCAGAAATTGTGCACATGATACAATCACGCCAGACGAAATACTGCGTGACCGCCTCGTGTTGGGAATACGTGACGATCGCGTTCGAGAGAGACTTCTCCGTTTGAACTCTTTAACCCTCCAACAAGCTGTCGACCAAATCAAATCTTCGGAGCAGACTCAACATCAGGTTAAACAAATGTCTGGAGGAGACACGTTGGTCCACGCATTGAAGAAATCCGGAATTGCTGATCATGCTGAAGACGAGAAACCCCCTGTATTTAGAAGACCACCTAAAGACTGTGGCAATTGTGGAATGTCTCACGGACGCGACTGCCCTGCGTATGGAAAAACATGTTTCAATTGTGGAAGAATGAATCATTTTGCGCACAGATGCCGAGCCCCTTCATGAGGAAGGAAGAACAGAGTCTCAGCTGTTCATGAAACGCGCAGAACCAGAACAGGACCCGTATTACATTGGCTCGATTGTTGAGAAGAACAAATCCCAGGCACGAATGGCCGTGATCAAACTGCAAATTTATGCGCCTACACCTGAGACAGAAGTCCAGTTTCAAATAGATACCGGATCTCAGTGTGACATTCTCCCCGCCCGGATATACAAACAAGTTACAGGAGACACACGTCTTCAGCGTCTTAAACCTTGCAAGAAGGAGATCGTCTCGTACACTGGAGAACATCGCAAAGTCACCGGTAAAGTCAACCTCCCCATCTGGTCTGGAGGACATCAAAAGTCACTTGACTTTAACATCATAGATGGTGATTACCAGCCGATTTTTGTCATTAAATACAAGCGTTGCCCTTGGATTTGTGAGTCTCCACAACTGCGATGTCCTGGCGTTACAAGTTGAGTCTCCTTACACCGCCGTGCATGAAGAATTCGCAGATGTATTCGAGGGATTAGGTGCCCTGCCAGGAAATTATCAAATCGTAATCGACGAAAACGTTCCACCAGTTGTCCATGCCCCGAGACGAGTGCCAGTGGCCCTGCGACTTCGCATCAAGACAAAGCTAGACGAACTGGTTGAACGTAAAGTGATCGTGCCAGTCACAGAACCAACACAGTGGGTATCCAGCATGCTGGCCATAGTGAAACCGAACAAGGTCCGAATTTGTATTGATCCAAGAGATCTCAACCGCGCAATACTCCGAGAGCATTACCAGATGCCCACCATCGACGAAGTCGCATCCCGACTAGCAGGTGCCAAGAAATTTACTCTCTGTGATGCGAAGGACGGTTTCCACCAAGTCCTACTAGATGACGCCTCTAGCTATTTGACAACGTTCAACTCACCTTTTGGTCGTTATCGGTGGACGCGTATGCCCTTTGGCATATCCAGTGCCCCTGAAGTGTGGCAGCGACGAATGCACGAGTTCGTTGAGGGCCTCGAGGGTGTTGAGGTCATCGCAGATGATTTTCTCATCGCTGGTTTTGGTGAAACTGATGCAGAGGTTGATGCCAGTCTTGAAAAGAATGAACGTGCGTTCCTTCAAGTTCGACCAGTACATACTGGGACGCGACGTTGTGCACATAGAGTCCGACCATGAGCCACTAAAAGCGGTTTTCAACAAGCCAATACAAAAGTCGCCAAAGAGACTTCAGAGGATGTTGATGGCTCTTCAGAACTATTCCCTGGATGTTCAGTACAAGAAAGGAGAACTTATGTGGATATCGGATGCCTTGAGTCGCGCCTACCGCAACACAACTGAGTTTGCCCCAGCACGACACAAGTATTGTGTGCTCACTCGAGGAACTTGACCATTCGGAAAATCTCTCCATCGCCCCGTACAGGCTTGCCGAGTTCAGACGCGAGACAGCGAAAGATCCCGTTATGCAAAGTCTCATTGCATCAATAAAGAGTGGATGGGCGCCATCAAGGAAACAATGTAACCCAGAGCTAACACCTTACTATGACAAGAGAAGTGAACTCGTAGAAGACAAAGGAATAGTATTCGTTGGGGAACGGCTGGTAGTACCTACATCCCTGAGGAAAGAAATGCTGAAACAAATTCACAGATCACACATTGGCATCGAAGGATGTCTTCGCCGTGCCAGGGAAGTCCTGTACTGGCCTCTCATGAACGCCGAAGTGAAGGATTTTATTTCCAAGTGCTCAGTCTGCAGTCCCACAAGCCTGAACAGTGCCGAGAAGACATGCAACCATACCCAGTACCGCCACGCCCTTGGTCGATGCTTGCTGCTGACCTTTTCGAATTAGGACAACAACAATTCTTTCTCCTCGTGGATTACTGGAGTGGTTATTTTGAAGTCCAGGAAGTAAGAGTGGCAACATCCGGAAGTGTGATTGCTGCATGTAAAGTACAGTTTTCTCGACATGGGATACCAGACGTGTTAATCGCCGATAATGGACCACAATTTGCATCATCAGCGTTCAGTGCATTCTCGAGAGAGTGGCAGTTTGAACATCAAACCTCAAGCCCTCACTACCCCCAATCAAACGGCCGTGTTGAAAATGCCGTGAAGACTTGTAAGAACCTAATGAAGAAAGCGAAAGCAGATGGACAGGACTCCCTGTTAGCCCTTTTGGATTGGCGCAACACACCAACAGAAGGGATTGGATCCTCACCTGCTCAGAGATTGATGGACGCCGTACTCGAACCTTGCTGCCGACTCATGAAAAACTCCTGATGCAACCAGGTGTCAAGGATACTGCAACCAAGCTAGCCGATCGAAAAGCACGACAGGTGCGTCAGTACAACATGAAGTCACAACCACTAGAACCACTAAGATGTGGACAGGCCATCCGCATGAGACTCCCCGGGAAACAGGAATGGACCCTGGGGACATGTACCCGTGTCTTGAAAAATCGGTCCTATGAAGTAGAAGTATGCGGAAGACGATACCGTCGAAACCGTCGACAATTGAGATCGACCACTGAAACGCCTCCACCAATTAACCTACAGGACATTGGTCCTCCTAACACTGGTCCTCCTGAGCAAGAGATCAATCAGAACCCCGAGGTTGAGACAGTCGGGGCCAGTGGCAGCCAGTCATAATCCCGACAACGTGACCAACACCGAACCTGAGGTGGAGCAACTAGAGGTGTTACCGCGCCGTTCGGAACGCAGACGCTTTCCGCCTGTGTGGCAACAGGATTATCACATGACCTGATTATCACAAGACTTTGGAATCGAAAATCGAACATTGAACTGAACATTGAACTGAACATTGAACATTGGAAAATTGAATTATGCGTTTTGTTTTTGTTTTGTTTTGTTAAGTTTAAACTTATATGAAGAGGGAGATGTAGCGATAGTGTGTTACACTATCATTGCACGTGTCCTGGCACGTGCACTGTGATCACCAGTTAATCTCTGCCAATCAAATTATTTTGTATGATTACTCAAATTACATCGAATTGCACAACAACAAGTTGTACGGCCCCGACCGCATTATGCGATCTATGTATGCTTTAGACTCTTGATTAAAGCTATTCATGTATTCAGTGTTTCTACACATTGATTTCGCTACACTTGATAGTATACTATTGAGCCGTTTTGCGTTCATCTTCAAATTCGGATGCGTACTCGTCACTCAAACCTCAAGGAACGCCATTGAACAAATGTCAGGAAAGAAACATTCTGCAACAATCAGGATATTACAACCGAGCAAAGGTGAGCATATTTACGTCGTTTAATACTTAGGTAATGCTGGTATTTCGAATTTAAGTAACTGTTATTCACACGTACGGTAGTTTACGTTTGGTCACGCATTCGACAACTGGCGTGATTTCACGCCTTCTGTGTACTATTTTGAAGAATTTTTTGAGAAGTGGGAAATCATTTGCCCAAACTAAACTTTATATATATTGGAAGATCTTTCTTTCCACAGTTTAAATCCTTAATTTTATGGGATTCTGAGATATGGCACATGGTTAAAATGGCAATTCTTTTGACCAACTGACTATCATAACATTGGAGAATACTCTGGTTTTGTGTACCGTTCAATAATTAGAAAAATCCTATACTTCTGAAATTGTGTTCTCTAGACAATGAAAAGTCATGCAATACGTTGGTATTATTAAATTTTCTATAGGGTGGATAGTTTCGTCAGGAGCGCCGAGTGAAAATGGTCGATTTTCAACCCAGTTTGGACTCGCTGAATCGAGTCTGGAGGTGACATCGAAAATTCGGTTTTTCTCGGAAATATAGAAATATTTCAAGAAAAAAACTACATAGCGTGTGTACTCTTACTATGGACTACCCGTATGCAAAAGGATAGCGAATTCTATTTTTTCAGCTTTGCCGCACTATGTCTGATTTTAGTAGAAATACTCTCTTAACAGCAATAGTTGGGCGATGGAAGTTCCCGTTTAAGGTTTGGTGAATACCTGATTCCTCGAATCCATGTGAGTAATACGAAATGTTCACATGCGTTTGCGGTAAAAGGTACGCAAGGTGTCAAATGACGAAGAAAGGGGTAAAAAAGGGCTGATGGCTAAAAATAACTATAGATAAACTAACGCACACAGGTGCCATTACAATACGAGTTATGTTACGCACAACTCCCAGTTTGAACTGGGAAAAGCACGGCAACATGATTACTCGATTTGGAAGAAACAGGTGTCTACCTATTTCTGGAGTGTTTTTATCTTTTATTTCTAGTTAGACCAAATGTTAATCTTGAGTTTAGCATGATATTAAATGGTGTTACAGTGTTATTTAAACTTTCATATTAACTGAATGGGACCACAACCTATTAAATCATGTTTCCCTTGTAACTTACGCAGAATTGACATGAAAACAAAACAAAATTGTAAATATCTCAGGACTTGAATTTTAATAGAGTTTAAACAATTGTACGTTTAACATTTAATTTACTTTCAAAAGGGAAGAAACATGATGGCGTCGAATGCAATGATTTCTTCAGGTACCTCTAGCAACTTTAGTTGCTTAAATTACATTGTACTCCTTGTCCATTCTTTGCGTGTGCCTTCCGAAAGTAATACATAACGGCATCATAAACACGTCCCAATTTATAGGCAAACAAGCTGACATGTAGCTTGCTTGGATTTAAAACAAAACAAAACCCCTTACCTTCTTCAGTCGTTGGTGTGGATGAGGTGGTGGTAGATGGTTTTTCTATGAACATAAACATAATATACTTTTAATGTATAACTACAAAAACGGTTTTATTGTTAACTAACTCGTCACTAGCCTAGTGTTTTGTTCGATAAAATGTTATAGCGTAATTATATAAGTTACCATTTGTTTAGAGACAAAGTCTCACTGCATTTATCAACAATAACTGACAAGTCCAGAACAACCAGGTGAGGACAAACTAAATGCATGTCAAATGATAAAGTCAGCAGCTGAGGAGTGTAGAAGGAGCAGTTTGCCACAACGTGAAGCTATGGGAAACTGTAAAATGTTTCTTAAGTCATTTTCTATTTTATTACTAACACCCTAAGGTTATCAGCTGTTTGCATACTCATCGCTGATTACTATTATTATTCAAATAATTAAAATCATGACTGCAATATCTAAAATGTATTTCTTCAAACAGGCAGCAACTGTACTGTATACCAATGCCTTATCACTATTTAAAATCAATAGCTAGGAGTATGATGATATGATGAGAGAGTATCAATCAGTTACACAATGTCTCAAGACTTGAAAAAACAGTTCATTTAGAACAAAATCATACAACTTACCAACCAGCAGGCGCACCCTGGCAGTAACGTTTCCTAAATAGTTTTCAGCAAAGCAGGTGTACCATCCACTGTTATTTAACTTAGCTTCAGGAAACTCCAGAGTACGGTTGTCAGTTATTTTAGTGCTAGTACCATTTCCTTTGTACCAGGTAATATTAGGTCGAGGGTTTCCAACTACAGGGCAAGAAATAGATGCAGGACTTTCTTTAGTGACATCAATAGTGTGGCCATCACTGGTAATCGACGGGAGATCTAAAGCAACCAAACAAAGGAAAGATAAACAATCAGACCTTGTAGATATCTGCACATGAACAAATGTTACATACATTGCAACCTTGATATTGCAAACATGCTTGCAAATAATATAGAACGTTTTGTTCATTTTATCCGATCTCTGTCTATGTTTCGTAGATTTCCTCGTACCTTTAGAAGATATAATGAATTTTCACTTTTGCGTTTATCCCTTTTGATCAAGTTAGTTTAAACTGCATGATGACGTCATTCTTACAATAAAACAGTCCAAAAACAACAGTTGTATGGAGAAAGATGTGTGCCAGTATACCTTTGGATTAATTGAAATAACATTATTACCATAACTGACTGCATTACAGTAAATTTCGATTGAGACAAAATCATACATTTTATTATTTCATGTCCAAAAAGCACCAACAAAATTTATCACCCACAAAAATGCCCAAAATGTTATCAGGTTGGTTATTAGCGCATAATAAAGATCACCACAAGGTTTTTTCATTACATCATAGCTGCACAGCAGTACCATAATAGGTAAAACTCGACAGTTAATCCTGAATCAACATAAAAATTACAAGCCATTTACCATTAATTAATTTAGTCATAAAATTCAACAATTTTTGAAAATGAAAAGGCTATTTTGGTTTGAACCACTGGTAAAACTCTGGAATGATTACCCAATTGGAATATTTTGATTGAGTTCCATTTGTGTATTTCTCACTTTCCACACCGACCCACGTCCCAAAACAAAGAAATCACCGCGCCCATTCTCACATTTTGTTTCAAAATGGCAGATACCTAATGTAATGATTTGATGTATCAGTGTTCTTGGAAATGCTTTGTAGCAAAATTGTTCATCCCATGAAATTGGCATGTGTAATTTATATGGTCACATAGCAGGAACCTAAAGTCGTTCTCCATCTCTGTGCTTTTCCAGCCCAATAAATTTGAGAACACAGACATGTGGCTTGTCAACAATTTCTCCTCAGCTGACTTCACCTAAAATGAGCTGCCATAGTGGTGTTTCATTGGGCAATGCTTTTCACACACATAGTAACATCAAAAGGATTGGATTAATTTAGGCTAAAACTCCTTCACACTGGAAAAAGCGCCATAGTTCTTTCTGGAGGACTACATGAGTGGAAATAGAGTAGTTGTTGTCAACAAAAACAAAGCACTCCCATTTGGTGGCATCTTTTCTTTTTCATGACAACAAAAAGTAAAAGGTAAACTCTAATCTTTATGATAAAAAATAAACAGTTCTACAATATGCAAATAAAAACAAATGACTAAAGAACCAAACAAACAAAGCAGATATGGTTGGTATTTTGTTTAATGACAGCTACATGAGATGGTAATCATATACATAACAAAACAGTAAACAAACTGGCAAACGTTACAAAACTGTTATACACCTCTACAAGCTAACATACAAATACACTGGGAGTGTTACATTAATTGTTTAACAATGTACATGTAGATTATGCTTTCTAGTGGTGATGATAAGTTATGCCAAGAAAATTGTTCTTAAAAGTGGAACAAACATTGTCACTTCTTAACACTTCCATGAGTTTAGTTTTACTTTTACATAGTATAATTTTACATATTTAATATGAATTACAAATAACACCAAGCAGTACACCATGAAGAAAGATTACATTAATTTTAGCAGAACAAAACAAAGTAAAATTAAACTAAACAAGAAAAAAAAAGACACGAAGGTACACTGTCTGAAAACTAGAATGTTAATGTAACAGGAATTCTATAACAGTTGGATGTGTGGCGAGTTTGTTATTATTATATGTTATTAGTTTTTTGCTGCGTAAAATATATTCCATTAATTCATAAAGCCAAAAGCAGCCATACTCAAAGTTCACAACTGTAGCCAACATGGGGTAAGAGGCCAAATGAAGTTCAAAAAGGGGATGGCATGCTGTTCTTTAAATAAGCAATGTGGCAAGTTGACATTTTCAAAGGCAGCATGCCAATAATACGATAAATTTGAAAAAAGGCAACTTCTGTTTAATACCTCCAACTAGGCATCCCTTTCCTCACCATTCCCAGTTATGCGGCTGCTTTTGGGCTTGGCTTTCAAAGTATTCAGTAGCTATGTTCAATTGGATTGTGTATTTATTTTGGACTATTTTCTTGTTTCTGTCGTGACATAGTTGGCTACTACAGAAGGAGTAATGTAAAATGCAATGAGAGAAGTTCAATCGGCACGTTTGTTTGGCCATTTGTATCACTTTAACTGATGCAGAAAGTTGCATAACACACAGCTTCACAACTAAACAGGGAATAAATTTTTTTTCCAATGAGTTGCACTCATTATATTAGGCTGTACAAACAGATAGATAGACCGTCAGCAGTGGTTCTTGCTCTGAACATAAGCAACAGTCGGATGTGGCGAGTTTATCGGTGAACTCTCTAATTTTTGTCATACTAACTTGATACAGCAGGCCAGGAAGTATTTTAACGTGTTAAAAACCTTTGCCCTCGATGTTATAGACAGACAACCGCAATGTGTCCTTGTAAAAAATAAGATTTATTTCTTGTTTGTATTTTCGAAAATTTCAAACTAATCCTTAATTGTATTTGGCCCATGCATGAAAATAAAAGGCATGATAATAATTATGTTCTTACACTGCACATCAATATCCACCACTGTAGATTCATTTCCACAAGTGTTGTTTGCAGTGCACCTGTATTTTCCAGCTTGAGCTCTGGTGATGTCAGTAATGTTTAATGGATTTCCCTCAATGAGGTCACCAGACGTGACGTTTGTCCAGGTAACAGTTGGATCAGGAATGCCAGTCGCATTACAATACACTTTAACATTGTCACCTTCCTTGACGATTTTCATTTCTTCCAGTTTGATAGATGTTGCGACTGGAAACAATGAATGTAAAAATAGTTCTTAACAAACATTTTTCAATGTACAGTCAAAGCTATTTGAGCGGACACTCTTGTAAGAGGGCAGCTCTACTTACGGCTGCCTTGACAAAACTCTAGCTCATACAAACTCTGTATTTACAGATTCCTGTAAGCGGCCAGCTCCAATTACGGGACCGTACTTAACATAAACTACTACCTCAAAGGCGAAAGTCCAATGATAGCTATAAAATAACGTCTTCTACTCTTAACTCTTCTATTTATTTTTCACCCAGGAAAGACTTCATATTGATAAATAAGACTTGACAGGACAAAAACCAACACTGTAACTGTGGAATATCTCTATTGGTCACTATAAGGACCCAGTTTATATTGCAGTTTTACCAGGCTATAGCTACTGCTACCATTTTACCAGGCTACCCAAGAGAAAAGTGTTGGAAAGATTTAAGTAATTTCATTCTACCCATTCCCTGCCCTTTTAAGTGTTAGTGTTGAGCTTCTGTATAACTGTATAACAAGGCTCAAACACTGATAGGGGAGAAGATAGCCCCTCAAACAGTTCGTGTACGTTATTAACTCGGTTTACTTCAAAACACTCCAGTTTCTGTGACTTTGAGTGTTGCTACTCCTCCTGGATGAAAAGCTAGACAAGTGCAAGTTAAGCCATTATCCATTAACTAGTAAAGAGTGAGAAAAATTCTAAATTATTGCACTGTTATTTTTTGACCAAGTTAATTCACGTTCATTTTAACGTATTATCATGTCAAAAAAGTGTTTACATTGGATTAAGCCTCCATGTGCAAATTATAACACTTTGTGTTTCCCTTGTACAAAAAGGCACAAATGGATGGTAAGAAGAAAAAAAAGTGTTCACCGAATATAAGGAATCTTTACTATAAAAAAAATTAATATGCAATATTGTTATACAAGCTCACCATCAACAGTCAAGTTAGTATCACTGCTCCTTCCAGTCCCTTGAACAGAATTGTTAGCCTCGCATCTGAAGACAAACAGACCAGCAGTTTTCATTGTCTTTATCACTGTTCCCAGCTTTCCCATATTCATAATCATGACATCATTTTCATACAGCAAATAAGTGTCTACTTCTGGGTTAGCTTCAGCAGTGCATGTGAAGTTTATAATAATTCCTGCACAGACTTTCCCCGTTGTATTTGTAGTTAAACGAACATCTTCAGGTTTATCTGCAAGAAATAATGCAAAAAAATATATCAAACTATGAATATTGTTTTAGCAACAAACATTATTCCATAGAAAAAAAACATATATCATGAATTTCACTAATTTTTCTTTGCAAAAATAATGTCACTTCAATCATTTCAATATCAGTGAATAGTAGCTTTAAGAATTTGAAGCTCGGTAAAAATTCTGCCACTGTTCAATCGATTTCCGAGAATAGTTGTTAATTTACATTTCCATGTAAATACAGCATTACATGTATAGTCATGTATAGTATATACTAAAGTCTATGACAATTTGCTTGCGGCAGCTACAAATTATGTGCCCCTCGCATTTGTCCATTCAATAAAGTTAGTAAACCTTGATTGTAAGTAATGTTCTTACACTGCACATCAATGTCCACCACTGTAGATGCCTCTCCACAAGTGTTGTTTGCAATGCACCTGTATTTGCCAGCTTGAGCTCTGGTGATGTTAGTGATGTTTAACCAATTTCCCTCAATGAGGTCACTAGACTTGACGTTTTTTCCAGGTAACAGTTGGTTCAGGAATGCCAGTCGCATTACAATACACTTCAACATTGCCACCTTCCTTGACGATTTCATTTTCTGCCTGTTTCACAGATGCTGGGGCTGGAAAATGAATTTATGTAACGTGTTACTTTACCTAAAATATTTGATAAATGTAACTGACACAAGCTATAAAACGAAAGCATGCGGATATAAGCTAGGCAAAGGGACAAGGGACAGAGAGAAGAACTAGAAGGGCGGGAAGGTGCCGCGGAGAAACCAGCCAGTAAACGACTAAAGGCCGGTTTACACGATACGATTTGTCGGCCCGATAGAATCGGAGCGCGAATCGTACGTGTATTTTGACACCCGATTTACGACCGATTCGTGAAATTGACAATCGGTCCGATTCAGAAAATCTGTTTGCAGTGCAACAGATTTTTATCACGTCGGGCGACACTCAAAGAAGCCGCGATGTCAATCAAAATTCCACGAAAAAGCATCCGTACAAATTCAAAATGGCGGACAAGAAGAGTCTGAAGAGGGCAAGGGCCCGATCATTTGAGGAGAAAGAAATCTCACTGTTGATCGGTGAGTGGATAAAATATCCATGCCTGTACGCCAAAACTAATGCAGGTTATTTTGATAGAAATAAAAGAGATATAGCGAAGCTGCAAATAGCGAATTCATAGAATGAAGCTCTCGGATATGAAGACAGCACCGGGGACAGCATCAAAGCAATCACCGGTAAGAAAGAAACTGCAGTAGGCTTATTGAAATATTATTTAGCTTATTCTTGTTTATGTCACAGTAGAAAATTTATCACTCGACTTCGTGCCTATAATAAAACTACAGAATTACAGAGCCACTTCGTTCTGTGTTTGGACAAATTGCTCCTCGTACAATGCAGGAGGTGTAAAAATTATGGCACAAATGTACGGTTTATTAAATGCCCACGTAAAATAATTTCTGTAAACTTTGAATAAGAAGCGCATTCTTTTTACAGCTTTGATATAAGCTTTAAAAACAAATTCGAGGAGAAGTGTTATTTATGTTTTATTTAAATTATCAATATTAACTTAAGTTTTCTGATATGCTTAAAAGCTTATAAACAAATCCGCATGTGGCCATCATACGCGAATAAACGGTTTGGGTCCATTTGCTTTCCCAAAAAGCTGGGATAACTACTGTACTGTCAGTATCTCTTCCATACCCAGTAAAAAAATTAATGAAGTGAAATTTGTTCTTTTAAGATTATTTTTGTGTTTTCATTTTGATTAGATCATGATGTGCAAAAGAAACTCGAAAATATCCGCACTTACTTTGGCAAGGAATATGGTAAAGAATGTGAGGGAAAACCAAAGTCAGGTTCAGGAGCTGTGGAAGCATTCAAGTCAGCATGGCCATGGTACGAATCTCTGAAGTGGCTAAAGGACCATATCAGTCAAAAAGAAAGTACCACAAACCTAGTTGAACTGGACCCTGATTCTGACAGCAGTAATTCCTCTGTTGCTTCTGCCATCACCCCCAAAAAGAAGGGAAAAATTAAAGTGAGTGCAGAAGAAAAAATTGTCCAAGCAGCTGAGGCCATTGAGCAAAATTTCCAACATTGCCCAGTGGAGCTGGAAACTCCCCCAAGAAGGGGCAGATAAACTGATGATGAACTTTATGGCCAAATGATTGCACGGAAATTAGGCAAATTGCCAGAAGGAGAAGAAAAGGAATCTCTGAAACTAAATATTCAAGTACTAATAAGAGATGTTATGTTTGCGAAATCCTCACAGCGGATACAGCAACAACTGCCTACTTACCAACATTACGGTCCGAGTGGCACCCAGAATACCTACCAAAACATGTCCTGAAACATTCATGTAAAGCAAATAGAGAATATTTTCATTTGATGTTTAACCACTGCTCTGTTCACAATATTTACTTTAATATTCATGTTAAGCTGTTGCAGTGGCCACACGTGCCATAGACTTATAACTTTCCCCTCAAAAGTTGGAAAGTGGCTACACTTTGAACAATGTTGAGAATTTTGTCCATGTTTGCTTAATGTTTATAAAACTATTTACACGGCTAAAAATGTTAAATACTTTTAAAGAAATCAATAAAAACCGAATAGTTTCAACTTAATTAAGTTATCATCAGGGCGATGATAACTTAATTAAAATACGTCAAAAACGTTTGGTTTCTATTCTTTTAAGTATTTTAATATTTTCAGCCTTGTAAATAGTTTTATATTGTTGAGAATGTTAAGCTGGACCTTTAGTCATTGTTATCAAAGGATATGATATGAAACTTGTTTGCTTACAGTACTATGTTATCAGAGCAACGTTGTTTAATCTGGAGTAAAACCCTGGACGTTACCAGGAAGATAAGAGTATACCGTTCCCTTTTCTTCTCTTGAAATAAATGTTTTTTGAAACCTCTAATCTACCCACCATCTTGTATTGAAGTTATCGTATAAGACCCTGGCGAAGAGCAGGTCACGTGACCACAAAATTAGCCAATCGCGAGCCGGCCGCCATTTTGAAACAATCAAAATCTCCAATATTTTTGGAGACACGTGACCTGCTCTTCGCCAGGGTCTTCTTCGCGCCCACCCGCCATCTTGAAAGCGGAGATGGGGACGAGGTTGGTAAAATCTATGCTAATTAAGACCAGGTAGTTATTTTATTGCTATTTTCACAAAGCTTTTCTGCAAAAACAAAGTGTAAATTTGAGTTTCCTGACTATTCTTGTTGCGGTTTGATCAAGTCAAAGTAACATCAAAGTATTCACGCTTTTGTGATTTGCCCAGTATTGTTATGTAAATATACACTTTCTTATACAAAACTAATTAATGACAACTCCTTTCATGATAGTTAACTCATTAAGTATTTGTTACAGAGGTTAGAGTTAACACTCAAATACCAAGAAAATACCATTGGGTATGGGTTTTATTTTCCATCATTTGTACATCCAAGTTTGCACAAATTAAACCATGTACTTAATCCATCAAAAGGTATTACTAACTTGCCAAAATACAAACAAGCTAATTCTTCGCCAGCTGTTATCACCACCCTACATTACATAAAAGGTAGTGATAACAGCTGGTGGAGATTTAGCTTTTTGTTATTGCACGTCTAATTGACTACATGTATGTCTTTAACTGGAAGCTTAGTGCTTAATCAGTTTGTTTGTACTTGACTCATCAAATATTATAAAAAATTTTCCTTCAAACATTTCACTGGGCATTTTTTCACAATTTTAAATTACCACCCAAATAAAACGTATTAGGGTAATACTTTTATTTTTATAAAGTAAGCCACGGCAATCAGGCAATGGATACTACATATTAATGTTTTTGAAAGATAACAAGTCCAAAATACTTGTGTTCTTATTGACATTTCTGAGAGGAATTCTACCTTTCCACACAAACTTAGAATTTCTTCTACAGACACAACTCAAATTCCTCAACATTTTCACGACCTTCAAATAAATCTTCTACTGTAATGTCAGAAACCCTAGGCTTGTGCTGTCAGACTATTAAACTACTAGAGCCTTCCACTGCCATGGGACAGCACCTGGCCCATTTACATAATAGCAAAGCAGGTCTCTCATATCTTCGGCATTCTTGGCACTCCTCTCTTTACTCTTTGGCATTGAGCTCAAATTACTGGAACTGCTGCTACCATGTTCTCTCCATGAACCACTGATTATATCACCATTCTCATTATCATAATCCATGGTTCCAGGGGGACAGTAGGTAAGTGAAGATGTGGCAAGTAACATGTTATGAAGTACACAACAAGCAAGAACTACTTCAGTTGCTCTATCAGGACTGAGGCGCATCATAGTGTGAAGAATACGAAATCTAGCAGCCAGTATACCAAACGCATTTTCACTCACTCGTCTAGCTCGTGATAAACGGTAGTTAAAGATTCTCTTCTCTTCAGACATATGTCGTTTAGAGTAAGGCTTCATTAAGTGCAGTCCCAAAGGAAATGCATCATCGCAAACAAAAAAGTATTCAATGTTTATATCACTGGTGTCTTCAAAGACAGGATCTGGATTTTGTGGCAGTGGTTTTGCTAGAGGAAGATAGATGCTGTTGTCTTCTATTGCTTTCCACAGCGAGGTTCTGCGGAATACACCACCATCACTCATACTACCCTGGCATCCAATATCCACAAAAAGGAATTGATATTCAGGGCCTACAAATGCCATGAGTATCAAACTGTAGTAACCTTTGTAGTTGTAATACTCTGAGCCACTGTTGCTTGGACAAAGTATACGGATGTGCTTTCCATCACCAGCACCTAGACAGTTTGGAAACTGCCATCTACATTGAAATTCCTTAGCAATGTTAAGCCACTCCAACTCACTTTGCGGGCAGGCTAAAAAGTCATCTTTTAGCACAGTATATATGACTTTAATAGTAAGGACATTGTCGCAGCTGCCGTTGACAAATAATAAAGCGACCAAATACCGAGCTCGTCCACCATTTTGCTTTTTCGCATTCACTACGCATGCCTACGCATGTGAGATAAAAACACCGCTTTAAAATATATCGAGGGCTCGTATATTTTACCAATTCACGCTTCAAGTCGGGCCGTAAATCGGGTGTCAAAATACACGTACGATTCGCGCTCCGATTCTGTCGGGCCGACAAATCGGGCCGACAAATCGGGCCGACAAATCGGGCCGACAAATCGTATCGTGTAAACCGGCCTTAAACCTGACAAAATACCAAATAAAATTTAAACCTGTAAAGGTGCTGTATTTGGGTTTGGATTTATAGCTGGACCTGGTGCTTGAACTGGTTGTAGGAGCGCTTGAGCCACAGTAAAAGCGGCCGGGACGGGCACTTGTTCATCGGCCATACTGAGAACACGTCAGGTAACATAAGTGAAGGCTTCGTACGCGAACTGGGACGAAATGAGATGCAGAGCTCTTATTTATACTCGCGCTCTAAGGGACTGGCGCGAATAGTTATACATTATTATCAAGCTTACCACCAACAGTCAATATTGTATCACTGCTTCTTCCAGTCCCTTGAACAGAATTGTTAGCCTCGCATCTGAAGACAAACCGACCACCAGTTGCCATTGTCTTTATATGTGTTCCCAGCTTTCCCATATTCATTATCATGACATCATTTTCATACAGCAAATAAGTGTCTACTTCTGGGTTAGCTTCAGCAGTGCATGTGAAGTTTATAATAATTCCTGCACAGACTTTGCCCGTTATATTTGTAGTTAAACGAACATCGTCAGGTTTATCTGCAAGAAATAATGCAAAAAAATCAGTCAAACTATGAATATTGTTTTATCAACAAACATAAAGAAAACCTATCATGAAATTCACTAATTTTTCTTTGCAAAAATAATGTCAGGTCACTTCAATCATTTCAATATCGGTGAATAGTAGTTTTCGGTAAAAAGTATGCCACTATTCACCTCGATTTCAGAGAATAGTTGTTAAATTACATTTCCATGTAAATATAGCATTACATGTATAATATATACTAAATTCTATGACAATTTGCTTGCGGCAGCTACAAATTACAGGAGAAGTTAAAATAATTGTCCCCCCACGTTTGTCCACCCAATTACAGTTAGTAAACCTTGATTGTAAGTAATGATCTTACACTGCACATTAATATCCACCACTGTAGATGCCTCTCCACAAGTGTTGTTTGCAATGCACCTGTATTCTCCAGCTTGAGCTCTGGTGATGTTAGTGATGTTTAACCAATTTCCCTCAGTGAGGTTACCAGACTTGACGTTTGTCCAGGAAACAGTTGGATCAGGAATGCCACTGGCATTACAATACACTTCAACATTGTCACCTTCCTTGACGATTTCATTTTCTGCCTGTTTCACAGATGCTGGGGCTGGAAAATGAATTCATGTAACGTGTTACTTTACCTAAAATATTTGATAAATGTAACTGACACAAGCTATAAGGGTCATGGCAAAGAAGACTCGATTAGCTACACATTGCAGTACAAAGTTTGAAAGTCATATGAGCAGAAGAGAACCCCGGGCTCCTTTGATTCCTAGCTTTACCTTTGCCTTACTTAAATTAGAACGTTCTTAATGTTAAACGCATTTGGAATATCCAATAAGTGGAAAAAAGACTTGTGTGCTATTCAATAAGGAATCGATAAATAAGTTGAATACTTCTCCATTCTAATAGATGGAAAAATAAAACATTAATGTACATTGTCTGACCAAATTAATACATCTACAATTATCACCTTGAAGTCAAAATCGAGTCTAGATTGGATTTAATTCTTAACAGTCACCATGAATGAAAAGTCTGATGTCTTAAAAAAATTAGAGTGCAATCGAAAAATACTAACATTTCAGCCAGGTATACACCCATTTCAATTAACGTTGTCAGATAGAAGCGTAAAGCCTACAAGACAAGACCGAATGGTAGTCTGGGTATTCATCAGAATTTGCATATGGGTGGAAAAGAAATCTACAAGTTTTTAATTTGCACGTGATGTATTTGGTTTGCCCCGAATTAGATAATTTGTTTTTCCCTGTATTATCACTAGCTGATTCTGCTAAAATTAAGTTTGGCTAAAGGTAGCTTACTTCTACGGTTTAAAACAAAAAGGAAACGTTACAAATAATATTTTTCACGTTAATTCTCATTAGTATTCGGTGCGTGCAGCAGTTTTCTACTTTTACCATGATACCTTTCGGTCTTGTCTTGCGGGCTTTTAAAAACACTTCTACCAGGTGTATTCATTAATAGAAATATATAAAAAGGTTTGACACTGGGCAAGAAACGTTAAGAAATTTTTTTAAATCACTATAAAAGACGTTTCAATTGAAAAACGTTGATCGATCTTCATCGGTTTCGGATGGAGTGAAAACTGGAAGAGCAAAAATATAAAGGTCCAAAATTATGTTAATACGAAAAAGCAAGATAAGCAGTAAATATTCATAGGGAAGTGCAATTATTCAGAATAATTGTGTTCATTCCCTATACCACGCTTCAAGAAGCAGTCTTTTATGAGAATTACACGGTACTAGTTCTGCCAATTATTTCAACATTGTGAATGTTGTGATCGTGTTGGTGTACGTGTTGTGCACCTTTGGATTCAAGCAAGAGTTCACGCTGCTCTTTAGTGTTCAGAGACTCTGTGGATCGTTCTTCCGGTTTGCCCGTAATAAATGTATCTTGTAAACAACGTCCATGGTATCTTATTTTGCGATTCTGTCTTTTGGTCTTGGGAAAGAATGGTTCAGGATTTTGATAGGTTTGTAGCCAACTTTCATGTTTTCTCTCACTAATACTCAGGAAAACGTTTCAGAAATGCCTGTAATGCATGATAAAATAATTGTAGGCGGGGATAATTGAGTAGCAGTAGGTGTGACGTTAGACGTTTGAGGAGATGATTTTTGTTTGAGATTACAAAACGAGCACAATAATGTTGTCTGCCAAAACTTGGAAGATGTGTTTACGTTCTCTTCACTTGCCCGCATTGGTAGGAGGGATCGTGTTGGCTTTGTCGAGAACAGTGTTAACTAAAGATTGATTGTGTTGCATCGGATGATGGGAATCAAAATACATTTTTTGATAGAATAGTCTTTGAGTGATTTCTAAAAACGTTCGTTTGTCAACGTTTTTTAGCCAGTGTCAAACTTTTTTATATATATTTGTAATATTTTAAATAACATAGAGGGCAACATTACTGAATTCCGATTGGTCAAGTCAGAGGGTATTTTTCGTTAATTTTGGTTTGCCTGGGGCAAAATTACTCAAGATTTCCGAAAATCGATCGAGGACTTCCGAAGAGTGCAAATTCCACCCGAAAACTTCTGACGATTTCCGAAGATGACCCGAACTCTTCTGAAGATTTCCGAAGATTACCCGAAGATTGCCGAAAATTTCCCAAGGTCTTCCGAAGATTTTCGTACGTAATCGGAAGGTCAGCAGATATTTCCGAGAGCCTCCCGAAGATTGCCGAAGACCACCCGATGTCTTTATCACATTAATTTTGCCCTTTATGTTATTAACAAGTAATTGCACGATTCCTCGTAAAATTAAGGATTAATATCACTTGTGTTTTCAGAATTAGCAAATTTCTGAAAACACGCATGATGCTAATCCTTAATTTTACTCGGCCCCATGCGATTACCTATATAGTAATACACTTGAAAAAATTACTCCTTTCTGATTGGCTAAGAGCAGTGCAATTCAAGTGTCCCACCAGTGCAAAAAGTGTAACACCAGTGCAAAAAGTGTAACACCAGTGCAAAAAGTGTAACACCAGTGCAAATTACAATTTCCGAATACCTAGTGCTCCTCAGCCTAAGTAATCGTAAACAGTATTATTTCAAGGGTGTTATTAACAAGTAATCGCATGATTTTTCTCGTGCAATTTGGAATAAATAAGCACTTCTAAATTTTTCAAGGACTACAAATTGCACTCGCCCTTGTTAGTCTTCGAAAAATTTACTTGTGCTTATTTATTCCAAATCGCACTCAAAATCATGTGATTACCTAATTACAATAGAGTGCATATTAATGACACTTTTTCTCAATCCCAAAAATGCACATCAGTTACTGATACCAACCATTACCACTATAACTATAATGCATTTAGTATGTTATGTAGGAAGAAGGCGAGGCCGAGAATGGAAATCATTGCAAAAATAAGTTTTAGTTCACACAAGATTTAATGAAAATATACAATATTTCAACTCTATTCCAGAGTCTTAATCATGTAGTGTCACAAGGATGTTAAACTAGCAGTATTTATACCTGAGATAATTAGCATAGTACAGAATAAATGGAGTAATTAGAACTAATCAGTTATAAATACTGCTAGTTTAACATCCTTGTGACAGTACTACACGATTATGACTCTGGAATAGAGTTGAAATATTGTATATTTTCATTAAATCTTGCGTGAACTAAAACTTAGTTTTGCAATGATTTCCATTCTCAGCCTCGCCTTCTTCCTACTTTACTCCAAAATGTCGGATGGTTCTGGATTTTAGTATGTTATGGTAATGAATTTACATGTATGTTATGGAAGCTCACCATCAACAGTCAAGATAGTATCGCTGCTTCTTTCAGTCTCTTGGACAGAATTGTTAGCCTCGCATCTGAAGACAAACTGACCAGTAGTATCCATTGTCTTTATCACCGTTCCTACTTTTCCCATATCCTTAATCACTGTATCATATTCATACAACAAATAAGTGTGTACTGGTGGGTTAGCTTCAGCACTGCAGGTAAAGTTGATAATAATTCCCGTACAGACTGTGTTGCTTGTTATGTTTGCCTTTAAATGAACATTTCCAGGTTTATCTGCAAAAACGATAGACAAGAATAAATCAACAGCCTTTATTACATGAAAACCAATGTCAGTTGATCATTCAGTCTAATTCTTCATTCCATACATAAACTCGCACGAATGTCTGCCATATATAACTTATATTATGTACATGCATACATAACTTTGTTTTAGTGATCAATTGGTCATATACATGTAGCTGAAAGAAATCACACAATCCCGCTATATACATTAAACATGTATGCCTAACATAATTAAACATTTCTACGATATAAAGGCATTACAGAAAGAAAGCATTTTTATTTTTATTGTATGTTGACCAAGTGCTAAGTTCAAAGGACCGGTGAAAACTTGCCATTGGGGAATCGTGGCCTCGTTCTTCTTGGGGTGTGGGATTAGGGAATTCTGTTTGCACCATTGAGTTAGCTCGTCTAGAGCTTTGTTGAGCATTGCTGTAACCTCATCCACACAGTCCCCTATACAATAAATTGTGGTGTCGTCTGCATACATGTAAGTTTATCCGGAGGTAATGGCATCAGGTAAATCGCTTGTGTACAATGTGAAGAGTGTTGGCCCTAGAACGGAACCCTGCGGGATACCGAACGTTTCTTTAGCATAGTCATACGCCACACCATTGACCACTGTACGGCTGCTTTCTTTCTGTCAGATAGTCCGTCAGCCATGCTAGTAGATTGCCTGTGATGCCAAAGTTATGCTCTAACTTGTGAAATGAGGATCCTATGGGAAACGCTGTCAAATGCTTTCTGGAAATCTATAAAGGCCACGCCGACAACGAGTTTAGCGTCAACAGCTCATCTCCAAGTTTCAGTTAAGTGAGCCAATAGAAGCTCTGTCGAGTGACCCTTTCAATATGCTCATTGGTTATTTGTAACAAGTTGATTATTCACAAAAACATGTGCTATGGTGTGAGCATGAATGTAAGTCTAAGAGTATAATAATGGAACAATCTGGAACCAATGAGAAGAAAGAATGATCAGATGGAACTAAACACGAAAGGTCAATCACACAAAATACTCGGAATATAAACAATTCAAAAGGAGTTAACTGATTGACTTATTTACATAAATTAAATTCCACAAGCGATGCCTATAACTAACTCAATGGGCAGTAAATAACTACACATTGTCGGCTCTTAAAATTAACGTCTTGTTAAACTAGAATGGTTAAATAATTTCCGACTACAAAAATGATGGCTGGGTACCAAGTATTACCGATGAAACGAGCTTGGAAATCAACGAGGAGCTATTTCAAAACAAAATAGTGTTTCGTTTCCGGAATGATTAGAATGTCGCGAAATGTCAGCAAAGTCTGAATACAATAACGTTAAAATAAAAGAGAACGTAAGTATTTTCGTGAAAGGCAGCACTTGAAATGGCGCGCACACCACAGTTTCTTAAAATACGACACAATCATTTTTTTGGAGTTCCAAATACGACAGTGAAATTATAATCAAAACTGTGAATCCTCCTAAAGCTAAAGAAATACCGTACCATAACTAACCCGTAAACAGCTTTCCTTCAACTTTCCGTGAAAACACCAGACAAATCCCGTCCTTGTTTGCTCTTCAAATGTTCTCATTGGCAGAAATTTAATTGCTATATTTGTAATATTTACATAACAATTATTATAAACACGGAAACAGATATCTTTGCATTTTTGAAATATGTTATTGTTTACACTAATATTGTTTACACTACACGAGGCCAAATAAAATACATTTTCGGGAATTTTTTTTTTTTTTTGGTCTTTGGCCAAAAGATTTTGTAGAACCACACCATTTCATAATAATTAACTGCATTAGAGTGAAGCCTGCAATTCAAAAATCGCCGGGCGTCATTCTTTTTTGGCATGTCACCCAAATAGAGAAATTACATATCACGATTTTAAGACTAAAATGTTGTTGGTCACCAAGAAAGATTTTGTTGAAGAAAAAGGTTATAATTTACATAAATTGTCTGTGAAAGCCCACCATCTCCGGATTGACATACAGTATAGCGGGAACCCACTTAGTTGAATTGGTGGTGCACGGGCGACAGTGGTGGCCGCGGCAGCGATGATGATAATGATGTTATCAGAACACCGACAAGATACACTTGGTCCAACAGGTTGGGGGTTGGGCATGAGGCTAATCCCCTCATCCTGTAAAAAAGTTATGATTACGGAAACTGGAAATGAGAATGGGAACCTTTCAACTGGGTTGAGCTCAACGGCCAGCTGTGTTCCAGGCGATACCTAACATTATAGCCTCGAGGACAGCAGTTTGACGGGTGCAGGTCAAATATGCCGGTTAGCCTGGGCATTGACAAGGACATTGGCTCACCCCAAAAAGATGCTCAAGGTAGAATGTTGGAATGTGAAGACTATGTATAGTATATGAAAGACAGTGCTGTGAGTGCAGGTGCGCAGAGAAATGGCAAGACAACAGAATGACATCATGGGGATTAGTAAGTGCCGGTAGACAGGTTTTGGGCAGACAGTAAAATGTGTGGTATATTCAGGCAGAAATGATGACCAACGTTTGAGAGGGGTTCACGTTGCCATTATTATGCGAACTGAAGCTGCAAATACATGGCTGAATTGGAAGCCTGTAAGCAACAGAATAGTGACAACCAGACTCAAATCAAGGTATATCATAACAACAGTGATACAGGTATACGCACCAACAAGCAATGCAAACCAAGAGGAAAAATAGTTATATCATCATAGCTATAAAGGATTGGAATGCAAAAATAGGAGACCAAATGGAAGGAGGATGGGGAATACAGAGCGATTGGAGCTGTGGACCGATCGTCAAGCTATCAAAAAAGGGTGACTTGACTGAGTATGGAAATTGGCGAGGTATCGCAATAATGTCTGTACCAGCAAAGGTTATGGGAGAGTGATTATTACCAGGTTGAGAGCTGTGGTGGATGAGAGGCTAAGGAAGGAGCACATGGGTTTCAGAATTAAAGGACAAAGCACATCTGAGCACATTTTTGTGCTTAGAAATGTCATTGGACAATTGTTGGAATGGAATGCGAGCCTCTATTCCTGTTTTGTTGATTACAAAAAGGCATTTGGCGGTATCCATCGTGATGCATTGTGGGAAGTAATGGAGTTTTATTGGATACCACCAAGGTGGGTAAGAATGGTTAAAGTATTCTATAACGATACCAAGAGCACTGTAATAATTATTGAATGAACATACTCAAAACAATTTGAAAATCTTCTGGAGCACACCTCAAAAATTCATTTTAACTTTTAACCATTTCACGACCGTTATTTCTTCTGATTCAAGCCAACAAAGTGCTGTTTCCTCTCCTTTTTATAGGCATGATCGCTCCATGTTTAAGCACACCTCCCATTTTATAACTCTTGCTGTCAACATTCTGGCTTTCTATTCTACTGTCCGTATTCAAATTTATTTTGGAAACATTTTGAACAATACCACTTTACAATAACAAAACAATATCAAGTTCTCTGCCTACAAGACATCATCATTGGTATTATAACATCGTCATGCCCCTTACAAAATTATCTAATATTAATTGGTAAAGTATATTTATGGGATTGCAGGAGGATGCATGTACTTCCAAATATCGAAGGTTTCAAACTTAAAGTTAAAATCAAATATCAAATAGAAAAATACATTTCCACCAAGAATAATGCTTTAACAACTTTTTATAATAAATGGACAGATAATTTTCCACTCTAAGTTAATAATTTTTATTTTCCTTTTGTTACTGCGCGTGTATTTGTGACTGTATAGTATTTATAATTAAGATTTACATTACTTGTTGTATAGTAAGTATATTGTAATTCAATTCTCTATTTGTGTAATTAGTTGTTTCCATCATAATTAATTAAATTTTAAACTACAATTTAGAACCTAATTATAAGTTAATGCACAGCAGCTATTGCGCGGCTGTTGTAGCTAATCTATTGTATATATGAAATAATTTGTAATTTTTGTAATTTCTGTAACTTTTTTGTCTTTGTAATGAAATAAAGTCTGTTTGTAATTTTAAAAAAAAACATTCTGGCTTGGAAATTTTGTGAATATTTGAGCGCATAAAATCAAGCTTTCGGACTTTCTCTTCAATTGTGGCAGCCAATGTTGAAGGAGATGCACTTTTTCAATGCAACCTGTTCTTTGTCTTTCTCGGAGAATCCAATGCCTATTCTATTATAAACTTAAGTAGCCAATCAAATCAGCCAAAGCGATATAAGTTCAACATTTAGATGTAAGAAATTTCAACAAATCACATACAGGTCCACTCTCGGCACTCACTCACCAGTCCCAGTCCTTTTAGTGGCGGGGGAAATGATGCGTTATGCCAAAAATGTGTTTAATTAACGTGGCTTGATGTACCTTATTCGTACTTAATTTGGCGCGTATTTAATTTCACGAAATCAACAGATCCGTATTTTGCGAGGCTTTATTTTCGCGATTTCAGAGAAAAAAGGGCTCAAAGTATTTATTTTTGCGATTTTTTCAAATCGCGAAAATTAAGGATGCGCGAAAATAAGTACGAATAAGGTAGTTTTTTTAGAGTTTTGAGAACAACTTGAGGTGGCTGAACACAGTTTTACTACCAAATCTTCATTATGACATTATTTTTTAACGTTAATAGTTTGTGAGCCCAAACATGGCACACTTGGAATTCAGTCGTAGGTCTCCAATTTTCTGGCTTATTTAAAGGATTTATGCCGTTTCCATGGTAACGGATCAGGCTTGAAAGCAGCTACAAACTGTTAGGTTTTTCCACTTTGCAAAAAATCCACTCATTAGATTTTTATCTTAAATTGCTAACATTTCAAACGAAGCGAGTAGATTGTTATGACATCATTCTAACAGACGGTTTATGAATTATTTTTGAAAATGTATTTTTGATTGCACTGCGAAATTCCTCTGTTAGATTTTAATTTGTATACTTTTAAAGGTTGAGTTGTGATCGTTTGTAAATCATGCAAAGATTCATCGATTTCTAATGAGTGGATTTGGAGAAATCGCTGTTTGTTTACACAGTCGCGCGGTCACAGATTTTCACCAAAGTGCGTATGTGCAGCATTCAATGGGGTTCTTTGGATTGTCGCGGCAACGATGAAAACCTGCAAAATGGCTGGGTTCTTCGAGTCCTGTCTTTTTCTGACATACTGTTCTAACATAACTTTTAACAGGCAACGGACTGTAATTTTTTAGCACTTTGTAATCCATAAAAACCAGCAGGGAACAAATAAAACGATCGCTGTATCGGCGCCATGTTTGTTTTTCTCAACCATCGTGCGCGCGCTACATCGCGTCATGCAATGAATATTGCAGAGCGCGCGCAAACTGTGTTCGGCCACCTTAAAGTTCGATCAGAAGGCAAACTTCGATTTTTGCCATACTTCACCATAATGATGGCATATGATTAAATTAAAATAATAAATATTTAGTCCCATGATGATAGTTTTACTTTCCACTGGTTTCCAAGCGACAGAGGTGACCATAGCAACGATTTCGGCATCCTATTGATTTTAAACAAGGCTCATTTTCTCGAAATCTAGTCAGAAACATTGCATCCATTTTATAATATTTTGAATTATGGTAGACAAAATTTCATGAAAATCTGTAAAGGCGGTTTTTGAATAAAAAACACCTTACTTTTTGTGGACAAATCTCCCAGAATTTACTTGAAAATCTTTGTAACATAAATGGAGCAACTCTCGATCAGATGGTTACGATATCAAAATATTTCATTTTGAAGAACTGC
Organism: Desmophyllum pertusum; assembly: GCA_029204205.1. NCBI lineage: Eukaryota > Metazoa > Cnidaria > Anthozoa > Scleractinia > Caryophylliidae > Desmophyllum > Desmophyllum pertusum. The sequence continues at coordinate 3,050,582 of MU825400.1, forward strand.
GCTTAGGCACCTCGGAACATGATCGAAGTGCCTAATTTACATTTAGTCTTAAGTGTCAGCCATCCCCTCGCCACTCATTCCTGGTATGTCTTGAGTTGTTATTGTTGTCGTCCCAGCTATCAGCCATGGCATCATTTGTTTATTCTCAGAGAGGCACATTAAATGTGCGTTTTTAATTGCTTTATTGTGATTGCTAGATTTTTGCTATGATATGGTTGTAGTAAAACAAATTTGTTTAATTGAATCATGCTGAAAGAATCCTATAAATTTGACTTTTGATATAAATTAATTCCAGCTGACTAGAGATGTTTGCACTGTCGTGGTCAGTAATAAGACTCATGTATTAACCGGGCGCAAACTTTGAGTGCCCTTCAAAATTACATTCTCTGACCAAAATTTTTTTTGTCTAAAACAGAAGAATTTTGACAGTGGTTAAAGGGTTATAAAATTAATGATAGAAGAGGATAAACGACTTACGGTATGGCTGCGTTGTGTGTAAATGACCCAGCCTGTACCAATGAGCTGACAAATCGGGTCGACACTAATACTACTAATTAGCTAACACAAATGTGAACAGTGAGTGACGTGAAAGTCCTAACAACACATTAACCTGATGTAACCATAGTTACATCAGATAAAAATGGCATACTGTATTTATCTGATTTAGTACATCGTAAGTGTTTCTTACAAATTTGATATTATGATATTTGTTCATACAGGAAACCCTCTGGAAAAACAACCTCTGAATATGGACTCCTCGTCTGTTTCAGAAATTTGCACCTGCATGTTTTCTGGAACCCTACATACATGTACATGTGCATGTAATTTGCAATACAAAATGCTTTTTTTACATTCTATGGTGAAAACATTCATGTTGTTTGGACTTTTTTTTTACACCTTTCTTCATCTGTAGATAAAACTGTTGTGATTGGCAAAAAATGACATTTCTGTCTTGATGACGATTTTTTTGCTGTAGTATTTTATGAAGTGATGAAACTATATTTTTAGTCAGTTTCTAATATGGTTTGAATTCAACTTACCCAAATCCCTTCAACCCGTAATTTTATCTATTATTACTCATGTTATGGAAATTGTCAAGAAGAACCCATAACTTCAACATTACCTTGAAAAAGCACTGAAACCTGGTCATTTGTGAAATGAAATGAACATTAAATAACTACTTCACAAGTAATAGTTAAGGTTATTCCTTAGTATTGCATTGCGCATCCTTACTGCGCATGATTTCACACGTAATTAGCGCGCGCACATTAAGAAAATGGCGGCTTTTCCTTTACGGCTAAGCTCACCAGAGAGATAAATCGTCATTTTCTCGTAAACGAGTACCGTGACCTATCAATTTTTTCTCTTATTTTGAGTCTAGCAATCACCTTCTTTCTATAAAATGAATATAGACTAATTTCTATTGCAGAAGAATAAATAATCACCGGAAACGTGAACTTAGCCAGTACTCGTGAAAATATAATTGTGGCCTCGAGAACACTGCATGCTAGGAACAAGTTGAATCAGTGTCGATTAAAAATGCGTGCCTTTATCATAAAACATACATTAAATTGTTCCTTGAAGTCGATACAGTATATTAATTGTTATATTTCATGTTTTGCTTTCTCCCTATTTTTTCTGCTCCCACGAAACGTAAAGTGAACGGTTAAAATAAAAACGTTTCTGGAAGCTGTTATTGTACGGGATTATGGGGTATATACAAGGTCCTCCTGCTCCTAAACGAATACCGGGACCCCCCTTTTTTATTTCAAAATTTAAGTTCCCTTAAGATAAACAACCAATAGGCAAAGTTTGAATGAAAATCTATTGTAAGTTCTATTTCGATGGAATGACCTTAAGAAAGATCTAATTATGTTCTTACACTGCACATCAATGTCCACCACTGTAGATGCCTCTCCACAAGTGTTGTTTGCAGTGCACCTGTATTCTCCAGCTTGAGCTCTGGTGATGTCAGTGATGTTTAATGGATTTCCCTCAATGAAGTGACCACTCGTGACGTTTTTCCAGGTAACAGTTGGATCAGGAAAGCCTGGCCCATTACAGTACACTTCAACATTTTTACCTTCCGTCTTAACGATTTTATTTTCCGCCGGTTCCACATGTACAGATGCTGGGACTGAAAACAAAAATACATGTATCTAAATTATTTACAAATACTACGACAGTACGAGATGTGCCGTAAAATCCTGGTTATGAGGGGGTGGGAGCTTACAAAATTTAATGTTTCAGAATGAGCTGATAAGAAACAAGTTGATGCAACAATATTAAGATACGTTCCCATTTACTGGTATTTTAAAAAGTCCTTTAAGTCAGGCAATAAATTGGGAACAACAACAATAATATTAAAAAAAAATACAACTGGAACAAAACAAAATGGAAGAGAGAAAATTAATATGGTCTACAGTTCAACAATTTCTTTGAGGACATTTACAGTAAGGAAATAAAGAAAAGTAGGGAGCTTGCTGCTTATATTTATATCCAGGGGGTGGGGTGGGGGTGGAATATTATTTTGGTAGCGACGAGATGGACCTATAGCTGGAAGGGGGGGGGGGGGGGGTATAACTGGGATTTTACAGTATTGTATTATCTCTAGTTTGGTGCTTGATTATATTACATAGATTAGAAATAATTATATTTTCTGTAGCACAAAGTAAATATACACCAACAGTGTTTCTTCTATGACTCCCAGGATACTTGAAATAACTTATTAGTACATGTAAGTATAAAATTGCAATATAAGCTTAGTTATGGAAGCTTACCACCAACAGTCAAGATAGTATCACTGCTTCTTCCAGTCCCTTGGACAGAATTGTTAGCCTCGCATCTGAAGACAAACAGACCGGCAGTATCCATTGTCTTCATAACTGTTCTTGATCCAATCACAGTACCATTTTCGTACAACAAATAAGTGTGTACTGGTGGGTTAGCTTCAGCAGTGCATGTGAAGTTTATAATAATTCCTGTACAGACTTTGCTTGTTATATTTGTGTTTAGACGGACATTTTTGGGTGGATCTGCAAGAAACCAAAATTTTTTTTTGTCAACAACCTTTATTGCATATAAAAGTTTGCCATTCTTGCTTCTGCGCCAACTGCATTTAGAGATAAACTGATGATCTGGCTTAACCAAGCCTAACCTCTCAGAATTGAGAACATCACACCAACTGGTATTTCTTAGATAGAACATCATTTAAAAAGTTAAAACAGTATGACACCTTAGGTAACATGTTTCCAGAAAATATCCATACACCCATCACAGAAGGAACTTAGGACACCCCACCCCCTCCTCCCCACGCACCCATCTGAATTTTCCTCAATAAAATAAATCCTAAACAGTTTATTTGCACAAAATAATTGAAGGGCTGAGGGCATAACCAGCCTATATTGATTTTTAGGACCTTTTTTTTTTCCCTAAGATTTGCCGCGTTTTTGGAATGTGACCTAAAAATTAGTTACCAAACATTTCCCCGTTATTTTTTTCGCTAGTTTCTCCTTCGTTTTCGAGAAATAACGTGTTGACAAACATTCGTTTTAATGGCAGTAACGCTTTGTTAAAAAAACCTTTGTTTCTTTGAACAATGAAGATCAGTGAAACGGTAAAATGGCCGTTGTTACAATGATTTACTAATGAAATCACTGCCCCTTTCAGCGTTGTGAGTTATCAAAATATTTAGGTTGTTGCAGCGGCAATGGAGATAGAAACTAAATAAGAATTGAACGTTTGCCTGACCTAACTGATGCTACAAAAGAACATCACACCGTGAAGTAAAAACACTGTTTTACAGTCCCCCCTCCCCCTATCAATGTTGGAGCCTAGCAATTCAATCCTGTGAAAATAAGGTCTTGTCTGCAAATGACGCGCAACATTGATTGGGGGGGGGGGGGGGGAGAGTCGCTGAAACAACGTAACGTAAATAGAAAATCCCTGTAACGACGGTCATTTTACCGTTTGACTGATCTTCATTGTTCAAAGAAACAAAGGGTTTCTTTACAAAGCGTAACCGCCGTAAAAATGAATGTTTATCAACACGTTATTTCTCGAAAACGAAGGAGAAACCAGCGAAAAAAATAACGGGGAAATGTTTGGTAACTAATTTTTAGGTCACATTCCAAAAACGCGGCAAATCTTAGGGAAAAAAAAAAGGTCCTAAAAATCAATATAGGCTGGTTATGCCCTCAGCCCTTCAATTGTATAATGTACATGCACAATTACAGATTAATCACAATAATTATCATACAACACTAATACTGCGTTCACACATGCTGAAACATGTTTAAACATGTTTTAATTTGCATTTCCCCTGTAAGGTGTCCCTTTCAAACTGGTTCTATAATTTATTCAGTTTTATGGTACTCGTATTAAATCTCTATAATTACACTTAAACCAAAAAATGGAGCTCGAACACGCTGTTGTACTATTCAAACTGCCCGATTGTCCCACAGGAACTGATTAAGAATAAAAAAGTGTGCCAGGCAAGGAGTTCACACCTAAAATTAGTATGCAAGAGTATAAAAGGCTATGAAATGTGTTTTCCTTGGTTGCTTTCGCTCGAAATCCGATCCAGAAGGAAGATGTGTTCTTTTTCGTTGTTGGCTGATTGCGCTTTGCCTCGTGTCATTCGACAAACCTTTTTCATCCACTTCCCTTCCCGTTCCAGCAGTCCCGCCGTCACGTCATGTCGTGCTTTCTACACTGAGAACTACTTCACCTCAGCCGTATAGCAGTACCATGTCGTTTCTGTTCGCTCGCTGAGTCGTGGCTCACCTTTGTGATATCCAGCACTACCGCCTCGCCCTGGCTGTGATTCACAAGCTACTCCACTTCACGCTTTTCAAGCAGAGCAGAATTTAGGTAAACCTTATGACTTTTTTTGCTGTCAATTAAGAGCCTGTGTGTTTATGTGCCGCGGCGTGGCAAAACTTTGTGATTTTGTGGCGGTTTTAGCCAGCGTGGTTGGCTCACTGGCTATACTAGTAGGTCAGCAAAATGTTGCCGGGTGTAGCCGGCACGCTGGTTGTAGCCAGCGTAGGCTAATTGTCTATTTTTATGACAAGGTCAGAAAATTGTGATATGTTTGGCCGGTTGTAGCCAGCACGCTGGTTGTAGCCAGCATAGGTTAACTAAAATATTGGTTATATTTTTTAACACTAGGTCAACAAAGCTGTGATGTAGCCTGCACGCTGGTTGTAGCCAGCGTAGGCTTATTGGTTACATTTTTTGACTCTAGGCAGTTGTCTAGGTCAATAAAATTGTGATACTCTTTGGCCGGTTGTAGCCAGCGTAGGTTAACTACTATATGTTGTTAGTTTTTTAACATAGGTTCAACAAATTTGTGATACTTTAATTTTTTGCCCGGTTGTAGCTGGCGCGCTGGTGTAATCGGTGTGCTGGTTGGAGCCAGCATAAGCCTAGTTGACTATGTCCTGTCAGTCTAGGTCAGTTCAGTTTTTATGTGAGCTTTGTTAGTAGAAGCCTTTATATTGTAAGGCCAGTTTGGGCTAGATTGGCTATTTTTCTACCACTAGTTAAGAACATGTTTATTTTTGTTTCAAAATATTGTTGCCGGTAGGAGCCAGCGTGCTGATAGAAACCAAGTTGGCTGCGTTTTTTTATGCTAGGTCACCAAAGTTCTATCAATTTTTTGCTTGTACTGCGGAGCAGTTAGTATTCTTGGTATGCCTTTAGCATTGGCTAGTTGGTTGTGCTTTTTCATTCGAAATTAGGCTTGAAAACAAAACCGCGAACAGTTCCTTTAGTTGGTTAACATCCCAGGGTTATCTTAGACCCTTTGTGCACGACTCCAGCAGTTGTGCCGGGATTGTTCACCACCATTGGTCCAGTTTGTTTGTTTTGGTTTTGGTTTTGGTTTTGCAGTTTTGTCATCGGAATGTGATCTATGATGTACTTATATATCAGGTGAATTATGTTCTTACTCTGAACAGTTATTTGTGCTGTCCTTAATAAATGTTTTTTTCCAGTGACGGGTCCGATTGTGGTGGACTTATCCTGGCGGTACAGTGGTACATTTGTTTTTAGGTTTGGAAAAGTAAAACTTTGATTGGTGCTTTCAAGTTGCACTTTATTAAGTTTGAGTATTGGAAAATTGGGTTTGGTTTTAAGAATGAGTTAAGTATTGGGTATTGAGTTTAAGTTTAAGTTTAAGAATGAGTTGAGTATTGGGTAATGCATTTTGGGTTAGAATTAGTATGCAAGAGTATAAAAGGCTATGAAATGTGTTTTCCTTGGTTGCTTTCGCTCAAAATCCGATCCAGAAGGAAGACGTGGATTTGAGTGGAGGCTGAGTACAGTGTAGATGTTTGGATGGGTGGAGGTGGGGAATGTGGTGGTGTGGGCATTGTGAGTGCAAAGTACAAAGTACTATTGTAGTTAAAAGGGGGGATAGCACTTCAGTAGTAAGCACAAAACCGTTTGTTTTTGCCCACCCAATCGTATCCTCTCTTTACTGCCTCTGTTTTCTTCGGATCTACTTTTTGTTCATTGTTTCAAATTACTTGAACAATTATCCTTTATTACTTCCCATTCTTAATCAATGATCCGTGGAACAAAGGGCAGTTTGGATAGTTTACTTTTTCCGTTTAATCTCGTGTATAAGCCCATTGGGCACTTGCTTCCTTTCCGCTTTCAGCCGTCATTATTAAGAGCCAATTTCTGTCATTATCGAGGATGCGGCGTCAGTCGTGAAATTTTGAATTTCTTCATATTTTGCCCAAATAACCTCTATAGTGAGTTATTTTCGAAAATACCATTCAAAGGTTCAGGAGCGCTTTCGTTTTTTCGAAATTGAGAAAAGTTTGAAAAACGCCATTTTGGCTTCCAGCCGCTTCCGAAATTAGGCAAAAATGATGCATTTTGTTTTCGCTCGTACAGATGAACGCGATAACACCTACCGCTGTTCTTTGGGCAAATCATAACCCATCTCTTGCTCTTTCTAAATCACTGCATTATTTTGGGAAAGCTGCCGATATTACACTGTTTTGGGCTGTTACAATTGCCCCAGTTGTAACGCTTGAGTGAAAGCGCTAAATTTGGCTAACTTCCACACCATCGAAAGTCCATTGGTACATGGAATTTGAAGTCGAAACTAAGATTGTCTTAAAGCACATCCTTTATATTTTGTTGTGTGAAAATTTATACCGCGGCCCGACAAAAGTATCCCCTCAAGAAAAATAAACGTAAAGTGTATTTTGGCACTTGGACATTCACGAAGCGAACATTGGCCTTCCCTGCTCTGAACATGACCTTTATTAAAAACTAAAAATCAACCGAAAGGAAACCTTTTTCGCAATTTATTGTAGGTGCATCAAAATGCTTTTTTACACAAAACATGACAAAACTGATGTCTATCTTGAAAAATAAAACTTTTTAATAATAATAAAAAAATATTGTTTGAAAATATTTGACCCCTCTCCCACCCGTTTCGAACAATAAAATGTCAACCTTCACTCCGGCTACCCCCGCACCGGGCATGTATTCACTCCCCATACCAATGGGCCTGTCGAAACTTCCTTTAGTTCAGTTTGGAGACCACCAGCATGAAAAGCAAAAACCCGAACTAGAACTGAAGGCTCTTTTGTCTACACTAGCCCTTAGAGCCTGCAGGACAGACCAACAAAAATAGTTAAATCTCTCCTCAAACTAATTGTTATAAATCAAAAGGTGGGTGTGGGGAGGTTGGAAAATCAATGTTGATTCCCAGGCTCCACACGGAAAGAGTCACATAATGTTATTGTAACACTCAGATTACATCATGTTACAGCCTTTTCATTCGGAGCGGGAATAACTCCACTGCAGGTTAACCAATATTACGAAACAGAAGTAATGGAGTCACAATATTTTCACAAGGAATTACTAACAGACGGGTAAGATTGAAATTCTCATTGTTTTTTATCGTGTTTTTAAAGAAATGTTCCAGGAAATGTTCAATGTCTCAGTCGGGTTTCATTCAAAAGCCGCATTTATTTAAATTGCCACTTGTATGAAACCTTTGATAACACTGATTGTTTGTTTTTGCTAGAATCTAAACAATACTTAAAGCTACTTCTGGTGGAGTATTATTCAAAAAATGCATGCGCTAGCTTGTCTTCGGCCTTCATTGCAGTTGTCGCATAGTAGTATGTTTACTGAAATCTGAATTGATGGCAGCGGCTCGCCTTGAGAAATTATAATTCCCGATATTAAATCAATAATATTGTTTAAAATGGAGACAAACGAGAACATGTACTATTGTACTAGGATTATTCAGTTTACTTTTCACCTCGGGAATAATAGCTGAACGGAAAAAGCCGTTTGAGTTGCGTGTACGTGTGCTTTGCGTTACAGCGTCGAATTACATAATTTATATAAAAACTGACACTGATTAAAAAGATTTAAGAAAACGTTTCGGTCACTTCAGTGACCTTCGTCAGTTCGAATGTGAATAAAACTTATGAAACATAAAACAATAAGAAAGGATGTGATAAAAATTCATAAAAAGTGTTAAAAATAACAGTCTATGGAAGTTCTAAAAATTCATAAGATTTCGATAAACACGCGGGAACTCAACATGTTCGTTGATTGAGTCTTTCTCTTTAGTGGAGTGCCACGCTTCTAGAAATAGTATCTTGTTCCACTGGGAGCAGACGTCAAGGATTGCTACGTTGTTGAAGTCAAAGTTGTGATCCGTTTGTTGTGCGTGTTGGGCCAATAGGGAATTCTTGTCGAAAGAGGCGACGGCCTTTGAATGTTCATTTGTTCTGGTTTTGAGGGCGCGCGATGATTGTCCGATATACACAGCGGTGCAATCGTTGCACTTGATTTTGTAAACAGTGCCCCTTGTGTTCTCTTTGCTTTGTTTGTCTTTGGGTCTCTTGAAGAAGGAGCCGACAGTGCGTGTGGGTTTGTGCGACACCTTGATGTTGTGTTCACTCAAGCATAAGGTAGCACGACAAAATTACGTTTGACTTCTTGATCTTCATGGCTCTTGTGACCGCGTGTTCCGCTGGTCTGGCAACTCTTGATAAATTGCGTCGGATAGCCGTTAGCCTGGAGAGTAGTGTTGACACGTTGAAGTTCAGTGGCCTTTTCTGCGTCTGTGGACGGGATAGAAGTGGCTCGGTCGAGCAAGGTTCGTGCGGCGGCACGTTTATGTTGGACATGGTGGTGCAAATTGAAATCTAGATATTTATCAGTGTTTGTCAGCTTCCAGTACACAGTAACAGTGATGGACCTATCCGTCTGCCTGGTGGTTTTCGTATCCAGAAAGGAGATAGCGCCGTCCTGCTCGACCTCATAGGTGAATTGGATATGTGGGTCAATGGAGTTTAGGTGGGCATGGAACTCTTCCACATACTGTTTTTGTATGCAAGCGTGACTGTCATCCACATATCTGAACTACCACTTAGGGGGATGGGGGACGGTCGCGAGTGCCCTTTCTTCGATGTGCTCCATGACTAAATTCGCTAAAATGGCACTTACAGGGGAGCCCATTGGTCACCCGAAGATCTGTTGGTAGTGTGAGCCTTGATAGGTGAAGTAAATGTTTTAAGAACGAATTCCAACAGGTGCATTACATTGTCTAAAGACATGTTGGTTCTCTCGTGCAGGGATGAATCTTGTAGCAGACGTTCCTTCGTGATCTCCAGAGCCAAATTGATGGGTATACATGTGAAGAGTGACACAACATCAAAGGACACGCAAATTTTGTCAGGGTCTAATGAGTGTTCACGTATTGTGTCTGCAAATACTCTACTGTTTTTGACAGAGTACTTGTTGTTTTGAAGAGGTGAGAGAATTGCCGCTAGGTGTTTGGACAGTTCATATGTAGAGGAGCCGATGGAACTGGTAATGGGTCGGAGTGGAACATTGGGTTTGTGTATCTTGGGTACACCATAGAAGGACGCAGGACTGCAATCGGTGCTATGTAGCCGCCGCCCTGGTGAAAATCTTTGCAGGATCTTTGAAGATCTTTAAAGATCTTTAAAGATCTGCAAAGACCTGTAAAGATCTGCAAAGAACTTGCAAAGATCCTTGAAGACAAGGATCCTTCAAGGATCCTCAAGGATTTCATAAGGATCTTATAAAGATCTTATGAAGATCCTGGCAAAGATCCTTGCAAAGATCTTCGTAAGGATCCTTTAGGATCCTCAAAGATCTGATAAGGATCCTACAGGATCTTAAAAGGATCCTTTCAAGGATCTTTCAAAGATCTTTTTCAGGATCCATAAGGATCCTCAAGGATATTATGAGGATCTTACAAAGATCTTACGAGGATCTTTTCAAGGATCTTTCAAAGATCTTTTTCAGGATCCTTTAGGATCCTCAAGGATATTATGAGGATCTTACAAGGATCTTACGAGGATCTTTTCAAGGATCTTTCAAAGATCTTTGTCAGGATCCTCAAGGATTTGACAAGGATCTTACAAGGATCCTTTCAAGGATCTTTGGGAGATCTTTGTCAGGATTCTTAAGGTTCCTCAAGGATATTATGAGGATCTTACAAAGATCTTAAAAGGATCTTTTCAAGGATCTTTCAAAGATCTTTGTCAGGATCCTCAAGGATTTGATGAGGATCTTACAAGGATCCTTTCAAGGATCTTTCAAAGATATTTGTCAGGATCGGATCTTCAAGGATAATATCAGGATATTACAAAGATCTTAAGAGGATCTTTACAAGGATCCTACAAAGATCTTTTCCAAGATCCTCAAGGATTTGACAAGGATCTTTCAAGGATCCTGGCAAAGATATTTGTAAGATCTTTACCCAGGTTCCTTAAGGATTGGATGAGGATCTTTACCCAGATTTGAATTACTAAAAGCAAACACTGAAAAATTTAAGGGGAAGCAACAATCAACAAATGAACAGCAAATAAATATTTATCAAAGTTTCATCTTGCATTGAAAATCCAGCATGTGGGAAGCTTCCATTGATTAGCTGATGATACTCAGTTTTCCTAATGGAGAAAAAGCCATTACAAAGAAGACACAGCAGTGAAGCTTTTAGAATGCTTAAGGTTGAATGAAGAAGAAAGTACATGCATGAGCTAGCAAATACATTGATATGCAAATATTATGCTTGGGTTTCCTATGTTAAGACAACAGTTCCTGAGCTACTCCATCATCTTTCTCACAATAAATATCCATAATTTTTCAATTTTGTAGGAGTAAAATTGTCTTGAAATCCTTATGTACTTCAGAAAATGATTCCTGGATACCTTTAGGCTACTACAGGTTTCTAAAATGAGTAAAACCATGGGTTATTGATCGACCACACACGAGCCGCCATCTTGGATGATGGTTGAGAAGACCCTGGGAACGAGTTCCCATGATGCTTTGCTTGTGGTGATATCTGTGATTCAACATGTTAAACGGTCAAATCACTCAAATGCTGTGTATTTTACTGGGAAATACTCTGAGAAATTCTCCTGGAATAATGTTCAAAAGCTACAGAATCAGTACCTTCTAATGCAGAGAAAGAAAGTAAGTAGAGAGAATCGTAATGGCTTTCTTGAAGTAGGGCTTTAGATGAAGTACATGTATTTTTTTTCTTGGGTTTTAATATAAGGTTTTGATCTCGATGTGCTTATGTACAGCAAGCTTGTAGTTTCACCAAGAAAGCATTTAAAAGGTCTTTAAACCACTGTACTACTACAACGTGATTTGAATCCTACTTCTTTGCCTTGAAATATAACAGTCTTTGTGAGAGGAAGAAGCGAATACAGCTGTTTATAGATCTGATTTTAATAACATGTTGCTTTGTGTTTTTGTTGTAGTTTATTGAGGCAGAAAGCATTGAAGTATACACAGCCCGACGTAACTAATCGAACCAAATCGAACGTTCGATTAATCGAACTGAATCGAACTTAATCGAACCTAATCACGTGAGTAGGTTCGATTAAGTTCGGTAATCGAACAGAATCGAACTCTCACAAAAAATTTGGAGTAATCGAACGCAATCGAACTTTTGATTAGGTTCGATTAGGTTCGATTGAGTTCGATTAGGTTCGATGGCACGAAATGGTCGACGTTGGATGGCATTCGATTGAAAATGGAGTTGGCATGGGAACATAAGCGTCACAAGCTCGATTGTCGCAAGCTTGTCCCCCGGAGCATACGCAAAAAATGAATATGAGAAACAGGAAAGTTTGTCAAATAAATTGCCATTTATTTTATGTTTGGGCGAATCCTTGCATTGCCACACAGTGTCACTCAACACTCATCAATATAAGAGTTTACATTATGTTTGGCTAATGAGGCTTTCAACTTTACAGCGTCAATTCTTGTTATCTTTACGGTCAATTGCACTGGCAATACCAAGACATTACAAAGAAAGTAAAAAGTACATCTGGTGTAACTACAAAGAGTGTATAAGCCCCGTCACGGTCACGATAGACGACGAAGGAACAATCATATTATCGGAAACAGATCATGAAAATCTCTCTAAGCTGTTACCCAAAATGAAAGAAATCGAGAAGAAAAGGTAGGTTGAAGAGAAGAGAGAAAAAGAAAATAAACTCCAACAGAAAAAGGCTGGTCCTCCTGAAGATATGACTGTCGCAATTCTTCGCGCAATTTTAACAGGAGTGCCCTTTAAAACATCTGACAAAAAACAACTACTTATAAACAAAGTTCGAGAAGAAAGAAATAAACGACAAAATATTACTGGAACTGACATCTGCCCACATGCAACTATGATACAGGAGATAGCAGAACAGGGAACTTCAAGCGAAGCAAATGCCTCGGGAAACGAGCAAGTAAACGAGCCATTAGATGAAGATCAATCGTTGCTCAGCATTGATCTTGAAACAGAGTATCGATATCGTTATGAAGTTATATATTTTGACTTTAGACGGCATCGCCTATTAAAGATATTACTCATTATTATTTTCTTTCTAACCACTTTACTCGACATGAACATGTTCAAGTTCATTGAAGGATTTTGGGCAAATGTTAAACTGTTAAACGACCTCTTGCGTGCTGAAATCGTAGACTAGAGGGTTTTTTACATATTGTTATACTGTTAACATTTATGTTGTTAATTTTAATTGCTTTACTTGCAAATGTGGCGGTTTCTTTTATCTCATGCACGTTACCTCGGAACATTATTTTTAAATAATGATTGTATCAATATTATTGTAGCTTCCATGACCGCGCTGTTCGCAACTAATTTGTATGATTAACTATTGTTTTTGGCTTTGTTTCAGTTCACTACATTTTGTTTGGCCGTTAATTAAGAGTAAGCTGATAAAAAATAAATCATGAAATGGAACTACAGTGAAGTGAGATTAATTTCCTATTGTCTGTTGAACGTAATTCTATGTTGTTCTCACATGCTGAGAGAGACTGTTCAAATATCTGGTATATTTTGAGTCATTTTTAGCCGTTTTTCGATTGTGTTCGATTGAGTTCGATTCGGTTCGATTCGGATCGATTCGGTTCGATTCGGTTCGATTTGGTTCGATTTGGTTCGGAAATCGAACGTAATCGAACTCTCACACAAATTTTTTGGTTCGATTTGGTTCGATTACCGAACTAATCGAACTAAATCGTTCGATTAGGTTCGATTAAGTTCGATTACCGAACGGTTCGATTAGTTACGTCGGGACACAGTTACTACAGGGAACAATATATTTAGAACGCTAAGTGGAAAACAATTCACAAACATCATACAGTATTTGTAATCCCAAGTGGGATATGGCAGCAAGTAATCTTGGAACAGGACAAGTTACTGTGGATGCAAACGCCTACAAAAAGGTCTAATATTATAAACTACAATTTCAGGGAGTACAATAAATGATGAACAGAAGCTTGATTTTTCAGTTGGTCTTTAATCTAGTGTGCCAACTTAACACTGTAATAATACAATGTATTTGTCATCTGTTTATGACTGTACATATTGTATGATCATTCTCTCTATGTGCATATAGTGTAATGATTCTGTTGTTGCTCAATTTAGTTTTGTACAATCTTTGTGCATTTACATGTAATTGCTAAATGTAATGTTGGAATTGAGCAGATAGAATTAATTGCTTGTGACTTCTTTTGAAGTCAAATAAACTGCATTTGGTTCCAAAACATCTGAGTACATTATACTACATGTATATAACTTTTATTATTGCTTTTGATGTTGATATGCAAGAATGTTACAAGATGCATGTAACTTGCAAAGTCTGATAAGCATCTTACAAGAACTTAGAAAATTCTGGAAGTTCTTATACGATTCTAGCTAACAAGATTCTTATAAAGATCTTGTATGACATTGCAAATTCCACATCTTGTAAGTATCTTATTATACAAAGGAAACAATAAATATTATAACAAGATCTTGTAAGAACCTTACAAGTTCTTGTAAGATCATGTACATGTAAGTACAAGAATCTTACAATAATTATTATCTAATAAGATAATTACTTCAAGATCTTATTAAGATCTTAAACCTGCAAAGATATTTAAGGATCTTACATTCAAATATCTTAAAGATTCATACAAAGACCTTCAAGGATCTTACCAAGATCTTAAAGATTAATGCAAAGATCTTTGGGGATCTTGCAAAGATCTTGAAGATTCCTGCAAATATCTTTAAGGATCTTACAAAGATCTTAAAGATTCATGCAGAGATCTTTGAGGATCTTGCAAAGATCTTCAAGGATTTTACAAGGATCTTTAAAATTCCTGCAAATATCTTCAAGGATCTTACAAAGATCCTACAAAGATCTTTGTAAATCTTCAAGGATCTTCGAGGATCCTTGAAGATCTTTGGCAAGAAAATTGAGGATCTTGGCAAGAATCTTGAAGATCCTCAAAGATCTTTGTAAATCCTTGAGGATTTTTTATAAAGATCCTCAAAGATCTGCACCAGGATCTTCATGCAGATCTTCAAGGTTCTTCAAAGATCTTTAAAAGATTTTCACCAGGGGGTAATACTGTTTAGGTTCTAGTTGTTTCTTGTTGACATTAGGCGCAGTTGTTTGGTTGTGAATCTTTTGAAGCAGTTTGTTAAGCTCTCTCTCCGTGCTGGTTGTTGGATTTCCACGCCCGTCGGTTATTTTCTTGTAGGTATTCTCATCTTGAAAATGCTCTAGGATTTTGTCAGAGTAATCACTGGTATTCATGACAAACACACAGCGGCCCTTGTCTGCTGGGAGGATTGTGATTGAGGGATCTTCAGCGAGGCTTTTTAACGCTTTGTCCTGTGCTTTGGTGATGTTGTTATGCTTTGGCGGGCGCCAATTGTTGACCGTTGATGTTACGGAGGCTCGGATGAGGTCTTTATCTGCACCGGGGAGGTGTCCTATTCCCAGTTCAATTGATGATACTAATTCAACTATGTGTAGCTTCTTCTGCGTGATGGCATAGTTCATAACTAGGCTTAGCGCTGATCTTTCTGTTTCATCTAGGGCTCTGTGAGATAAATTGATGACCCATTTCTCTTTCAAAGACTTTGTGTCAGGTACATTCGTTGCAGGGAAGATTTTGGCGAGGTTCTTGGTATGTCTTGCTCGTCTTTGTTGCATTTCCCATTGCGTTTTGCCCGTGATGGAGTGCTTGAGAGAGTAAAAAGTTCCCATATCCAGTGTTTCTTGGAGTCTCGCAGAGACGTCGGCTAGGATTTTAGAATGTTCCTTGATTATTGTGTGGCAGTTTGAGATGCGTAATCTGAGGTATGCGAGGCCCGCTTTGTTTGCAATACGGTAACCTTCTTTGTTCTTGACAGGCGGGTTGAAGCGAAGACTCTGCGGTAGCAAATTGTGTTCTTTCAGTCTGCGATTGAAGTGGAAGGGCACTCGAAGAAAGGGCACTCGCGACCGTCCCCCATCCCCCTAAGTGGTGGTTCAGATATGTGGATGACAGTCACGCTTGCATACAAAAACAGTATGTGGAAGAGTTCCATGCCCACCTAAACTCCATTAACCCACATATCCAATTCACCTATGAGGTCGAGCAGGACGGCGCTATCTCCTTTCTGGATATGAAAACCACCAGGCAGACGGATGGGTCCATCACTGTTACTGTGTACCGGAAGCCGACAAACACTGATAAATATCTAGATTTCAATTCGCATCACCATGTCCAACACAAACGCGCCGCCGCACGAACCTTGCTCGACCGAGCCACTTCTATTCCATCCACAGACGCAGAAAAGGCCACTGAACTTCAACGTGTCAACACTACTCTCCAGGCTAACGGCTATCCAACGCAATTTATCAAGAGTTGCCAGACCAGCGGAACACGCGATCACAAGAGCCATGAAGATCAAGAAGTCAAACGTAATTTTGTCGTGCTACCTTATG
The DNA here is from genome assembly GCA_029204205.1 of Desmophyllum pertusum. Taxonomy (NCBI): domain Eukaryota; kingdom Metazoa; phylum Cnidaria; class Anthozoa; order Scleractinia; family Caryophylliidae; genus Desmophyllum; species Desmophyllum pertusum. The sequence goes on from MU825400.1 coordinate 3,066,889, forward strand.
CCAAAGGCATTTCTGAAAAAATCGCAAGAGTGTTGAGTCAACACAACATCAAGGTGTCGCACAAACCCACACGCACTGTCGGCTCCTTCTTCAAGAGACCCAAAGACAAACAAAGCAAAGAGAACACAAGGGGCACTGTTTACAAAATCAAGTGCAACGATTTCACCGCTGTGTATATCGGACAATCATCGCGCGCCCTCAAAACCAGAACAAAGGAACATTCAAAGGCTGTCGCCTCTTTCGACAAGAATTCCCTAATGGGTCACAACTTTGACTTCAACAATGTAGTTTTTCAAACTTTTCTCGATTTCGAGAAAACGAAAGCGCTCCTGAACCTTCAAATGGTATTTTCGAAAATAACTCACTATAGAGGTTATTTGGGCAAAATATGAAGAAATTCAAAATTTCACGACTGACGCCACATTCTCGATAATTACAGAAATTGGCTCTTAATAATTACATGCTTCGTCTGGCTTAGATCAAAGCCATAAATGTACCTTGTGAAGAACAGTGCTTTAGTTTCAATCATGCTCAGAATAAACATGTTTCGATCATGACTCGTGCAATACACTTTCATACAAAAAAATTCATGATTAGATGTAAACATGTTTACAGTTGTTTAAATATGTTTACAGCTGTTCTAGCGACACAGGCATAGCAGTGTAGAAGACGGCAGTTCAAAGTTAAGATGAAATTGATGAAATATGCAGTTTGTAGGAGATAACATGGCCTTATGTTTAGCATGTTGGACTCTGGATCGAGCAGTCCAGTTTTGGGCATTGGCAGGCGGGTCATTGTCAGTTGTGTTCTTGGGCAAGATACTTTATTCTTACAGTGCCTCTCTCTCCACCCAGGAAAATAAATGGGAACTGGCGAAATTTCGGGCACCTGGCAAAAATGCTGGGGGGTTACCTGCAATGGACTAGCATCACATCCATGATGCTATAGAAATCGCAGTTAAGCGTGGCCTAATAAGCTACCTAGGCTTGTAGACAGATGTTTAAAGTGCCTATGAAATGAAATTTTTTTTATTTCACAAAGTACAAATTTAAGTTCATGTGAGTAAGAATTGAAATGTTTTATTGGCTAGAAGCTTCATTTTGCACTATTATTCGAGCCGCGAAGTTCGACTCGAGGTGGTTCCATTTACCGCGCGGCCAAACGGATCGCATTTCAGGGTTGTGACGTAGAAACGTTTGCACACCGACACAGGAATAAGAGATAAACAGAGGCCTGACCAAAAGCGAGTGGAGAAATTATCGGTATAGTCATCGTATAAAGCATCTTTGGCGAACAAAAATCATTGTAAAGGCGGAACATATTGAGACTTTGGATTCTAAATAGGTCCTGCAGCAAAATTCGAGCATTTTACAGTAAAATAAATCCAGATATCCAAACCCGAAACACCGCCACATATTTCTGGTTCTGGTGACACGCTGTTCGCTTTATTTGTCAAAATAATCGTTTTGATGTTATAGACATTTTCGGGCATTAAAATTATTGTTCTTTACTGGTAACAAAGGACCCAGAGTCCCAGAACTGGTGTTGAATGCTTGATTGAGAAATGTTTTCATTAGCCGCTTAAAGGCAATTTTGCAAGCAGCCCGTAAACTATTAAAGACATTAAACACCGAGTAACGCAATAGCTTTTATTTTCCATGAAGAGTTGTCCACGCTCTCCAAGGAACGCTCTCTGAATGTTAAATTAATTTTAACATCATGTTATTGAAACGCGTTGCAGTCCTTATAAATTATTTTGACTCTTCAAGAACCGAAATATATTGTTAGTTTCTTTATAAGAAGGCATACGATGTATCTTCAATCAAATTAATCACCGTGACACGACCTCAAAACAATCTTAGCGCACGTGGCCCGCACGACCTCAGCTAAACAAGACAGCATTTAAGCAAAGCACGATTTAAATGACTGAGCTTACCTAGGAAGAACTTGCTCTTACTTTGCTGTGTTTTAAAGGAGTAGATTCACATCTAATCGGAAGATCTGATCGCTATAAGCTCAGTTTTTCCCTCGCATCACGGGCGCACTGCGACAAAAACATTGGACCGTTCTAATTCCGCCGCTGAAATGTCGCAAATCATCTCTAGCAGACTGCAGAAATATGAGACAGTTTCTAATACACACTTTTTAACTGATCGATTTTTGCTCAAATCTGACTCCTACACAGTATCTTAGTTCGCAAAATAACACTGAGATTGTAAGCAATGTGAGAGGAAAACAGACGTGAAATGCGATAGTGCAAACGTTTCTACGTCACAAGGTGGACAAACTCGCCCCAGTCCCTAAAAGAAATGGAACCCCTTTTGGGCCAAACATCGCATCTTCGAGGCTCTGAACTAACGTCTTTTTCGACGTTTTGAAAAATTATTTTTCCATTTCCATTGTATTAAGATGCTAAACTTTCCATACCGAAAGAAACAAATTTCATTTCATAGGCACTTTAATACAGTTTATAGCTGAAGGATTAAACTTTTGAACAGTGCATGTTAAAACATATATTTTATAATGTACATGTACTTGAAAGTGATAGCCAGTAGGAGTACTTTAAGGTTACAGATAACCTTTTTGGGGTCGAATTTTGCAAAATTGCAAAAACCTACCATAAGATAGCCCATTGTGCTAGTTTTCTTCTAAAACAAAAATGATTTCAAAATGTATTTTTCTTGCAGAGTTAGCAATTTTTGAGTTATTTTTTTTTTCTGAAAAAAAAAAACTCTTAGCCGTCGCAATGGACGGGCAATCTTGCTGCCTTGTATGTCACACCAATCAGATTGGGGCTACTATGAACAACCAATGAAATAGCTGATTCTAATATCCGAGCAAATCCGAATAGATATCGATTTTTAAGAGCCATTTGGTGACGGCCATCTTTGTTGATACCGTTGTTGATGTTTAGCAGAATGGCGAAGAGCGTGCTACTGCGATGTACAGGCTTTCTTTGTACATTTCGTTGTTTTTACGGATTCAAGTGGTCAAATTGAGGAGATAATTTGAAATGTGCTTAATTAGGAGTTTGTCATGATCTCTTGTCAACAGTTGATTGTAGGTAAATCTGATTGGGTCGATTTTATTCAGTATTGTTGTGCAGTGTTTCAGTAAAAGTTTGTATTTAATTGTGTTAGTGTCGTTCGATGCATCTAGGTTAGGTGATTTAATACATCACTATACGTTTGTGATGGCTGTTGTATCAAAATACTTCAAGTTGTCGAAAGAAGACGTGATTTCGTAAATTTTAGCTCGGACGTAAATAGTTTAAGAAAGACTACAGACCAGGGGTAAAATGCAGATTAAAGTTGTGAGTATTAATTTGTGGCGAAATGATAAGCAGCCAGTCAAGGTTTTGAAATAGACTAAATGATTCGGCAGTGAGACTTGGAAATTTTTCTATATGTTAAATGTAATTCCCGGCCTAGCATACTGGGTACACATTTTTTTTCCTATACAGACCTCCTGGCTGGCAAATAATAAAATAAAATAATGTGAACCTAAAAAAAAAAAAAACATTACTTATACAAATCCAGGGGAACACTAATTTTGCCTAATGGTACATGTAACTCTTTTCCTTCAAAACAAGTTGATAAAATCCATAATGTGTACATTGTATTTACAGTTTTGTACTTTAAGCCTTCCCTTCCATATACAGTGGAACGCCGCTAATCCGACCACCAACGGGCCACCAAAATCTGGTCATATTAACGGGGTGCATGGTCATATTAAAGTGGTACTTAAATAAGGAAGGACTTTTGTTTGGGACAAAAGAAAGTGGTTGTATTAACAAGGTGGTCGTAAGGCGGGGTTCCAATGTACATGCATGTACGGGAGAGTTGGCAGTTCTGTAAATTTAATTACCCTGTATCTACACATAAAAACTTAATGCATAATAAAAACTTAATGCATACATGTAAACTGTACATGTACAGCTAGTACTTACATATAACATTCACTTTAATTTCGTGGCTTGGTGAATTTCCAACTCCATTGTAAGCTGTACAGCGGTATGTACCAGAAGCTGTTCTGCTGATGTTTGGAAAATTCCAAGTAGGCCCTGATGCAGTACTTCACTGTTGCTACCATCCTCCAGCACTCTGGTCCAGGTAATTGTTGGTGTTGGTTTACCAGTTTGCTTCACAGACCAACTGCATGTTTGAGCCTTCCTGTACAGTCTGGTCACCACTTACATTAGTTAGCTTGGCTGCGACTAAAAATAACAGTACAGTCAGGAATTTGATTTACATGTACATGTATTACAATCAGCACAAAGTGGTTCCAACATACTGTACATTGTAAAAACAATGTATTCTTAAAGAACTTGGTCACTTTGAGTCCAACAATGATTGTACAATTTTACTGTTAAGTTACAATAATAATTATTGAAAATTCTTAAATTGTAATGTACACTGTCCAAGTTACTTCTCTCTGAACATTGATGTCCAGACTCTGCAGTTTTTCTACAGTGTTAGAAAAGTTTCTAGTAAACAAACCAATTATATTCTCAGTAATCACTCCAAATAGCCATCAACACAGTGCATGTAGGACCATTTATCATGATATGGATAGTGTTTAATTTCTTCTAACATAATAGCAACCATAAAAGCTCCCGCATACGAACGACACAACGCTGCTGGCAGTGCTGCGTGAGTTCACTTTTTTGGTTGCACAGCGCTTAAGCATTGTTAAAGCAGTGCTTGTGAGTCGCTCAAGCAGCCAAATATCGTGCACTGCAAAAGTGCTGCAAAATTTTGCTCCGGTAAAGCATTGGTAAAGCAGCACTGCAAGCCGCTGCTTAAAGCTGCGATGAGGATCAGATGTAAATGTAAACATTTGAAAACGTTACGACGATAAAACGTTTTTAAAGCAGCGTTGTGCAGCGCTTAAAAGCTACGGCTGCAATGCATTGAAATTGTTTTGGTTAAAACTGAAAAAATCACTTGACACTGCTGGCAGCTATGCTTGGAAGTTTCAAGGTCACTGCAGTCCTGAACGGACTCAGAAAAAGTATGTGCGGTAAAAATAATAATCTGAGTGTACATCTGACAATATCATTGTGTTAGGGCCTCCACAGACTAGAGAGATAGTTGTCGACAACTATTTAGTTGTCGATCACAAATGAAAAGTTGTCAATAACAAAAAAGCCAGTGTGTGAAGCTAGTTATCGATAATTAAGGCCCTTAGTTATCGATAACTACAATCATGGACAATAGTCTTAACTTGGGACACTTTGTATTTTTAAGGTATTTTCCTGCCTGTTTTAACAAAACTACCCATTATTTTTCACCCAGTACCCCCTCCCCTCCCCCCCCCCCCCCAGAATGAATCCGCGTGGCCAGAGTGCTGCCTACATTACAACATTGTAAGGGAGGGGGGAGGAGGGGGGAGGAGGGGGGAGGAGGGGGAAGGGGGGTCTTAGTGTTAAAAACATCATTTTTGTGCTGGACAACTGCAATTGTCATGTTACAATAGTAATTGTGCAGAGTGTCCCAAGGACTTTTGACCATGATTGTAGCTTCACACACTGGCTTTTTTGTTATCGACAACTTTTATGATCAACAACTAAATAGTTGTCGACAACTATCTCTCTAGTCTGTGGAGGCCCTAAGATACCTATTAAAGGTTTATAAAGTACTGGTTATAAAAAAGGAATAAAAATGATGTAACGTAATACAAGACATAAGAATACTAGAAATAAAAGTAAGTTATACAATGCAAGTTTATGTATAATAAGCATGCATAAAACAGACATAGACATTAAATAGAAATTAAATAGAGAATAAATAGAAATTAATAGAAATAGAGAATAAAAAGAGATTACATACTTAGTGTATAATAAGGCATGCATAAAACAGACATAGACATTAAATAGAAATTAAATAGAGAATAAATAGAAATTAATAGAAATAGAGAATAAAAAGAGATTACATACTTAGTGTATAATAAGCATGCATAAAACAGACATAGACATTAAATAGAAATTAAATAGAGAATAAATAGAAATTAATAGAAATAGAGAATAAATAGAAATTAAATAGAGAATAAAAAGAGATTACATACAGGGCCGTAGCTAGCGGGGGGGGGGGGGGGGGGGGGGGGGCAAGGGGGGCAACTGCCCCCCCAAAACCTTTTCACTTTCTGAAGTAAATAGTTTGAACTTTACTGTGATCTGACCTTTGCAAGTTTTCACAACTGATTCGCTCATCTTGTTGAGATGGCAAACAAAAGGAAAGCGATTCAAAGACAATGAAATGGTTAATGCATTCTGAAAAACGAAAACTGTGCGTAGGTTTTTTTTTTCGTGTTCAAATAGCCGCTTTTTCTTGATTAAATATGCCGAGCGGGGCTTGGTACTCTCCCCAGATTTCGCTCGGCATATTTAAAAGTCAAGATGGCGGCGAACGAAGAGACTTAGTTAACAAAATCTCGGAAATGTTGCTGTAAGCACTAAAAATACCTGTCATTTTACACTTAATCGACATTGAAATGTATCACAGAGAATGCTGAAAATAGCATTTCCGAGCCTCTAATTTTCAAAATTTTCCCCCCAGACTCCCCTAGCGGCTCGCGCCTTCGGCGCTCGGTTCATTGCCCCCCCAGTTCAAAAAAGTTAGCTACGGCCCTGACATAGATATTAAATAGAGAATAAATAGAGATTAAAATAATATAGATTAAAATAAAGTAAAAAATAAAGTGAAATAAAGTGCCGCCATTAATGTTAAATATATAACTATTTTTGAACGTGTGATTCCCAAGCTGCAGAAAATCATGAAGAATTTGAACTTGACACCTGAAGCCCAACAACACTGAATAATCTAATATACCATGCAGGGTTTTCAAAAGCGACGAGAACTTGGAAAGGCAAAAGTACCTGACTTTGCGTTGTAAATTCTTCAAACCGTACGTTGGAAACACGCTAAAAAATTAGTAGGAACCTTTGAAATATCCTGTTCTAGCTCCTGCTTGAAAAGAATGCAAAACAAATCGAGAAATTTTTTGTAAGTTGAAATTATATAATTTGTTTATTTTTCTCAATCATTCGGCAAAAAACCCTCCATCTTTATTGACTGCTAATATTTTATGTAAGTCTCCAATCTTTTAGAATTTTACCCAAAAGTTTTAAGTGATATCAACCTTAAAAAGTGTGGGTACTGGGTGAGTATAGATATGGACATTTATGCGGCAATTGCGACAGACGCAACAACAGAGCAGTTTTAATAGCAAAATTAAGAGGTCGCTCGTTTGGGAAATCTACGGTACGGATTATCATGTAACTTGCTGTGAGTAAACTTAAACTGTTTACCAGCTGTTTGAGGTCATTACAAAAAAATTCACCGTGGCATATGAAAAATAATCACATTTTAATAAAAAGGAAGGCTACGGAAAACCTCTTATAACTGAAACAAATCGAGTTTGATCGCCACAAAATTTATCATTTTATATTATTTTAGGATTCTTTTATCAGATTCTGAAAAATTATACAAATCGCTTTACGTTTTCTGGTTCAAAAGCGCGTTTTAAAAAAGGACCTGTCAGCCCGATAAATACCCGCGGGCCACCTTAACTATTCTTTTTTTTGGGCATTTTCAAGGTGCCCCGTTACCAATAGCTTTTACAACAAAACGAAGAACAGGAAGTATGTAAACCATATATGGTTTTTAAGAAGATAAAATTCTCTTTTCAACAATGACATGTTTTTGATTGACAGGTTACCCCCCACGTAGTTGTGACATCATATGTCTGAATTTTATTAACATTTTACCAAGCAAAATTTGCCATTTTGCTTTCTTGTAGCCAAGAGTATTGTAGCTGGGAAGGTTTTTTTAACCCAGAAAAGTAACTAGAGCATATAGAAATCATGTTTACACAACTTTGGGTGTCGCACATTAATCGTTTGATTGACAGGTGACTTGAAAATAGTCACGTTTTCCAGCCTTATTTCATACCTTATGTAGGATAAACCGGTTTTCAGCAGATTTGAAATGACAGAGATGAGTCAAAATAATAATAAAACACACCTCATATGATATTTCTTAACATTATCACACCTTATAACGGTAATTTGCTCAAACATTGACAAGATTCTTGCTGAACTTCATGTGTAGATGCATTTCATGTCACACAACACACAAACACAATGATGACAAAGTAAAAATTTTGTATCAAATTGTAGTTTATTTAGCTAAATATACTCTACATATCAGAAATAAGTATCTTTTAGTACGCCACTCTCTTTAACTCTTCACATTCTGCGCAAATATTCAGTTCAGAACAAGGAACAGGAACATGTACTTTATTTCTTTGAATGTGTATGGAATTAGTGGAAGGATTTTTAAAGCGATCGATTGAACAAATGACTGCAAAAGTCATCGCTAAAAGTCCAAAACTTTTGCTTCGCGTAATAAACAACGAATTTGACGGCGAATTGCACACAGCGGAACCAGATTTTTCATAAATATTATTATGCTTTTGGACACGTTTCTCGGCTTCAGTTTGAATGAAAGTTAATATCAAACATAGTTTCTTTCAAGTTTCTATAATTTGTTTCACCTTTAACGGCAGGGCACGAAATTTTTTTCCAGGAGCCATTTGGCTCCTAAATATTCCAAAGTGGTCGCCAACTCCAAAAAGTTAGTCGACATTTTTTCCAAGAAATTTTTTTTTTAATTTATTCTTTTTAATTGGGGTGGAAACCTAATTATGAACAGAAAATAATGAGTTAACATAATAAATCTTAGGGTTTTAAGCTTAAGCACTAATTGGACTAGTGTTCAGACTTTGGTTGCCCAAAAGAAAAAAAGAATTAAATTAAGTAAATATTAAGTAATTAATTATAATAAGTAATTAACCAATCAATAAACAATAATAATAATATTTTAATACAGGAACGCAGTCTTGGTGTCCGATAGCCACCCGTGTTAATATTTATAATTTACATCCAGGAGCCCATTACATCCCCCTCCTGATACATCCTATTACAGTCATTATACAGGTATCAAAGGTGAAAGGCTTCAATAATTATACAACTTACATGTAAAAAAAGAAACACAACTTCCCATGTGTTTTGGTTTAATTTACCTCCAAAGTTACAAACTGGTTTGCAGGGTTTGTAGAAATTCAGCACCAGAGCAGGGCTTGAAAAAAATTGGAATTCCAGCTTGCCCTTTGGGCAAGCAATTCTCAAAATTTTGCTTTGCCTGGGGCACCTCCCCACTTGCCCAGGTTCTCAAACTCATTAATTATTCATGACACAAAGAAAAATGTCGGATCTTGTGTCTTATAGGGGGTGTCGACCGACGTAAGCGATCGACACCTCGGTCGACTATCGGTCGACATATCGGTCGATATATCGGCCATGTGTCGGTCGAGTGGTGGCCGAGTGTCGGTCGAGTATCGGCCGATATACGGCCGACGGATTGACCGATCATTCGGTCGACAGTCGGTCGCTATAGCATCGGTTAGTGTGTCGGCAATATATCGGTGAACCGTCGGTCAAGTATCGGTAAAGTATCGGTGGGTGTATCGGTCGACAATTAGCACCGCCTGTACAACTTTTTTACAAGGTACCTGTCGGCCGATACTCGGTGGACACTATCGGTCGATACATCGGCCGATACTCGGTGGATCGATCGTTTAAGTCACCGACACTAGGCCGTTTTTCTTCCGAGTCTTGGCCGATACTATACCGTCACATTGTCACCGTCACTAGTTACTGATTTTCTCTATTCAAATTGCTCTTTTTTCCGTTGTCCCCTCACTTTTAAATCGACTTTTGGTGTCTTTCATACTCTCCCGTTCATGTTTTTTTGGCCAAACGGAGTCGCAAGTCATCGCAAGTCTGGGAATGACACTTGCGTTTCAACTTACCGGTTCCGGTCGTACAGCTCAATTCATTTGAACTGATATTTTGTTTCTTTGTCCACTTCACTTTGCCTTTTCCTCTTTTCGCCTTTTCTTCCGACTTTTTGGTGTTTTCTTTGCAATTTTTTTCTGTTTTAGTCCGTTCTTCTTCTCCTTTATTTTCGCAGCATCCTCGGAGTTGCTCGAATTAATGATAGTTTCTTCTGAATCGCTGGAGTTTGATGGTAACGTTCTCTTTCGTTATTTTCGCGTTAGCCGTGTCAGGGATCACTATTGTGGATTCTCGTCATCGTAAACAAGGGAAGCCACTTGAAAATCCCGTGGACATAAATAATACGAAATTCAAACTCGGTCATGAAAGTTTCATATTTGAAGTATATAATTTTGAATTATCTGTTCTAAAAGTTTTAATTCACATCTTACCGAGAACAAACGAGGAAATTTGAGACATTATACGTTCGGTAATCGAACTCAATCGAACTCAATCCATGGATTGAGTTCGCAAATTAGATGGAAAGTATGAGGAAAGTAGGAGGAGCTTAGCCTTTTATAGTGCGTCTTCGTGTTTAAGGATCTCATGAGGCGTTTTTGCACTGGTTATTGTTCACAATCCTGGGAAAATGTATTCACAGGAATGTATTGATACTCTTTAAAATGTGTTGGGAACATGTACGTAAAGTTCTCTTGCTTATTAATTTTTTTTAATATCGAGGCAAACTCTGATTTCTAATGTATAAAAAGATACTTTGATTCTCAACATGGATTTACTGTAGAACAGAAAACAACTTTCACGTACTGAAGTAAATTTACAGTTATAAAAAATATTATATCCTTGGATTTTTTTATATATTCAATAGTGGTTTTGGACATTATTGTTACCTACTGGAAAACTCTTTAACTCTTGGTTTAATCATCAGAGACTATGATCAGAGGTTGTATGAAATAAATAAAATTTTAAACTTATACCGATTCGATGATTTATCAGCTTTACAACTTCTCCACTAACCGGTACCCTTTTAGATAACATCATCAACATTCTCGTTGACCTTCATAACGATTGAAGTAAACAACAAAGGCTAACTTTTATCAGGGCAAGTTTTACTAGTAAAGGCGACATCCTGAAGCACACAGAAAACACTCTACTCGAAGTTAACGAGTCACAAATGCAAACTGTTTTTATTGCCGTAGGCAATCGAACGTTCGGTAATCGAACTCAATCGAACTCAATCCATGGATTGAGTTCGATTGAGTTCGGCAATCGAACGCAACTTTCTGCGGTGAGTTCGATTTCCGAACCAATCGAACTCAATCGAACTATTAAAAATCAAACACAATCAAACTCAATCCGGTGGATTGAATTTGATTGTGTCTGATTTTCGATTTCGCGTTGGTTAGTGATCAGAGCAGAATTATCCGCGCTTTAATATGAAAACACACGCGTTGAACGTGTCACGGAAAACTAGTCTTTGTTTTTCGACAGAGGTTTTATTTCACCTATCAGCCGCTACTCGTGTATCGACCGATATAGCGACCGACAATCGACCGAGATGTCGGCCGCTACGTCGGTGGACACCTCCTATAAGACACAAGATGCGACGTCGACCGAGTGTCGATGATATGTCGGTGATCTGTCGGTGATATGTCGGTGATCTGTCGGCGAAGTAACGACCAAACATCGACCGACTATCGACCGATAGCTTGTGGCGGCCGACTGTCGGCCATATATCGGTCGATACACGGCTGATACTCGGCTGATACTCGACCGACACTCGGCCACCACTCGACCGATATATCGACCGATATGTCGACCGAGGTGTCGATCGCTACGTCGGTCGACACCCCCTATAAGACACAAGATCCAAAATGTCTGTGCTTGTGCCTCTCACCAGAGACACAATCCATCGGCATACATGACGTATTCAATGGTTTGCACGGTTTGCAATGCATTATGGGGCGATTTTTTAAACATGGCCGCTTGTGGAGCCGAAAGAATCTTTGTTGACGTGTTTTGGCCTATATTTCTCTCAATGAAAGCAAAACAAGACCAGACAAATTGTTTTTTTAACTTTAATTTATTCTGTGACTGATTTTATGGCAAAGTTAGAACTGAAAAAGCAGGTTTCCCAAGCATCGCGAACGGTAAGTTTATCGCGGTCGCACAGCCTTGTTTGTATGACGTATTCAAACGGTTTTCCCAACTCGGAATGCATTATAGGGCGATTTTTTTACTGAGCTGAGAGAAACTTTGTTGATGTTTTTTTGGCCCATATTTCTCGTGATGAAAGCAAAACAAGACCAGAGAAATATTGTTTTTTAACTTTAATCTATTGTGTGACTTTTTTTGTGGCAAAGTTAGAACTGAAAACTTCAGGTAAGATGTCAGAATTCTAGTCGGTGTAGTCGCCAATGGGCCATTCCATTTAATATCCGCACCCCCCCTATTGAGAGATAAGGAAATCCTAGGGGGAGGGAGGGGGTCTTGGATATCAAATTTCCAAGGGGGTTAATGGCATTTTTTCTTTGTTCTTCACATGTTTCCATGGTAATGCACAGATTTCCCGGGGGGAGGGGGGGGGGGGGGGTATTGGCGTCTCTGAAATGTTTTATCCAAAGGGGTCTTACAGGAAATCCCTCAATAGGGGGGGGGGTGCGGATATAAAATGGAATGGCCCAATTTGGCGACTAATTTTCAGGATTTGGTCGCCAATGTGGAAAACTTAGGCGCATTGGCGACTGTATTAGGCGTAATTTCGTGCCCTGTATTTACTGCGCATATGGTTCATTTTTTTCAACTCGCACATTTTGCTCAAATCCCAAAAAGCTCCAGGAAATTCAGGGGTGGCGCGCACTAAATCTCTAGTAGTCAATGGGTTAAAGAAAAAACAAATTAAAATATTTATGGGTACTGGCTCCCTGAAATAAATGCCAGGGAGCCAGATTACATATACAAAATTAAATTACTAGGCCGGAGAGGTTAAAAAAGTACACACAGACATACATGATGTGTACACACACAAACGCACACAAAATATTCTACCTACTGTACATGTACTTATAGCATAATTAGCCTGCAAGCAGGCTCTCGTACGCGCGATGAGCGCGGAGCACGATCGTCATCCTTAGTATTGTGTGACGTTCGAGCGCGGAGCGCGAGGGCGTGGGCCGAAACGAGAGCCTGCACGTAGGGCCCGGTTTCTCGAATGCCGCCCCTAGCGAGGTGTCAACTTGGTGACAACTCATTACGCTTCATTTGTGAAATAACCAACCAATAGAATTGGAGGAAGATGTAAACAAACATTACACATGGATACGAGAAAAAGTATTTTCGGACCAGATATTTTTATAGACGGCGTGGTATTAAAAAGCAATGATCTCTTATTTGGGTTTTGCGCGAGCAGTGAAGGTACAAGATAGCCTGCATGCGCTGCATGGTAGCGCGGAAAGAAAATGGTAAACACAGCGAGCGATTGTTGTAAGTGCGGAGTCTTTGTTTCCGCAACGGCAGCCGTGATGCATGATGTGTTGGCCGGCGATGTGCGAGAGAGTTTGTCAGAGCGTGATTGTATAAACCCGTTTGTCACAAAATTAGGAACTTGTGATGATGAAAACTCAACTAGCTGTGATATAGCGAACGTGGAAAATGGCAAACCAGAGCCAAATGCAAACTTCTGTCGGCGACATCAGATCAACAGGATCAAATTCTTTCCAACAGGAAAGTGTCACGACAAACAGAGCGAGAGGACAAAATAATAATGCTTTTATAATTACAAGCGCCGGAACCATCAAGAACTACGGCGAAGTAGGGTTTCCAAAGTATAGTTCACTTGAAAGTAAAGCGTTTCCCATATTTTGTAAGCAAACGTCCGTGTAATAAGCTTTTTAAATACGCGTTTTCAGTTATGTAAAATAAACATATGTGGAATGCACGATCACAGAACAGACTATTTAAAAACATAGAATGCGAGCGATGACCAGTGATCTTCTAGCCTGCGAGCGAGCTCTCGATCTCGTTTAAGTTCACGGCGCCCTCCGCGAGCGGCGAAGGCACAAGTAGACTTCAAGTTTAATACGAACCGGCGAAAGGTAAAGTTCTTAAGAGGCTGTCTCTGTAAAAGCGGACCGGTCGGTTCCAGGTCGAAAGATAAAATCGCCTGATTTTTTGTGTGGTGAAAGGCCTTCATGCCAAAGTAACAAAACCACAATTATTTCGGTTCTTGCTTTTAAATTTTTTCCGATAGGGGCGAAAAATAATTTTCACCGATGGGCGCTCACGCGCGACCGAAATCGGGCACGATTCTTTACGTTTTTTGAGCGATTGGCGCAAAGCAAGGAAATAATATATTACAATAATTTTAACATAGAAACGTAGATATGCTTCTACTTTATAGGCTATATGAGTTTCAAGCAATTTAAGGTTAAGCTATTTGAATACCAGGCGGCTACTCGCCCCTACATGAACACGCTCGCGGGGCAAGCCAAAAATTGGTCATTTTGTACACCTCATTTCTCAGCTGGCGGATAGAATTAAAAGACGACAATAACATCAATGTAAAGTCTGGACCTTGCCCTACAAGAATATGTAACCAAATTTTGTCTATACGACGATTCTTATAAACGGTCGTCGATCAGTTCCCTCTAATATTGACAAATTTCCTCCTAAAACTGACCCCAAAGCTCAATATTCCAAATTAATAAGAACTTTAATAACTTGGATCAAAGCTTGCCATATGCCAGAAAATGCAAGGGGACGATAAGAAATCGTTAAGGAATAGGAATGCAGATCATGGTGCAATCTTTTAAAGTTGGTATTCGTCTCAATTCATCGCAAAATGTAGCTATAATTATGTGATTAATTAATTCATGTTAACAATGAAATTTGATCCAAACCAAGCTGAATATCAGTATTCGTTATCCTCTAAAGCCTGGTTTTCACTAGTGACGCAAGCACAAGCGCAAGCAACATACGCAGACGCAGTAACGTGTTGATTTGTCGTAAACAAAAGGCACTGATGATCAACGCGTTACTGCGTCTGCGTATGTTGCTTGCGCTTGTGCTTGCGTCACTAGTGAAAACCAGGCTTAAATAATTTAATTATATTCTACAAGAAACAAATCACGACTCAGTCATATTGTTTTCGTGTCATTTAAGTTTAAGCTAAAGTAAGGTTTGTTTTGATTAGAATGCAGAAATTACGTTCTACTGTTACTATGTCACCCCGATTCACCTGACAGAGAAATCTATTATTTATACATACCCGACTGCTGGATGAGTTCCCGGAAAGTCCATCGCTTTCCTTCCATTTTTTTCTTGTAGCATGAATTTGAATTTTCTCGTGGAATGCATATGAACTCTAGTTGACCAGTGAAATTCCGAATTGTGACACTCAAACGGTGAAATCTGATCCAAATCAAGAGCTGTGACGTAAATATTTCAGGGGAGGGTGGAGGGACTTGAAATATGAATGGGGCTTGACAGAGCTTTTACGGTAGTTATTTTCAAGGTAGCCTCTCAGAGTCTAACCCCTCAGCATCCTTGTTCGTAAATTGTTAGAGCGGAATACACAACGGGACCCGCTACCCCGTGGCCGCTACGGTAGCTCTGAACAAGCTGGCCAATAGGGGCCCTGGCTCAACTGCGGTAAGTCACCCTCTTGGTCTGAATTTTTGACTACTGAAAACCAGCAAAGGACATTTTACAGTGAAAGAGAAATGTTGCGTGACCAATCAAACATCGCTGAGACGGCTTAGCCTCAGCACAAAATTACATGTTCTCATAAAAAAAATAGTGTACCTTATTATAATTCATAGAAGAGATTTAAGGTGAAATTTTAAAAGAAAAAAACATGTGTGCTTGTAATGGAAGCAATGAGCTTCATATAATTATTAGTTTCGAAGCCGAGGTAGGTATATAAAAAAGGAAATCTAACAATAATTACTTTACCGTGATCATTCAAGTTAAATGTGAAAGTGATTTGTAAATAAAGGTATATGGTGATCAGTACAGGAAATAATTAGCGGATCCTTGCCGGGATTGTCACCACCCATTAATAAGCAAAACAAACTAATGCTAGCACATTTTTATTGTACATATTACCTGGCTGTAAAGAGGAGATATTATTCTTTATATAATTTGCTGTGTAAAACTCGCGCTGTGATTGGTTTAGAACCGTCCTCTATTAGAGTACCGACGGATGAATGACGTCATGAATCGCGGGAAAATACGCGCGGGCGCCCTGCTCCAACAAATCCTTCACATCGCCGTCTCAAAACAGAGAAAACTTTTCATCAAACTGGAAATATTCCGTAGGAAATTCAATATAGATCAATTAATACAAATTTTAAATCGGCTGTTAAAGCTTGGCTAGAACTTGGGAGGCAAATATGATGGACTTTTAGCTCATTGTGAACAGAATCCGAGAAATTAGAGCGGGATTATCGATAGAAACCGAGAGCGAGCTGTCTAATTGTTTTAGCATAACCCAATGGCTGATCTATTAAATGTAGAATATAGATAAAACTGATTAATTTATGGTTTTGTTTTTAATACTTTTTGGCCGTGCGCGCGCGCACATCGATTAAATAGTAGGTGACAATGTAGCCAATCAGATTGCGAGTTTGCCAATAGTCAGCCGCTGGGTTATGCTAAAAGAGAATATGTTATACAATTCTGTAAACAAATCAGTGTGAAGAGTTTCATCTGGATTTCGGTTTTGGCTGTACGGGACTACCAATTAAAATTAGTAAAAATCTACTAGTATACTAATGCAAATGAGACAATCTGATTGGCTGAGCTACTCGTACACTATCAGCCATTAGTGTGCAGTGGCTGGAGGTCGTCTCCAAAATTGAGGTTTCTTCTCGTTTCTCCGAAGTTTCGGAAGAAGATTTAGAGTTAATACTGGACAATTGTTATGATTTTTACTAAAACAATTAGTAATTGCCATCAATATCACTGAACCTTATAGTCCAGGAGCTAGGACCACAACGGTTTTCCTCAATCCACACTATGCACAGAAAAGATTTAACATCGGATTCTTATATAATAATATCTCCTCTTTACAGCCAGATAATATGTACAATAAAAATGTGCTAGCATTAGTTTCTTTTCCTTCTTCGCTTTTCCTAAACTCGAAATAATTATTTCCTGTACTGATCACCATATACCTTCATTTACAAATCACTTTCACATTTAACTTGAATGATCACGGTAAAGTAATTCTTGTTAGTTTACCTTTTCTATATACCTACCTCGGCTTCTAAACTAATAATTATATGAAGCTCATTGCTTCCATTACAACCACACATGTTTTTTTTCTTTTAAAATTTCACCTTATATAAATCTCTTCTATGAATTATAATAAGGTACACTATTTTTTTTTATGAGAACATCTAATTTTGGATGGATGCTGGGGGGTTGGACTCTGAGAGGCTACCTTGAAAATAACTACCGTAAAAGCTCTGTCAAGCTCCGTCCATATTTCAAGCCCCTCCACCCTCCCCTGAAATATTTACGTCACAGCTCTTGATTTGGATCAGATTTCACTGTTTGAGTGTCACACTTCAGAATTTTACTGGTCATCTAGAGTTCAAATGCATTCCACGAGAAAATTCAAATTCATGCTACGAGAAAAAAATGGAAGGAAAGCGATGAACTTGCCGGGAACTCATCCAGCAGTCGGGTATGTATAAATAATAGATTTCTCTGTCAGGTGAATCGGGGTGACATAGTAACAGTAGAACGTAATTTCTGCATCCTAATCAAAACAAACCTTACTTTAGCTTAAACTTAAATGACGCGAAAACAATATGACTGAGTCGTGATTTGTTTCTTGTAGAATATAATTAAATTATTTAGAGGATAACGAATACTGATATTCAGCTTGGTTTGGATCAAATTTCATTGTTAACATGAATTAATTAATCACAGAATTATAGCTACATTTTGCGATGAATTGAGACGAATACCAACTTTAAAAGATTGCACCATGATCTGCATTCCTATTCCTTAACGATTTCTTATCGTCCCCTTGCATTTTCTGGCATAAATTGGCAAGCTTTGATCCAAGTTATTAAAGTTCTTATTAATTTGGAATATTGAGCTTCGGGGTCAGTTTTAGGAGGAAATTTGTCAATATTAGAGGAAACTGTTCGACGACTATTTACAAGAATCGTCGTATAGACAACATATTCTTACATATTCTTGTAGGGCAAGGTCCAGACTTTACATTGATGTTATTGTCATCTTTTAATTACATCCGCCAGCTGAGAAATGAGGTGTACAAAATGACCAATTTTTGGCTTGCCCCGCGAGCGTGTTCATGTAGGGGCAAGTAGCCGCCTGGTATTCAAATAGCTTAACGTTAAATTGCTTGAAACTCATATAGCCTATAAAGTAGAAGCATATCTACGTTTCTATGTTAAAATTATTTTAATATATTATTTCCTTGCTTCGCGCCAATCGCTCAAAAAATGTAAACAATCGTGCCCGATTTCGGTCGCGCGCGAGCGCCCATCGGTGAAAATTATTTTTCGCCCCTAACGGAAAAAATTTAAAAGCAAGAACCGAAATAATTGTGGTTTTGTTACTTTGGCATGAAGGCCTTTCACCACACAAAAAATCAGGCGATTTTATCTTTCGACCTGGAACCGACCGGTCCGCTTTTACAGAGACAGCCTCTTAACTTGGCGTTGCTTCAGGGTTAACCCTACAGTGTTTGATTGCCTTCCTTCGAGCGAGAACAGTTCAGGTCAGTTCAGCTTTGCCCGTAACCAGTCGGCATTAAAGCGAAAACGTCTCTCCCTTCAATAATACAATTGACTGCGCTTGAGCTGTATAAACGCAAGTTCAGAATTGATCAAAAGCTTGCGAAACACTCTGGAACAAAACAATAATTGAACCGACTATCTTTTCCGTTGACCTTGGTTTCCCTGGTTTTTGTCACAATAATTGGATCTGTCATTTTGGACCAATCAGAATGCTGCATTCGTGGACGAACGCAGGACATTCGAGAAACCGGGCCTTACGTGCAGGCTCTCGTTTCGGCCCACGCCCTCGCGCTCCGCGCTCGAACGTCACGCAATACTAAGGATGATGATCGCAGGGTTCAAAATAAAATCACAGCTTTTAGCTTGAATTTGTAGGCTTTTTTTGTCAAGGCTCATTTTTTTCCCGGCTGTCAATAATGAATGAGCACGTAGTAGTTGAACTTTTTTCACTTTCGCGATTTGCGTGTGTGTACTGCTACACTAATTAACGGGAATCTGCCAAGAACCTGTTGCCTAGCACGTGACCAAAATCTTCCTGAATTGAAATTTCACTTTCTTCCTTGAGAAACCTTGAAATTATAAACTGATTTTAAAAACATTTCGCACATATCGCATGCTTTGAACTGCTAAAATAATATCAGCGTCAGAATCTTCATTTAAGTAACGTGTTTCGTTCCAAACAAAGCATCGTGAACGGCTCTCTTTTTTAGGTGTTTGTTCAAGCGTAAAATACCGTCACGCTTCTTCACTCGCAAACATGGGAAATCCGTTCTGTCGAGCAATATGAATACAAAACTGACTTTAATTTGAACGAGTGAAAAGTCTTAACAACCGGCACTAAACAAGTTTTTGTGCAAAATAAATATTGATTACATGTGCAGAAACATAAAGTCGGTAACGCAACGGTTTGTCTAGACAAACTTGCATGTTTACGTTTCACGCTTGAACAAACGCGTAAAAGAGTTCGTCGTTCACGGTGAACAAGAATTCTCCATTTCAACTTTTGCAGCACGCTTCAAATTTCCAAACCTTTTTCTACTCTTTCTACTCATTTTAAAACGTTTCCAAAAAGCTTTTAAAACATTTCTTGGCTGCTTTATTGTCTGATATGAAATGTTTACTATAACATTTACAGCGACTTTGATTTCAGTTGGCCGATCAAAGTCGATATTTTCTATTTCTTCGGTGAAAAGTCGCCGGCAAGTGTGGTAAAAGTGCCGGCTGCCGCCGGCAGCCGGCTGCTATTTTGAACCCTGGATCGCGCTCCGCGCTCATCGCTCGTACGAGAGCCTGCTCGCAGGCTATAGCATAATAACATAATAGTACACACAATAGCAATAAATATTAATAAATATAGATATTTACAGAGAGGAGAGAATATTCTACCTACTTATAGCATAATAACATAATAGTACACACAATAGCAACAATTATAATCCATAAAATATTTTTCTCACGCGCGATTGGTCTAAACACGTCACGTGACGCAGCCAAAACTGGGGAATATCCGGGTGATATTCCCCAAGTGATATTCCCCAGTTTTGAAAATTTGCGTTTCAAGTTCGTAGGTTCAGTTTTCGTCTCAAATAAATTGCTAAATTAAATAAAACTGATTGTTTTGAACAGACTAGAAATATTTTTGAACACCAACAGAATTATTTTGATGTTTAACAGCTTGGCCGACCGAGATCTTCCACGGCAAACAGCGGCCTTGTGAAAAAATATTTGAAGGATAATAACTACAATAGCCTCCATTTGGCTTCAAAAATATGCTCGGATATTTGTCCTTGGACATTATCTGTTCCTCGAAGCTCACAGTTTTCCTCGAGCTTCGCTCTCGGAAAACTGTTCGCTTCTCGGAACAGATAATGTCCGCGGACAAAATAATATCCGAGCATATTTCATCGCCAAATGGAGGCTATTGTTTATATATTAATAAATATAGATATTTACAGAGAGGAGAGAATCAGTCCTGTTATCTTCAGTATTTGAAAACATTAGGTATGGTCCCCAAAAAACTGTATCGAAACACCTTAAGTGGCCAACCCCTATTAATAGGGGTTTGACTGTAATTCTAAAACACTCAGTGCAGAAATAAAGAAATATTTACATACCGAATCAAAATATTCAAAACTATAACAAAATTCTCGAATCTGACTGGTTATAATTATCAGCAGACCCGATTTAAGCACTAACAGGACAGTGTATGCGTCATGCTTGTAATTGGACAGTTTAGGCATCATGCTTGTAATTGGACAGTACGCGTCATTTGCGCACGCTGTCCTTTGCTCGTGCATGCATCTTGGTAAAAAACAAACTTGACTGTCATTTTTTTATTCACCAAAACGTTTGAACGCTTAACGTTTTTTCCCCTCAAATTTTGTTATAGTTATGATTAATTGGTAACAGGACTTAGAGTCGTCTAATTCTGTCTGTAATCATACTCGTGATTAACAAAACGGACTCCCACTACGCGGTCGTTCGATTTTGTTAATCACTCTTATGATTACAGACCGAATTGGACTCCACTCATGCAGTCATATTACCATTATTAATCCGGTCAGTATAAAATGCAGACTGCAGACTGCAGATTGCAGACTGCAGACTTGGTATAAAATGCAGACTAGGTATAAAATGCAGACTGCAGATTGCAGACTGGGTATAAAATGCAGACTGGGACCAAAACTGTCAATTCGTGTTATTTGCGATTTATTTTCAATTTTTACTTACCTCAGAGTCACACGTTCATCTTCCACGAAAAGTTTCCCTCTTGGCCCATGCCCGGTGTTCAGTTTATATCAGTCGATCGCGAAATATTTAATCCAGTACATTCAGAAATAGACCTCTGGGCCTGGTTAGTACAGATCTTGTGTAATCGTCCCCTTGAGTTAGTGACAAAAACGTGTTGTGAAAATGGTCAAACCCGGGGTCAAATCAAAACGAATTGAATGTAATTGTTATACATTAACACACCAGCCAGTCCCCTCTATGGGTCCTCTATGGAAAACTGAGCAAAAGGAAAGGAAAAGAAAGCAAACAAATCGAGCCAAAGAAAACGAATACTGTATAGCTTTTCAATGTTGATGAGGCCAAGAAGGAAACGTTTCTCGACAAACTCGAAAAAGCGCTTGCGTGACACTGTTGTGAAGGGCTACCCAAAGTTCCTTTCAGTTTGTTGACCACGTACGTGTGCTAGTAATCCATCTTGTTGTCGTTATTTTATAGACTGGTAAGCTGTGAAACGTATTTAATACAAAATGTACAAGTTAACATTGAAAATATATCCCATATTTAAAGCCCGGATTTAAAGACAAAAAGTGACTGTCAGTTTTCAACTCAGAAGGCGATTGCATGACTCCGGTAAGTTAAAAATTGAAAATAAATCGCGAATAACATGAATTGACAGTTTTGGTCCCAGTCTGCATTTTATACCCAGTCTGCAATCTGCAGTCTGCATTTTATACCTAGTCTGCATTTTATACCCAGTCTGCAGTCTGCAATCTGCATTTTATACTGACCGATTATCAATCAAAATCGTAATCGAATGTAAATCGTTGCACCCCTAGATCCAGTTTGTTCTTTGCCTTACACATGCACACCTGCAGATTAGACCGTCCGCATTATCAGCAAATATGCTGGCATACATATTTAGAAACACAAATTTTGCAAATACTGGTCAATAATTTTTACCTGTAACAGTGACACGTATGTTGTACCGCCACGTATTATCCAACTCTGTAAGCTTGCACTGATAAGTAGCTTCTTCTCTTTCAGTGGCATTGTTTATTATCAAGGTGGCCACTTCACTTGTACTGATAGCAAAACGTGCCCGGTAATCATTCTTGTTAAATACTGCAGTAACACCACGAGGATATATAGCTCCAATGTCATCACTGGCGCCATCGTCAATAACAAACGTGGTTGATAGAACTGTACCGGCTGACAGAGTGTAATTCCATCTCAGAGGCACCTGAGTACTTCCAAGTAACACTTGCATATCAACTGTTCTAATGACATTTGGGTCCGTCTGATTCCAGGCGGGTGGAGGCGCTGTCCAAAAACTCCACGAAGTCGCTAAAAACATAACGTTGAAGGGTTAGGAGGACAAGGATGATGCGTGGAAGCGAATTCGCACCACACAAATTTAATACAACAACTTCCTCACACACCATACCTTAAGTTTTAATAAGCTTTTCTTTCGCTTTTTGACTTAGAAACGACACTAGCTAGTGTAATTTGCCTGAGTAATCTGTCGTCTGATTCCACAAACTATTCGTCAGATTTTTCAGAATCCTTTGTGGAATCACATCGTTTGATTCAGCAAGAAATCACCTGATTAATCAAGCGAATTATTAAGCATATTGAAAGAATCAAACGTTCATCTGTCGAATCAAAGGTGTCAGTGAATCATGGAATATTTAATTTGTCATGCGAGGAATCAAATGTTCATTTGAAAAACCATCTGAAGAATCAGGCGTAATCCTTTGGAAAATCAAATGAATACGCTTCTGGTAGAATCATACACTACAAACAAGCGCTATCGTGCGTTTAAATTTGTAGAATCATGTGCTATTTCGTGCTTTCATGCGCTATTTGTAGAATCATGCAGCATGATGCTTTGATGGCTGTTAGGTTCATAGAAACAACAAAAAATAATTTTCCCCTGCGCTTCGAACGAACCACTCATACAGCAGACACAGCAGTGGTCAGTGGATACTTTCCAGAGGAGAGTACTCGTTTGGAAGATCCTTCAACGTTGAGATGAACTGTGAGATAATTCCTGCCATCTATAAGGACCACAAACATGCAACACTTGTGGTACCAACTATACTGTCCTTTCTGGGTACAAATAAATGGTTGTTGTTGTTGTTACTGTACATGGCATCACTGAGCATGCGTGCATATTAAAAATATATTTCCTCAAAAAGCATGATATAGCCACTGAGCATTCATAAGCACATCATTTATTCAAAGCAAAGTTACCATTCTGTTAGTTCCATGAATGATATTGATTATACAATTATATGGCTGAATCAAAACCAGATGATTCTACACATGGTTCTAAACTTTATACATCATGTGATTCCACATAGGATTGAAAATAAATTGTATAACAAATTAATGATTTAGCCTGTTTGATTCTTCATACCTGTGTAATACATTGCTGATTTAGTTGAAGCAGTTGCATTTTAAACTTACATTTTTCTTCTCCTGGCATTAAAAGTCTTATTTATCCCCAATATTACTCTGTCTCGGAGGCACGAATGGTTAAATAGCACTGGTTCAACTGGAAGTTGGGGTCGTTCCAGGACTGCATGTGCATGCGCGAATATTGCGGGGGAGACAGTGAAGGTCATATACCACAAGGACGGATCAAGAGCAATCGGCGGTAAGGGTGTCTGGCGTTCGCTTCAAACTACCTCTCGGAGGGGGGCGATACGCCATGCAGGCTAGATCTCCTGGTGGCCGACCCGTTTTCTCACTTGATGCTCGTGCGTTGTCGTCTAGAAGTTTTTTTTTCCGAATCGTGAAAGATAGCTGCAGAATCAAACATTAATCTGATGCTAAGGAATTCTATTTTAAATTGATTGCTCATTTGAAGAATAAGTTACACAACAAATTGAATTGAAAGCGTAAAGCTGTATGCGGAGAAATAAATAAATACGAAACCAAACGTTGGATTCTCCACGAAAATATATCGTAGAAATAAGAATAAATAAATCATTGACATCACGCTTGATTCTTCAGACCTGTGAAATACAGAAGAGAATAAGTTGCACAACAAAATGGATTCACAGGTGTTATAAATCCTGAGAAATAATACGTAATCAAGCGTTTTATTCTCAAAAAATAATTTGTAGAATAAAGACAGCATTCAGCCCCCATTCAGCACGCCTGATTCTTCAGAGAATAAGTTGCTGTAAAATATACACTGCATAGTCTCGTGTACTCGTGGATCGTGATTACTGTTTTGTTTTTTTCACCAAGTGGGTTTGCATCATGTGTACTTAAGGCACCTGTCGGCCGAGTATCGGTCGACACTCGGTCGACACTGTCGGTCGACATATCGGCCGATACTCGATCGACATGTCGACCGATACTCGGCCGATATGTCGACCGAGTATCGGCCGACAGTCGGTCGACATGTTCTTCAACTTGGTATACCCTCAGTCGCCACTATCGGTCGACACTTGGTCCGTATGTACACTCGGCCGACACCTCGACCGTTACGTTACGATCAACTGTCGGTGGAATATCGGTCGACTGTCGGTGGTATATCGGTCGACTGTCGGTGGTATATTGTGTATTGTTATTTATATAATTTACTGTGTAAAACTCGCGCCGTGATTGGTTTCGAACTTTCATCTATGTGGACCTTTTCTGTGTCAAGATAAAGAGGGCAGCATTTATATTTTATTATTTCTTCTTATCTTTTTGCATCTTGAATAAATAAATGTTATATGTATGTTAACATCGCGATGTACACCCAATTTTTCGAATGTTTCTTACCGAATATTTTCAGTTCCATTTGATTTCAATTCCCGGAAATATGAAAGAATGGAAAACGCTCCTCGATAGGTAATC
The DNA here is from genome assembly GCA_029204205.1 of Desmophyllum pertusum. Lineage (NCBI taxonomy): Eukaryota > Metazoa > Cnidaria > Anthozoa > Scleractinia > Caryophylliidae > Desmophyllum > Desmophyllum pertusum. The sequence goes on from MU825400.1 coordinate 3,092,107, forward strand.
AGTTTTTTACCGAAACTTTCTCTCGTTTGCGTACCCTGAACAGCACTAATTTAAAGGGATTTTCGGTGGCTTTGATCACTTACCTGTCATGCCGGATGTTACTGGAATGGGTAATGGGGATTGGGGAATGGAAAATTTAAAATGGGAAATGAGAAATCGGGAATGTTGAATCAGATTTAGCGGAAGATGGTGACGTCAATGGTGATTATTGTGCCCATCACCGATCAACTCCAAATGAGCCCACAGATGGCCACGCACTTTATTATAATGTGATATGAATATAAACCCGGATATAATTATCTCACCGCGTCCAAGAAGTGTGTACGGTAAATATTCTTTACAACCGTAACTTGGATATCTAAACAAATTTTATAATTGTTGACAACAGGTGTCCTCTTTTAAAATAGAGAAAATATTTGAGTAGAGAAAATATAACTCAGTAACAAGAGCCGACCGAGTGACGGTAGAGTATCGGCCAAGTGTCGGTAGAGTATCGGCCGAGTATCGGTGGCCTATCGACCAAGTATCGGTCGACATGCGTGTCGGTCGAGAGGCGACCGATGTCGGTTGACATATCGGCCGATACCCGGACGACATATCGGCCGAGTATCGGTCGACATGTCGATCGAGTATCGGCCGATATGTCGACCGACACTCGGTCGACAGTGTCGACCGATACTCGGCCGACAGGTGCCTTAAGTACACATGATGATCCGTGGGTTTTTTGTTAAACGGTTGCAGAATGTTTTGGAACTTACAACAAATATCGCTATACTGAATGTGATTTCTAAGATTATTTAACTGCCTTTAGATATATAATATTCTTGACTTCTGAGGTAACAAGCTTTTAATTTTACAAGAGAATAATCTGTTGTAGAATTCAACGTGCTTGATTCTCCAGACCTGTGAAATACACTGGATAATATATGTATGATTTTACAAACTAACAAATTACTTTCAGAATACAATGACATATTCTCCAATGGTTGAGAATCATAAGGAATAATATGTGTGATTATTCAACTCTGAATAACCAAACGCAAGAATCAATCGTGTGATTCTTCAGGCAAATTATCTATATAGACACACTAGTGATGAAGTAAAATTCAATATTATCTGTTAAAGACCTACCCACAAACTGGCAATTTGCCATCAGTATAAAAAATATGCCATAAGGTCCAATTACACCGGTTTTCTTAGTTCGTCCATTACTTTCAAACGTCGCCATCTCGGTAACTAAAATAGAGACATTTCTGGGAACTCTTTGCGAGCTGCAAAACGCGGAAGTTAATTGCTTAGCTACCAGGCCTGTCGAAGCAACAACACTCATCATAGGTCCGCTATGCGTACATGGGTGATTGAATGACTTTGTAGGTTACATTACTTTGTAGTCACACTGTATTAAATAGGTATTATTATATGTCTGAATTTATCGCCATCAGGTAGTCTCAACTGTGTAAGAATAGGAGGGGAATAATACTTCAACTGCAGGATATGCTGCTAGTAATTCCATTTATTTCTAAGCCATCCGGCGAGTAATTCGCAAGACCGTCGTGATTACAATTCGCCGTGTAACATTTTAACGAATTGGATCCAAACATTCTACAAAAACATTGAAAGCTGTGTGCAGACAATGGCTGTGGTAGAGCAGCTTGTTCGAATTACAAAGAGGTATCAGACAGGGCTGCCCTCTTTCGCCGTATCTCTCCCGGGGGACACTCCCTAGACTGCAAAACACAGCATACTATTTGTCATTTTGTGCATCTATTTTTCCCTTCCATGAACAAGCCCAACCCGGCTTTTTTGAAACTCAAAATTTCTTCCGATAACTGAAGCCCCTCTGAGAATAAGCCCTCGCGAAATGCAGCCTTTTGAACAAAATTTTATCGGAATTTGACGGGTAATTTTTAAAGTTAAAAAATTTGACCTTCATCTCCATTGTGAATAAATTATCATGTTTACTGATGAGTGCTGAGGCGAGTGAGCAATGGCGGAAGTTCCATCAGATGTGTGGTTCGTGACAGTAGCACTCATCTTTATTCCCTTTACAGGTAAGAGCGACATAGTTACCTTAGTTAGTTCAGTTGTAGCCCTCTAAGTACAATTTAGATTTGAGTAAAATAATTTTCTTAACCTCCCGCTTTGTAATGTTGATTGTTCATGAACGTTGAAACATTAATATAAACAGCTACAAGACAGTAGTCTTTACGCTCACTGTACCGCATAGATTTCGTACGTTTTCACAGCTTACCGTGATATTTCAGTTACCCAGATCATTTCAACAGGATTTTTAAAATGTCAGTTCAAATTCAACACTATACTAACTTGACCAGCAGAATAGATTTAATTAATTATCAGGGCATCAGTGTCTTGCAGCATCAAGGCTTCCAAGTTTCCTTGTGGTTCTAGTAGGTCCGGCTACATTGTGTATTCAAGAGGGAAATAGGAGTCGTCTGCACGCAGGCTAAAGAAGGACAGTATTGAAAAATCTTCTTTGTTTCATCAGATACCAAATGTTATTTGTTTGACTGATTCTTAATTTCGCTCAGAGAAGGTCGTCTGAGTCGTCAGACTAAAGCGTTATGCATGAACAGTTGCCAAAGTTTGAGCAATTCACAATATACCCGGGGGGGGGGGATACTCCCTTATATACGCTACATAGGTACGTGCCGCTGGAAAGGGTATGGTTTTTAAGCATTTTGGTCTGGAACAGGGTATAATAAACGACATTTTTTTGGTCTGGAACAGGGTATCAGTGTCCCAGAAGTTGGCACGAATATCGGTAATTCATACTCTGGAATAGGATATGTTAGTCAGACGAAACGAAACGCGTAAGAGTTTTAAAAAAGCTTTACAACTACAAGTTCGCAGTGCTGCTTACTAGTGTAGCCTTTTGGGTTAGAAAAAATCGTCAAAAATCGTCTGGAACAGGGTATCTCTTTTTAACATTTAGTCTGGAACAGGGTTGCAAAATTAGCGTTTTGTGGTCTGGAACAGTGTAAGGGTTTTTATAGCCCAACGGCACACCCCCACCCAATTTTTTTGGGAGTACCTCCCCCGGGGGGGGGGGGGGACAGCAATATACATTCCACGTCACCCTCCGTTGTCATATTTTAAATACCGTAAAAGCTCTATTAAGCCCCCGTGGGGCTTTTTTAATTTCAGGCCTCAAGAAGGGGGAGCTTATTAGAGAGGGGGGCTTAATAGAGGGGCTTAATAGAGGGGCTTATTTTCAATTTTTCAAACTTTACTATTACACCACTAACTAAAACAGAACAAGAAATGGGTTATGTATGACCGTCTTACAAAGGAAACGTCATTTAATTCATACCCTAACTCGACGATAGTTCTGGGAATATAAGTCCACGTTTCAATGCATAGTGACTGAAACGCCAGAAAATATTGCTGAAAAGTCATTTACATCAGCCTTACGAAAGGAGGGGGGCTTAATAGAGAGGGGGGGGGGGCTTATTACAAAATCTGACTTCCAAAGGGGGGCTTATTAGATAGGGGGGCTTAATAGAGGGGGGGGGGGGGCTAAATAGAGCTTTTACGGTATGTCATAAAAAGTTAAATTAAATATATTTCCTGCCGAACGTACAGTGTGTTGTCCAGTTTCTGGCCGGTGCCAGTATCCGGCCAAAAAATTAAATTAATCATTCTTTATCGGGGTGATAAGTCATCGCCGACCGAAGTATTTCCAAAACAATCCGAATATTCCAGCTTTCCATTAGTGGTTTTGACGGGTTAACGAAATGATGGAATGGCTCATTTCATGGAACATTTTCAACACATGTTCGCCATTTTTGCAGAGATGATAGATTGGAGATAAATCAAAGGCTTCTATGAGCTACTCATGAATGATAAGAAAATTCTAACAGAAAGCCAAGTGCTGCGGATGGAAATTGATAAGCAAGTCAAACAAGAATTATCAACATACAACTGCCTGATTCCCCATGACCACAGTGGCTGCTAATTTGTTGACTATATTTGTGAATACATACCACCCTTCAAAGTGATGTTATCATTTATTGGTCTTGAAATCCGAATACATTTAGCACATGGTGATGCAGTTCTATAAGAAGCGTTCCTGTTACGCAGGTCACAAACCGCGTATTAAAGTCGAATGTCGAAAACTCAAACGTTCCAATTTAATCCAGTAGATTCAGTTACATGTAGATTAGCAGTACAATGATGCATGAGGTTAAGTTAGGTTTTCTGTAACAACAACAAGAAGTACAATAAATAACGGACGAATCCAAGGCTAAAAGCTGGGATAACAAAATCAGCCAAACTTACCGACTGTTTCGAACTAATCACAGTATTTCTAATCAAGTTCAAATCAATTTAAATCAAGTTCAAACAGTTCAAGAGTTCCAAGATACCCAAATGTCACAAAACAAGCATCCAAGATGGCGGTCCAATATCCTAGTGTTTTTCTTTATCTCACGTGACTACGCACGTGACTACGCACGTGACTACGCCCAATGTACCTTATTATCACTTATTTTCGCGCGACTTTAATTTCGCGATTTTGACGAATCACCGTTTTTCAAGGTAATTAAATTTCGCGATTCAAGTAACTGGTGCTCGTTTTTTAAACTTCCATTTCTGTATTTTATTTAACCATAACGGAAAGGTATTAACGCAACAAGCAACTGGCTGAAATGTTCAACAATGTCTGCAACATAGTAACATCTTTTAAAAGTACAGTGATATAAGCAACCGAGGCACTAATTAACTCGATGGCGCTGCCAATTAGCTTTTAGATAAGGATCGCCTCAATGTTTTCAAATGGATCTTCAGGCGATAAGTTTGTCTTCCCTTGAACAAGTTTGGATATTCCCGCTTTGCTCCATCCTTTTGCAATGTGCCGCTTTCCCACACTGCCTGTCAAGTGGTTGTAAAGGCTCACCAGCCAGGTGGCATGTAAGGGCTTCAGCACAGATAGCCTTAAATCGACCTCAATCTCATCAGTGCTGTTCCCCGACTCCATTTGTTTCTGAACTTCGACGGAATACCAAGTTGTAAACGTATCCTTCATAAAACGCTTTGCCTCTCCATTCACAGTAAGATCCAGGGGCTGGAAAAAGTGTGTCATATTGGCAGGTACTGACACAACCTCGATATTCAAGGTTGCCAACTTCAACAAAACTTTGTCAGTCTTCTGCCCCCTGAAAACATCCCAGATAAGCAGCGCCTTCTGTGTTGGTTGCAGCTTAAGCTCTTTCCTTGTGGTCTCAACATACGGCTTGATTATCTTATCTATCAGAGAAAGCGTTTCCTGCTCGTTCGAATAATGTTTTGGATTCTGTGATACAGCAAATCCATTTGGGAATGTAAATCCCCTTGGCTGGCTGGCATCGGTTTTTCCCTGGTAAATGATCTGCATTGGCAAAAAAGAGCCAGACAACGAAATAACGAAAGTTAGAGTAATATTCCTCTTGTCGGTAAGACCTTTTATAGGCACTGCAGAAGAATTGCGCGTGGCCATTGTCATTGTTCCAACCGAAACGTAAGAGCAAGGGGTTTGATCAGCGTTAATTACCAGTTCAGGAGGAATGTTATGTTGTGTGATGGCCCTTTTGATATCTGTGAGGAAAGCAAGCTTGCATTCTTCAAAAATCCCACGTGGTACTGGCGGGCGGGTAGTGGTTCCTGCTCGGCGTGAGAAATTGCAGCGCTTATAAATAGACCTAACCCAGGGTGCCGTTGCCTCAAATCCTGACAAATTTGCAGATGGATTACTATTAACTAGTGCCAAAGCAGTAGCTTTTACCTCACAGAAATTAACTACGCCCCCTCGGCTTCTTATACTTTGAAGGAGGGAAATTAATTTGCCGTCCAGTTCACGAAGTGCTGGTGGACGGCCACGTGTGTCGTGTGGTATCGAGAGAACTTCCGCTGCTTCATTTCCTTTCTTTCTTTCCTCTCTTAGTTTCTTCTCGTAGGCCTGCTTGAAGGTCCGGACTGTGCTCTCTTTCAAATTGGGGATTTGGGCCTTGAAGTGTTTGATTGCCTTGGAATTGCCATTTTCACTTGCATACTTGCCGATTTTGGCACGAATTTCTGGTGCGTAGTGGTTGTAATTTCCTCGCTTCTTTGCTCCGGAGGAATTTTCTGCATCGGGGTTTACTTTATCTTCTATAGCCGACACCACAGCTTGAAACTCAACAGAGCTCAGGGAAGTGTTTTCTTGGCTTGGTAAATATGTAGCAGCTTCTGAGAATTCAGCATCAGGAAAACTACTAGTGTTGGAATTGTTTCCTGATTGTTCCGTTCGTTGAATTGTTAAACCATAGCGAAATAAGGACATCGTGCCTGAACAGCGTGGCGGCAAAATTACAATTGACCTCTTTAAGATCTTTACAGCGCGCGCGACCTTAAAAATGCCAGACGCTAATTGGTCGAAAGTTTAGGTAGAAAATGTGTTGACATGTTTTGTAAATGTACCTTGACCCCCAAGTTGCGCAACGTTGTTACGAGTTCGATAAAGAGGATCGGTAGTTTTGCTGTCAGGGTAATAAACTCAGGGATTTCGAAACACAACTGGTCAGATTTAATTCTACAAACACACACCAAAAATAAAACACGACTCTAAACTCCCAACGCGAACTCTCTTCTGTTTCTCACGATCGGCTAAAAATAGTTTTGGTACGTACTACGTTACTGGAATGTTCTCACGCGTGCAAAGATAGTAATGTCACGCAATACATGACCGCAATTTTTTAAACGTAACAAACGTATTGCCCAAATTTGATACCCGCTGTTTAATACAGCGAAACACGCTCGCTGGACTACGAACAGTTTTTAATACATTTCATTAAGAGCTAAAGAAATGAGTGCAAGAGAATCCATAAAGTATTCCTTTCAGTGTGGACTCCGTGGTTTTCACGTCTACAAAGAAGTGTGGACCCCCATTGTTGGTGAGGTTTTGAGGTGCTGCCAGGAAAGAAAAAATCCCTTTGATCGCTATGCTATAGCCGAGATGAACCGACTCCCTGGACGGCTCGCCGACTGCACCATTGGTCATTTGCCAAGGGAGATTTCTCGAATAATTCGCTTTTTTCTCTTGGGGGGAGGTGTTGTCAGCGTCGAAATTGTGGACAAAAACCACCGAAGATCGCCACTTGTGCAAGGGGGGCTGGAAATTCCAGTGAAATTGATTGCGGAGATCGACGCTTCTGAAAAGAATGAAGCCATCATGAAGAGGCTAAAGCAGCTGATCACAGAGAACTATAGGGAGCCAGATGCCGATGGCAAATTTGAAGACTGTACTGGGGAAGTGTTACAGGAACTAATTCAGCAAGATGAGTCAGACGATGAGGAATAAGGACATGCGTTGAACTGAAATTTGAGCCCTCCTACTCGTATGTAAACTCCTAGCAGACTGAAAACTTAAATAAAGGATTTTATAAAGGTCACTAAATTTCGCGTCTTTAATTTTCGCGGCATCTTTTTTTCGCGGGACTTTAATTTCGCGAAATTTTAAAATCGCGAAAATTAAGTCTCGCAAAAATAAGTGATAATAAGGTAAGTTCGCAATGGGTAGCTACACCGGCCCCTGAAATCTACGGGAAACGATTTCACAGTTACGATTAAACAGCTACCAATGTGAACTTGAAACTTGACATAACTTTGTTATCGGCCTGACGAGTGTGGTTGTCGTTGTTTTGATCTCCCTTTTCCTTTGTCGTTTTGCACGTGTCATCACAGTACAGCTCGTTCTGACTTTCGCAGAGCGCACAAACCCATCTTCACTTGTGAAGACCTCCACAACTCGTGCTAATGGCCACTGACCTCTAGGATAACTTTCATCGGCCAGCGGAACAACGTCATCAACCTTGAGGTTCTCCTTCGGTTCGTTCCACTTCTTCCGTTCCTGTAGAGTAGGGAGATATTCCTTGATCCACCGCTTACAGAAAAGGTTCGCTAAATACTGCGCCTGCCTCCATTGTCGTCTACAATGCAAATCTTCCTTCTCGAAAATTCCAGGGGGAAAACTGGTACACGGTCGCAGTTGTAGCAAATGATTTGGGGTAAGAGGCTCTTCGTCCATGGGGTCATCACTGTTTCATGTTAAGGGTCTACTGTTCAGGATATTTGTTGCTTCTGTTAGGACAGTTGACAGCACTTCATCACAAACCACCTGTTCCTTCAGAAGGGCCTTTAGGATCTGGCGTACGGACCTTATCATCCTCTCCCATGCTCCTCCCATATGGCTTGCTCCAGGAGGGTTAAAGATCCATTCAATTCCTCTTTGTGCGCAAAACCCACTGATCGCTTGCTGATTCCACTCGTCAATGGCAGCCTTCAACTCCTTGTCTGCTTTGGTAAAATTTGTGCCACAGTCACTTCGGATTTCCTTCGGGTATCCTCGGAGGTTAATGAATCTTCTCAAAGCGTTAATCATGGAGTCTGTATTCAAGCTGTGCGCGACTTCTATGTGTATGGCACGGATAGTCAAACATGTGAATAGGCATCCATACCGTTTGACTCGGCTTCTGCCTTGTTTCACCTCTATGGGTCCAAAGAAGTCCACACCAACATGTGTGAAGGGAGGTTCGTGTGGGGTGATTCTGTCTTGGGGTAACTTCGCCATAAATTGTTCTCCAGTGGGCGCCTTCCTCTTCTGGCAATCAATACACTTCTTCAATACCTGCCGTACTGCAGAACGTCCCTTTACAATCCAAACCCTTTCTCTCAGGGATGACAAAACGGATTCTTGACCCAGGTGGCCCACCTTCTTGTGATGGTACTGGATAATAAGCTCTGTGACGTGGTCATGACTGGGAAGGATGTAAGGATGCCTCAAATCTTCATCTATTGGTGCACTCTCCAATCTACCACCAACTGACAACAATCCATTCCTCAGCTTTGGGTTCAACTTGAAAATCGAGGATCCCTCTTTCTGTATTACCCTCTTAACTTGTCGTTCACTTGAACCAGGAAGCATGGTAACAAGTGCTTTGAATACATCAGGGAATGCTGACTTCTGCACATGTCGAATGATTTCTTCTTCAGCTCTCTGAAGCTCGAATACCGTTAGGTTTCCAGCTGTAATTTCTGCGCCACTTGAATGGGTGGCACCGTCAAGGGCAGTCTCCATTTTCTTCTTACAAACTTTGCTTCGTATAAACTGCTTGTAGCGTAACAGCCATGCGAATGCTCTCTTCAGTTTCCACCAAGTAGAGTAGTGATGTATCAAACTATCAAGTGGATCTTGTACAGCAGTAGTGGCATAAATCCTACTCTCCTTTCTTACTTCTGGGTCGCTGTCCTTCAGCGTAGGGACTTCAATCATTGCAGGCCAGCAATTTTCTTCTTTCCAAAGGAACGCTGGACCATTCAACCACCGAGTATTCCTTGTCATTTCATCAAGCCTTAACCCCTTCGATGCATCATCTGCTGGATTGTCATCTCGGTTGACATATCGCCAGTCTGAAGTAGATGATCCACTTCGAATAGCGGTGAGGCGATTTGACTCAAAGGTGTGGAAACGTTTTGAGTCATTGTTAATGCACTTTAGCACTGTGGTAGAGTCGGTCCAGTAATTCACTCGATCCATTTTGATCTCCAACTCTTCTCGAATTATTTCACTCAGCTTCACAGAAATAACTGCAGCAGTCAATTCCAATCTAGGTATGGTGATTTCATGAATGGGAGCCAATCGAGCCTTCCCCATAACAAAGCTGCAGTGGATTTTGTCAAAGATATCGACGAAGCGCAGATAGGCTACTGCTCCATACCCCACGCGTGATCCATCTGAGAAAATGTGCAGTTGAACGTTCTTAGTCTCACCAAAGTCCTTTGGTTTGAAGCATCGATCAACTTGGATCCCTTTCAATTTCGGAAGATCCTCAGCCAACGGGACCACTGAACTCTTTCATGCTCTTCAATTGCAGTATCCCAGCCCAACTTCTTCCTACAGAGATCTTGCAACAATAGTTTGGCTTTCATAACATAGGGGGCGATGAATCCCAATGGATCAAACAACGAACTCGCAATCGAAAGAATTCCACGTCTGGTTATTGGCTTTTCTTTCACAAGAGTCTGAACTTTGGCTAACACCTCCCACACAAACTTGTCAGCTTCCACATTCCACTTCAAGCCAAGGGCACAAGCTGTTAGCAAGTCTTCTATATCTAGGTTAACTACTGAACTCGCTCTTTCAGACTCCGGTATCCCAGCTAGCACGTCTCGGTCATTGCTAAGCCACTTTGTCAGTCTGAATCCACCTTTCATCAGGAGTTCTCGTAACTGTGCTGATAGCCTTATTGCGGTTTCAGGTGAAGAGACCGACTTCATCAAATCGTCAACGTACATGTTTCTCTCCACGGTTTTGACCGTATCTTGGTCAAATTCTCCTGAATGAATTGACGCCGTCTTCTTCAGGGAGAAGTTGGCACAACTAGGTGACGAGGTCGCGCCAAAGAGGTGTTTCACCATGCGGTATTCTTCTGGTTCCTTATTCAGGTCACCGTTAGGCCACCAAAGAAATCTCAATGTGTCACGATCTTCAGGGTCAACATAAACTTGATGAAACATAGCCTCTATATCGGCTGCCATAGCTATTGGCTCTTGACGGAATCTGATCAATACTCCCACAAACGGATTTGTTAAGTCAGGTCCCTGCAATAACTGTTGATTCAGGGAGGTTCCATGGTACTTCGCAGCACAGTCAAACACGACTCTAACTTTTTCTGGTTTCAACGGGTGTGTCACGGGATGATGTGGAAGGTACCAGACTGGTCGTTCTTTCACATTCTGATTCAATTCTTTACTTGGAACTTTCTGGGCAAGCCCTTTAAGTATGTAGTCTTGCATTGTAGTTTGGTACTTTGTGAGTAAATCTTCATCTTTGAGGAGTCGTTTCTTCAGAAGTTGTAGCCTTCGTTCATCCATCAGTTTATTGTTAGGTAGTTCTGGAAATTCTTGCCGCCACGGCAAGGCAACTTGGAAGTGGCCATCTACTCTTCGCAGAGACTGTTCCATTTTACTTCAGGCTATGTTGTCTTCAATTGACGACGAAACTTTTGGTCCAACTGTTGAGTCCCCAAAATCAGTCTTCCAAAGTTGTTCAAGTTGGTGGTGCAAAGTTTCATTGTTAATGTCGTGTTCAACATTTTCTTCATTTGATTGAAGGAGGTTCACATTAACTCCATGCTCTAGCTCCTCACTGGCTAAAATGTGTGCCTTGATGGTCTTCTCTGGCTTCATTGCAGTTCCAAGACTTCTATCTGTTTGGCTCATTTCTTTAACGGTGAGATTGTCCATAAACGTGCATTTATCCAAATCCATGTCACATTCAACTGCTGCCTGACTCAACAAATTGTCTTCCAGATAAACAAAGTTCACTGAACAATGGCGATTTTCCTTTTGCTCACCCACTGGACCCATCACTGTCCATCCCAAACTGTATCGAACAGCTATCGGCTCATTGTCACCACCTGCTTTAAACTCTAGTGGGAGGAACAGACTTGGTCTTTCCTTAAGGCCAATCAACAATCTCTCAGTACTGGAATATTGATGTCTTCTAGGTGAGGCCAGCGAGCAAGATCCTCTGGCTTGGGAATACAACTTGACGAGATAGGCATCTGATCAACTGTTTTAACATTCAGCAACTTTACGGCAACTGACTCATCCATAGACATCACAACCAAATCTACAAGGTTACTCTCCATCAGAGTTGAACCAGTCATTCCAGTTAACGTGAAGTTAAGTCTTTCTCCGTCCAACTCAAGCTTGTTAGCCAACAGTTCGTGACACAGTGTCACCTCTGAGCCGCTGTCTAGGAGGGCATATGTTTTGATCATCCTGTTGTTGCTCTTCCCTCGAATCTTTACAGGGATAATTCCAAGACACACTCTTGATTCTCCGGCCCCAGTAGCCGCTACAGCAATTCCATTACCATTACCGGCCCCAGTAACGTTACGAGGCACAGCAGTCACTTGACTCGGCAGTTGAGACCGTTGATCAGCGGCAGCATTGCCTACACTGGTGCTGCTGTTCTGGCTACCAGTATTCCCTTGACTGTTTCCAGGGTCAAGTACTCTTCCATTTCCTGTGGTGGAACGATGCATTAGCGTGTGGTGATTTCCTCCGCAGCCAGGACTTTGGCACTTAAAATTTACTTTCGGGCACTCCTTAGCAATATGACCCTTCACTAGGCATTTGTTAGAAAGTCCACAACTTTGTACAACTGTCCGTTTCTCTTCATACGTGAAACCTTTGAATTTGTTGCACTTCCAAATGTCATGCGGCCTTGAGCAAACCAGGCAAGCTGATTGCACATCCACAAATCTCGATCCTCTTGCGTTCTCATTGTGATAACCATGATTCGGTCCAGTTCCAATAACGAATGCTGACAGACCTGGGAGGGTCCCACCTTGATTCGGTTTATGTCTTCTAAAGCTAGTCTCCTTTGAAAGTCCAACGTTCATGTCTTGACCAAACTCATTGTCCACCAACTTAGCTCTTTCTTTGACAAAGGCTATGAAATCTCGAAACTTCGGTCTGCGATCGGACCCAATAATCTTCCCAGCACACTCGGTCCATCTTCCTCTTAGAAACATCGGTAACTTCTTTGCAAGTTCTCGCAAAGTGTTCATGTGGTTCAGGTCAGATACATATTCCTATGCCCGTCAAGGTTCGATCTGCAGTGTCCATGTGTCTGCTAAATTCTAGTAAGGAAGACCCATCCACACTCTTCAAGCAAGGTAGATGCAACAGCTTCTTGACATGTGCTTCTGCGATTACATGTGGCTTTCCAAAATTTTCACGCAAAGTCTTTTTTGCCACCTGATATCTATCAGTAACAGGTAAATTTGCACAACTTTCAATTGCTTCCTTCGCCTTTCCTGTGCAGTGTTGAATTAGAAGTTGCAGTCTCCTAGATTCGTCAGGGTTATCCGTCTCCAAATAAGTTTCGAAATTGTGTATGAAAGTGACGTACTTCAATGGGTCACCATCAAACCGTGGGTACTCAACTTTAGGCGAGGTAACCACCTGTCTTAATGCTTTCACCATTTCCTGACCACTGTCAAACTGCTGAGTTGCTGTTGTTTGCGGTTTTACATCTTGCAACGTGTGGGGTCGTGGCACCTGCCATCCAGAGGACCATGATTCCTTAAGAGGTTGTCTAAGGGATGTCTGCTGGGGTTCAATAATTGGTGCTACAGAATCAACAAAGGGTGAAGCACTCTCATTTGATACAACAATAGATGGCATGCACTGCATAGCGCAATTTCCATGAATTAACTGTAGGCACGGTTGGCACACTTCCAACTGTGGGGTTTGCAAGTGATACAGTTGATGTAGGAGCGGGAACAATAGGCACTACCTCTATAATGCTTGACAAAAATGTTGATTTCTCTATTAATGGGGCGGAAGTTGCTGTGTTTAGGCTTGGTAGTTCCAAGGGTGCAGTCTGGTTAGCCACATTGAGATCTGATGTGCTGCACGGGTTTTCATTCCTTTGTGCAGAAGGCTCCAAATACTTCGAGAACATTGTTCCTCCTACATGTAATTGCTCCTCAATTTCATCTTCATAAACCTTGAGCGAAACCGCTGCCTTCTCTGCTTCGATTTGGGCTTCTAACAATTCCTTTCTTCTTCGAATTTCTTGTTCTTCTTCATCCAATTGTTGTGGAATTTTCAGCTGGTGAAGATTCAGCTGTGCTAAAGCTAGTTTTTGTTTCTTCCTAGACACCGTAGATATCTTCGAACTCGATCTGGAAACTTCACTGCGCCGACTCTTTCGTGTTAGACTTGAAAACACACTGCTATTTTCGCCTCTAGCTGCTCCTAATCGTTCTGGTTCTCTTTTCTTGCACCCATATACATCCACATCGAAATCGAGGTTAAGCTTTCGCTCCATTTGATCTTCGTAACTTTCTCTGCTCTTTCCAAAGCAAGGGCATCCATGACACTATCATCCAACGACTTCAAATAATTTTCGTGAACATCCACAAATTTACGCCACGCTTCGTTAAAATTCGCCAATTCCCTCAAAACATCCTCGCGAGCAGCACCGCATTTCATCATCAGGTTAATTTCGTTGCGGAATTTGGTCAAATTTCCAATATGGCCGGCGCGTGACCTTTGAAGAGCAAGCTTCCTCTCGTTCGAATCGCCTTCAAGATCCCGAACTGCACTCGGCTGCTTATTTCTAGTACTCCTTCTTTCCTCCATTTCAGTCTCGCCGCTCGTACCGCCCACTACGGTGTTGAAATCGCGATTTGTATTTTCACTCGCTTCTTCTGACGAAGGTTCTCCGAATATTTCATCATCTAACATTCCACTGTATTCCATTAGTCAAATCGCCATTCGCGTTCCACACTTTCACCAAAAATCCAATACTTCGCCACGAAGCAGTCGAAAAACTGTTACGCAGGTCACAAGCCGCGTATTAAAGTCGAATGTCGAAAACTGAAACGTTCCAATTTAATCCAGTAGATTCAGTTACATGTAGATTAGCAGTACAATGATGCATGAGGTTAAGTTAGGTTTTCTGTAACAACAACAAGAAGTACAATAAACAACGAATGAATCCAAGGCTAAAAGCCGGGATAACAAAATCAGCCAAACTTACCGACTGTTTCGAACTAATCACAGTATTTCTAATCAAGTTCAAATCAATTTAAATCAAGTTCAAACAGTTCAAGAGTTCCAAGATACCCAAATGTCACAAAACAAGCATCCAAGATGGCGGTCCAATATCCTAGTGTTTTTCTTTATCTCACGTGACTACGCACGTGACTACGTCCAATGTAGGTTCGCAATGGGTAGCTACAGTTTCAAAATTCTTTTTTCCATAGTCCAATCCTGATCAGTTCCTAAAAATTCAAGATGGCTCCTATTGTTGAAAAGCTCCATCGTTTAAAAGTCCCAAATAAACTTGTCCATGAATTTTGACCCCTCGTGTGACTCAGACAACGAAACCGATTTCCGTAAGATCATTGTATAGAAAAATGGGGTTGGCAAGCACTTCGGTGCCATATTTAGCGATCGTTAGGTCTGCCTGACTCAGAATTCGAGAGAAAACCTAAAATATGTGACTTAGAAAAGCTAAAACGTTGGTTAAAAACAAAGGTTTGTCAAACAGAGCACTAAAATGTGATGTTTTAGTACGACATTCCCTACATTTTTTTTACCCGATTTAATACTGATAAGAAAATATTTATTTGTACTAGAAATTCAGGAGATTCACACAGTCCTAAGAGGTTCATCGTGCATCACAACAGAGCTGAACCATGTTGCTGAACTAAGCTATCATGCCAGGAAAAAAAAATTGCATAAAGAAACACTAGTCCGATCGGTCGCCTTGCCGTGACCCGGACAAAGAGGTCAATTTCATTACACAAATTAAGCCGCGGCGATCAGTAAGACTATAGCTGCAGTCTGTTATATTTAAGGGGATGACAAACGGCTTTTTTTTTTAATCCAAGTCCTCCAAACTGTAATGGTATATCTGATTATACCATTGGGAAGGCAACAATAGCATAATATTTTCACCCTCTATCTTCTACCGGGCTTCTATCATTTGTCGGAGCAGATGGCCACTTTGCTCGTGCTGTCAAATTCGGGAATTTCTGGCAATCGACCTTCTCAGTCCAGGACCTGAATGAAGCGAACACAGTATTCTTCGAAATACGTTTCTCTGTATTCTCATGGCAAGCCGCTATCTGCCGCTAAAATTTCACGGCATCCTGAATAGTTTTGTTGAGTGCCTGGCTGAGCGGGAATTAAGATGTCATTGCCAGATCTTCGAATAATTTATCAATTTTAGGCCATTTTCTGGATACCTTAAATCTGTTTTACACTACCTACAGCAACAATGTTTGATATCTACCATTATTGAAGCCAGTAGTATAGTAAGAAGCGAACTAATACCACCTCCCTCTGAGAGCCGTGCACAGCCTCAAGAAGCTCCTGAATGAGCTTCTTGAGGCTGTGCACGGCTCTCAGAGGGAGGTTGTATTAGTTCGCTTCTTACTATACTACTCACTATAACATGTAATCAACTATAAACCGCCGACCCTGCGTTCCCCCCGTTTGCACCCACCTTTTTAGATATATCCGCGGCAGGGGTTATCTTTGTTATAATGAAAGGCCAACACGCGTGCCAGTGGCTTATTTTGGGGACAACGGAGCTGTGTGGTCGAAGTTGTCTGGGGGATTACTGTAAGGTGCACCTCGCCCGCCTGCGAAAGGGCCCTGGTACGAAGCGCTGTCAAAAGTGTGGGAAGGGCGTAAAAAATAAGTACATGCGGTGCCAACCCTGCGGGTATCGTAACTCATTCATGCAAGATTGGCGAAGAAAGAATAGGGGGTTTACAGGAGAATTTGAAAGACTGCCAGCCATCGAAATTTCTATTTAGATATATGTGGTTGTTAGGTATACCGATAAATCGCATGGACCCCAATATCGAGCAATGTCTTGCTGCAGTACCCGGCGCAATGGATGAATACATCGAGCCAACCCTAAACGAGGCCATTCAAAACCTCCCTCCAGAGCTTCGGGGGATAATTTACAAACACTACCTCTGCATAAAGCTAAGGCAGCGCGCGGATCTGGGCTGGTACGAGGTACACGAGCAGCTTTTAGACGCACCTTTCTGCCTAGAACGAGCACGAATCGTAAAGGTGATCAAATGTAGGAAATGCGAAACTTGCGGCCGGGATGGACTCTGTTACGCGTGTTTCAAAAATGGGGTCCGTCACTTTCCCGGCTCACATTTGGGTCTAAACGTTTACGACTACGACGAAAGTCTGGTGAGCGGTAACGACAGGGCAAAAAAGCGTTTGCGAGCTGTTTAGACCTCTTTATTGACAAAAACGCGCTCCCCCGCATTGATTGCAATAATATTATTGTTGAAACAATATCATGCTCGGTCAAGCAGGGAAACCCCCGAATCATTGTTTTGATTTCGAAGGATTGACGTCACTTGATAAAAAAGCAGCGCTTTATTAATCAACAACAACACACAGTAACGATCTTTTTTAAAAACTTTATTGAAATATAAAGACAAAGAAGAGACGATCGGCGATTCAGCTCAATCTTCCTCGCCATCATAACCCTCCTGACGAAGGTTTGACCAGTTTTGAACAGTCAGAGTTCAGTTCTCGCCAGCCTGACAAATAAGTGTCGATTGGCGATTCAGCTCAATCTTCCTCGCCATCGGAACCCTCCTGGGCAGCTATTTCAAGCTGCTGGATCTCTTGGTCAACAAGACCGATCTCGGCTTCTTTGGTCTCAAGAGACTTGGCTAATGCTCTTATTCCCAGACGAATGTTATTTCTCTGCTTGACCAGTTTTGAACGATCAGAGAGTCCAGTCTCGCCAGCCTAATACGAACTTGCCGGAACTTGTGATTTGGATACACTCGTTCCGGCGGCAAGACTCTCAAAGAACTGGTGAACAAGTCTTCTGTTTTGGTTTTATTCCATTGTCGAGCTGCAAGTCAACGTTCAGAATTACAAAGCTTCGACGCGTCTTCGGCAAAATTTATACTTCTTCGCGGTGGGGGCTGGGTAGGAGAGCAGAGTTAAGAAATAGAAAATGACATCATAGGTAAATATTAGTGGGGCAGAGTGAATAAATAGAAATGACAAAACTGAGGTATTTGTAGTGGGGGGGGGGGGGGGGGCAGAGTGAAGAAAGGTCAACACTGAATTATTTTTAGGCAAACTTCAGACCTGATTTTGCGCCCAAAAAAGGTCCAAAAGTTTCATTGTTATTCGCTTAATCAGGTTAGGGAGCATGTTAAAGCGAGCTGTGAAGAGGGGAAAGAAATCCACCCGTAAAATTCCTTTTGGCTTGGGCATTCCGAAAGGCTTATGAAATACCGAAAGGCTCATGAAATGCCGAAAGGCACATGAAATGCCGAAAGGCTTATGAAATTCCGAAAGGCTCATGAAATTCCTTTTGGCTTATGAAATTCCGAAAGACTCATGAAATTCCGATCGGTCAGTAACTTTTCAATCACAGCCGATCAAAATCTTTTGTGAACTTGAAATCACCTTTGAGCAAAACAGTGGCGGAAAGGAATGTGGCGTTCCTTGTTGATTACACACAATATTTAAAGACCGGAAGTTCGCTCGTTTGACATTTTCGCCTCGTTCATTTCTTGAACCGCCTCATTTGTTATCTGTCTGACTTCTTTTTGCCAAGCGGGCGTTGAAAGTTTGGTTGAAATTAACCAAATCAGATATAGTATTGTATGACTTAGCACAA
Source organism: Desmophyllum pertusum (assembly GCA_029204205.1). NCBI lineage: Eukaryota > Metazoa > Cnidaria > Anthozoa > Scleractinia > Caryophylliidae > Desmophyllum > Desmophyllum pertusum. The sequence goes on from MU825400.1 coordinate 3,110,345, forward strand.
TCATTTTGGGTTTATAAGTTTACAACAGAGTTCTTTAACAAGATGTTTACATTTTTTTCGCTTTCTCTTCTTCGCATCACTCTGGCATCTTATGTGGTGGTAAAAAGTGACTGCGGCTTTAAACTGAACGTAAATTTAATGATTTTTTCTGATTGGTTGAAAAAATAGTGTTCTTCATCGACCGCTATCGAAGCTGTGGCTGTCCTCGCGAATTATAATTTATTCAACACGTCACCTTTTTCTGACCACAGACATATGAAATTCTGAACTCAGTCCTGTATTCACTTTTTCAAATCTAATTTGGACTCTGCGCTCAAACTTCTGATCTTTTTTTGTAACTTTTCACGTTCTTCATCGCGAATTTCTTTCCTGATTTTATCAAGATTAGGCGCGTGCGGTGAATCAGGCTTTTTGAAATTTATTCGCACAGTCGCCTTGAGGTCGCCATATTTTAAAATCTCACTGTTTATAATCCTGAACTCGTCATCCGTGACTTTGTTGTCATCGAGAGCTTTCGACACAAGTCCAGAAATAGAGTCACGCTTCGCGACCGCTAGCGTGTAGAGCTTTTTGTGTTTCGATATTTTGGATTCAAGTTTTTTGGTAGCACCCGCCATGCCCGCAGAAGCAAATCCACATAAAGCAGACACTGATGCAAGGGGCGCCCTAATAACAATCCCTATCCCTGTGAGAGATGTTGCAAATGCGCCCGCCGATAAACAAGCTGCGGTTGAACCCAGACCGATGGCTCCGTAGTGAATGACAGTGCGAACCTTTTTGTATTTTTTCGCAACCTTTCTGTAATGTTCGACTTCATTCCCAATGTCCTTTTCAATTTCGGTGATCTTTGTCAACCGGAAATTTTCTGGCTGGGGTAGAGCTGGATACAACTTTTCACTATCATATGGAGGTGCGCTTGGCAACACGTTCGAAGAACTCATGTTGTCAGCGATGTTGATATATATTTAACATGATTCATTTTTTCAATTGATTTCTAATTCAAATCGCAGGGGCATTCCCTTGAAATCGAAGAGCTCATCGTTCAAATCTTTCACAGATAGTGATAGTTTGCCCTACGTGTGTGATGTGAATTGCCCATGAAATGCTGTGGGTAAGAAACCATTTCTAGAGGTTTCCCTGAGATTGGAATGCATGCAAGTACGTCGCTAGGTTTGCCATTATTCAGAGTATTTTCTTTGTCCACCAAGTCGCAGTGAATGAAATACAATTTTGGTGATTTCAGCTGCGTAATGTAAGTTATATCTGGTTTCTTGAAATCATCTCTTATATTACCAAAAAGCTCCCCAAGGTTTTTATCAAAGGTAAACCCATCTATTTCTGATGCTTTTCAATCGCTAGCTGATGTGTGGGGGTGTTTTTTTGTTATTATTAGCGGTTTTTTGGGGGCGAATGCTTTTGATAGAGCATCGGTGAGGGAGTCAACAGTGTAGTGGCCAGGATAGATATATTTTGAAAAACATTTCTTCCACCGCTTTTATAGGTCATAGGTTTTAAGATTAAACCAGGTGTTATAAAGCGAACATGTTTTAAGGCTGATAAACCTCGGTTTTTCGATTGGAGAATCGAAATAAACAGTGTGTTCGTTCAAAGGAGCGACAATTGAAAGTATAACCATTTTGTATTTAACATAAGAATATTAAAACGTCTTATTTAACACCAGCGCAAATGGCCACTATATTGAAATGGCTGTCTTCGCCTGCAGCAGAGAAAGCTGCAGATGCTGCAAAAGCTAAAGCGCAGGGAAAGTTCAAAAAACTTTACCCAAATGCAGACATGAGCAAGTTCACGACAGAAGCTTACTTTGATTCTAAAAACAACGCAACAGCAGACGTGCTTTTCAGAGAAGGGCCGCGCTCTCTGCTGAGCGTATCCGACTCAGACAGTAAGTACTGGAGTAAAGAAATGAAAAACGCCCTTGGTTTGGGGGATTTTCCTGTCCAGTTAACACCCAGGCGAGGATAGGTTTTGCCGATTCCCGCAGTAGGTTTCACAGACGCGGCACCGAGTTTGAAGAAGCTTTTCAACGCAGAGTTTTCTATTTATGTTACGCCGGATGAATATTTCACGACAAAATTCCGGGAAATTTTTCAAAAAAACAAAGTTAGAACACACAACAGGGGCGGAGTCAAAAAAATGGTTGGCAGGCCCGAACATGAGTTATTGGCCACAGCAGCTGAATTTTGCCGTATGGTGTGCATCTACAGGATGCGGGATTTCACGTGAAATATTTGACAAGGACAGCGCAAGCCTGTCGCTTCCTGTTCAGGTGAGAGCTTTCTACCTCTTTCACGTTTATTTCACCATAAGGCGAATATTGTACCAGCTGGGTGGTATTCAGAGCATAAGCGCTTTGCCTGAAGATCCGACCTTCAGTCAGACTAACAGCCATTACGAAGGGGCTTCATACAGGTGAACGTGCGAAGCAGCATTCTGGGCAGCGGTGGCCGAGCAAAAGAAGCCCAGAGCGAGTTTCTAGTCTTGTTGGAAGACGCAATAAGGCAGCCGGACCTGAGCAAGAGTGTGCAACGGTATCAGCTGGCAGTTGACCAGGCAAAGGTTAGGCTGAATCTCGCGGTGTGTCCGGGCGCCTGGCTGATGCCCGCGCGCTTGGTGATCAACACAGAGAGCACATTGGGCTACAACAACCGGTTGATGCAGGCAACGAAGGAAATGAAGCTGGGGATCAATGATGGTGTTAACACGGGCACAAAAAAGTGGGCGTTCCCAACATGGCCGGAGGGCCGTCCAAAACAAACCGTCCAAACAGTCACCCCTCGAATCCAATACACAAAGCCGCGGTTGCCGCCCAGTTCGGAAAGAAAACAGCGCAAAGTCCAGCGAAAAAAGAGCCACCACACCCTGACACCCCGAGTGTCGTTTCGACTGGCGACACGCGTGACAGTCACGAAACAAACAAAATCTGGCTCATAGCTGGGCTGGGTTTGGCCGTTTTTGCGCTTAGCCGCGCTTGGTAGTGCGCTCGACGAGAAAGGCGGCAACCGCGAGAATCAGCAGCCAAGCGTTTTGGCCGAGAAAGGAGATCACCTGGCCGGCCGTGCGAAACACAAAGCTGGCAATAGTGCCAAGAAGACCCGGCAAAAGGGAGCCAAATTTTTTCCCCAGTTCTTTCAAACCATTACCAACCCCATCGGCAACTGCCTTCAGACCATTTGAGAGAGAGCTAAGGATAACGCCGATAGTGGTGCCGACTGCAAGGAGAACAGCAGTCACGGTGAAGCCGTATTTTGTGAAGATAGCTTTCACTTTTTCTCTTAATCTTTCTCTCAGGGTAGCTGTTCGGTTTCTCTTTCTCTTTCATTTTCTATTTCATTCACTTGTTGATCCAGGCCCTCAAGGTTGTCGCGGGCTTGTTGTCTTTCAACTTGTGGCCTATTTTCGTTATTTGCAATCTCTTCTTGTTCTTGTCTTTCTTGTTGTATTTCCTGTTGTCTTTCGTTCCTTTGTTCTTCGTGTTGTGTAAATTCTTCAAGAGTTATTGTCTCTGGAATTCCTGTTGGGCTTTGCAATGTTTGCCTTCCAACTTCACTTATTTGTTTATGAAATTGTTCTATTTCTTCTCGCGCCTTTTTTATGTTTTGCTCTGCCAAAGCTTTCGTTGAACTGCTAGAAGCACCTCAATAAATCTTTTCCTTTCTGCCACTTTTTTTTCCAGTTCGGCCAAGAGAGACTCTCTTTGGGTGCCAAGAGTTGTTTTAAATTTATTTATGAAGCCAGAAAGAAGTGATTTTCGGTCTAATTTAATTTTCGGTCTCCACCTCGTGGTCCTTTCGCAATGATTCTATCGCCAGCGTTTATAGTCAAATCAAGGCTTTCATTATAGTTTGGATAATAGTATTTGAGCTTTCCTTGGGCCTCTTTTATCCGCAATCGCCTCAATTCACCCGGATCTTGACCCTCGATGAAAGAGGTTTCCGCAGTACCGCCATGCTCACGATACCCACCGGACACTGTGGTCATCGGATGTTGTTCACCCGAAGGTCTGCGAAATGAGGAAGCCGCAGGCTGAAATGGGCTTGTTGTATCAGCGTCATCTTCATCATCGCGATCATCTGTATGTTCCATGAGAGGGTCTCTTTCGTCAAAGTCCCATTCCGCCATTGCGTAATATCATGTTAAACTCTTTTTCATTTCTTAAATTATAACTCTATAATTGGCATTACAATGGCAACTGTGAGTGAAAGATTCAGACCGACCTTCGAAGAGAAGACGTCGAACGCCCTCAAGGCCGACAGGGTCCGGCACCGGGCCACCTTCAACCCAAACAAAGCTTCGCCTGGCGAAACCTTGCACGTAGCTGTCCCCAAGCTTGAAGAGAGGGTGGTGCTCGTCCCCGGCACGTTCGCCCTTGTATTTGATTTGGTCGTCAGTGGACACGCCGACAACTTCCTCTTGAACAATGTCGCGCGGGCGCTTGTCTCAAGACAGGTGGTCAAGTTTGCTGGGGAAATACTGCAAGACACCAACGCATTCGACATCTACAAGCTCTATGAGGACCTTTTCCTGCCCAAGGCCCAACGGGCAAACATGTTCCTCGAAGGAATACAGAGCGACAGTTTGTGCAAAATCCGTTCAAACGCGGGGGACAAGGGAAGCGACGCAAAGGAAATCAAGCTGAATAGCATTTATGGCAAAAAATACCGAATCCTGCTGGGCGGGCACGAAATCTTAAAAAATCACGGCGTTTTCTACCCTCGTTCTCTGGCCGACGAGCTTGTCTTCGAGCTCACGCTTTCTCCTGCGAATGTTGTAGTGAAGGGCTCGGACGCGAACGATCTGGCTTATGAGCTGACGAACATACAGCTCGAGTACGAGGCTCTCCACGACGTGGGCCTTGGCAAAGAGGCCCGAAGTACATATCTCAATGGCAAAGCGTTTCTGTACGACCACGTCACCAACCAGAAATTGATCACGATTAATCGCGGCTCAGACTCTATCATCAATGAGAGCATCAACATTCCTCGCCGCTCCATGAAAGGAATCCTCCTTCTCTTCTGCGAGCCTCACGCCGGCGGCGCCAGAGACTCGGAAAAATTTATGAACCCCGACATCACCAGCGTGAAGGTGACCGTGAACGGAATGCCAAACAAAGTGTACAGCCAAGGAATTGAAGGGCGCGACCTGTGGGATGAGGTTCACCGGCATTTCGGTGATGTTGCGGCTAACGAAAGCAACATGAACGCCACGGACTTCTACACAGGTGACAAGTTCGGGCTGTTCATCGATCTCCGCTCCATGGAAGACACCAAACTGCACGGGAGCGGCCTCCGGCTGGTGAACACCAAGGATGGCGTGCAGCTCGAAATTGAGAGAACCACTTCGGGCTCCGTCGTCATGAAATGCCACATCTTCATCATTTCAGATGCGCAGTTCAGCATTATGAATAATGAACTTGAATCTATACAATATTAGGATGGACCCAGCAAGCTTCCGTTCAACGCTCTTATCGTTGGGCCGACAAACTCCGGCAAAACGCAATATCTTGTGAACCAGCTCCAAGGCCCTTTCCGCGGCAAATTCGACTACATCGTGCTTATCTGCCCGACATTCGCGCATAACAAGACCCTCTTTCGCTTTGCTGAGAGAGACCCACGATTGTTAGTGTTCATCTGCGAGCAGCACCACGTGGAAAAATGGTTAAAGCTTGCGAGCTGGCTTTTGAAGGCACCAACACCCTCATAATACTCGATGACTGTGCAGCCTCAAAAGATGTGAAAGAGCGCACGGGCCAGCTGGTTAATCTCGGCTTCAGCGCTCGGCATCTCGGCATCAGCGTTTGGGTGCTCACCCAGAAGATAACCAGCATCACAGCTTCCTTCCGGGAGAACGTGGCGGCGATCGTTCTCTTTTACACCCTCCGCGGCCAAGACCACGAAGGCCATCTTTGAGGATTATGCCGGTGAACTGACCCAAGACGAGTATAAAGAGCTGATTTCATAGCTGAAAGCGCATAAGTTCTCGCATCTTGTTCTCTCCCTTCGCTACCCTTATGGGTTTGCGAAGCAACCGGTTGCTTGGCAACCCGGGGTGACACTGTACAGCTCCGCAAATGATCCGGGACCGCAAATGATCCCCGACCGCAAATGATCCCCAAATTGGACCGCAAATGATCCCAGGACCGCAAATGATCCCAGAGTGGACCGCAAATGATCCCGCTAAAAATTGAGGAATGGCGTGGACGGTGGACTTGTTTTTTTTTCCCGTTTGAATATTTCCCCCAAGAACTGAAACCGTGCACGCTAGACATTTTTATCTAGTTACCTGGTTACTGATGACGGAAGTGATCGATTTTTTTTCATACATTGATGGAGATTAATTTTAATACAAAAATAAATTCAAAATCATTGAACTTACGGGAGATATAAGTAAAAATAGTTAATTCGAGAATGTGTTTTTTTGGTTTTCGCGGTAAAATTCATCCTCGTCTAGAATTATTGCAGACTTACACAAGAGTTAACACCGCATGTTATATTGTTTTCGCGTCACCAAGATTCATTTATCTATACATTTCGAGATTAAAGACGGTATTCTGCGCCATGAAACAAGCAAACTACTTCACGAAATCGGCAAATGACATTTCCGGTGAATTATATTTCATGCTGTTTTGGCGGCATGACTGCATGATGGAGATGATGAAGTGTGAAAACTGTGAATTTTTTTTTGTTCAGGCTCCTAAAAAAAACAACAAGAGGAGAACTCTGAGAACTCTCATCGGGACGGCCATAAGGTGGACGCTTATGGGGGTTTCATTTACATATTGACAATAGTTTTGGTACTTTGAGGGGTTCTGTAAAGACAAGCGCGGCTGCTGTCGCACTGTGATTGACATCCGATCTCGAAATCAAAGGTCATCTGAACCGTACGTCAAGGCGTGTCACCTCAGTTATCAATGTTTTGCGAGGTAGCTGCTTCTCCCATGTGTTTGCAGTGTGAAAATGGCTAAATTGCTCCTTCTCGTGATTACATTGGCATTATTGAGAGTGAGTTTAGGAGCCTGAAAAAATTTCACAGTTTTCACACTTCGTCAAAGCGGGCCGGGTGTTAAATTCACCGGAAATGTTATTTGCCGATTTCGTGAAGTAGTTTGCTGTAACGGGTGTCAATTTCCATGTCTAGCTTGTTTCATGGCGCAGAATACCGTCTTTAATCTCGAAATGTATAGATAAATGAATCTTGGTGACACGAAAACTAGGCTCGATTTCTGCCGCTAAATATTCAAAATGAAAAAAAAATAGGGTCCACCATCCACGCCATTCCTCGATTTTTAGCGGGATCATTTGCGGTCCACTCTGGGGATCATTTGAGGTTCGGGATCATTTGCGGTCCAATTTGGGGATCATTTGTGGTCGGGGATCATTTGCGGTCCCGGGATCATTTGCGGAGCTGTACAACACGGCATATTGAATAATAACCTTTTTCACAACATAGCAATACATGCAATGACTTCGCAAGTTGCGAGCCTTTCGGCCGATGAGGCTGTAATGGCTGAGGTCATGAACATGCTTGAAGCAGAACCTGGCACTGTGCCCGTTGCGGGCCTTACGGCCGGACCTGACATTCCAGCTCTTCGTGAGCAGCTGTCAATACTCGTTTCCACAGGCAAAGCCAAAGAGGCCATCGGTGTGCAGTTGACGCACGAGCAGGTGAAGCGGCTGAGCGACAAAGATGTTGAGAAGTATTACAAAAGGTACGAGAGCTACATCGGGGGCAAGACCACTGAAACCCTTATTGAAAGCTTTCTCATGCTTGCCACCAAAGCGGTTGGATTGGCGCTACCCATCAAAAACGTTGAGGCCCTGCAGAAGGAGCTTCAAAGTGACTACATCATCACGAAAGAGCTCTCCACTCTCGCGGGTAATTTGGCTCTGAAATGTGGACGGTTTCTTGCCCTGGCCAATGCTGCACTGATAACGACCAAGCACATTGATTTTGCTGCGCGTCCGCTTCCTGAGCAAAGCCCTGAGCAATCCTCAGTAATTTCTGTGTAATTGCTGAGCAATCATCAGTAATTGCTGAGTAATTGCTGAGCAATCCTCAGTAATGGTGAGCAATTATCGAGCAATTAAAAAATAAACATTACAAATATAAACAATGGCGGACGCAATTGAAACGCAAACGCAGCAAGTGACTTCAGAAACTCCAGCCACAAAACCTGCCAAAAACCCAAAGCGAGTTGCTGCCGGTAAACTCACCGCTGAAAAAACACGACAGGCTAGCGAAGCCCAGAAAAAAGCTGCTGTAGAGGCTGCTGCGCAGAAAGACACTCCCGCACCCGCCCCGCCGCAACCCCAACCCCAACCAACCGATGACGCTGCTGCAGCTGTCAGTTCTATTAGCACCACTCAATGGCTCGCTATTGGCAGCTTTGTCATTTCACTGATCGGTCTTTATTACAAGCGTGAAGAAATCAAGTCAGCTTTAAGCTGGCAAAAAAGCGAGGCAAAAGGCCCGCCCCCGCCAGACGTACCATCAAATATTCCTGTAGTTGCGAACAAAAACGCAAAAAAGGTGCCCGTTCCATGGATTGAACATTTGCCATACAGAAAACATAATGATGGCACAAATATTTGACGTTCTGCAGCTGTTCATCAGCACCGGCGCCATTTTTGGAATTGGGGTGATTTGGTTCAACTTCAACGAAAAGATTTCAAAACGGTCCGCTCCCTTCTTGCTGCGCCATTCACTGATGAGGAGTGTGAGCCTGCCGAGTTAAATACTTAAACTTTTTTGTAACATATTGTATTACCATGACTGACAACAAGCTCGTTAAGGCGATCACAAGCGCCGCAACGCTCACGGGCCTTGCCGCTGGCATTGGCTGGCTGGCGAAAAAGGCTGAAAAAAAATTTCACCGCGGATCCCAGCGCCAACGTGATGAACTATGTCAAGTTCACCGCGGTCATGGCTGGTAGCATCGCGTTCAAACAGTACCTCGAGGACCAAAAGATTCTCCCCGACAGCGTTTAAGATTCTGCTTTTGAAAATAAAAAAAATACGTATAGCAAGTCAGAAGTATGGCAAGTATTGCGATCATGATTGGGGGTGCTGTCCTGAATGCTGCGGCTTTCATTGGCGGCAATTATCTTGCTCAGGCTTTGGGCGGCGCCGACCCCAAAGCCGCCCAGGAGGAAAAAGTGAGGCACGATAAGGCCCTTGAGGCGTACAATGCCGCCTACGACCGCTATCAGAAAGACCGCACCAAACTTCGTGACTGGATTGCCGCCAACGACCGGATGAAAGATCAGGCAAAGCAAAACTTCACAAATACCGACTATGCATTCAAGCTCTACAACCAGGCACACCCCGACAAACAGATAACAATCCCCAAGAACCCGAATTCTCCGACTTCTACCAGCCCAGCGAGCCACAGAAGAAAAGCGAGCTCATGTTTGTTGGCGCGGGCGTGCTCTCTCTCGGTTATGCGGCCTTTCGTTTTCTTTGAACTTTTAATTATAACAATAAACGATGGACGCCAAGCTGTCAAAGGTCTACTATAGTTCACAGGGGTACTGGAAAGGAATAGCTGCTATTAAAAAGCTCGCTGCTGCGGCTTCGACCTCCGAAGATGCTGCAAAAAAGTGGTTGGTCAAGCAGGCGCTTTGGCAAGTGTATCTCCCCGCTCCGCGACACATCCCTCGGCCAAAGTTCGATGTCTCCTCTCCCAACGCAGTGCACCAAGGTGATCTTCTATTTTTGCCGCACGACAAACTGCCACGAGGGCGCAAAGTTTTTAAATACGCGCTGACTGTTGTCGATGTGGCTAGCCGCTACAAAGAAGCCGAACCGCTGACCTCAAAAGAGTCCGCCGAGGTTGCGAAAGCCTTTCAGAAAATTTACAAGCGCGGGCCTCTGAAATGGCCCCAGCTGCTGCAGGTTGACCCCGGGCGCGAATTCATGGGCGCTGTTACGAAAGAGATGGAAAATCATAAAACCACTTTTCGCCGCGGGCGCGTTGACATTCACCGAGACCAGGCTATCGTTGAACGTTTCAACCACACCCTGGCTGAGCGCCTGTTCGGTCACCAGTATGCCGTTGAAATGCGACTCCCTGAGGGTCAACGGTCGACTGCGTGGGTGGCTCGGCTACCCGCCGTTGTCTCGGCTTTGAACAACGGGGTGACTCGGCTGACTGGCGAAAAACCCGCAGAAGCCATCAAAGCCAACGTTGTGTCTTCCAAACCCTCAACTCCTTATTTGAGACCTGTTGGGGTGAAGGAAAACAAGCTCCCCTCTGGCCTGAATGTTCGCTATCTCTACCAACCCGGCGAACTTGAAGGTGGGAGTAAAAGAGCTACTGATCCAATCTGGTCTTTGAAAGTTTTCAAGATCGAAAAAGCTATGATCAAACCAAAATAACCAATTATCTACTATTTGTTTGACGGCCCCAAGCGCGGCTTTGTACGCGAAGAATTGTTGGTTGTCCCTCCTGATACACAGCTGCCCCCTGCTAATGTTAACTAAATGTGAAACTCGATCGGTTCGGTGTGTATCCCATCTGGCAGCCTCCAGCGTTTGTCGTAATAGGCGCTCAGCCCCAGCTTCTGCTGCTCATAAGTAACTATCCGCCCGTTGTTCATGTGGAAGCCTCTGTTTTCCGCTCTATCAGTGCTGCCTTCTAACGCAGCCTTGAAACGTTGCCAGGTGATGTTATTCTGTCTCTTCGACATGCTCTTCGTGCTTTACTTGGGGTTTCCAGCGTCCTGTTCATCGATGTAATAACACTTCGAGCAGAGCGCAATCATCCTGCTGCCTTCACTTTCGAGCTTGAAGAGCCCTGGAGTGCGGCCACTCCACTTGTCCCAAGCCAGCCACTGTCTCTTTTTAGCTTCGAATTCAGCTCGCAGCTCTAGCCGAACGATGTCCTCGAGCCGCTCGGCAGAGATGGCCATGTAGTTGCTGTCCGTGTCCATCTGAATCAGCTCGAAATTCCTTCTGTCGAAATACCTATCAAGGAAGTCATAATAGAATTCAAGCATTCGAAGCTTTGCGAGCTGGTAGCCCGCTATGCCAATCTGGAATGGTCGTCTGATTGTGATCCGAGGCTTCCTGCTTTCCAGCTCATTCGCTTGCCCGACCTCATCAAGATCACTAAAGTATGCGCTTCGCAAGGCTCTGTCAACAACCTTCTCATCTTTGGTGTAGATCACGTTTGTTTGCCGCTCCAGAGCTTCGATGAGCTTCCCATACCCGCTGTTTCCCAGCAGTTTGAAGACCTCAGCAAGCAACGCCTTGCTCTTTTCCGCGTCTCCTGTACGGCGAGCCTCCGTTACCTGCTCCACAAACCAGGTGAAGATCTTGGTCGGTTGGTAGTCGATCGTTCGATAGACAGCCTTGATCGCTTCCCCATGCTCCACATACCAGCCCAGCAGTGGAGTGTACAGAAGCAGCTTCTCTGCGGCCAGCGCTCCCACTAACTTTTTTCCGTCTCCGCGCTTTCTGCCAGTGCGCTGTAAATAGTCCAGCATCTGTTGCGGCACGGCTTCTACAGGCACCTTCTTGCTGTAGAAGAACGGACACATCTCCTCAAACTTCGGCCACAGAGCCTCTGGGATCTCGATGTCCACTTCCGCGAATCCGAACCAAGTCTTGTCTTTGAGCCGTTGTGTAAGCTGTTGTGCTGCTTGCATGGAATCTGTGTAGTGCACGACCTTTTCCTCCCCGCATGGCATTTCCCTCAGCATGGTGGACAGGTAGAGGACGTTGGCGTCGTAACCAAGGATATGCTTACAAAGACGCGGTTCGGCAATCTGATGAGATCTAATCTTCGTGACCTCAGCTTCGTGGTACCGGGTGAACACGATGCTTTGGCCTCCAACAACAGCTCCCTTCAACATTTCATAGGCTTCCTTGCAAGGACTGTGAAGCTCAGCACCCCGCTCTATCGACCCTCGCAGTAGATAATGTAAGCTCACTCCAGGAATGCTGACGGCATCCTTCAAGATGTCGATTCCCTCCTCCGTGTAGAACGCTCTCATCTTTTGCAGCGCTTCCGGACCAGGAGCCACGTCCAGATCGTTGTAGTAGCGCAGCCAGTCCGCAAACGTATGCATACCTCGCTCCTCGAACAACCGCTTACAATCCTGCCATTCTGAACGTTTGAGAACGTAATCACTCTTCAGACGTGAATACCACTCTTCGTAATCTGGTAGCCCAGGATAATCGAGCTTTTCGGGACTATCGAACCACTCATACGGGAACCACGATTTCTCAACAGTGCATTCATATGCCTTCGTCCACTTTTCGTAGCTTGTTCCCGGGCCGAGATAGTTGATTATATCAAGGAAGCGGAAGCCCGGAGTCATCATGAACATGATCGTGTTCGCATTTTTCGCCACTCTGACCTTGGTGGTCGTGCCAGCTATGCGCTCTACGAAGTGTTCTTTGATGAGGTTCAGATCGTAGCGTCCAGAGTTGAAACCGAGAACCGGCACCTGGTCGCACCATTCCACTATTTTTTCTCTCGGCGTTTTTGGAAGCAGATTTAGATCGCAGGCATGTACGCTGCTCGTACCTCAGTTCTAATCGCCGCTCCTCGCCGCTCCAACTCTTCCATAAACTTGCGGATCAGCTCTGCAGGAATCTCTTTCGCAGATGTGTGTTGGTTCACGTTCAAAGGTATCGCCGACACTCACCGAGACCGGTACGTGCGTGCTCTCGAACGTGAGTGTATCCGTCGGTTCCTTACGCTGATTCTTGTCTCCGTACGATTCGAAATCGTACAAAGATTGCGTGAGGGTAGCTTCTTGTTTGTGACTGCGCAGCTGTCGGGGCTTCACAAACCCTGTCTTCATGCTCCCATCTCTCGATGACGGTGTAGCCAGCCGCTCGGAGCGCTCTTGTGCGTTCCACAGTTGCTCGATAACATTGTTCACGTGTTTTGGCGATGCTGCCGCCGCCATATGTTCGGTTGTAGGCGACGATTCTATTGCGATCTTTGGGTGACAACGAGGACAACCATGCCAGTGGCAGCCGTGGTATTGAAATACCATCCTTCTGTTAGGCTCGTAGCCGTCCACAGGGGCGCGCTCAATCCACCTCTCACCCCCGTGCCCACACATGGCATGATGGATATGAACTTTTGCCCCCTTTGCCACTTGATCAAGCCACCGAAGGGATGCAGATGAAGCGGTATTCTTTGGATAGAAGGCCCTCTCATAAGCTGTCTGCGGTGCTTCGACTCGTGTGTTTGGGCATTCGATTTTGTTTTTCCTTGCGCGCATGTTTTGGTGTGCCGTTGAAGGTTGCCTGCTTGTGTGAAGCGAGCTCGGCAATGAACACATGCGTACGTCCTTGCAAGCTTCGCAATATCTTTGATAACAAACGCGTGCCCGTCGTAAACTCCGATTGTCAGTATGTTCTTCAGCTTGTCTGACGGATTTCGTCTAAGGTGCCATATCACTTCTCCATCAAAACTCGCGCTCAGGCTCATAGACACGGATACCCAGCCAATCCGAGATTGGTTTTCCCTGGTTGAGATGCCTTTCAACCTGATCTAATTGATCGAGATACGTTTTTGCGCAGTCTTTTGGAACAGCTGAGAGTTTGAAGAAACTCTTTGCAAGCTCTCTTGCAGCTTGAGTGCTTCGATCAGGTCGGACCCCCGCGGTGCACAGCTATGCAGCGCCAGAGACACAAGTTATCTTGGTACGTATCCAGTGTCACCATGGGTCCTGCACGTGCGTGCGCAAGGCTGCGCAGCCAGTCTGGAAGCGGGCCGGTTTCTAACAGTGGTTGCCGGTCAAGAACTACCTTCACATCGACATTGAAGAAACTTTCAAAACACCCACTTCGTGTTAGGCCGTTTTATGTTGTCGGGGGCCAGTCGTTTCTTCTCCTGTTTACTCAACCAATCCTCCGCCTCAGACAGGCGATTAATCCAAGGTGAACCGCCAGAGCTATTATAGAACACAATGATTGTACCGTCATCGATGTTGCGAAGCTGATACGAATAGATGTGGCGGGCGAAGAAAGCCGTGTTAACCCACCCCCGGAGCTTACCCATCATTTGGTGCGTGAGGTCTTCTTCCAGTCCTCGGATGAAGCGCCATCGAATGAAACGGCGACCTTCTTTCTCTTCTACCCCCTCAACCTCAGCATCATCGTACAGATCAAGAATCTCATTCTGATAAGCAGTCACTGTTCGGATTCTCTGTGGAGGAAATGGATCAAACTCTTCTTGTATTGCCTTCCTTTTTCTTCCCTTCTTCTTCCTTGAAGGGGCGATGGGTTTATATTCTCCCGGAAGTAGAGGTTTCAGTAACCGCTCCTTCACTTCTTGGGGAATAGGTTCATCCATAATGTTCTGAACAACATCATGGAGAGGGTTCTCTGCAGCAATTTCTGCAAGCAGTTGCTCGATGAATTCATCCATTGCGCCGGGTACTACAGCAAGACGTTGCTCGATATTGGGGTCCATGCGATTTATCGGTATACCTAACAACCACATATTTCTAAATGGAAATTTCGATGGCTGGCAGTCTTTCAAATTCTCTTGTAAACCCCCTATTCTTTCTTCGCCAATCTTGCATGAATGAGTTACGATACCCGCAGGGTTGGCACCGCCTGTACTTATTTTTTACGCCCTTACCACACTTTTGACAGGGCTTCGTACCAAGGCCCTTTCGCAGGCGGGCGAGGTGCACCTTACAGTAATCCCCCAGACAACTTCGACCACACAGCTCCGTTGTCCCCAAAATAAGCCACTGGCACGCGTGTTGGCCTTTCATTATAACAAAGATAACCCCTGCCGCGGATATATCTAAAAAGGTGGGTGCAAACGGGGGGCACGCAGGGTCGGCGGTTTATAGTTGATTACATGTTATAGTGAGTAGTATAGTAAGAAGCGAACTAATACAACCTCCCTCTGATAGCCGTGCACAGCCTCAAGAAGCTCCTGAATGAGGTGACGCAGGAACCTCATTCAGGAGCTTCTTGAGGCTGTGCACGGCTCTCAGAGGGAGGTGGTATTAGTTCGCTTCTTACTATACTACTAGGCCTATCAAAAGTCTAGGCCACAAATATTGCCTTTTTCGCCTTTTTTTCTTGTCCAGAATACGTCGCGTTCATTCAAAACCTTTAGCCTAAACTGCAATGTTTGTCTTAGTCATGTGGGGAGTCTAAGGTGACGTGTTCTATTTTTAGTAATGGCGCGCAGCGCTCGGACTATTGTGACCCTCCACGGGAAAAACAGGGATAAAGGTGATAGCACACTCACAACACACTAACACAGCTCGCTTAGTGTGTCCAAGGACACGCTTTATGTGCATATGTAATACGTAGAACAATGAAGGACACACTAGGTTTGTTTCGGAGATGTTACAGCAGATTTCAGTGCTGTGTGTAGACCCCGGTTTTTTCGAATATGATTCGCCCGCTATGATTCGCCCGTCATGATTCGACCGAGAGGTTACCAAGCAGTAAGACGAACGATGAAAGTTTTTGCACGAAGACCCACGCTGGCGGGTGATTTATCATCAATATTTGTACGGAAGTTCTATAAAGGAAAACAGCTAGATGTCTGTTTACAAGTACCAGCTTTGTATCAAATATTCGCAGGTTGTATGGGGAGCGTAGCGAGGTAAACCGGCAAAGAAGAAGAGGAAGGCAAAGAATCTTGTCTGGTAAGCTTATAAAGTTTATGCGGAAGTTTGAACATGTTGAATGTTTATCGTATTTTATATCGAGTGACATGTACAAGTTGTTGAAAGTCAAACATTTCTTTATCTGATACTTGAATAGATGGAGAAAACAAAAACTCTGGAGGCTGCTTATAGACGAGTATCAAGACTGGTTTCACACAGTTACACGGGTTAGTATTGCAACTGATTGCAACATGTGCAGTAGACTACGCCTTAGATTTACGTATGAAAAGGTAGGTCTTATCTCAATGAATTTTCCGTGTTTTTGCACGGAAAGTTTGCAGCCAGTACATAGAACTCTTATGGTCTGGAGAAAAGCATTATTGACTTGTTGACGGCTGTACGAACAGCGGTTTCGGTAGTTCGTTAGTTGTAAGTTCCTTCAGAAATTAACGTTTGATATCCAGTCATAAAGAATATTTAAAATGTTTCTGACACATTACATATTTTGCGAGGCCATTCAGAAGGATATCTTGGTCCTTGCGGCTTGCAAAGCGGATCGATGCGATTGTAAATTGACCTTAAAATTAACAATAACAATAGCGAACTACCGAAACAGCTGTCAAGTACAGCCGTCAAGAAGTCAAGAATGCTTTTCTCCACTGGACCATTGGAGTTCCATGTACTGTCTGCAAACTTTCCTACGTGCAAAACACGGAAAATTCATTGAGATAAGACCTACCTTTTCATACGTAAATCTAAGGCGTAGTATCGACCTGCACATGTTGCAATCAGTTGCAATACTAACCCGTATAACTGTGTGAAACCAGTCTTGATACTCGTCTATAAACAGTTCCAGCTTACTCCTTATCATTTCCTCCAGAGTTTTGTTTTCTCTATCTATTCAAGTATCAGATAAAGAAATGTTTGACTTTCAACAACTTGTACATGTCACTCGATATAAAATACGATAAACATTCAACATGTTCAAACATCCGCATGGTTTATAAGCTTACATTATTTGCCTTCCTCTTCTTCTTTGCCGGTTTACCTCGCTACGCTCCCCATACAACCTGCGAATATTTGATACAAAGCTGGTACTTGTAAAAAGACATCTAGCTGTTTCCTTTATATCCTTTATAGAACTTCCGTACAAATATTGATGACAAATCACCCGCCAGCGTGGGTCTTCGTCATCGTTCGTCTTACTGCTTGGTAACCTCTCGGTCGAATCATGACGGGCGAATCATAGCGGGCGAATCATGTTCGAAAAAACCGGGGTCTACACACAGCACTGAAATCTGCTGTAACACGCTTTGTTTCAGTTAGCGTGCTAATCTTGACACGCTTAGGGTGCGAATTGGCACGCTAGAACACCCTAGAACAAAAATAGACATGGCAGAAAAATTTTGATCTCGTTATAGAAGAAAACTGACTAAGAAAATTAGCGTCCCATCGGAGGACGAACTAGACTACGCCGGCTTGGTTCGCAGGCTATCACCTTCCCGAGATCTTTAAAAAACAATCAAAATTTTGTTCACTCAAAGTCGCATGGTTACGGCAGTGTAGGTATGTATTAAAACTGTATACACACCTACCGGAGTTCGTGGCAGTGGTTGAATTTGTCCGTGAAGTTAATAGTTTCATGTCGGGTTTGCATGTCAGTTAAAAGCATCGTGCTCCCTGGCGTGCTTGGAAAGAAAGATGCCGTCTACTGTAGATGCCTCACCGTAGAAATGAATCCACTCTTCATCAGTTCATAGCGTTATAAAAGAGTTGTCTGCATTCACTGAAAGCGAAGACTTGCAATGTTCAATAATTGCAATGCGTGACAGAATCCAGAATGTTTGTTGTTCATCTAGCCGTGAACGCGAACGTGACCCAAAGTCTGGCCGCCTAATTATCAAATTAGTCAAATTGGAAACTTTCGCTTTCATGTTACAGTAAAAATAAAATGTCCTTGGTTACTTCCACTACATGTTTTATACATGTGTTATTTCGTTTAGAATTTTCTCTGTCATGGTGAAAGATCTAAAGAAAAATTTGCGATGCCCGCCGGGTGAAAATTTGAGTGAGTCGTCGTGAAGCTGGTTGAAGCTCATTTGCTTCGAAAAACATTTTCAATGCATAGCATATTTCAGTTATAGAAACCGAAAAATGAAAAGAAAAGAATACTTTCTTCTTTCAAGAAAAGCAATTTACTATTACAATAAAGTTTGTTGTTGTTGTTGTATTAAAACCTAGCCGCAAACACATGAAAAGTTTCGCGGTCTGTTATTTACATTCCAAAAGATTATAATCAGTGCGCGTAAAATTATGAAATATGGGAACTGATGGAAAGTATTCGGCAGTCATTGACGATGTTCGTTTATTTGTTTTTAATTATCAATTTTGAACGGGTTGTAACTGCAGATACATGAATTCCGCAGCACCCGAACTAAATTGTAGAAATATCTGTCACGTTGTTGATGTCTGCAATAGAAGGCTTGATCGATCGATCGATGGATCCATGTGTTTTCTTCCTCTCCTAAGTCACACATGCATGCACAAAATTGTTGAAATGGGACATGGCCACATCTCTTTTCAAATCCATCCTTCCTCAAACTGCTCCTCGATCTACGCCTGCCATCTTGGAAGACGCCGCCACCATCTTGGATACCGTCTGAACCCTCGTACCCTACCCTCACCTAGGCGTTTTCTCCACCGACCCCCCACCCCCACCCCTTGCGACTAACTCCCCACCCTCTCCTCCCTCCAATTCCGTCCCCATGGGTAAGACAGGTGACCATTACATATCGCGGGCTCAACCTCATGAATATTTAATTCATAATTTAATATGCATTTATTGCATAAATTAATGGACACAGCCCATCGAGTGAGTGCTAATTTGCATATCCATGTCGCTCACTATACTCATTTCATTCCATTCATGAGTAAAAAGGATATTTCGAATTTCGGCAGGACCCGGCAGTCATAAATATCGCGACGAAATCAATTCTTTGTTTTCATCTGACGTCTTCAAAATTCTAAAATTTAAACTATTAATCCTACAAGGCTATTATTTTTATATTTTCTAGACATGGAAATCATTAATCTCTATGCAAAGTTTGGTATCGATCCAGTGATTCCTTTTGGAAATAAAGCTATTTGAAATTTGTGATGTCCCGGATGAACGTGTTTCTGAACTGTCACAAAAAACGGATATTTTGTATCATTTTAAAAATTTTAAGACGTGATAATAATTTAGAAGTGGTGTCTAAACAGATTTGAAGTGAAAGCTAATGATATTGACGGTAGAATATACTCTACTTCTTGTGCAATTTTATGGCGGCCATGTTGGTGCCCCAGAGAAGGGCACCAAGATGGCGGCTGCATACTAAACACTGTAATTTTCTGAAAATTAGTTTGGCAATGACTCGGTTATGAAAAACGCTACAAAGCGATAATTTGGACAAAACGTTTCTTTCTGCCAGTTCTTTTACATGTTAATTTTCTGATGTTGTTCATGCAAGCAAACAGTTTTTATAATGTTGATGAAAACCACCAATAGAGGATCCTAGTTTCCGCCCAGTTCAAGGAACATGGTTCAAAAGCTATTGTAATTGTAATTCAACGTAAAGAGTATTATTTTAGAATTTTACGGCTCGGAAATCTAATGAAGTACATTTTAATACAAGAAAGAAGGACGTAATAAATTCTGCAACTTCATCACAGTTTCATCGCGTGACATCCGTCACGCCATTCTACCATCAGTAGTCATGTAGGTTTGCACAGCGAGAGCAACATACGGGAACTCAACTACATTCGTTAATAATGAAAACAAAGTAAATGAACTTATAGGGTCGAATAAACAAGGTTTAGACAGGGCGATAGGGTGGCCTAACCCGACTTTAAACTGGCCAACGTAAATGTGTTAACGTCATTTATAGTAAACACTGTTTAGAAGATCTATAAAACACAGACTAAAAACAACAATCAGCTACTTTGACTGACCTTTAGGATAATGACCGAGTTAGGAGTTGAGTTGAGTTTGAGTTGAGTTGGAGTTTTAACTTAAAGATTGAGTTAAGTTTGAGTTAAGTTTGAGTTACCGTTTTCTTTACATTTTTAGCTCAGCAATTCGCGCGCATGCGCGAAGGATGAGCTTTCGGGTTTTGTGGGGAAAATACTTATCTTCGTAATTCCGCTGACGCCGTGTATAAGGCCTGGGAAATCACAACACTAAAAATATTGCGGGCGCAATATTTGGTAGGCATTAGGGGTCGGGGGGGTCGGGGGTTGTAGCCGCCCTCATTGCAAAAACAAAATGGCGGCCGGTTGTTCTGTAAGGACGGTATTTCTCTCGTCTTACACATTTAAAATATAGACCTTTTTGGAGTTCCGATGCCAACAAACGGATACATTCTGCGCCCGGATTCTGCGATTCCTTCGTTCCCTCGGTTGAGAAATGCTACTGGAGGATTGAAATTATTTCTTTCACGAACGGAAATCTGTGGTTCTATATCGAAGCACATTTGGACCCATGCCCGATGAATCAAGGGGTTATACAACTTCAAAAACACCGGGAATAACAGAACGGTTCCACCAGGGCATATTTTAGGCTCGACCGCCGAAAAGATCCGGAAAATTGAAGCGTTCAACTGAACTCTGGCGTTTGGAGCCCTTCACTTCAAATGGATTTCAAGACTTAGGATCTAGGAAAGGAAAACTGACACCACACAGGACGGTCGGTAATTGTTTATGTCTATGTGTTATTGCTTTATAACAATTAATTTTTAAACTTTTGTAATTTCGTATACAATTCGATCGATCGATCGATGAACCGAAAACAAATAAAGTGTTTATTTGAATCAAAATTTTGGCTGCAAAGCCTTTTGCCTGTTATTGTAACTTATTGTGTTGACCTTAAGTTTGTTCATAGTTTCCAATTACATTGCTGAGCTGGCTCACGGAAGCATTTGATTTATTTAAAAAGTGTTAAATTACAGCAAGTAGCCTAAAAATGTGTGTAATTATTCACATTCTTTCGTGCAGATTGTCCGATCAGAAGCTTCCACAAAACAACTTTTAATTATACATATTCACATTCTTTTGTGATCTTGCGGTGAAGATGATTTCTTGTTGCTTTTTAGTGGATTTTTGGGCGGGAATGTGCCCCCCAGATCTCCAAATTTGGATCCCGTTTTAGAAAGAATTTGCATTCAAAATGATATCGCCGTTCTAGAAATTTAGTAAATTTCAATAGCCCGTTTTTGAAAAGTCCCGAATATGGATCACGTTCTAGATCAGGATCAGGAGTCCCAAAATCACGAGTTGGGAGGCACATACCCGTATAGTCCCCCCCGAGCTATATCAATATACTCTGAAGTCTGAAGCCAGCGTGGAGTCTGCAGTCTAAACCGTGCCCGTGCGTCGGACAATACATTTTATATCGAGAACATGGTGATTTTTATACTGTTCCCAAGCTCAGGGAATTCGTCAACCACAGAATCGCTTGGCATCAGGCTAAATAAAGATCAAATACTACATTGTATCAGGAGATTTGCGTGAGAATTTTAATTTCAGACTAGCGGGTACGTAGTGTTTTGAAAACACTTCCCGGCTGCCGCACGTGATCTGCAACTCCGAGAGGTCTCGTTGAATTTTGACCACCCCGGATTTTCACGAGATCGAGTTAAGTTTTATTCAGGGGTCAATTTAATATTTTCTCAGAAATCGAGCGACATATACGCACTAGTCGCAGCGGTAACCCATGGCTAGCCGTTCCGAAAAGTTTGAGCGGTATTTGAAATCGGGTAATCGACATCCGCACAACAGTCTGCAAGCTGTGGTAGGAGGGTCTTCGTCCGTCACCCAAAGAGTCACAATGCTGGTGATGTGCCTAGTCCCTCTGTGGGAGTGTTGTGGAAGTCTATAGGAAGCCTAAGTAGGGATCAGTTCCAGCCTCTAGGGCTTTTAGCATGATACCAATGCCGTCTTTACCGCATTCTCCGCCTTCACATTAGATTGGGCGTAGGTGGGCGAGCTTGTAACATAATCAAACTCGTACAACTCTGTAAACTTCTTAAATTCCTGTGAGCTAAATTGAGGGCCATTGTCGTTCATAACCTTGTCTGGAATCCATGTCTTGCCATTTGACACGCTTTTCAATTATTTATTTAGATGTTTTGCTATCCAGCTTTTCAACTTCAAAGAAGTTGGAGTAGTGGTCCGTGGTCACGAGGTATTATTTGCCTTGGAGCTCAGATAGATCGGCTGCAATGAACTGCCACGGGTGTGGAACCAATGGTTCATTTTTCTGTTCATGGTAATATGTATTGCAGACATGGCACTTGGAGATGTATTCCTTGATCTCTTTATTCATGCGGGGCCAGTAAAAGGCTTCCCGTGCTCGTCTCAGGCATGCTTGTATCCCCAGGTGACTCGAGTGTAGCTTTTTCTTGACCTCTTTTCTCATGTGGAACGGTATAACAACACGATCTCCTTTGAAGATAGCTCCATTTTGTAATACAAGCTCTTCCTTGAAAGGAAAGTAGTCATGAACTTCCTGTGGCAAGTCGGGTTTGTTTTCTAGCCACCCTTGTTGAATCACGCTAGCTAGCACCGCATCTTCGCGAGTGTAGTCTTGAATCCTGCACAGTGTTTCCTCCCTCTGCCTCGTTCTCTGTTGGAGATCCCGTGACCGTAATTGTCACGGCACCTTCTTGATCTTTTACGACTTCTTTGGCAGATAGGCACGACTCATGGTGTCGGCCATGAAGGGCAAAGTTCCCTTTTTATAAGTAACTTCAAACTCGTAACGCTTTGGTGCGTTTAGGAGGCTTTTCCTGAAGATTGCCTTCAAAGGCTTGTGGTCAGATTCGACTGAGTACTTTCCTTTCATACAGGTAGGTTTCAAACGTCTCTATTCCGAAGACTATAGCCAGTAGCTCCTTTTCAATTTGTGCGTACTAGATCTGTGTAGGAATCAGGGATCCCGATGCATACGCAATAGGGTGCCCATCCTGGACCATCCTGCACCCATGCCATGTATGGATGAGTGACATTGTAGAACGGGTACCGTGCCTGAGTGGAAGTACTTCAGGACTGGTTTTGCAGATAGGACTTTCTTTGTTACCTCTAGGGCTGCGGCATGGACCTGCATGTTCATCCCAGAAGAACTCTGTGTTGCTTTTGGTGGCTTCACGTATTAAATGGAGCGATGCCGGATCTCTGTCAGTTTGGGGTGCGAACTTCTGTAGGTAGTTTTCATTCCCAGGAGACGTTGTACACCTTGTTTGTCGGTTGGTGTGGGCATCTCTCTGATCAGTTGCCTTGACTTTGTCGGGGTCTGACTTGAGTCCATCTGCTGAGAGCAGCCCATGTAGGAAACTTCCATACGCTTAAGCTGCAGCTTTGCACTGTTTAGCTTTACACCTTTATATCGGCACCGTACTTTCCCTAGTTGAACATTACGATGTAATGCTTTAAAATATAGAATGAAAAGAATAGGTCACCACTACCGCGAAAAAGATATAATCGACTAAAAATACCTCATAATTCCTTACTAAATCAACCAAAAACACGTATTTTTTTCACGTTTCCAGCGATCGTTAATTTTTATGCACTAGGAATTGGTCTATACTCCTTGTACATTTCTATAGAAATAAGATGATTTAATACTAGACTTAAATATGCGAACAAATGATAGGCCACCACGCTCATTTACGAGAAAACGATCAATTACCTCTCTGGCGAGCATAGCCACAATGAAAACAACCTCGTTCCCAGGGTCTCTCATCCACCGCCCCCAAAGAGCGAGGAGGAGAGACCCTGGTCGGGCTGGTCACGTGGCTCCCAGATTCTGGGAGATTACAAATATACGACAGAAGGGAGGGGCGGCTAAGTGTGGCAATTTGTCTATACTGAGCCTAGGGGAGAACGGAAAGTGTTGTAAATCAAAATAACCGCATGTGGATGTGCTTTCCAGTGGTAAACATTTTCGCCGTTCCGAGACGCCAAAAAGACGATTAACGGACGATTAAAGAATTTTGTAGCCTTCAAGACCGCGATCAAGGAAAGCCAGGGTTCTAAGGGGGTGATTACATGGCGAATTTCAGCCCGGGCTGAAATTCCGCCCGGTTAGGGGGGCTGAGATTTCAGCTCGGCTTCCGAAACAAATCCTCTTGAAATGAAGTTAGCGATTACATGGACAAGGTTTCAGCCCGAGCTGACAAGCAGGAGGTGGGGCGGTCATCCCATGTAACTGGGTCCTTCATGTACAGAAGGGCCCAGATGTTTTCAACGGAATGTAACCCTGATAACAAGGGCTTTCAGGTCGGTGGGGCCTTCAATTGAGGGCTTTCAAGATATGGAAGTCACGAGCGTTTCATTCCTGGGGCTTCCGATCCACTTAAAGCCCGCGTTATATCTAAACAGCGGTAGCTTTCGAGATGAGTCCGCTGGCCATAATATTTAGGGATTCGAACACATGCGAGCGTAGTTTTCCCGATCTCCTCGTAAAGGCCGTCGTGTGTTAATCTCCATCTTATGCTGAATTTGACTCAAATATGTTGTGATTTGATGACAAAACCTTCGTAGAATTTCGGTAATTGTACCTATAGGGTTTTCTTTGTTTGTTTGCTTTTGGTTGTGGAAGTCATGAACTATTTATTTGCATTTTTCACCGAGTAACCCTTTGCGTTCGAGAAGTGCTTCGGCCAAGTTCACTGTATGATGGCTGAAAATCTATCCAGTTGCCACAGGCCGATTCCATGTTTGAAAGTCTGCTTGTTTTCTGTGGATTGTATTTTACCGCTTGAAACGCTCGTGAAGTAAGGGTAAGAATGAATGAAATGAATCATTAATGTTACAATTTTTGAAGCAAAAGACGGGAGCTAGAGGTAATTATGTATATCAGGGTCTCCAGCTAAAATCTGGAGACTTGAGAAGTATGAAAATGCTGACATAGTTATTTGCATTTCTGACGCATAAACGCATAATGCTAATGTTCTCAAAACATGCTCAAGCAAATTACTTAGGGCCTGTTTACATGGAGAGAGGGTCCTCCTAGAAGGGGTACCCTCTTAGAAGGGTTAACCTCCTCCTAGGGTGACCCTACCTGTCATGTAGATGAAACTGGGAAATACAATAGAGAAGGGTAACCCCCTTCTCTATTGTATTTTCCAGTCTCGTTTACATGACAGGTAGGGTCACCCTAGGAGGAGGGTAACCCTTCTAGCAGGGCCAACTTTTTGTTTGTTAGGGTTAAGTAATAAGTTAAAACAGTATAATTTGCTTATTTTTTCTTGCAGGTTATCACATGCAATAAGGATTAGTTGCCATGAAAAAGATAAAATAATAAAATGATTATTAAATGAGTGCTGTTGCATAATTTAGTGAAATTACTATTAGCTTGAACCCTTATTCATGCACGTATTAAAACAAACACTGCAAATCTAAGGATGCCAAATAAAGATATATTTCATATATACTGATTTTGTATAAATAAAAGCTACAGTGATAGACTGACTATTCATTTTTATTACCTGAATTTTATGACAACCGTGACTTTTTCAACACACCGTAATTCATCTTGCACGAATCATTCCAACTTTCCGCTATAAGCAGGTATCTAAAATACTTACAGAGAGTATAAATAGCATAAACATTTTCAGTGACCTTGATGTAAAACAGTTCACAAAATCCTTCCATCACATTGTGTATGTGATACATGAAAACGATTGAATTATTTTTAAAATGAGTAAAACGATTCTAACAAACCTGCAAACTGTAAGCTTAGATAAGCTTACATTCACAAATAATGATCTTTCGCAAGTATTAAACGCCCATGGATGTTAAAACTGGATGAATGAAACTTTCAAAACTGCTACGCCTACTGTAAAGATCTGGAAACGGACGTTCACAAAGCTTCAACTGTCCAAGTTCTCTGATGAATGAGCGCTTAGTGAACAAATCGCCCTGGTTTATCCGCAGTATTTCAGCTAAATTTCCGTTCATATTGCAACGTTGCCACTGATCGCCTCGAGGCATCAAAGGTATTAACAGCTTAAAAAAACTCGGCGCAGTCTTTGCCGGTGGCATACATACGGCTATAAGCGAGCATTCAGCATGTTCATAACTCTTCGGCTGTCCTAGTACTTGATGAATGAGAGCTCATCGTCTTTGCTACCGCTTCTTCCACGACACGAAGGCTTTCGACTTGTTTTCGCTCTCTATTCTCATAGAACTTAGTCCTTTCGCGGTCAAGGCAATGTTTTGGTTTTGTGTGGACCAATCAGATTACAGAAAATCATATATCCAGTTATGGTATGGCCCGGACTGATGGAAGCGCGTACGTGCGCTCTTCTCACCTTGTGCATTTTGATCAATTCTCGAAACACCACCAGCTAAATAAGTCAGGCGATCATGCCGGCGAGTGACAAGAAATACTGGCTGGTCAGGGAAATGTCTGATGCTAGATTCAAGAAACTTTCTTGAGTATATTGAGAGGTACTTTAAAAAATACTGCTTATTCTTGTAAACTACAAAAAAAAAAATGCCATTGACACATTTCTCCACAAGCTTCCTCCGTAGAAAGGGTGGTTACCAAGACTAAAAAACATCGAGGTCGGCGCGTTAAATCTGCTTCCATCAGTTCAGTTTAGTGCCACTGAAAGACTAATTTAGTTAGCAAAGAGAGTAAATTATGTTACTTAGTAAGCATACTATATTTCTTCGAATAAGCGTCCGGGCGTTTATTTAAAATATTTTGTGGTAAAAGGAGGGAGGAAGGGAGGGCGCTTAATCGAGCGGGCGCTTATCGAAATAAGAAAACAATTAAAAGAACATATAGTGCACGTTCGTGAACTCTGCAAGCACATGGGAATAGAAATTACTGGATGTCACGTTATCTTGTAGTTTGAGTTTGACAGTAGATTGCTTGTAAAAGTGACGACACAAACATAATTTTTCAATTGCCTTGTGATCTCTATTTTAAATGTTTAAAACTCCTTTCAATCTTGTAATAACATCGTCTTTCAGCGACTTCAGTAACATGGACAGCACCTCCACCCGCCTGGACTCAGACGGACCCAAGTGTCATTAGAACAGTTGAAATGCAAGTGTTACTTGGAAGTACTCAGGTGCCTCTGAGGTGGAATTATACTCTGTCACCTGGTACAGTTCTATTATCAACCACGTTTTGTTATTGATGATGGCGCTAAGGATGACATTGGAGCTATATATCCTGGAGGTGTTAATGTAGTATTTAACAGAAATGATTACCGGACACGTTTTTTGCTATCAGTACAAGTGAAGTGGCCACCTTGATAATAAACAATGTCACTGAAAGAGAAGACGCTATTTATCAGTGCAAGCTTACAGAGGTGGATAATACGTGGTGGTACACAATACGTGTCACTGTTACAGGTAAGAAATTAAATGTGTGGACAAGGGAGAATTATCTAGATTATACTCTCTTGGTATGGACTAAATGTTTTTTCCAAAATATTTTGGAATTTCCTGATTTTAACCATTACATTTTTAGATCATTTTACAGGTTTTGATTACTTTCGAGTCATTTTTTATGGTTTTGTGAAAAAAAATATCAAGAAATCCAAGATGACGTATCCAAGATGACAAATGACGGCAGACTCTTCCTTACGGCAAGGAGAAAAAAATTTCGGAAACGAGATAATAACAAACAAAAATGTTGAATAAACTAGTGCAATATATAGATTTGCCGGATATTATAGGATCCAAGATGGTGATCTCTCGGAATTCATGCGTAATTTCCACGTTATATGTTTTCCGTGACTTTAGAGTTAAGCCTTGGTCAAACGGCGCATGAGAGTCGATGATAGTTGAAACTCGCGCTCCCGTTTGACCACCGACTCTCATACGCTCTCATCGAATGAACCTGCTCAAATTTTTTATGAGAGTCGATGATATTTTTTCCCGTTTGACAACGTTTTGCTCTGGAATTACGTTTGAACATTACGTTCCGTTACGTTACATTTCGTTTGTGCATCCGATTGCGCGGTACGTTTCTCTTTTCTTTTCTCGCTGCCTGCTAGTTTGTACGATAGATTATAGTTCAAAACAACACCCATCGAACTCTGATAACACGCATAGCAGTTTTCCTCGGGGGAAAGGGTTAGAGTTACATTTGACATGATGCAAAAACCATGCTGGGGTGAGTGGTCAACACATTAAATGTCACTTATGACTCGGAATTACATAAAGACAAGAAAGAGAAACCCTAGCTTAGTTTATGGTGTCACAAAATGATCAAAAGCCACCTATACTCTCTATACAATATATTTAAGTATGTTATTCAGACCGCATTCACGGGTTTTGTCTCTCTTCGCACAGCTGTTTATCTGCCAAATCAGTGAATGCATTCAAATCTCGCGTTCCATATATAAACTGAATATATACGGACTCATCGTACATTTTGCCTACACTTGCTCTCAGAGGCTGCGGCTGGCTGCTTAACATCAATTTCAAATTACGGTACTTTTGAAATAATATTTAGCCAGGACACATATTCATTGGTCTGATTGAACGTTTCCAAATGCTTGCCTGTCCTAAAATGAAAATTAATGCCTTGGAAGTGAATTTTGTCAATGGCACCAGGAAAGCGTGGAGCAACTTTCTTGTTGCGGGTTCTATGCTTGTATGGTTCATTCATGCACGACACCATCCACCTACGTCATCGTCATCGCTTAAAAATGTATAACCAGCTGTAACGCTCCGACACTGTGATATTAATTTCATTTCTATAAAAGTGTTTTTTTAGTAATAACTTGGTTAATTCTACCATGATTATTCGTGTTAGTTGCAGCCAAGCTAACTAATGTAACTGGTGACCAGACTGTACGTGAAGGCTCAAATATGCAGTTGGTCTGTGAAGCAACTGGTAAACCAACACCAAACATCACCTGGACCAGAGTGCTGGGGATGGTAGCAACAGTGAAGTACTGCACCAGGGACCTACTTGGAATTTTCCAAACATCAACAGAACAGCTGCTGGTTCATACCGTTGTACAGCTTACAATGGATTTGGAAATTCACCAAGCCACGAAATTAAAGTGAATGTTACCTGTAAGTACTAGCTGTACATGACTGCCAACTATCCCGTACATGTACAGTGGAACCCCGCATTATGACCACCTCGTTAATACGACCACTTTCTTTTGTCCCGAAAAAACGTCCGGTCAGTCATTTCCTTACTGGTGGCCCGTTGGTGTTCGGATTAACTGGGTTCTACTGTATATGGAAGGAAAGGCTTAAAGTACAAAACGGTATGAGTTTTACCAGAGGTCTATAACTAGAGGTTTCCATCTCTGGTATTGGGCCTTGGCCCATCAGATTAGGGATTAGGCTATTTTTAGACATTTTTCGCGCGAAACCAGCAGCCAATCACGTTGAACCATTTTTAATATGCGAGCGCTAGGTACGCAAAGGCAAAGGCAGAAACTTTGCCGGCCAAGGAAAAGCGAAAAGCGTCACAGCAGAATGTAATAATTGTTTAAATACTTCACTAAATTTAGGTCAAACTTCGGTATACTTTTTGTAAAACTATAAATCGACTGAGTGATTTTTCAGTTCAATCTAAATGAAGTATGATTTGTATGAATTCGGCGGCAAAACTTGGCGCGGTGTCCAGTTGGCAAGTTGTCGAAAGTTGAATGAAAAGACAAAGGTTTCTCCGCGGATTAATCTTCGTTCAATCTCTCCAAAGTTTCGTATATTCTGGAAAATTGTGCAGATGGTTTAGCTTAACATGGGAAGTTTCGAAATAATTGTGGAGCTGAACATTATATTCATTTTACAAGTTGAACGGACAGCTATACGCAGCCGAAGGTTTCACTTGTTTATACGGCGGGCGAAACTTGCGCGACTACAGAATCAACGAACTGAGCTTGAAATCAAGTTCATTGAAGTAAAAGAACAAAGGAAACCCTCAATGTCTACATGGATGGAAAGAAAGAGAATTTCACTGTGAAGTGATCTTTGAATGATTGACTGTCACGAACGCTTGACGAACTGCCGTAAGCTCAAGTTATAAGCTTATAACGGCTTAACTGATCCATGGATATTTATTGTGCTGATTTTAAAACTTAATTCAGCTGGAATTGACAAGCCTCGTCGAAATACAAGGTAACAATACTGAATAGACTAAGCTTAAACTTGTGTTGTAAACAGATTTTCATTCTTTGGACGAATTAATTGTGTCCGCGGTCTTCCCGTAAATTAATTTCAGGCTGCCTTTAGTGCTCTTTCAGTCGCATTAGTTGTACATTTTACAGGCATTTCCCATTAAATATTTCGTTCCAAACTTCGTGCATTATTTAGTAGAATTAACTTTTGTTTGATTTAGAAGGGCCAAGGCTTTTTACTTAGTGATTTTAGCCATCTTTTCAATCGACGAACAAACCGTCTTGAACAAAAATTGTCGAGCTAGCGCGTTCATCGCGCGTTCAATGACCATATTTGTCAGGCATGGTGCGTGATTGGCTGCTGGTTTCGCGCGAAAAGTGTCTAAAAATAGCCTAATTCCTAATCTGATGGGCCGCGCGCAATGCTAGATGGAAACCTCTAGTTATAGACCTCTGGTTTTACAATGTACATGTTTGCTCACGTGTATTTTGATGGATTTAGGGGGGAATTTATGGATTTTATTAAATTGCATGTTTTGAAGGAAAAGAGTTAAAAGAAAAAGAAAAGAGTTACTTTAGGCAAAATTGTTGTTCCCCTGGATTTGTATAGTAACATTTTTTAGGTTCACATTTATTTAATTTACCTTGCCAGCCAGGAAGTCTGTACAGAAAAAAATAGCTTCCAGGCTCTCGGATAATGGGGACGAAGCGAAAAAGCGAACGGCCGCGCGAAGGTAGTCTGGGAGAGAGTTTAGACAGCTACCTTCACGCGGCCGTTCGCTTTTTCGCTTCGTCCCCACTATCCGAGAGCCTGGAACAGGCTAAGGAAAAAACTGTGTACTCAGTAGCCTTGGCCGGGAAATACATTTAACATGTTAATTTATTTTTCCCCAGTTCTTTAAAGATTGTTTGCAAACAATCGTTGCTTTAATATATGCAATGTTGTAAACTTTGTTTGGGATTAATTTTCCTTCAAACTGAAGTCAAAAACATGTTCAAAAGCGTAAAAATATTTTCAATTTCAATCTTGTACAAAATTCAGAAATTGGAAATCTATCTTCGCACCATCCGGTGTATGATTACCCAATGGAATAAGTTGAACCTTGACTTGTGGTTATTAAATCCTCGAAAATCCAGTGGTACATGTACTCATTTCTGGGGTTTGATGATTTCAGGTAATGTATTAATATTTCTCAAATCACACAAAATCTTTCCAAAACACACCGGAAATGGCTGCTACAGCTAATTATAAACCCCTTTTGCAATGTTTTGTTACGAAACCATCGGGATGGATGCTCCTGCTTCATTCACAACAGGAAACGATGGACACTGTTATTGTGTGAGGCTTTTGAAAAGTTTCTACCATTTTCCTTTGGGTTTTGGATTTCACTCTTGTAAAGGCATGACTTCTCTTTATTTGCACTACACTGGTTGAATAAGATTCTGGTTGTGCACACTAATAATTTGTTTTATGTTGTCCCATGCCTCAAAGAGCAAATGTGATTTTAACTCAGTAATTAGCTAAATACAGCTACACCTGCTTCACATGTGTTACTTTAAGTGCTTTACCATGTGAAATGTTTCCCATGAAAACAGCCAAATTACACTGGCTTGGCTGCTTACTGTATGGCTGTTGACTGTCATAAGTATGAGTGACAAAGAAGCAACAGAAGTCTTTGTTATTCTAAAACCTTAATATAGTTGACGAATTAGTGTTGCATGTTTAGTGGCGCAATTTCAATACATCATGCACACAGTCATATTAACATGAAATTATACTTTTCTTCAGATAAATCAGATATGGTCACTTTGGTAACTAACACAACTGAAAACAAAGACTGTTCTGATTTGTGGGTGAATTTCACTTGCATCTCTTCTGAAGCCAATCCACCAGTTTACAACTATCTGCTCTTCGAGGATGGAAAAGGATTGAGTTTTAGCAAGAGTGGAACATGGATAGAGAAGATTTCAAGAGAAGGAAACGTTATTTACAATTGCATGGCATATCAACTTGTGGGAAACGTAACAAGCACAAACAATGTAACTCTGACTGTGAATGGTAAGTTTTAAATAATAAAATAAAAATAACATAAATAGAAATTTCAGTGGAAATCTACAGAGTGGCTCTTCTCTTCCACTGTTTCCAGATCGAATTGGAATTTTAAAATGTTTTTTTTTTTGAGGGAGGCCTAGGTAAACCAGAGTACCCGGTGAAAATCATCGGAGCAAGGATGAGAACCAACAACAAATTCAACCTATATGTACATATGACTCTCACCCGGGCCGTATTGGTGGGAGGCGAGTGTTCTCACCACTGCCCCATCCCTGCTCCTCTGCAAGTTTTTCATAGCAACACAAGTTCATTGCCATGTGCAATACAATAGCAGAATTAGTTTTCTTTTGATCGATGCAAAATAACAATATGAGAATATCTTTCTAGGCCTACTAATCTCAGTACTCTTTGTGGAATTTTCCAGGCAGGACTGAATGCAATTTTTAAATCATACCAATTGTTAATTATATTTATTGGTGCAGAATGGTTTCCTTTTCCTTATTTTCAAAACTCATAGAGCTTAGAAATGAATCGGTAATGTATGCCTTATTTTCCTCAGTCAGGTTTACATGTTCATTTGTATTGCTTGTTTTTGAAAACTTGTCAACTAAAATAAACCTTTTCACATTATTTTATTCTAGTTCCACTATCTATGAAACAAGTGGAAGATAAAATTATTAAGAAGGAAGGCGACAGTGTTGAAGTGTACTGTAACGTGACTGGCATTCCTGAACCAACTGTTATCTGGAAAAACGTCAAGACTGATGTCCCCATTGAGGGAAATTTATTAAACATCACTAACATCGACAGATCTCAAGCTGGAGAATACAGGTGCATTGGCAAACAACACGTGTGGAGAGGAATCTACAGTGGTGGACATTGATGTGCAGTGTAAGAACATTACTTACATTCAAGGTTTACTAACCTCAATTAGCTGAAGAAGTGTGGAGTTAACTGTTTTAAACTTCTGCCATAATGTATAGCTTTGATTATTTATGTCGTATACTCAATAGTATATCATTGTGCAGTTCCAGGAAATATTCATAGCCCCACAAAAGAAAGTGGGAATGAGACATTTTGAAATGGTAATTTTGAGATTTTGAGATTCAGGTAATTCCAGGATCAGAGGTGTTTTTTGTAACCACAGTAGCAAACATTTCTTCACAAATCACAACTAAAATTAATACCAACTTTGTAAATGTTTCTTTCTACGCAATAAGGTGCATCTAAACAGGTTTTTACATCACCAGTTGAGTTTGTCAGGAGTTTTAATTTTAATTAAAAATTAATTAAACTTATTTTTCTTGTTAAAGTATCCTACTGGCTACCACTTTCAAGTACATGTACATGTATGCTTCAACATGTACTGTTCAAAAGTTTAATCCTTCAGCTACAAACTGTATTAAACATCTGTATACAAGCCTAGGTAGCTTATTAGGCCGCGCTTAACTGCGATTTCTATAGCATCATGGATGTGATGCTAGTCCATTGCAGGTAAAGCCCCTTCCACACGAGCAAGTTTTCCTTGACAAGTTTTCCTGGCTCGTGTGGATAAACAACAAATTTAATTTGACAAGTTTTTCCTTGACACATTTTATTTGCTCGTGTGGACGATAAACAATTTTTCTTTGTAACAACAATAATATTGTACAGCGGATTATCGTCTTTAATAGGATCCAGGTCGCGAGCAACAAGATAAGGCCGCTGGGCAATTTTTCCTTGACAAGTGTCCTTGTTCAAAAACTGGCACGCTTGTTTTTGAACAAGGACACTTGTCAAGGAAAAAATTGCCAAATTTCCCTATCCACACGAGCAAGGAAAACTTGTCAAGGAACCCCTGTCCCCTGGGTGGAGAGAGAGGCACTGGAAGAGTAAAGTGTCTTGCCCAAGAACACAACCGACAATGACCGCGCCTGCCAATGCCCAAAACTGCACTGCTCGATCCAGAGTCCAACATGTTTAAACATAAGGCCATGTTATCTCCTACAAACTGTATGCTTCGTCAATTTCATCTTAACTTTGAACTGCCGGCTTCTACACTGCTATGCATGTGTCTCTAGAACAGCTGTAAACATATTTAAACAACTGTAAACATGTTTAGTCTAATCATGAATGATTTTTTTCTATGAAAAGTGTTCACATCATGCAGTGTATTACATGAGTCATGATCGAAACATGTTTATTCTGAGCATGATTGAAACTAAAGCACTGTTCTTCACAAGGTACATTTATGGCTTTGATCTAAGCCAGACGAAGCATGTTAATAATGACGGCTGAAAGCGGAAAGGAAGCAAGTGCCCAATGGGCTTAAACATGAGATTAACGGAATTATTACAACAACAGGTTCGAGCTCCGTTTTTCGGTTTAAGTGTAATTATAGAGATTTGATGCGAGTACCATAAAACTGCATAAATTATAGAACCAATTTGAAAGGGACACCTTATGGGGAAAATGCAAATTAAAACATGTTTTAAACATGTTTCAGCAGGTGTGAACGCAGTATTAGTGTTGTATGATAATTATTGTGATGAATCTGTAATTGTGAATGTACATTATACAATTATTTTGTGCAAATAAACTGTTTAGGATTTATTTTATTGAGGAAAATTCAGATGGGTGCGTGGGGAGGAGGGGGTGGGGTGTCCTTAGTTCCTTCTGTGATGGATGTATGGATATTTTCTGGAACCATGTTACATAAGGTGTCATACTGTTTTAGCTTTTTAAATGATGTTCTATCAATATGTTTAATGTAGTGGAAGAAATACCGGTTGGTGTTATGTTCTCAATTCTGAGAGGCTAGGCTTGGTTAAGCCAGATCATCAGTTTATCTCTAAATGCAATTGGTGCAGAAGCAAGAATGACAAACTTTTATATGCAATAAAGGTTGTTGACAAAAAAATCACATTGTTTTTTGTTCTGTGTTTCTTGCAGATCCACCTAAAAATGTCCGTCTAAGCACAAATATAACGAGCAAAGTCTGTACAGGAATGATTATAAACTTTACATGCACTGCTGAAGCTAACCCTCCAGTACACACTTATTTGTTATACGAAAATGGTACTGTGATTGGATCGATAACAGTTATAAAGACAATGGATACTGCTGGTCAGTTTGTCTTCAGATGCGAGGCTAACAATTCTGTCCAAGGGACTGGAAGAAGCAGTGACGCTATATTGACTGTTGGTGGTGAGCTTGTATAAACTATACTTAACAATACGTTAGCTATAGCTATTTCAAGTATCATATGAGTCAAAGATAGAATTCAGCGAGGAATCTAATAAAAATAATAAATTTCTTGTTGACATGAAACTGATTAAAGACAGTGAGAAAATATTTTCTGGCCTGTTTCCTCAGTGCTTATAGGGGCTTTTGTATCGCTTTAATCAAAAATGGCTTCTTAGCACGGTGTTCAAATGTCAAAACCGAACATGTTCCTTCCCTGTGCATAAAAATCTGAGTATTTGAGAAACTATGTACATATAATTACTTTGAGCTCCGCGAAATATAGTATATTTGTAATGTCTGTTATATTAATTATATATAAGTACCAAGTTAGACTTGCTTCATGATGGACACATTTTCCTTTGTTATTCAAGAACCTTTATTTAACTTACATCCCTAATGAAAGGGATTTATACAGATAAATCCTGGGTATTTATATGGATAAATCCCTGGTAGACAGGGACTTATCTGCATTGAAAAAATTGGATTTCGTTGCGTTTATTTCTCGTTTTCGTCTCTCCTTTTCGCTCTTTTGCTTTGTTTTTTCTTCTTTTTGCCTGTACCCTGTGAGCCTCGAACCTTCACCCTTAATTATTCACCTCTGTATTACATGTTTGACCTCTATACCACTACACTATCTTGGATTAGTTGAAAGTTATCCTTGTGGATTATGGATTAATACCTCCGTTCTCAGTGTTTATCTCTTACGTAATACAGTATGTCATGTTTTGTAGTATTTGTAAATAATTTCCATGTATTTTTTTTTTCAGTTCCAGCATCTGTGGAACAGATAGGTAATAAAATCGTCAAGGAAGGTGACAATGTTCAAGTGTATTGTAATGCAACTGGAATTCCTGATCCAACTGTTACCTGGACAAAAGTCAAGTCTGGTGACCTTATTGAGAGAAAATATATTAAGCATCACTAACATCACCAGAGCGCAAGCTGGAAAATACAGGTGCATTGCAAACAACACTTGTGGAGAGGAATCTACAGAGGTGGACATTGATGTGCAGTGTAAGAAGCAAACTATAGACCTTTCTTAACTGTAACATGAAAAGTAGTTAATTTAAGATTCTTAAAGAAGACGGATTTAAGCTTACATAATAGCTATTCACAAATGCACCTTGACCCGAGGGCGGCTTCACCTTACAAACTAAAGTAGCGTTCATATTTACCTCTCAGCCAAAATTACCAGAATGCCTGATGTAAATGACCTGTATCTTCTGTTGTGTAAAAAATGTGTTGATTCTAGGGTTAACTGTTGAGTTTAACGTACATATATGGTACTTTGTAGCTATGATATAATGGATAAATATATATTCTGGCGATCTTATTATGAAAATAATAAACATGTAATACAAATGTGCATTTTGGTCTCAATCGACGGAAAAGTTCAAAATCCTGTTCAAAGGTAATGCTAGCACACATCTTACTCCAGACATGTAGATATACAATTGCTGTAAGTAGCTTTATTCAGTTTGTCACGAGCGTGGGACAAAGTTTCGTTATTGTACCGGGAGAATTTTACTAGTTAAAAAATCATTCATTTGTTTAAAAAAATGATATCATGCAGTGTATGAAACAGTGGTATGAACAGTGTATCATGCAGTGTATGAACAAATTGAACAGAAGGGAAAAACTCAGAAATAGAAAATTCATTATATCCAAGTTACACTGATTTATAACAAATTAATATCTTTATTATTGTGCAAACATGTGCAATGCCTGATTATTTATCTTTCCTTTGTTTTGTTTCTTTAGATCCTCCATCGATTACCAGTGATGGCCGCACTATTGATGCAACTGAAGGAAGACCTGCATCTATTCCTTGCCCTGTAGATGGAAACCCTCGACCAAATATTACCTGGTACAAAGGAAATGACACTAGCACTAAAATAATTAACAAAAGTACTCTGGAGTTTCCTGATACTAAGTTAAGCGACAGTGGATGGTATACCTGCTCTGCTGAAAACTATTTAGGAAACGTTACTGCCAGGGTGCGCCTGCTGGTTGGTAAGTTGTATGATTTTATGAAGCGGATTG
The DNA here is from genome assembly GCA_029204205.1 of Desmophyllum pertusum. Taxonomy (NCBI): domain Eukaryota; kingdom Metazoa; phylum Cnidaria; class Anthozoa; order Scleractinia; family Caryophylliidae; genus Desmophyllum; species Desmophyllum pertusum. The sequence goes on from MU825400.1 coordinate 3,147,427, forward strand.
ATCCTGTCATGGTATTTATTTTTGAATTGTAAGGTATAATGTTATAAGATTTTTTAAAAAGTAACAAAATGGAACTTTGTCTAGTATGCATCTACTATGCTTGTTGAGTTAAAACGTGCTGACGAATTGTGCCCAAAATTCCCTAAGTTTTACACTCTAACATCTCGTTCCACGATGTTACACTCGATAATAATACCCAGCTGCTGACTTCATTCATTTGACACAACATTTATTACCTGAATTAAAATGTTCATTTGGCAGGTACTCACCTGAAAAAAGCATATTACATTTCTTACTCACAGAAAAATCTGAACGTAGTACCACTACCACCTCATCCAAACCAACGACTAAAGGTAAGTGCTCTAAATTGATGACAAGGTGATCCATACAGCAGTAGCAAGCTAACCCTGTTTGCCTATAAACAGTTTATAAATTGGGGTGTTTGTCTGTTTCAGTTGGGGTGATTTTTTTATTATTTATTTTATTTTATTTTTTATTATTGTTGATATATACCCCTTATTCGATGGTTTAACATATAATACGCGCGGATATTTTGCGAGTTGCGTAGCAATGAGCAAAATGTCCGCTCGTATTATATGTTAAACCATCGAATAAGGGATTTATTATTCCACTGCAAAATTTCCCTGCTATTTTGGCTTCTAATTCAATGAGAGAGTTGAATGCAATCTGCTAATGGCGCGTGTGTAAATGACGTAAACAACATGAAAGCCAGTAAAATGTCATTTATTTGATTGGATGAAATGTGTGCTGGCGGCCGTAAAACCAGAAAGTATCATCCTCTCTTAACGAAAATTCAGTTCTGATTAATCGGAATAACAAAAGTGCATTTAAAGTTCATCATCACTGTCTGATGATCGAGGCAAGATTCTCTTGAATTTCTTCTTTGGAACTACGGCATGCTCGCCAGTGAAGCCAGCGTCGGCAGCAGCAAAGGTGAATTGGCAATTGTTGAAGACAGCTCCAGTGAACATACTTTTGCCTCCATTTTCATCTGGCTGTGGAACAATTCTTGGCTTCAGAATTTGGCTTTCAACGGCAGATTTACTACTCGCTTCAGGTGCTTCGATGTAGTTGCTGAGCTTCAAGGACATGTGCTTTTGCTGCTCCATGGATGTACTGGAATAGCTGTCTAACGACTTGAGGTTTCTTTGCCCAGCAAGTGCAATGATGTTTACAGTCAATCTACGTCACGCGCAACCAGTGTTTCCAAGATTTGAATCGAGTCTCCAAAGTTACGCGTCAGTTTCAATAAAGAATTCAAAACGGCAAACAGAAATCGAAAATTCGATGAGAGATTCAGAATTTCCATGGAAATTTCCAATGTTTTAATCGAACATAGAAAGCTATAATGTAAAAGAATGCAGGCAGGCCTGGGCAGAATGTGAATCGTTAGCTACTGAATTATTTTTCTGATTAATTAATCGGCACATTTCGTGACCTATAAAACATCAGGAAAACATAAAAGCGAACAATTTGAACCCTGACTCAGTGAGCTAAAATATATTTCTCATAGACTTCAGCTCAACTATATTAGGTAAAATATAACAAATTTCGATATAAAAAACCGAGATTTCAGAGCTATATTATATTTAGTGCGAATGTCCAAGTGATATTTATTTAATCTCGTTTGAGCAATGCCGATTGCCGACCGGCGGGCTTGCCGGTTTACATGTACAGTCAGTTGCCCTATTTCCGGACACTTTTTGCAAATACCGTAATATCTTACCTCAAAACAGCACTAACGAGCTGAAATTTCCCCAGTATGTAGCTTCAACTGTTTGTAAGTAGACCTTGAAGTTTCATTGCCTGAACCTTCTTGGTTTCGTCGCAATATTGAAAAGAATTGGTCAAATTGGGTGCCCTAAATCCGGACAGGTTGCCCTATTAAATTCCGGGACGATCGTAAGGTGATGTTTTCGCCGTTTTTTTGGTGATATTCTTCACTTTCGTGATGAAATGTCTCTCATAAATGATAAACCAAGGAATATTCATGTTAAATATCATATTTTCTCCGAAATTAAAAGCGTTTCCGCACAGTTTTTTACGGTGGACAAAAGTAAGACTAAACGAACGTATTTGGTGAAGAGGAGGAGGAGGACTGGTGACTATTTGAAGATGCGGACAGGACAGCGTGGTCCGCCAGTAGCGTACATTTTTGGATTGAAACGTACGGTCAGGGATGAATTCGTGTTCACCAGTGCGGGTCTTGCTTCCACGTTCAGTAATCCACTCAACGTACTCTTTTCCTTCGGGCCGTCTTCACGTTTAATTTGGATGTCTCCAACTTTTACTCGGTGATGTTCGTCACGGGCTCTCCAGCCAAAGAACAGGGTATTGTTGAACCAGACTGTACGTACAAGACTTTGTGGTGTGTGATTTCCAAGTTGTTTCTCGTCCCATAGCTTCTGAATCTGAGTTTCACTGAGTCCGAGGGCTTTGTTTGGTTTTTGCCCTTTGCCGGCACGACGGAGCTGCTTTCTTTTGGAAGACAGAGCTTCTCTAGCCTTCGTGAATTGTCTGTCCGTAAGTAAACTGTATTGTTTTCCTTTTTCCCTTAATAAACGGTCGAAACTTCGTAACAGTGACGTTAGCGTGTCAGGTTCATATTCGTCTCCGTTTTGTTTACGTACCTTTAAAAAAGAGTGAGCTAAAACTTTGTCAAGTTCTTCTTCTGGTATCTTGTCAAGAGTTCTCGTTTCTTTAACAGACTTTGTCCATTTGTAAAACACGTTAAGGTCACTTTGTGTCTTTTTGGTCGTGTTTATGTTTCTGTTTACTGCAATGAAATTGTCAATGTCTTCATCGTTCAGTTGTCCGTTTTTAGTTTGTTCAGTTTGCTCAGTGGTGGAAGTAGCATTGCTTGTTTCAGTAGTTTCTGTTTGTTCAGTTAAACAGTCTGTTGCTGTTATAGGGTTCTTGTTTAAAAAGTCAAGTCTAAGAGACGCAAACATGTCAAAGCTCGGTTCATTCAGTCCGGCCATTGTTGCTCCGTTTCCCCTCCGCCAAATCCATATTTTCGCCCTGCTCTAAACCGGTTAAACCTGGACACTACAGTGCAATACCGTCTCATATTTTGCGTGTTCTCTTGACCTTATATGGTGAATTGACGTAATAGTTGAATAATAATTATATATATGGGTGAGTTGATGATGCAGTCTAGATGGAGTTTTTCCGAGTTAAAAGGGAGTTTGTCAGTTTAATCACGTTGTCCGTGTAATACATGTTGGACTGTATCTCTTTTTCAACTCGAAACTATACAACTCATATCTTAACCCTATTCTACCTGGAATTTTTTTTCTTTTCGTGAGCCTGTGGGGTGGGGAGATAATGCCCCCTGTATCTCGAAAAGTATTGACGCTATGAAAATAAAACTTACATGGTGTGCAAAGCTTCCAAACATCTTTATTTTAGTGGCAGTCACGTGTAAATTATGACGTCATACACGTCATGATGACGTTATAAATTAAAAAATCCGCCATCTTGGATCCTAAATCTTGGATTTCTAAATTATTCAGAAATGTCAGAAAATCTCCAAATTTGTTTTGAAAAAATAAAGGAAAACATAAATATGCTAAAACGAAAGGATTTCATCGTAAAAAGCAAAAATTTTATGAAAACTGAAAATTAAGCTAAAAACACAACAAATTTTGGTAAAACGATCTGTACCTCGAAAAGTATTTGTGCTATAAAAATGAAACTTATGTGGTGTATAAAGCATTCAAACATGTTTATTTTAGTGACAATCAAGAATCAATTATGATATCATATCATGCCAAAATAACGTCATACTTTAAAAATGTCCGCCATCTTGGATTTTTAAATTGTTCAGAAATGTCAGAAAATCACCAAATTTGATTTGAAAACATCGAAAACAATATAAAGATGCAAAAATTGCAAATATTTTGGAGGTAACTATTCGTAGAAAGCGGAAATCTCATGAAAACTGAAAATTAAGCTGAAAATACCAAATTTGGCTAAAACGGCCTGTCAAAACTTGGTTGCCATGGAAACATAAAGTCACGTGATGAAAAACTTGACACACCAAAATGTTCCCAGATAATTTTTATGAAAAGTCATAAAGTTTGGCTATGATTGCTTGAATGCCCTTATCAAAGTACGATAAATTTTTAATCAGCGCGGGCACTTTCTGCCCCCCCTCCCCAGGCAGGATAGGGTTAACCCTATTCAGACCGGCTTTATTTTTTTGTCTTTTGGGACGTGTGGGGGGGGGGGGGGGAATTCCACATTCCCTATGTAACTTCAAAAGTATTAATACCACGACAATGAAACCTAGAGGGTATATAATACGTCCAAAAATGTTTCCTTTGAGGTACGTATACATGGGTTATCGAACATTCACCATTTCTTGATTTTCCCCCTTACATCTGAAAATCACCAAAAGTGACCCAAAACTAATCAAAACTAATACAAAGATGCTAACAATGCAAAAAAGTAAAAATACTCTTACTTTTTTGGAAGAAAGTTAAACATTAAAAAACCAAGATAATTCTAAAGTTGGAAAAATATGCCTATCAAAATACAGCTACAAATATGTTTGCCATGGAAACATCAAATTTCTTGAACAATGACATGTCATGCCAAATTGTTCTCAGATAAATTTCAGGTAAAGTCGTAAGGTTTGGCTGCTTTTTGTAAATAATTAAAATGTTATAAGTCCGGTAATAATGTTAGTTTCATTTCTACTCAAGTTGCAGGAGGCACGGAAGTTCACGCAACGGCGACCATAGAGGAGAGCTGTGACAAACGTTTAGAAGTTGAGAAAAGGTTTCCCAATGTGGTAAGTAATTTTATTTGATTGACCATGGGCGGATCTAGGGATCTAGGGATCTAGGGATCTAGGAACATTTTCAACAACTTCATGAAAAGGAGAACGAACTTTGTAACGCATGGCGCATCATACCAACAACATTATTTGATAAAGGAAAAGGGAGTTGTCACTAGTTGATCAAAGAGCAGATAACTTTATTCAGTGGTATTGTGACTCATTAATAATTCATCAAGCTAAAACAAAGGAAATCATAACCGCGGCGAAGGTTTGGATACCTGGACATAATAATACAATTTTATTTATCCGTTTACTCCTTAGGTTTTGTTTCGATTGAGAAGATTTCGTCAGAAATACTCCGCGACGCGTCGTAATTTCAACTCTTTTCTTGGTGTTTGGAAAGCGGATGAAACATTACGTTGCGCAAAACCTCTCGATGATAGGAGCGGGGCGCATTTTTTGGCAGAATTATAGAGGTTTTCAATTTGCTGATGGTTTTTTTTTCTTCTAATGAATGAATGTTAATATGCAGCACATTGCACATGTTATGTATATCGAAAATATATTATTTCTATGCTGTCAGAGCATGGTTTCGACTAATTAAGTCTAATCGGATCTTATATTATTTAGGCTTGTGAGCGTGTCAAACATCTAGGATGTTTATCTGCCCAAACTGAGGGTAGCAGGTATGGCATATTTTTTGTCATTGTATTTTTGTGTTTGGTATATAACCTTAGTCATGAGGTTTGCATTCTTAATGACCGAAGAGTAGGAACTAATTTAAGGTATCAGTATACCCCAAATGACCATCATGCGTTGGCGCTGTTTTATGGTCGGAGGTTTAACAAAAACCCCAATAAAGTATATATTTCCTGAAAGCTTAAGAATTGTAGATTACGAATATGTATTCATTTGAAGTAAAAATATTAATGTGTTTCGAATATAGCACTCAATTTCAAAAAGTATATTGGTCCACAAATCGAGTTCGTTTCCGGCCGGAATTGAACGGGAGAAAGCGAAAAACATCGCTACGTGTTCTTGACACCTTTCTCTAAAAAACTGTGTCGGGGAATTTTGATTACTTGTCTGGTTAGCTTTTAACGCACAGTTAAACTTTGAGGGTTGACAAAACATGCATTCTCTGTACGAAAATACTCATAACTTTCGAAGGAGGGAAAAAATTAAAATTCCCCGACACAGTTTTTTTGTCAGACTATTGGAGAACATTCTCTCCAAATTGCAGCGAAAAAGGTTGCAAATTCGTTGCAAACGAACTTGAAACGTGCGCTTCATTCGCTGAAATTTTAGTTTCGAGAAACAGGGGAAAACATGTTTTGGGGCGTTCTTCCGGTCTGATGAGATTAAATACACAAGAGGCGTGAAAATAATTATGCGTTGATCGATAAAGAGAAGGCTCGTCTTACTTTAATTAACAACAGAGTTCGTATCGAATACAAATGACCTCAAATGCGCGCTTCTTATGGCTAGAGAAGAAAGTTCTCCTCTCACCGATCGTGCTACAAGTAAATTAAGAGTTTATGGCTTTTGTTTTCCCTCCATTTAGCTTCTCTGTGGGATATTCGCCCACATGGATATGCAACCGCGAGCGATTTTCAAGTTGTCCTAATCAGTGATGCGATCCGGTGTCATTTGAGACCTGCTTGAGACGAGTGCTTCAGCTCAATTCTCACCGAACAATTTCCCATTTCGGTATATTCTTACTTGAAAACGCGGACACAGTCTCTTAATATGTTTCTATGAACATGAACATTGCAAGATGCGGCTTTCGAATTTCGGGTGAATCTACAAACATGTCGGCCCTCGTGTTACGTGACTTTTTATACGTACATGTTGACAAACTGTTGACGGCTCTCGATTAGAAATAATTAATGGCGAGAATCGTTTTTTCTTCATAACTTTCTTTAGAAGCAATCTTTTTTCGTGAAACTTTTTGGAAATGAAAGGTCTTGATGTAATCTATCTGAAGATAACAAAAAGTAAAATCTTGCAAAATGGTCAAATTTGGGGTATACTGATACCTTAATCATATTAATTCATGTGTGTATGAATGAATCATTTTTAGATGGCTAAAGGAACAATTATTTTGAGAAGATAAGAATGCTTAAATGATTTAGAGAAGTAAAATTTATTGCAAAAGTTATTTTCTTCCTTAAAAAACCCGAGAAAATTTCAAATTTGGAAAAAACATACCTGTCAAAATATGGTTGCCACGGTAACAGCAAGTTCAGAGATCAATGACGTGTCATATCAAATTGTTTCCAGATCATGTAAGATAAAGTAGAAATGTTTGGTGGCTTGTACTATGATACTTGAAAAACAAAAATATAAACGGTTAAAATCCGGGTTGGCAGATTCCGACCCCTGTCTGCATATTGTTAAAGTGCTACTACGATCAAAATTAAGTATTTTCTTTCGCGGTTTTTTTTAGACAATTTCATTATTTGGGTAATGATAAATACAACACGCTAGAAATCTGACCAGAAAGTACAAACACGGCAGAGAACCAGCCCGCGAAAATCTCGTAAAATCCATCCGCCATTGATCAGTTCGCAAACGTCGCGGCCCGCGATTTTTACCATTAGCGGTCTGTTCATGACGTCATCCAATCAAGTTGCCTTCGAGCGAAGTGTTGCAGGCGTATGGAAGAAACACAACAGCGCCGATGTTGGTGAACGTATTCCCGTTGTCTTTCGCCGTAAATGACCCAGAATTTAATTGAAATAAGAAGTATGTGTCTGAGCTTTGCTATGCACTAAAAAAGAAAAGAGCAGCGCGCTAGTGGAACCACGAGAAGCGACCAAAGGCAAAGATCGAAGATACGAATCTTCGCTCTATTTTCAGATGAAGATGACGGAAAACAGGAATTTTTTAGAACACTTGGGAACTCCAGGCATGTCCAGGGGTATGGTAGAAGTACGTGTAATGTAGGTTTTGCTAAATTCCTCGCTAAATTAGTTGACTGTTGGTTTTTTGGCTCGGAGCACTTTTCATTACGTGATCGATCAAATCAACCAGTCAGTGCATGCATATGGCTGTCATGTCAACAGCTGAATGTCATGTACCTTCTAACCCTCCCCTTACTTGTCCCTTGTGTGTACAGTTCGCAAGAAAATACATGATACTGATCAGCCAAATCATATGCTTTGACCAGTACATTAGAAATTCAGACATAAACAACAACATTGTGTTTCAAAGCACAATATTTTTCAGCTCATAAGGGAAATAAAATAATATAATCTTATGCAACCAAGTAACTTATGACTGTGCAGTAACTTGTAATGAGCACTGGAAAACTGTAGAAATTATTTACCATGCAGTTTTTAAATGTTGACATAATTTCATGTAAAATCATTCTTGCCCAATGATTGTTTTATGACTTTCTAGCTGCTCCAGGAGTAGGTGAATTGTTGGGGCAACCTGATAAAAACATATTTCCTCGAATAATAGCCAGGGGTGATTATTATTGTTTTTCTCCACTGAAAAGGGGGCGATTATTCGAGGGAGGGCGATTAATCGAGGGGGGTGATCATTTCAAATATTGCTCACTGGAAGTGCTAATAAGAGAGCTGCAAGAAATAAAGGAACGAGTCAAATACATGAACATTACTAGAGTAAAAGTCTAAACTGTAATAAAACCTGTGCTTTTGTAACTTTTCTGTTGTAATTATAATTCATATCCAAGGTGTAAGTTCTTGACAGGGAGTGGGTGTAAGAAAGGGGTGGGAGAGGGGGAGTGGGATGGGGACAATAATTATTATTGGATGAGGTTTTTGTGATATCCAGAATAATCAAGGTCAAGGTAAGACCTTGATTATTCTGGATATATCACAAAAACCGAATCTAATAATAATTATTGTTTTATTATACATTATACATTAAACTTATTATTATTATTACAAAACAATAAATTTATGACAAGCTTCATTAAATCCATTTTTATCACTACCTCTATTGTTATATTTTGTTGAAAGCATACAATAATTATTATTTAAATCAGTTGTTCTTATCAACAGTGGTAATCATGTCAAGTTGCAAGACATACATACATACATTTTATTACATCCTTTATTTGATAAGTAGGTTGGGTAAAAGGCAGCCAAAGGGCTGATGTGGACCTACTATACTAAAAATTACAGAATTCTGAAAATATCCATGCCCAAATTCACATATTGTGCATATTCCAACCTGAATCTTACAAAAGTGAAAATAAATATTGTTTTACTTACAAATTGAGTGTTAGTCATCGCTACTTTCATAACAATGTGTCATAAAACAATTTTTAGCAACTAAAATACCTGATAGTTATTATCAGGTTAACACTGTTTTTGTGATATCCAAATGTTCTTGTTAAAGGGGCACTGTCACGGATTCGCATGCGCGAAAACTGCTCACTTCCTGTCGACCATAAATTATTTGGCCGCCATTCCATAATGACGGTTAGTGAAAATATTTGCATGTATTTTGTTTCTAATCACGATTATGTAAAACAGATAAAGTCATAATATTACTGTAACAGCGTGCGCTGTTCGCATACGTATTTCCGAAACATGATTTGCATACTAAATATTTTTGCAACGGCCGTAACGCAACGCACTTTTGAGAGCCAAGCTTAGATTTATCCATTTGTACAGAAGTTTTCAACGGATAACCGTTGCCGTTGGAACGGCCGCTCAATATTTTTTCTCAACGGATTACTACCTGGCTTAGCTTCGAACGGGTGAAGACTTTTTTCTGAACGGGTAGCAGCAGCCGTTGGAACGGCTGAAGATTTTTTTCGAACGGGTAGCGGCAGCATTTCGAACATTTTTTTCGAACGGGTAGTAGCAGCCGTTCGGCTTGCTAACCGTTCGGGTAGTGAACGGCTTTTAGCCTTTCGAACGGAAAGCCGTGTTGTACGTTTTCGCGTGAGAGGTCACAGCTGAGGTCACATCTGTTTCGATCACTCGTCTCCTCAACAACAAATGTGTCGCGACAGTTTTTATCACTGTATCCTTCGTAACCTGCAACGAATTTCGCTTCAAGCCATGTTTTGAAACTGTTATCTTCAAGATAAATGCGTTTATGGGGTTTTGTCCACGCTCTCTTGGCTCTTGTCGGGGTATTGAATATTCTTTTTCGCCCAGAATTACTACGCTTTCCACCGTGCCGCCGCCGCCACTAGTCGACGCCATTTGGATTTGGCAACTCAAACTTGAAAAAGTTAGCCTAACCTTTTCAAGTTCGACTCGCGAGACTGGCGCATGCGTCCTTGTGACAGTGCCCCTTTAAGTGACCCCTATGATTGTGTTAAGGCTCAATCAGTTCTTCGCTAACCGAAGTGCTTGGGCCCAAATGGTACCCTAGAATATATACCAGTTTTTCTCCATATCAAATGTACAGACTTCTCAGACTTCTCGATAGCTCTTGCTGCTGATTAAGCATTGGTTTCCATGTTTTTAGGCTCCACTACCTGGGAAAATGAATCCCCTTCCCCCTCCCCCACCAAATGTATGCTCTTGAAGACAGGAATTGAGAGAAGGGAGCAAATTGAGCCTGTGTCCTAATGATGCTGAGTAAATTAGAATGACTATAATTGGGGGGAGGGGGGGGGGGGGGGGGGGGGGGGACAACTACCTGTATATAAGCCTTGTTTTAATCAAGGGCAATTTTGTATTTACAGGGTTTCCGCATATTTTTGTAAACAAAATTTGAGATATTTTCCATACTTTTTTCCAAACCATGTTTTCATTTTACAGACTCGGCAGATTAAGGCCCAGTTCAGACGCCGTACTTCACATGAACTTAATTCATCGAATTCGATTCGGCTCATGTGAAGTACGGCGTCTGAACTGGGCCTAACACATGCAATCAAACTCCGAGAACAAGAATTCCAGCTACCTGACAAATATTTCATTGAACAACGGAACTTGTTATACACAATGTAGCTTCGACAAATTTCCAGACATAAACTTCATTTTCCAAACTTTTTCCAGGTCTGTAAAGCTAGTCAGGAAATCCATACTTTTCTACATTTCTAGACTGTATGAACCCTGTTAATTTACGGTACAATAAAGTTTACAATAACATAGCATCAAAGATACAAATTCAATTCAAAAATGGATGATATCAAAACCATGGAAATATGCACCTTGAGCTTTGACACTGAAGACACAACTGGCTTTAGGCTTTTATTTTATTTAAATATAGGAAACAAATTGTTATAAATTTTGTTTGATCTCCCAGTATTACCTTGCACTAGTTGGTTGGAAGTAACTAAATCCAAGTATCCAAACAAGGAGCACATGACAACACTTTATACCATGTGTACAATTACAGTTCAGACGAAGTAAACAAGCGAAGCTTTGAAATATTAGTCCATTCTGAGGAGTTTCATTCAGCTGACAAAAACAACCTCCCGTAGTCCGTGAGCACATACCCAACAGCCCGGCCCGTAGTTAAACTGCTGATCAATAAGTCATCAGACGATATCATCCGTAATAAGCTTATCTTCGTCTTCGATTTGAGCAGCGTGATGAGGCTCTTTAAACCAGCACTGAGTAGGCGAGTTGTGCGAAGAAATTCTGGCTTTTGAGACTCCTGCTGCTAGCATAGTCGACACAATACGTTGGATGTATCTTCTTGTGTGAAGAAAAAGCGTTCTACGTTGATAGAAAGCTCTAGAGCCTCGTCGATATACAATACAACATGAAATCAGCCTTCGCGCACCACGGGGGGGGGGGGGGGGTACTCCCTATAATGGACTATACGGGGAGGCTCCGCCTGAAAGGGGTCCTTTTTTAGGCTCGAGGTATGTGAAAGGGTAGGGATTTCACGAGTTGAAGTATATGAAAGGGTAGGGATTTCACGAGTTGAAGTATATGAAAGGGTAGGGATTTCACGAGTAAATTATATTATTGTTTGGTTAACATCTCTACTGGTAATGCTTGATTATTTCTAGTGATATATATTGTTCATTAAGTTCATTACAAGGGTATAGAAAAGGGATGCAGTGCTTCTACTGTAGGTATGTGAAAGGGGTACCATTTTCATAATTTCTATGGAAGGTATATGAAAGGGGTACCATTTTCTATGGAAGGTATATGAAAGGGGTACCTTTTCTGTGAAAAATGGTATATGAAAGGGTAAGGGGTTGGACCTCTGGGCGGAGCCTCCCCGTATAAAACTTTTTTGAGTACCCCCCCGGGTCGCGCACACAGAAGAAGCCATATTTGTTTCGAATTGGTTGATTGGATGACGTCATTGTCCTCTCGTCCCAATCCTTTTTACGCGCTCGGACATTTTTGAATCCAGCAATGGCGGCAAGTCGAAGTTGGAAAGTAGAGTTAAAATAATCGGACTTCCCGTGAGAATTTTGACTTGATATTTGGCACATTTACTATTTGGTGGTTAAAGTTTCGAAATCCGAAGAGAACAGGAGAAGTGTATTTTTGATCGTAGTAGCACTTTAAATATGAATCAGAAAATAATTGTGTATTTTTTTAAACCTAAGATACCTTAATATTACTGCGCCTTTCAATAACATGCGAACTCTGCTCAATCAACGGTTGCGTTTTTCGCTGCTGTCAATCATCTTAGCGGACCTCTCGGGAAACAGAAGTTCGCTTCTTCGGGTTCAAAAGGTCACATCCTTGGATTGTGATTGGTAGATTTCGATCCATTTTGCTTGTTTCTTTTTTTCGCGATCCGTTGGTTTTCGTCGTAATTATGATTGACGGCAGCGAAAAAACGCAATCGATAGTTGGGTTTTGAACTTCACAGTTCGCGTGTTGTTGAAAGGCACAGTAATTTAGACACTCAGAACGTTACCATTCCTGTGCAACTAAGGCCCAGTTCAGACGCCGTACTTCACATGAGCCGAATCGAATTCGATGAATTAAGTTCATGTGAGGTACGGCGTCTGAATCAATTCGGGACGGCTGATTGACTTCGGATCGGCTCGGCCGTTCTTCCCGCCTGGCTCAGCCGGGAATAACGGCTGTGGACCGGCTTTGATTCAGACGCCGAACTTCACATGAGCCGAAACAAATACATGAATTATTATAATGTATTTTTCAATATAACAGCAATTTTCCCCTATTAAATTAAGTATAGGTAATCGCATGGGGCCGAGTAAAATTAAGGATTAATATCACTTGTGTTTTCAGAAGTTGCAGAAATTGCCCGTGTATTTCTGCAACTTCTGAAAACACAAGTGATATTAATCCTTAATTTTACGAGGAAACATGCGATTACTTGTTCATGACATAGAGGGCAAAATTTTCGGAAAAACCTTCAAAGCGCCGCGAAGCTAAATTCAGCCGCGGCGAATCACAGGAAGATCAAGCAAACCCTTACGTTCAGAACAGGGTAACGTTGACTGTTATGTAAATCTTAAGAGAAAATTGTAAGTCGTGAAAATAAAAAAAATAACAAGCTTGCAATCAAGCCAAGTAAAAGGTAATTTTATTCACCTGTTTGCATATTTTGAAGCCGGCTGTCCGCTGCGAGCTGCTTGACATGTCAATCCTACATTGATAAAACCGTGAGCAAACGACGAGTCCAAACAAACTTGTAGAGGTAATTTATCCGGTTTAATTTGACCTTCTTCTTTCTTTGAACAAACTCTGTGATCTTTTATACTCTGGGTTGCACGTGATGAAGCCCGTATTTAACAGAGGTGAAGCGAAGAAGTCAGTTGGCAGCCATGAATGAATTTCGTCGCAAACTCGCCAAGTGTCTAGCTGATGCAAGTTTTCTAGTTTTCAACTGAAATAATCTTCTGTTGCTTCGAGTGAAACACTGAGATTCAGCTTTCGGAATTTCGTTTCAAGCTATCACACGGTTTCCGTTCCTTTTCATCAAATAACTCGGGAAACTGAAGTCAAACTCCGAAGCGACGTACAAGCGAGCGCTGTGTTTGAAAATTCTGCTCAAAATCCCGCCGTCAAGAAGCCAACCGAGTGCAGCGCGCTCAGCCAATTAGGAGCGAGGAATTTTGCCGCTCGACCAATCAGGATCAAGTAATTTTGCCTCGGGCAAACCAAAATTAATGAAAAATGCCCTCTGTCTCAGCCAATCAGCATTCAGTAATTTTGCCCTCTATGTTATAAGTTCGGCTGAATTAAGCTCGGCGTCTGAATCAATTCAGCCGGTCTAAATTAATTTGGGTCGGCCTAAATTCGAATTCGATTCGGCTCATGTGAAGTACGGCGTCTGAACTGGACCTAAGTGCTCTTTTTGTTTTCAGGTGTGGCAGTGTAATCATTGATTTCGTAATGAAATTCAACCAAAGTGTAGATGGTAACGAGGTGTTGACTGTTCTGAAGGTTGCTGCACAACAAAACAAATTTGGCGAATATAAAGTTGATTCCATAAAACTAAGTGCTCCATCATCTACTGTCACACCAAGCACACCAGGTAGAGTAAAATGTTGTTTACCAATTACTTGTTTTTATAACAGCTTAACATAGTCTGATAAGTTTGTTATATTTTTTTAAGTACAAAAGCTAGTCCAAAGCTGTATTCACTTAGGTGTTTGACCAGTATCAGCAAAAACGAATCATCATTATGTGATTCTTTTTTGTTGTTTCAAATATTTAGATTGATTTTGACAATTTTTGATTAGTTCTGCGATTCACTATGTGTAAATAGAAATGAGTATTTAACTTTTACTAATTTCTCAAGTGCCGCGGCATTAGTATGGGTTTACATCAGGGCGGGAGAAGACTGGGCGATGAAACCGGCGGTCCGCTCTTCACGCAATGTGTGATGCGGGAGTAGGACTGGCACGAGCGCTCTTTCCGCTTTTCCGGTGCAAAATGGCGATGCAAGAAGTGTCTTCGAAGAAACCGGAAATCGTGTTTTATTTTCAATTTTACGAGTCTGGAGTTTCGTCTGCTTCGTATATAATACGCAAGGACAGGAAAAAAATACCTTTAGTCCTCGACTGTAAATATAAATGTACGCTATGTCCATCATAATTTAATAAAATTGGCGATGAGTAGGGCAGCAGTACATGCGTGCAGCGCAATTAAAACATGACCAACTAGTCTTCCGCTGTGTCGTGTAATAAAGCGCCACAAAACACCTCTCCACTTTTTAATATGTTGAAGGCTGATAAATGTTTGACAACATAACTAAAATTTAGCTGGATATATTTGGATATAGTGGAGTTCTATAACTTTAAAGTTGACAATAGCGTCGAGCTCTATGTCGTAAGATCACGCGGTCGGTTTGTTTTGATTCACGCGCGATCAAGTTCGCCTTGAAAATAATTAGGCGAATAAAATGTCAATAACAGATCAAACGGTTGCATTTTCATTTCAAAAAGGTGTATACTCTGGTCAACTCTTGTTAAAATTTGCGTTCAAATCGGTTTCAGTTGGCAAGCATAAGCCTAGCAGAAGTAAAATAAGTTGACCACACAGCACGCATACTGATCGACCATACTGGCACAGCACAGCGCTAAAAAAAATATGGACACTTAAAACATGTTCCCCCAAACACTTTCTACTATTTTTGGATAGTGAGTACACTGTAGGCTAGGTATATAGCTTGTTAGTAAATTTGTACCTCTGGATAATGATTTTCTAGCTTTCTGATTGGTTCCCTCCTCTATGGATCTGAGCCATTATCCTTAAGTTGACCAAATATGGAAAAATGATGAATTTCTTGTACTTGTATATCCAACAAGGGCGAATGGAATAATTGTTTGATTAAAAACATCACTAGCGTTATGTTAAACTTCAGTATTACTTTTTAAAAATTTCTAAATCGACTGAGTGATTTTTCAGTTCAATCTAAATGAAGCATGGTTTGTATGAAAACGGCGGCAAAAACTGCTGGCGCGGTCTGCCAGTTCAGTTAGCAGTTAGAATGAAAAGAGAGCAAAGCAGAATTTTAATCTTCGCTCTGTGTCTTCTATTAAAGTTTGGTATATTCTGGAAAATTGTGCAAATGGTTTAGCTTAAAATGGAAAGATCAGAAATAATTGTGGAGCTGAACATTATATTCATTTTACAAGTTGAATGAACAGCTGAACGGGTTGTTTACGGCAAGGAAATCGTGCACGACTACAAAATCAATTGTGTTGAAACCAGCGAAACTGAGCCAGTTAAAATCAAGTTCACTGAAGTAAAAAGCTAAGGAAAGCGTCAATATCTACATGAATGGAGAGAAAAAGAGTGATCTTCGAAGATAATTTCACTGTGAAGTGGTCCTCCTCGATTGTACCATCACCAACGCTTGACGATCGACTGCGATATTTATGCTTTCTCGTTCCCGATATTTATTGTGTTGATTTTGAAAGCTTACTCCAGCTGGAATTGACAAGCCTCTTCTAAACAGAAGGTAACGATACTGAATAGGTTAAGCTTAAAATTGTAGTGTAAACAGGTTTTCATTCAGTTTAAATGTGTGCAGATTTGTATTGGTTTCAGTTCGGGACTTCCCGTAAACAAAGTTGTTTCAGGCTTCATTGCATGTAGTGCTCGTTCAGTTGCATTTGTTGTACATTTGTAGGCATGTATTTTTCTTGGGCATGTATTTTTCTTGCCGGATATGAGCTGATTATAACCAACTCGGCGCTTCGCCTCCTCGAAGAATAACTGTTAATGATCAGAAAGCACTTATTTATATAGTCGATAAAACCAATCCATAAAATTGGAAAATATGATCGTAAATTACTTTTTTAAACGAATAGTTCGCAATGAAATGAACATTGGTCTACTTTAGAAAACTTTGCTGGAAATAAAATTAACAAAATTGGTGACCATAGCCATAGAAAATTAATTCCAAAACTGTAGTCGCTGTCTTTCTAAATTAATGTTGAATATGCGTCGTAATTAACTCATAACAAAATGTAAACAAACGAAATACTTTTCATTTATCAAATTTTTCAGTGGCATCATTTCCCTCACCAAAAAAAGCAAGTGGCATAATCCTAGCAATGTTACAAACACACTCGCCAAACCTCAACAACAGCAAAATATCGACGATTGGTATTGCAACCGCAGGCAACAGGCTGCAGCACAATTACCATACATTCTGCTCTCAACATTTGTGGTACAAAGAAGACAAAAAATGTTTATATTCTTGCATATTTTATTTGACCATACCATATAATTATAAGATGTAATGCTATATTGATTTTGAGGTTTTCTGTTTATCGTTGCCATGGCAATATCGATTTCATACATCATAGCAAACTTCAATACAATTAAGACTAGTAAATTTGGTGAACATTTCACATCAGCCAAAAAGCTCATAAATTTGAAAGCATTATTAGGCATCGTAATATTATTATTATTAGACGGCAAGCTCAAGGTTTCTATCAGCTGATAGTTGGTGAGGGATGAAGCCCCGAGCCAACTATCAAAGTCGATAGAAACCAAGAGCGAGCCATCTAATATTGTTTTAGCATAACCCTGAGTGGCTGATCTATTAAACATAGAATATCGATAAAACTGATTAATTGATGGCTTTGTTTAACACTTTTTGGAAATAATGCACAAACAACTGTGCGCGTGCTCCGAGAGCCGTCTATCGATCAATAGTAGGTGCCTGTGTAGCCAATCAAATTGCAAGTTTGCCAATAGTTAGCCACTGGGTTATGCTAATTACTATTCAACCAGCAGTTCAAGAAATAGACTCACTCAGAGTCTTTTATTGTTGTTGGAATGTGTACATAATAATGAAGGGTTCAGCGAAAAAGGAGCAGTTATGATTCACGGCTACTTTGCCTAGCATTTACCAATCTCGTATCCAGAGTCCACGGTCTCCTCGGTCAGCGGTTAGTCGTCGCCAGGTGTAACTCTGGTGAATTGGAATTTTGAATCTCAGTAATCTGGTATTCCGGTCACTTCCGCTCCCTGGTATTCTTGTTACCCGAACAGCCAATAAAAAAAAATTCATATTTATTCCATTCTAACCTGGCGACGACTACTGCTGACCGAGAAGACCGTTGACTCTGGGTACAAGATTGAGTAGTCTGAGAAAACATAATATGTTTTGAGTCTACAAAAAGAAACATATATATGTTTCTCTTTGCGCACTCAATTTTTCCCAGGCTTGAGCGATGTCTGAGATACAACTTTAAAAATTATACTGATGACATGACTCTACAGAGAACTGTGTATTAATTTTATTCTGATTGGTCATTACTGGCACATGAAAATTCAAAACTGCCAACAACAAATCAGATTGAGAGACACTACACATCTGGAATTGATTTTTTTGGGGTTGAATCCCAGTCTCACAAACAGCGCACAAAAAATTAAAAACAGAAAAAACCGCAATTAAAATACTAACAAATATTTATACAGGGTAGCCACTTCAGTTATACAACAGTACTGTTATCAGTGTGGGCCCTGTAAAATTAAAATTAAGAATGACAATATAATTTATTTATTTATTATTGATTTAATATGTTTGCATATATATAAATTAAAAGCAACTGACTCACTAACTGGCGGACGGATCAACCGGTCATAGTGAGATGGTAAGATGATTTGCTGTACTGGATTTTTTAATGTCTCTTGCTCTTTTTATCACCCATCCAGCGTGCAATGGTCGATGACTGCTGCAAACTAAATGTCATCTGGTTTGTTTGCAGTCACAGCACTTGCCCCAAGTTTGTTCTTTCTTAACGACAGACCCAATTGTACTCCAGAAATGCTGGAATATATGTTTGAGAACGTTGTCAGACGCAGTATATTTTTTTCTATTCCCACCTCCAGAAGAATCTCCTCCCAAACTGGGCCGGGTTCGGTTTTGACCGCAACACATTGAAATTCTTCTTTAGCTAAATTGCTCGTAAATGTTTATTTTTTTTTTCGAAGATCGCAAATGGAAGCATTGTTCAAACAAATCACCAACTGACATCAATAAGTGTTTCCATGAATCTGGTTATTTAATTCAGAATGTTTATCGTGGCAGCAACTACCTGCTCTTCCTTTTATAAATACAAAATTGATCTGAATGTATGAATGAATTGTTTTCGTTGGCACTTACTGAAGTTTCGCCCTCGTCCAAATCAAAATCAAAATCGTCATAAGTATAAAGATCAAGGAGAAATAAGTCCTCGAATTCTTGTAGCTCCAGCACACTCGACTCCGCCATTTTGCATTTTGATTTCAATTCGAACCCAGTCCACTGCATCACACATTTTCGCTCGGACCCGCTCGTTGCACCGCCCTACATTTTAGCGCCCTGGTTTACATAGAGGAAGCCACGTTTATTTGACGATTTTCCATTTTCTTCATAGCTACTGAAGAATGCAAACAGTGCTCATGTAATGACGTCACGTTGGCAGCGATAATTGGAGTTCTTGTGTTGATAATCATTGTTCTCATTGTTTACATCGTTTGGCTGCGCAAGAAAGGTAAGTAATATTATCACTCTTTAGACGTTTTTTTGTATCTGCTGCTGTTTCCCATAATTTAATACTGTCTTTAATTTGAGTCTTAATCTTGTTATCTCTTCTTTCTTAGGAACTACAAGAGAACAGAGGTATGTTTTATCCTTCCTGGGAGTCTGGAGATGAGATTTAAACTCAATGATGCTAAAATCCTACAGAGGTTTTTATCAAGATTTTTAGTGTATAGTGGAAATGATTATTTATTTGATTCTTGATGATGAGCAAATCTGACATCAGACTACGAATTGGACGTTTTAAAACAATTTGCAAATTAATAGAAATGTATGCAATATATTTCATAGTTATTTTCCATTAATTTCAGACCATACCAAGAAGAAATACGCGTATATGACGTGAGTTGTTGATAAAAGCAAATAAGTAATTATGATTGTAAATGTCTAAAGACAGGCTCAGTTTCGTTTCGCGCTTCAGTTAATGTGGTTTTCAGCATCGGAAGCCGGTTACCAGGCAACAGCTTTAACAATGGTTCAAATCGCGGCATTTAGTTATTAGAACAGAAACAGCAGCATGACAAGAACAACATTGTCCAAGTCGAGCGCACTCATGTTTCCTTATCGAGAAAATGTATAATGTGGAGGAATTCCCATCAATTACTACTATACTGGGAATACATGACGAGAAACCTTTCACTGGCAAATCAAAGTGGACTTTGGTTAATAGAAAAAAATTCACTCCTAATCCTCTTTTATATGAAATTATTCTCACCTCTCAACAGCTTGATACTGTTCATGACTGTTTTCATGTCTGGTATTATTTGATGTTTGCTGCTTTGGGAATTCGTTCAAGTTTACACTTCGAAAGCGAGACTTAAGCGAGGTTAAAGTTAGCTTGTCTAATGTAAATATGAATATGGGCTGTTGCAAGGAAAATAAACATTGGCCGTTCTAGTAATTAATTTAGAGTTTTGAGACAAGTTACTATTTTCTTGAACGAAACCAACTGCCACATTTTTTGTTGTGACCCACACAATGTCCTAGAAAATGAAGAAAAGTTGTTCTAAAACATATCCTGGACACTAGGATAATTGATTTTATTACTTCAAGTTGTGATTACATGTAACAAGTGAAATGAATTAATATACTTCAATTATGGAGTTGTTCTCGGCTTTAGGAATTTCCTCCAAAACCGCTTTGATGATAATAGCATTTCTTAATCCACAAGTACAAAAAATAAAATATGTTTAGAGGGTAAAAACTGGGTTATGGACAAAATGCTTTAATTTGCGATGCCAAAACGACCATATGCTGATTTCAGTTTTACCACATACACAAACACTTCTCGACGTATTGGTATTGTGAGTGCGTCTATAGTTAGCCGGAGAAACTGAATAATTTATTACATAAACTAGAATGAATTACCAGGATCTCTCTCACTCAGAAAAGTCGCGCGCATATTTACAATTTGAAAGACATATACGATATCTTTAACATGTGAGGATATCGCTGCCGTCACGTTTGCTTACGAGTCAGTGCATTGTTTCACTGCTGAATGAGCTTCAATTTGTTGAAACATCTCTCTTTGGACATTTTCGGCAAATTTCGGAAATGTCGGAAACGTACGCATGACCTTCGGGTTTGGAAAATCTCCGGAAGACTTCGGAAAATGATGATTTTCAACCTCACGAGTTCGCCGGGCTCTTTCGTCAGATATCGATGTTGAACATTCGAAGATAAATTTATGTGCAGCCATGTATTATTCTATATTTATCTTGCATTGTTGTGTCAGAATGAACTAGCACTGAGGGATCGTGAAGCAAGTAACTCCACCCAGCCTCGCTCAGAATACATGGACCTAAATGAAGCAACAGTAGACCAATCCACACCACAAAGTGCTGCTCAATGCGCTGATTACGCGCCTCTTCATCCATTAACTCGTTCATGGGAAGTTTCAAGGCAACACGTGACTGTAGAAAAGATCATTGGTAAAGGCGCTTTTGGTCAGGTTGCCAAGGGAACGGCAGAGCTTCGAAGCAGACCTGGAAAGACTACGGTTGCTATTAAAATGCTCAAATGTAAGGCTTTGTTTTGTTTGGAACGGAAAGCTAGGGCTGGTTTAACTGATTTAATTGTTTCAGTGTTTTTCGTGCTCTATCGAGTGTTTAATTTATTTGGCTGATCGACTCGTATTCTAACTGGCACCACACTTCGTCGAGACAGTAATTATTAACATTATGCTACAAGCAGCCTACTTTACAATTTGTATAGTTATGTTAAAAGTTCTCTTGGTCATCTTGTGGTTATGGTTATTAGTTTGTAGAATAAATAAAGTTTATTGGTGTAATTAATAATTACGTTCAATCGAAAACGTTCGCCTCCAACTGCCGCCACCTTCTCACCTAAAAAGCCGCATAAGATAACATTGGCGAGTGCTTATTAAAGCTATACAAGAACGGTATGTTTTGTAGCTAGCATAAACTATTTACCTGATTAAAGTTTTAATTTGTGAATTTTCAGTGAACTCTACAGAATCAGACAAGAGAGACTTGCTGAAAGAACTTGAAACGATGAAGCTGCTCAAGCCACACCCTCACGTCATTAAGCTTTTGGGATGTGTCACAGAATCTGGTAAACTATTAAGTCCAATTCATGTATGAAAAATTGATGATTGTTGCAAAGGTTTTGGCGCTCCGAGATGATAAAAATTATAGTTGTGTTTTAAACGATACACCTATATGGTCTAATACTTTTCAACCATTCACAGCACGAGTTGGAAAAAAATTATAAGTTAATAATAATAATAAGCAACTCTGAACCAAGCGGCAAGACTTAAAACGTTTGTTAGACCAATCAGTACCTTTATCAACTTCGAGCTGATAATCAACTAAGTGTTTTACCTGCCCGCCGACGCAGCACCACAGTTTCATTAGAAATTGATCACTTTGAAAACAGAAAAAAGTTTAAGTTTTAAGTTCATGATCTTCATATTTATTATTAAGTTCTCCGTTTTCCTTTTCCAGAGCCACTGTTAGTGTTGATCGAGTATGTGCCTTTTGGCGACCTGCTGGGATACCTGAGAAAGAGCCGTGGATTGAACGACACGTATTACAAAGACCCGGATATCAAACCACAATCAAGTCTGACGTCACAGCAGCTGATGAAGTTTGCTTGGCAAATCGCTGATGGCATGAGTTACCTGTCGTCAAAATCTGTATGATAAATTGCTTTTAATTAAGTTTTATTGGAATTAAAATTAAAAACATTAATTGAATTAACTAGTGAGTTAATTAGAATATATCGAGAATATGAAGCAGTGATGTATTACATGAGAGGACGTCTAATGTATTGTTGCACAACTGAATTGAACAGTTTTAAAAACCTTAAATTCTTAATTACCAAAAATTGTTGGGACAACCTGACAAAATTGCCGGGATTCGGGAAACCTGCAATGGACTAGCATCCCATTCAGGGGGAGTAGAAGTAGCTTCTATTCGCATCTGAGGTTTAAAAGCACTGGGAGCGTTAAGTCGTTTTAAAATATCGTTTCGTTGCTAGAACTGGATCTCACTGCCAGATATCCTTCCATTCTTAGATGAAGTTTATATGATAAGTATTCCGTTTTGTTACAGATCATCCACCGAGACCTTGCTGCTAGGAATGTGTTGGTTGGGGAAAGAGAAGTTTGCAAAGTAACAGACTTTGGAATGGCCAGAGATGTGCAGCAGGAAAATATTTATGAAAGAAAAACAACGGTAACTGATAAACCTCAACCAATCAAGTCAATATTCATAAATAATTCGGGTGTTGTTCATATATCATTGTTATTGCATTTTCTCCTTTCCTTTTTTTTTTAGAAACCTCTCCAGGTTATAAAGGAATGTTTGAAATATTTAGGATCCTTTGCATTGAAACCCGAGCAAAAAAGTAATTGCCTCGTAAAATTATTTAACCTATAGGGCCGTCTTCCAGTTAAGTGGACCGCTTATGAAGCGCTGTTGTATGGAACATATACCACCAAAAGTGACATGTAAGTATATCCATACGACTTGTCAGTAATGATGTCTGTCACTCACACACGAAAAACTAATTTATAAAAAAAGAAAAAAGGATATCTGATTTGCGAGACAGAAAATTTAATTAACACGGAAATAATACACGACAACATTCAAAGATGCTTGCAGTCTTACAATTTATGGTCAGTTTTCTTGAGAATTGATTGCTGATATTTCAAAAATATACACAATCACTCTACATATATACAGCGTTAGCTAGGCTAATGCATTTTTTTTTTGTAATTCTAAGGTTTATTAATATAAAAGTATCTTATCTTATTTAATTTAATTCCCTCACAGATGGAGTTATGGAGTTGTCCTTTACGAGATTTTCACAATAGGTAACATCTTATGTCTCAATCAATTTAAAAGGCTACACATACCGCCTGGAATTTGTAGGACATTATTTTTTCATCAGATGGTATTTTTGGAAAATTCACGAAAAAAGAAACAATAGGGGAAAAGTAACCTTCTGACCGCTGTTTTATTAGAAATTGTTTAAAAATCACTGACGACAGAAATGGTTCTTCTTCAAAGGAATAATAAAGAAAAGAAACAAACTGAAATTTTACACCTGATTTTAAGAATTTAAATCGGTTAAGGACGGTGCCTCCTTTTGTTACTGCGCATACGTTCTGCGCATAATTTATCGCGTCATTAGCGCGCGCTCGAGCGCGCGCACATACAGAACATTGCGGAATCTCTTTCAGGCTAAGCTCGGCAGGGAAATATATGGTCGTTTTCTTCATATAACTTACAAAAACGCGTGGTGACCCCTACTTTTTATGTTATAAAATGGAAGCGGTAAGCCTATTAAACATATCATTAATTTTTGTTGTGCTTTTATTATTATTATTATTATTATTGTGTGCAAAAGTAATTTAGACTGTATTTTTGATATACCAGAGGAGAGCTGTCAGGGTTGATAATGGCTACGTTGCGATGTTTTTTAATTAA
Source organism: Desmophyllum pertusum (assembly GCA_029204205.1). Classification (NCBI taxonomy): domain Eukaryota; kingdom Metazoa; phylum Cnidaria; class Anthozoa; order Scleractinia; family Caryophylliidae; genus Desmophyllum; species Desmophyllum pertusum. Next base: position 3,171,616 of record MU825400.1, read on the forward strand.
AAAACACATAAAAAGTAGTTTTTACATTACCATTTGTTAAGTATTTTAAAGCTTTTTATATTTATTGTTGCTTTTGTGTATGTCAAGGCAAATTCAAAGGGAATCTGCGAAAACAAATATTTTTCTTTTTTCCGAGAAAATGCGATTTCAGCATTTTTTCCAGATTGAAGCTTGATTATCTCTGGAAAATGCGTGGTTACCCCCAATTTTCTTTTTCGATTCCAATAGCCCTTGCTAAGATCTGCTTTTCCCGCGTAGTCATAAACCGCGCAAAAATACTTTGGTATTAGGAGGCACCGTCCTTAACTGCTTCTTTAAAACTGATAATAAAACTATTTTGCAAATTTACCAAACTGATGACACTGATATTAGAAATAGAGAAAGTTTTCGTTGTTTGTGTCGGTGACAGGAATGTATGTTTGTAAGAAGGAGAAAGCCGTGGGTACACGAGTGCTTTGAGTTCTACCAAACTTTCATTGTTTCCAAAATATATAGTTATTTCTTTCATTAATGAAACAAATACTTGAAATACTTTTCCTATATATATTGTCACCCATAGCACTCGCCGTATCTTGTTCTTCTACATACAATTAATTCTGTCCAGAATCCAACTGGTACAACTTATATGTAATCAAACGAGTTTTTAAAGCAGCTACGTAATTGTACAGATAACTTCACGACGCTGTTGCTCTCTTTCAGGTGGTTCACCATATCCACGGATGGATGGCAAGAAGATTGCAAACTTACTTCAGCAGGGATACAGAATGCCTAAACCACAACACGTGGATGATAAGTTGTAAGTTCTGTTTTACCTTCGAAATTCAAGTATCAATATGCATTTTGTTTTTCTCCGAGTCTGTCATGTAATTGAAATTTTGATACCTCATCCTCTGTTCAAAAGATCACGTCACAGATCAAATTATTAGAGAGCTTAAGCACAGACGTTTTTGAGCCACCGACGGCAACCGGAACTCGAATGTTCTCTTCTTTGGCGCGTTTTATCGACTTTTAGTCCGTAATTTCAAGTTGTAAATGCTAAAACGAGAGCTTTCCAACACATTGGTGGGGGTGAAAGCGCGCCAAAAACAAGAACATTCGCCTTCCGGTTGCCGTCCATTAGTTAGGTCGCTTACCGTAATTATCGTTACTGGCTTGATAAAAGCACCAATTTTTGCATGCAGGCTCTTTTCTAAATCTAAATCAAATTTAGTCGTGGCTCCATCCGAACTTTTTTATATTTTATCCAGAATTAAACAATAACGTTTTGAGCTCATTTGCATAAATTCAAAATGGCGCTGCTAAGGTTTAAAATTTCAAATAACCTGAATTTATCCTCACCTGTTAAATAAAATCAACCTGTGTTTGTGCAAGCCTTTACACTGATCAGTTTATGAATGCTATCTGTTCAAAAGCTTCCAAAATTGCACGTTTTGCCAAATTTGAGAGTGTTTGTTTACTGAATTTTCATGGTGTCCATGGTAAACTGGGACACAGCAAACGTACCCCATGCTAAAGTACTTGAGATAAACTTCAAACGTCAAACGGCAGTAAGTTAATATGTATTCACCAGATCTAAGCGTTCAACATGTACCATTAACACCATTTCACTAGCTTGTTGCGTGATCTGCTGTAGAAATTGCACTTGCAGTTGCAAAGTGGTGAACACTTGAGTTGGGCTTTGCTACATTTGCAGCGGGGACAGTTTATTAGTTCTTGACAGGCCTTAGAAAGCTCTTGAGCTGTCAACCAAACCGGGACCCACTTTCTCCCAAACAAATTTCGCTGGTGAAGGGACCACCTACTTTTCTTCAGTACTTGTAGTCCAGATTGAAGCCTGGTACACCGCCCTTCTGGTGTGTTACAGCAAAGCATTCTGTGTCGGTGGCATCTTCTTTAGTTTTGGCGTTCGTGAGACAGAAGAGTTCTCGGCCTTGTTTGGTTAATGGAAAGTGAAGTGCTCGCTTTGTCATATACAATGACGATTAGCCGCTCGATCTTACGGAAGTGCTCACAGTCGCCATCAAGGGAATCAAACGGATGAGAAGCTAAATAGGTGCATTACCGAGTGTTTCTGTAACCTCTTCAAACGCCAGCCAAGCCTTCCAGAACGACTTCCTTCATTGTCCTCTAAAACCGGACGTAGTGTCACACCCAGACACAGCGTACAAAATTGACAGGGCCTGAGACTTGCTTGCTCCAAGAGGCTGTTGCAGATACCGTTGATGCTGCATAGCCTGTAGCTCTTGCCTACGCCAAAAGCAACCCATGCAGATGTCAGCTAAAGGCTGAGACTGTAACACTGTGAAATACACCAACAAGGACAACTATAACGTCAGTGTCAACAGTGCGAACCTGCACAATCTTTGTGTCGACTTCTTCATGATTGCAGTTTGGCATGGGACTGGGCGCATATTCTGCTTCCACCGATTCGTCTGCTGTGATGTAAACGGCCTTGCCTTGTGGGAAGACAAAGTTTGCCTCTTTAGATGTCAGAAAAGGCAAACACCTCTTTCTTGTTCAATGAGTCACGAGAAAGTCCATCCAGTTTCGTGGAAGCTTGGTTTCTCCGGACACCTTTCTGCATATTCCCTTTCTTCTCTTTTCACGAGTAGAATCCTTTAAACTTTCAGGACTGTATGTGTCCCACACGACGTTCAATCTTCACTTGCAGTGCCTTGCAGCTCCTTCTCCAGGTGAGGGATAAAGACCTCTTCTGCGTACTCGTTGAAGGTTATGTTGTGATACCAGTAATGGGTAGGCAGTGGATGACTACAGCTTCATCCAGTACTATGTAGTCGAATTAATCAGGACGCGTAGATTGCTGAAGCGGTTCAATACGTTTCATCAGTTCAGTTTTTGTGCCAGGCAAATAAAGTTTGCCAAACTCTGACAAAGAAGGTGGAAAAGACTGAACTTCGTGAGAAAAGGATTTTCCAAAGGGCATTTCAAAGCTTCTGAGGTTTTATTCTGGTATATAAAGGCTCCAGTCTAATTCCATGTTGTGCGGCCACTAGCTACAAGTGCATCGTTATTACAATATAAATGTTGTCGTACTAAATGTAATTTCACCCTATTCAGACCGGGGTGGGGGGGGGGGGGGGGAATCTTCCCGCCGGGAGATTGCCAGTAATAACGTTTCAGACGTTTTTAATATCGAAGTAAAAGCCGCGAAACTTTTCGACTTAACCTACAATTTAACTAGGAACAATTTGGTATGACATGACATTTTGACAGGCATATTTTTCCAAATTTGGAATTTTCATGTTTTTTAAGGAAGAAAATAACTTTCTGGCAATAACTTTTACCTGTTTTGGTTATTTTAGCATTCTTTTATTGGTTTTGTTTACTTTGAAGTCATTTTTGGTGGTTTTCTGTCATTTTGGACAAATCAAGTAATCCAAGATGGCGGATCCAAGATGGCGGCTGTTCGGAAGTCATGACGTAATTTCTACGTCATATGATGTCATCGACTCGTATTTAATATGTCAAAAGAAACATTGTTGGACGTACTATGTACCCTCCACGTTTCGTTGTCGTAGCTTCAATAATCGTGGAGAAACGGAGGGGGAGGAGGGGGGCACCCCCCCCCCCCGGTCCGAAAAGGCCAAAAAAGCCCGGTCTGAATAGGGTTAAAATCCAATTTAAACGAAAGCGGTAAAATTTTTAATGTTCTAGACCACCTCAGTTTTCTGAACTAAGTAACTGCAGCATTACGTACAGAACAGATCAATATTTCATCCAGTCCCATCAACATTGCACCGAGCTATAAAGATGGAGTCTGTAGTGGCGCAAGTGAGTTTGCATATGATCAAATTGCTGAGCGAATTGTGCATATTGCAATCAAAAATTAAAGTGGAGCCACGGATGAAATGTTTCAGTAGTCTTTCAGGAATCATCCTGCAAATTTTGGTGCTTTTATCAACGCTGTAACGATATCTCCAAAAATTTACGCTAAGCGACCTGACTACATGGCTCAAAAACGTCTGTGCTTAAAGGGACACTGTCCCGGCGCATTTGCTCAAAACTGTTATAAACGCATGAAATGGTCCCTAAATCTATGAAATAAGAACTTAATAAACTCTAACTAAATGATAAAAAGCAATTTCTTCAAGAAATTCCATACTGCAACAAAATGTTTGCAAAATTTCAAAGATTTCCGAGCCAAATTTGAAACTTTGAAAAACTGACATCCTGACGTTTTTTCAAAAATGCATATTGCAATCCATTTCCATCCTTGCTGTCGTTTGTCATCCTCACTTCCTAATGGGTTCCTGTCATTTGTCGAGTGCTATTCTACAGAATCAAACCATTATTGTTCAACTTCCTATGATCTAGATATGTTTCTGAGCTTCCCAAAATCATGCTAAAATCAGGACAGTGTCCCTTTAAGCTCTCTAATAGTAACATCCATCTTTTATAACTAGTATTATCTCATACAAAGTACTGATATTGCCAAGAGAACTAGTTGTAAAAAATGGAAGAATTTTGGTCCGCAATTCAATAACAAATGATTAGCATTTTAAACTGACCACATCTAAGTAAGCACGAAATTCCTAATATAACGTAAACACGCTTAAAACAACTGCTTCATTTGAGAACGTTGCTTTTCAGGTATCAAATAATGATGAACTGCTGGCAAAATGACCCGGATGCAAGACCAACATTCACTGATTTGAAAAATCAGCTGAAAGATATGGAAAACCAACACAAGGTGAGATTTGTCACGGGCACATAATAAACAATAAACATTTTGTAATTATGGAATTTTGATCATATAACGCGCGCTATGGTTGGTCGTGCAGCCATTTTGCAACAGACTCAGTGTAAACGCGGTTATGACGTATCGTTGCATTGTATCGTCTGATCTGATGTAAACGCGAAAGAAAGTTTACAGAGAATTGGGAAGTACTTAAGTAAACCTAACATTAAAAAAAAACAACAACACCAACAAAATAAGTGCTCAAAAATGTTCCGATGAGCCTAAATTTAATTTCCTAATTACTTCGAATTAAACTAATTATTGACTTCAGAAAGGCCGTCATAGCGCTCTCTAACCACATACTGAACACAATTATGTCATTTTTTTAAATTTGAAGACGGTTTCCTATTTAGCGAATTATGAAACTTGAATTGCTATTAATGATATGATATATAATACTCGCATGCGCATTGGGCAGTACACACCTTCAATCGCTGAATCACGTTTCAATCTTTCTATAACATGTCTCGTCTTTTATTGCTTAATTAACATGTCTGTCAGCTTTTGAAAATTGTAGATAAAATATAACGTTAATTGTAATATTTGTTTTCCTCTGCAGAGGCTGATCAACATGGAAATGTACGACAAACAGTTATATGCAAACGTCGAGGACTTGGTTGTGTAAACAAACAAAAGTACCATTAATGTTCAAGCCAATGTATATTAATTTTGTTATTCGCTTTCATAATATTGGTTAATTTTTTATCTCCCATATGCACGTCATAAGATTACTGTGGCATGCACCTGTCAGATGCGATGACACAAAGGATAGATCTAGCTGATAGATCTTAACAAGCGTGCCTCAATTGAATTTAGCCAGGGTTTAAGTAGGAAAAGCTCCGCGTTTATTATTTGTAGTAAAATCAGTGTCATGTTCAGCTAGCACACCTCTCATTCACAGATTAAAATTATGAGCAGTTTGAAAAATTTAGAGGTGCACGTCGACCTCGATAGGACGAATGAACCAACATACGGGACAAATAATATTGGAAAGGACTTTTTGAATGTAAATCACTCGCTTAGCGGCTCGTGATTCGAGTGTTCTCACAACATCCCGCCTGGGTTTATCGATTGCGCCGGTAAACCCATAGAAAGTGCGGTGTGTTGCTTAAATAATGTAGGCCATACTAGGAGTACACTATAGAAAGTGCGGGCGGAGTATCGGGGATTTTTAATTGGCTTTGATTTATGAAACCGGCCACCTAGTAACATCGTGGCTTTATTATTGGCTGCTATGTTCGAGTATTAACTTCGAATTCAGTCCGATACACTGATATTTATTTTATGTGGCAAGCGGAAAGTTATCGTGTCATAATAAAATCTTAGAGATTAATTATTTATCGTACGGACAATATACTGACCGTAACATTTCTTTGAAGTCTATGATTTGCCTCCTCCCCCCGGGGGATTTTCGGTGGCGCGAATGATTCATCACCTCAACGAAAATGTACAAACACGACATCACGACTTCTTGTCTGCAATAGGCACTACAACCTTTTACGGTTTGATTTTGCTTGCTCATTACTCGGCTACTCGTAAAATACCCGCGCGTTTATAATTATGTTACATGTAACCCATCGAATAAGGTATATAAATGCTGAGGCTTGCTTTACATAATATAAGGTACATTAAGGGAATGTATAACAAATAAAGGAATGGTTTCCATAGAACAGTGGTTTATTTATTCTCTGTGTTATTTTCTGATTCGTCTTACTTGAAAAACCGTTACTTTTGGAATATTCTTATGTCACCTGCTGTTTTTCTATACTTTATTAAAAAAAAGGAGTCTCATAGCGTGATTCTTTTCTTTATTTATCAGGGCGAAAAGAGAGAGAGCGTAGAAACGAGTTGGTCGGAGTGGACACTACCATGATGCATAAGCCTGGGCACCAGTTTTAAATTTGTCGGGTTTTCACGAATCTCTTTTTCCAAAATGGCGTACGTTGTCGAAGAGAACATCCATGGGAAATAATTCTACAACCATTCGCTGAATGAGGGTATCCTAAAAAATCGTTTAGTTTACATAGTTTTCTCAACTGGCGGCGCTTCTGCTGCCGCTAATGCCCGGCGGTGTTTTAGTCAGTGATCGTCGTTTCAAGCGTTACGGCATGTGGAAGACAGATAGAGCTAAATATGGTTGATTCTATACTTTTCGTATCTAACTAGAAGCCTGCTCGCTTAGTTCGCTGCTCTCTTTCTTTATTTTCGAACGCGGGCATCACGAAACAAGTTGCCCCATCAATCCTAATAATGCATACGAGTCCGGCAATAAACTTTTGGGATTATTAAGACTATTTACATATTAAGAGTTAATTATTTAAGAACCATTCGAAGGCATCTCTGTCTACTCCATTTTAGGGTGCGTTCGATTGACCTTATTCCGGAATAAGAATATATTCCGGATTATTCCAGAATAGTCATTCCGTCCGTACGTCAATAAAACGATTATTCCGTTTTCAGAATAATGGCCCACGATATAACACTGACCAAGGCAGTGGTTTTCCACAACATTGTAAAGACTGAGAACTTTAGCAACCATGCACGTCAGCGACTCCGAAGACAGTCACAAAATGCATTTATATTTTACCTAATAGGAATCTTATAAATTAGATTTCACGTGTTGTTTGCAGAAAGATGGTGGCTGAAAGATCGAACGTGATGCATGGCCGCAAAAAATAGAGGGACTTTTCACAGTATATTTGTGCGTAAGCAACCGAGAATCGATACAAATCTTGGGCATTGTGTTTATTATCAGCCCAGTGTAATCGGTGACTTTCTTGAAACCCAATCGCGGCTATTTTTCCCCTTTCCGCAGATTGTGTTCGCCGCGTCAACTGGCACGACGACACGTGAAACTGACAACTTTACTAATAGGGGAGGTATTTGTCGAAACACAAGGATACACACTGGGTCTGAGTTTTCGAGACATCCAGAGGGTCTGAGTTTTTCTGGTATGAGTTTTCGAGACACCCAGAGGGTCTGAGTTTTCTGGGTCTGAGGTCTGAGTTTTCGTCGCGCCCCTATAACACCTGATGATCCATCAAATATAAGAGTGATTAATTAACAATTATCCGCCGAAGTGGAGGTGGATAGTGGTGGATATTTACCGAGCCGCTTCGGCGAGGAAAATATCCACCACTTTTCACTGACACTGAGGTGAATAATTGTTTTAGTATATACCAAACCAGTGAAATAGCTAGCTCCAAAATTATAGATCTATTTTACCGCGAAAAATCGGAAAAATCCTTTAAAAGTGGAACCCTACGCGCGACCAAGGACAGCGCGGGAAAAGTCACATGACAACATCAGGCGATCAACATGTCTCGTATGTTGGATTTTGATGATTTCAAGGGGAAAATTATTATTTTTTCCGTTTTACTGATGGACCAAAAGCGACGAGTTCTATTTTCTTGTATTTTACAAGTTCTGTCAGTTTCTATTGCCTGAGAAACTGATGTTGAAGCTGCAAGTGCCGTTATAAACTGAACAAGATGGTCAAGATGCTGCTTAACCGAAGACGTTTTCGTAATTCCAGTTCAATTATTTCTCTCACTGACGTGACTGCATCCACCGTCTGATGTTACTGCTTTTAATTTACCGGAGGGGAGAAGCAGTAAAGTTTGGAGAAGCCACAGCATTTGGGCAGTTCTTGATCATGATACGGCAACAGGAATATTTTCTAGCGTAGTGAGACCGAGATTAGTCGATCCGAATACAAAACTAAATCGTTGGCAGCAGGGAATTCTTGCTTTTTGAAAGACACTGCTGTATTCAGGATTTCAGGTAGGAATTGCATTTTAAAGTTAGCTGGACTGGACAGCGTTTGGAACCACTTCAAAGACTTTTAAAGCTGTTCGAAATTATTTACAACTGAGCGTTGTCACGTTCTTACTCTAGCTATTTGCTCGATAGTAAACAAAACATTTTGTACGACATTTTTGGCGATTTTATTTAGTGACACGACTAAACTTGCTACAAATGATCACCTCTAAATATCTTCAGGTATTTTTGATAACACGGTGACGTGTAGCGCGAAGTAATTTCTGCTTTGATCAAAGAAGCAAAACGCACGGCTATTTTGTTTTGCTCGGAGGTGAATAGCAAAGACTATTCACCTCCGAGCTAGCCAATCAGAACGCGCGAAAAGCACTATTCACTGGTTTGGTATATACTAATAAATCATATCTTCAAAAAAATTATATGGATAAAAAAGACGTTGATGCTGCAATTGCATCAAGTCATATTGATTCATCCACTAACAAGTTAAATGTTTTTGACTTTGTAATGGATGATCCTAATCTTTGGGATACTGAGAACAAAACAATAAATTTATCAATAACAAATAAAGACTTAGGAATTCATAGACATAATCATAAGGTAATTAAATTTGATCTCATGAGAGATCCTCGTCCTGGAATTAAGGATTCTTACCAATTCTATGGTCAGTTGAGTGTTGATTGTAAATCTTTACCTCATAATGAATATGCATTAGCTGTTGAATTATTCCCCACATGGAATCGACCTGATAATCTGTTAATGTTGAATCGACTTCAATTAATATTAATAAACAATCAATGAAAAATGTTGGTAATGATGGCGGATATAATACTTTACCTGCTAAATATAATAAGTATATCATAAATATGCATAAATATTCAGATAGTGGGTTGTTACAGCTGTTTTTTAAATATTATATGATATGGTTGGTGAATGGCCTGTGGATCAAAGTACTCAATGGCAAACATGTTATTTATTTTTATATGGTATTACTGGTAATAGTTTAAATGTTGACTCTAATGTTTACGATACTCTATTCTATTATGAAAACAAGAATTTTCAAAGAAAATATAACCGGGCTTTTTTTTTATCAAGCAACTGAAAGCAGTTTTACCTGCTTTCTTGCTTGAAATCTATCAGATTAGTTACGGCAGTCACGCTGAAGTCTGATGTTTGCGTATAGTGCCTACTGTCAATTTTCTTGCCTCTGAGCAGTCTTTGAAGATCATTCCTCAATGTAAAGCCAGAGTTGAATAAGAGGAAAAAACACGCCAACATAGGTACGAATCGTTGTTGAACCATCAATCGCAGACGTTCCGCGTTGCACCATCATCATTCGCAGCTATTCTAGTCACAGTTCGACAAATTGCGTGAGTCGAAATGTGATATTGTGACGTAATGGTTGTTATTTATAAATCTTCTGCGTACAAGGAAGTGAAATGCTGCACCAACACGAAAAAGTAATGTATTTCACACTAAATAAACAGCAGAGTCAAGTCACGATTCGACGTGATTCTATGACGTAATCGTCCAAATATAAATCTGCACGTCTCAGCAAGTTTCTGTTTACATAAATCTGCGAGTCTGAGCAAGTTTCTGTTTTCCTTTACGGAGAAGAAATGTATTTCACACAAAAGAAACAGGACAATATTCATGACCCTGGCGAAATGTAACGTAGCCTTGATAAAAAAATTTGATCTAATGGCGCTCCTTGTGTGTCCACCTAGTACAATGATTTAATATTTTGACGAGTCAAACTCACCGACGTTGCGAAATCTGTAGGCCGCTCCGATGTGTTTACGCGGTCATAAATTAATATTTATTTGGACCAGTCTAACTTTCACATAGGCTCGATTTCCGCCGCTCTCTCGAGTCCGGGTTTCGTTCTTCCCCGATAAAATCTTTCACAAGGCGAATATATATTTATACTCTCCCCTAGCTCTCCTCCTAGCACTTTGGCGGAGTAGAGGTATACGGTGAATCACGGCAAAAAAAAACTGAAGCTATTTTACTAACCGGGCTGGGCCCTAGGCCCACGCCCGGTTAATAATGCAATCCACTTTGGTGAAGATATAAAAACATTGGAATTGATCCTAGTGATAATGACTCTGTTGTTAATTTAGGGTGGATTAAATCATTTCAATCAACTATTAATAGTAAAGTTAATGAAAATAGAGATTTAACCAGAGGGGTCTGCAAGGAGGAAACAAACTATATTCAACTTCAACCACATCTCATCATCACTCAATTACCAGGAGGTGCAAGAACTGAAGGCTTATTACTCAACATACCATCGAAAAAGTTGGTGTTATAAGCAGGCTTATAAATAATTCAGAAAATGGAAAATAATAGCTGATGGGTCTTCTATTATCTTTGCTAGCGGCGGTTTAGCAAGCGCTATATATAGCTACTAGTGGAATTGCATTAGTAACCATATCAAGTGTTGCTCTGTTAATACAAAGTTACATCAAACATAAAAATCTGGATATGAATATTAAGTCATGTCAAAATGCTTACCAATCTTATACACACTTACTGAATGAAATAGAAAACAGCACGAGAACTGGTCATTTCAGTCGTGATAATCTTACAATGATTTTTAAATACAACACGACGGCTTTAAATTTTACAGACATGTTTCGGCAGAAACTTCTGCCTTCTTCAGTGCAAATGTTACAGAAGACGCGAGTTTGAATATAAATATGTCGTACATGCTAATGAGTACGTACAAATGCGTGAGAATTACAAAGATAGGCTTATATTAACGTGTTTAACTTGCTGATTGAGTGAGGGGTTTTTCCACAATGACAATGACAAACATTGATAATATGGTTGCTGATAACTGCCCAATCGTTGATAAATATTACAATAAGTACAATGAAGTGTTTAACATTTCATTCTAGGGCTACCACTTTGTGGTAACCGTACGAGAAGAATGTTAAAGGGGCACTATCATGAGCATCACTTGAAAAAGTCAAAAGCCAAAATACATATTTACATCAATGGAAACCTAAAAATAATGGTCCAGTTTTGTTAAAAATTATTATTACTAGTGTACTGAAGCTACAAAAGGAGTGCTATCATGAGTTTCCCATAGGAGCTTTTGATCTCAATTTGAAAAAGTCGGGCAGAATCATGTGAGACTTTTCAAAATTATGCCCTCGTTTCTTGGAAAAATCGCTAAAAACGAATTACGGTTAGCTCTCCCTTCAACAATTCACTTGATATCTTACTCTTGATGTTCTTGTAACATTTCGTGTATGACCGAAGATACCCAGTCCGCGTAATTTTGGCACCGTTTTGACCAAAATATCAAAACAATTCCCGTGATAGTGCCCCTTTAAAATCCAGGGCTTGATTTCATCCCATATCTTGTTATACTTCTTTAATGTAGCTTGTGCTAGTTTCTTCTCAAACAAATAACAAAGATCTACCTCTAAATAATGGAAAATTTGATGAAATAAAAAATGAAACTTAATTAACCTGCGCCTATTCGGATATAGTTAAAAAAAATTAAGTTCTACTAACCTGAATAAATGGTTAAACACTTCGATTATTTCGTGATCAAGCTGCTTACGGTTTTCATCAAGAATTGAAAAAAGTAAATTTCTTACGTGATATTTTCGATTATAGCGTGACTTTCTCCGAATTCGATACATGTCTTCGTAGAAATTTATTCCTTCATTAACGTATGAATACTACGATATTTGTCCACAAAATGTGCAAACAATTGTGCCTCTGTCATTTATTAATAACATGCGGTTGCAACAGCTGTTTATAAGCAGGAATATTCAACTCTACATCTATATTATTAGTGTAGAAAAAAAATTTAATCAAGTTGATTCGCAAAGTGTAAAGTTGTATATGACGTCACGACACAACAGTGTCGGTTATTATATTTTACAAGTATTGCTTCATTCTCTTTTTCCTCCTGAAACTTATCAAACGCTCGAGTGATCGAGCTCTTCTAATCCAACTAGCATGTTGTAAATTTCACTCTTTGAAACCTATCTTTGCTTATACATTTTCTATTTAAATTAGTTTGACACTTTTTATAATAAAAAAACATGAGACGCGTTTCAAATACTCAAATTAATATTCAGTCTGGTTTTTTATTTCCAAATTGTTATTCAGTTGAGAAAAAATTGATTGGTTAATGGAAGTCATATGATTGCTTTTCGCAAAAACAACATCTGCTCTTTATCTTTGCTCCCCGTTGACTTTTAATTAAAGTTCTCATATTTCACTGTGTTGCTACGATGATAAACGATATATATTTAACGATGGAATCATACATTAGCGTACGGACATCAGAGATGCAGCGAAGCTGAGAACAAGTTCCAACAAGTTGACACCACAAATGCATGTGATAAGGCATGTGATAAGGTATAAAACTTATAATTTATGATCAGATAATCCTCCAAAATTACCACATGAGGGTTTTGAGCCAATTTAAAACTAAAATACAACATTGAGTTTTGGGACAATTTGGTCTCAGATTTTTTGTACTGGGCCAAAACCCTCATATTATATTCATCAAATGATGTGCCGAACCCAAAATGCTGGAAAGTTTTATTAATGAAGGGCCATTCTAGTCTGTCAAAAACTTTCTCAAAATCAAGAAAAATAAGTAGTCCCGGCATGTTTTTCGCTTCCGTGTATTTATATTAATAAAGCCTGGTTTCCATATGATCGCAACGATCGCAACGATCGGATGAGTGGTTTCCATATGATCGCAACGATCGCATGAGTGGTTTCCATATGATCGCAACGATCACAACGATCGCTTCGCAACGATCGCTGCGATCGTTTTCGCTGTGATCGTTGCAACTGCGATCGTTGCGATCATATGGAAGGTCAGATCTTAAGGTCAGAATACCTTTTTTGGTATAAGTTTAATAATTCCCCGTCTTTGTGATATTGAAAGCTTTCCTATTTCATAAGAGTAGTTTAAAGAGTTTATCAATATTTCTTCCGAATCATTCCAGAAGACTTTGTAGAATTCAAAAGGTAGACCATCAGTTCCTGGAGATTTATCAGATGCAATGCTTTTAGAGATTCTAAACATTCTTTTCTGCTTAACAGTCCCTCGCAGAGTAATTGTTCATCTTTATTTAAACATTTTTTACTTTGTTGTTGTGGAAAGAAACAGCCACCTTCAAAATTGTCAGTATCTGCTTTGGAGCTGTAAAGATTTTGGTAAAACGATTTGCATTCGTGCAAAACTTCCAGCGATTTTTTGTGCGATCTAGCAAGGCCACCTTTTTTTATCCTTTTCAACGTCAAGTACAATATTAAAATCGCCATCGATTATTATCTCTTCGCATTTGAAGCCGAGCAGCTGATTAAAGAGAGAGGTGAAGAAATTTGGATCATCTTCGTTTGGTACATATATATTTGCCAAGGTTATTTGTTTACCATTTGTTGTCAAGTCACATATTATGAAGCGTCCCTCGGGATCAGTATAAGTTGTCAAAATTTGGAAACTAAAGTTGTTGTTAAAAAGTATGGCAACACCTGCCTTTGCGCGAGAGCAGCAACTGAATCAGGCTTGATAACCCCATTCATTCATATTGTCTTCGGTACAATGGGCTTCTTGAACAAAATATATTGATCAGGGTAAACCTGCCACGAAGAGAAAAATATGCAGGCATATCTTAATTTTCTTCATTATGATTATTTTCGACAAGCTCACCTGCTACAGTGTAGGAAATAATGAAAACGAAATATAAGTTATCCGTTTAATAATTGATAAGAAGTAGTACACTGCATGGGATTTTGTTTGGCAAAGCCATAAAGATGTGATACTGAAGTATTTCATAATTTCCATGATACACAGTGCATTTCAGTGCCAGGGTGCATAATTATGCGATAACAAGCAGTCCTGTGTCCAGCTGCTTAGAACTAAGTTAATGACAGGGCGTTCTTTCTTGGTGATGACCATGTTAGAAATTGTCCACGGTAAGAAATTGTCTCCTTTGAGTTGATAATATTCTAAAACAAAGATAAAGGAACTTTAGAAATTCAGAAAAGCATGGTGAAGTCATTAGCAGTGTTCCTCCGACACCAAACGAGGTGAGTAATTGTTTTACAACGTATAATGCCGGATTATGTAAACATACGCTGTTGTATTTAGTAATTTTGTTCGTCTTTGCCTTTCGGTTTGTAGGTCGAAAATGTAATTTTTATTCAAAGTGCATGCAAGTACGTTGAGTATAGAAAATGTACCTACAAATTCAGAAGGAATGCATGTAGATGTATGTTTGTCGAGCTTTTATGCATCTTCGGTAAACCGTGCTGCATTCTATGTAATGTTTAAGTCTCTACAAAGATCTTTATATATTGTAAATAAGTTTTAATGTCCTACAAAGATCTTCAACATAGTTTTTTAGACGAGTATTTTAGCAATAATTATTAGTAATGTATTGCTGGTTTGTAACCATTCCCGAGAGATTTAAATGACAAAGACCCTGGCGACCATGTTGGATGACAGGAACAATAAAGCTAATTAGAATTATTTTGTGATAACTGCTATTCCAGTCACTTAGTACATTTATTATTATTTAATTCTAAAGTATGTTTGGGTAATAAAGTCTTATATAAGGTCTTTATATGAAGCGTTTCAGTCGTGTCGAATGGAACGTAAGCTGCAGAAATCTCGCTGGTTAAAATTGGTTCGAATACGTTGGAATACACCATGGAAGCAACGTGTTCTACTTTGTTATATGTGTGCCAGGCATTGGGCTAATTTAAAGCGATTTCAGCGGGTATTCTGAGACTTGAATTACATTCGACGCAACTGAAATGCGACATATAAATTTGGCCTTACTAGATGTTATTGAACTAGCGTAACGTCCGTATTGGGGAAATATTCTTTGTTCTTTGTTCTGTTCTTTTAAAAAAAAAAGGCTTTTCTATTTTTTCTCCGATGAAGGAAAAATGTTTCTACTTAACCCTATTCAGACCGGGCTTTTTTGGTCTTTTCCACACGGGGAATTCCCGCCCCCCCCCCCCCCCCCCTTCCGTTTCTCCAAGATTATTAAAGCTACAACAACGAAACTTGGAGGATATATAGTACGTCCAAAAATGGTATTTTTGACGTATGAAACACGAGATGATGACGTCAGATGACGTAGTAATTACATCATGACTTCCAAACAGCCGCCATCTTGGATCCGCCATCTTGGATTTTTTTACTTTTCCAAAACGTCAGAAAACTACCAAAAATGTCTCAAAATTAAACAATACCAATGAAACAATGCTAAAATTATCAAAAAAGTTAAACGTTATTACCAGAAAGCTATTTTCTTCCTTAAAAAACATGAAAATTCCAAATTTGGGAAACACATGCCAGTCAAAATATGATTGCCATGGTAACATCAAGTTCCGTGAACAATGACATGTCATACCGAAATGTCACCAGATAAATTTGAGGTAAAGTCGAACAGTTTGGCGGCTTTTACTTCAATATTAAAAAAGTTATTAACGGTCAAAGTATCGTGGAGTTTACTTTTTTGCAATGTTTCTTAAAATAAATTCGGCAAGATTAATTCGTGAGCAAGTTTTAAAAATGCATTCCCAGTGATAACATGTTTTAAAATAGCTTCTATAGTATAAAGCACCAATAAGAAGAGCCGGGATAATTTTAATTGCGCAGACAAAGTTTTATAAAGAGCCGTGACAGATTTCTGCCATCTGCCATCTCCCATCTATATATAACATAGTTCCCTTTCAGATTATTCAAATTGCGAATTAAGCTCGAGAAAATATTTCTGGATTAGTCAGTAACGGAACAGTATCTGTGTGTTTATTTCTTTTTTTAAAGCTATATTTGTTATTATTTTTGATACTTTTTTACAGGGTTGACTAAAGTATTGGAAATATGCGGCCCATAGTTTTTTTCGTCTTCTTTTTGAGCGTCTTTTTGAGCTGTGAGGCTGCTCAAGAGCAATGCAGACAAGAATTTAACATACAAGGCATGGCTCTGAACGGATTCATCTTTAAGAAGTTCTCAGCAAGAGGTCCTCACGTGTGTGATGACATATGTGACAGAGAACTCACATGTCAGAGCTTTAACTACGTCACAGAGACAAACACCTGCGAGCTGAACAACAGAACAAAGGAGGCAAGACCTGAGAATTTCAAACCAGATCCTGCGCGGTTTTACATCAGACGCCTAAATGACAGAGGTAGAGTATCGTAAGATTAATTCGAACAATTATACTTTAATTTCAGTGAATCGGCAAATTTTCTGTACCTCCTCGTAATCATCTATCTAACGGCTTTATCCCAAATTATGTATTTTGGTAATCTGACAGTTTCCAGGTCAAAAACACCCCTGTCGGGGAGCCCTGTCGAGGAGAGCCCTGTCGGGGTTTTTCGATATTTGAACCAGCAAACATTTTTTAAAGCAGAACTCTAGCGAATGGTCGTCAACGTTAATCCGCTAAGTTTTCCAATTGACGGCCGTGTTCATGTATTCCTGCTCGTCTCCCTTATTTTTAGGGGAAAATCGAACAAATTATTTCGGATCCCATTATGGGCTCCTGATTATTTAAAAAAATATATTTAGATTGTATGAAAAGGGTACGTATCAGAAATTTAACAATTTTATAGGAATTTCTTAGAATTACCAAGCTTTTAGAAAATGCATATATTTTATTAAGATTTCATCTTTAAACCTCTCCTTGTAGAACATCGTGACGCAAGATACAATTTAGGTTTAAAGTACTGTTACTTCTCTAGAGAGCTGTATTTTGTGATATACCATTGTGATATGAGACGGATAACAAAAATTGAAAAAAAAATTGAATAAAGTTGTTGTTGTTGTTGTTTTTTATAACACGTTCTTATTATATATATATATATTAAATAACAAGCGTTTATTTTATTTGTTTAAGTTCCTCTGGGTTCCATTCGTGAACTGCCGGCAAAGTCTTGTCAGGAAATAAAGGCGAGCGAAGGAAAGGGAACCATAAGCAATAACTACTGGTTGGACCTTGCAGACACTGGATTACCATATTTGTCCTTTTGTAACATGAATTCAGCAGGCAAGTCCTGATTAGTCCTAAATCCTTCTGCAATGATAATGGCGGTTTACAATTAAAGTATGCAAGTTAATGGCATGTAATCGAGCAGTGTAATAGGACAATATGATTAGGCTGTTGAACGGCTACTCTAGGCAAAAGTCACGCCATCATGCATTGTTTCATGAATATAAAGATAAAAGAACTTGATATTCATAGTTGCAGTTGTCATCGAATACATTTTTTCGCTATCTTCGCTTCAACTATAAGGCCCGGGTCGCACTTGCGGACAAGTTTTGAAATGTCCAACATTTTCAAAAAACAATGTCAGGACGTGTTGTGAGAGACATCTTGTATAGTAACAAAAGGTTTAGTTACAAGCACAATAGCTTTGCACGTGCTGCACGTTCTTGGTATATTCCGCAGCTGTCTTCTGCAAAACAACGACGTGAAATGACCAAATTCTGGGGTTTTGGGATAACAGCTTTCTCCTTGACAACCTTATTAATCATGAAGTTGGCTCGATCTGCGACAATTACCACAGAAAATTCATAGAAACAATCGAATATATAACACAATACATTGTTATTCGCATATTTTAAATCCAGTTTTGGTGGCGTAAACCATATTGTCCTTGCAATCAGTGCTGGAGGCCGCGGTAAATTTGAATCAAATATATGGAGCACGTGCTGAAAAATTCAAATTTTGTTATCTCAGAGAAAAACACAATGGTTAATCAAGAAAGCATTGTTATCTGGAGTCACCCCGTGCATGGGAAAGTGGTTTGTCCAGCTCCAGGGCAGGACTACGGAGCCTTTGAAGTTTTGACCGTTTTGGCAAAATTTGTCCGACTCGCACATGATTACATCGTGGTCTGTTGTTAACTGGAAGTACTTGCTTCTAGACACAATAAAAAACAAAAATAAGTTCCACGTTGGTGTAATGCATTTAGTTCTCACGTTTCAAACCATGCCGTGTAGCACGGCAAGCTCTGCCGTGCTAGCGACATTAGCGACCTTTAGATCGGAGGACGAGTACGGGATTGAGTATGACTACGACTTTTCAAACCCAGTGCGCAGGGTTTACATCAACACGTCTAACACCAATCTCGTTCCTAGAGCCTCCTTCTCTACTGGTCAGCAACAGGGAGGAGCGAGGGCTCTGGGAACGTAACTGATTTGAAATTAGAAAGTCGTACTCGTAGTCAATCTCGTACTCGTACTCCGATCTAAAGGTCGCTACTAGCACGGCTTGGTTTCAAACGGCGTGCTATCGCCGTGTCGAACTAAATAAATAAATTATGAAATACATTATAAAAGTGGAAAAACGGGTTTTCTGAAGTTGGACGCAGGTCTCTAGGAGCGAGTGTAAAGATGACGGCATGGAGAAGAAGCCTTCTTCTTCCTAGAAGCGTTCCAAAGCTTAAGGATGATTTTTCCTCGCTGGATGAAGGAACACACGTAAGCTCAAACCGTTCATCGCCTTTTGATTATAGAATGCTGGCAGAAAGTGACAAATCGAAAAAGACAGCGAATCGTTTGGTGAGGATGAAAAAGAGGCGGGAGAAGAGAAGAAAGAACAGAAGGTGTCATCATGGAAAGCACACTAGCTTGGGCTTCTTTAAAACACATAAAAGCACAAAATTTAATTTAGTTTCGACACGGCAGTAACACGGCGTTTGAAACGTGCCTCGCGTTTTCACAGTTTTCTTCGCCTGGCAGGGTGGAAGCCATATTGAGAAGAATATGAAACACTCGCGAGTTACGCCTGAAAAAGAAGCAAAAATGCAATCTAATACTGAATGATGTAATGGCATTCTATCACTCTTTCAGGAACGTGGCTTCGTAAATATGAATCAAAATCCTGTGAATAGAACTTCAAGGACACTAATTTTACTTACGTTTTCGAGAGAACGGCTTTCCCTGTCAAATTCCGTCGTCGACGAAACGTGGGCGACGGCCAACACAGACATGCGCAGTACTTGCATCTGTGAAAATACTACTCCCGGTCGTCGTCCTCGCGTTTCGTCGCCAATGCTGTAGTTCCCTATAACTACAATGACAATCAACGGACCATAAAAAAACATGGATCGAATTGTGCTAATCACAGTCCACGAACGTGACTTTTTGAACCCGTTGAAGTGAACTTGTATTTCCCAAAAGGTCCGCTATGATGATTGACGGCGGCGATAAACGAAACCGTTGATTGAGCAGAGTCCGCATATTATTGAAAGGCGCAAAAAGTGCAACATTATTTTATCAAACAGATACGTTGGAAAAACTATTAAAACTTCCCAACACCGCAACACGTAAACATATAGGATGGCGATATTGAGTCCGTCGGTGAATTTCCCAGTATTCAAAAAACAAATAGTATTGGAAGGGACTTTGAGAAACAATTCTAATTGCCAATCTACCATATATCAATATTTCTAGGTTTGATGTTGAAGCGGATAGATGAAAGGAATAATTAACCTCTTTAATATCACTATTGATACAAATGGATGTGAAAAACTAGCGCTGTGATTGGTTTAGGCCCCTCAGTCTATTATTAAAGTACAGACGGACAAATAGCGTCAGGAATGGCGGGAAAACACCGGCGTCCTGCTCCAGCACTAATCTTTGCCAACTCCTTCGCAGACCGCCGTCTGGATCAACACATAATTTTTTTTTCATCAAACTGGAAATCAATGTAGACCAATTAATAAGAATTTTAAATCAGCTGTTCAAGCTTGGCTAAAACTTTGAAGCAAACACGATGACTTTTTGTGGAGGAGGAGGAATCCGATAAATTAAATTACGCGAAGTGGCAGCAGGCATAATTCAAATTGTTTTTTAATCGAGAAAATACGGTATTGCTTCTGCGTACGTATCACCTTTTCAGTGCGACACCTAAACAGATACTGTTAGAAAACTGGAGTTAATTATAAATACAAAACAGTCATTACTGAGAACTAATCACACGAAGCCTCCCATCGTAGTATATTAGAGAGGAAAATCTCTCACAGACATGCTCGTTACACCAAATATATGAGGGGTCAAATATATGAATTTTGGTAGGACAGTCCGTCAACATAGTTTCCATGACAACACGTAAAATATTTTGACACGGTGGAACGTTTCCCGATAAATTTCACCAGGAAAAGTAACAAAGCATCGGTATTGCTTGATGCCTTTAAATAGTTTCAAAATACGCCCAAAATCTGCCCGAGCGTTTCTCTACGACCCCTAGTGTAAATTGGAGTCTTATGCTCTTAAGGTGATTCCTTAGTATTACACTGCGCATCCTTACTGCGCATAATTTCGCGCGTAATAGCCCTTTTCACGGTTAACTTGCGATATTTGCATAACAATACACTTGAACATAGAAGCGAGGCAATTTCGGGCACAAGCTGCAAAACATCGTGTTTTTCTTGAACTCCTTCAACTCTTTTAGTATAAAAACAGTTTTAAAATGTAGAAGAACTACAATTCTTTTAGTTTACGTTGTTTTTAGAAAAAAAATGTAAAACGACTTTTCTCTATTAATAAAGAGTAGACTCGCATAAGCAACAGGGACATCGGATTACGATCTTTACGGCAAACTTTAACTAAAATAGTTGCATATTTAGTTCTTCTCCGTTTTAAAACTATTTTTATACTAACATAGTTTAAGGAGCTCAAGAAAATCACGATGTTTTACAGCTTGTGCCCGAAATTGCCTCGCTTCTATGTTTAACTGTATTGTTATGCAAATATTTCAGGTTAACCGTGAAAAGGGCTATTAGCGCGCGCACATTAAAAACATGGCGGCTTTTTCTTTATGGCTATGCTCGCCAGGGAGGTAAATAAATGTTTTCTCGTAAACGAGCACGGTGACCTATCCTCTTTAAGTTAAAAAAAAAAAAACATTTTCGGGAGAAAAAAAAAGATATCGCTAAAAGCGTGCACAAAACCGTTACTCGTGGGTGCAAGTTTTGACCTTGAAAACATCGACGCGAGGAACGTTTTTGAGTCGATGTCGTTTGAATTTGTGTGATTTTTTCCACAAATTATGTATTAAATTGTTCCATATGGTCGAGACTTTGAACTTATCAAGTTTTTTTCAAGTATTACTTTAAACTTTGCTTCTAGCTACCGCGAAATGTTACGTGAACCGATGAAATAATTACACGCGTGATTAGTACTAGTACAGGCATAAATGGGGTAACATTGGTCCATCATATATACCTCTTTTGCGAGCACGGTGACCTATCTTTTTTATTGTATTTTTCGAAACAGTGCTTGGTAGGGAACATTTAGGGAAGTTAAAAAAAAATCGTTCGACAACTTTTATTTCTGAGGAATCACCTTAACCCACCTAGTAAAGAGTGCAAAAGGTAGCCATTTCCGCCAGTCTATAGCTAGGATATAACAAGGCAAATGTTTAGGAACCGAACGAGTTTGTTAATCTGGGGTTCCATCGTTGTTTAGGTTTCTGTTAAGTTACTTGTGTTTTTCTTTATAGGAAGCACAAATATATATACATGTTTTGAAAAGTCCTGTTACACATTTACGGAATCGGGCAAAACATGGACCGAGAATCGAAACACCTGCAAAGGCGACGGAGGCGACCTAGTTTCCATGGAAACCGAAGAAGAATGGCAGTTCATCAATGACGAGATTCAACACCGTTCCATTGCTTATCTCAATGAATATCACATAGGTTTGGAAAAGAATGGGGGCGATTGGACGTGGATAAATGGAGGACCACTGACAATAAGCAAGTGGCAAGTGACACATGGAGAGCCGTCTGGTGATGGGGATGTGGCTGTAATGTCCAAGGATTACCCGCCAGGAACTCAAGGCCTATTTAATGATCTTCCAGATTATTTTAAGAGAGCTTTCATTTGTGAAATGCCTCGAGGTAAGAAGATAAATAAAAAAATACACCAAGAAAAGGGCGAGGCATGAAAATAGGCCGGTTTTAAACAATTATTCATCAAGTTTAGTTATAGCTACGATGAATGAGTTTTGGATACTAGCACATATTTTAGCTATTTTAAACGTCCGCTGTCCCTTTGCTCTTGACTTGTTTGAGAATATTAAAAACTATAGCTAGAGAAACGTGTCCATAAGATATCTAAAAGCCCGATGATTTCTCTACTCTCTTCTTGGTGTCTGGCAATCGTGATGAAACGCTGTTCTCTTGTGGTTGATGTCATTATTATTTCGGCACAGACTTCAGATACGTCAGTTCGAGAGTCTTGCGTACGTTATCCATCCTTTGAAAACTGGGCCCAGTATGTTAACCTGTAAAAGGAATTGTCAGTTGGTTCGAGCTATATTAACCCTATCCGGGGGAGGGGGGGGGGGGGGGGGGGTGGGGACATTCTCACAACATTTGTTGTGACATGTGACCATGCCCGGTCAAACGACCGGCACAACAACCTCTCAAACATTTCAAGAACAAAATAAATGTTGTGAAGATGTTGAGACAAAGTTTAAATTAATTCAAACTCGTCACAACATGTCAAACCACCTCGCAACATTATTGTGAGGGGTGTTCAAACGGTCTTAACATCGGCTCACAACAAATGTTGGGACAAATGTTGTGACCGTGGTTGGAATCTTCATGATTCTAATTTTCCGGATTTGACATTTGTACTATTCAATTAAATATTTCTGTGAAATGTTTTCTGAAAAGAGATGTTGTTTAATTGTATTTTCCCCGCAGGTACCTAATTACAATACCCAAGGAATACCTAAAGACCGCATACGTATACATGTATACAAGCCAGGAAAGAAGAAGAATGAACTGTAGACTGCATTAATTTCCCAGCAAGTCCCTGCAGCCCCAGATGAAGACGATCAATGTTGTTGTTGTTGTTGTTGTTGTTTCGTCTGATCGTTTCACGTATTGTTGTTATTATTATTTGCTCAATCGTTACTGAACTGATGAAGTACACTTGATTATACCAGATAAATAAAGTAAAGCTGCGTTGCGGTTGAAGTGTAAAATATTTCATGTCTGTCTGCATCTTCGTGTATCAAATCTAAATATTTAATAATCATTGGACGGGGTTGAACAACATATCGTGATTCGTCAATGGCGAGCAGATTATTTATTTGCGGAAGGCAAAGGCAAATATTATAGCACTCTTTGATGCAATTAC
Source organism: Desmophyllum pertusum (assembly GCA_029204205.1). Classification (NCBI taxonomy): domain Eukaryota; kingdom Metazoa; phylum Cnidaria; class Anthozoa; order Scleractinia; family Caryophylliidae; genus Desmophyllum; species Desmophyllum pertusum. The sequence goes on from MU825400.1 coordinate 3,195,311, forward strand.
TCGACAAAAGCAGATCCATTAAGGCTACGTTCACATTTATTGTAGAATAAAATCAAAAGCTCTTATGAGCAACTCGAGAATAGTATTAAAATACCTATAGTTGTGGTTGCATAAAAACAGTCATTTCTCTAAAGCCTGGTTTTCACTAGCGACGCAAGCACAAGGGCAAGCAACATACGCAGACGCAGTAACGCGTTGATCATCAGTGCCTTTTGTTTACGACAAATCAACACGTTACTGCGTCTGCGTATGTTGCTCGCGCTTGTGCTTGCGTCGCTAGTGAAAACCAGGCTTAAGTTCCGTAGGTTCCACGGTACTTATAAACGGACATGTGGCAAATCCAACGTATCTTAAAATTCTATAATCTCAACAGCGTCTTTATAAAGTCCTAAGGAAAACAATGAACGCAAACAAATTCGATGTATTTCTCAACGCATTTCGCATCGCCCGGAACTAAAAATTTATGTCACGTTGTTTGTCATGGTCTGGTCTGACTGGTCACATGTAAATAAGCTAACTGTTCGCTAGGGCCGGGAAATCCATGTATTAAAATTATAAAACTAGATGGGCTGATGTTTTCAATTATTCTGTGAATTATCAATGAACATGAACGTTTGCTCAATTTCAATCACGCTGGAAACAGAAAACCCTTGAAAAGAAGCTCAGAGATATACGTGATTTATATACCGCAAGGACTTCAGAGGATTCCACGCCGCTCACTCTCATCTGGATGTCTCATCGTCAGAAAACAAACTTTAGCAGGAAATGTTTCCACTCTTCATCAGTTCATGGCGCTATAAAGGAATTATTGTCCAAACAATAACAAATGTATGCTCCCCTCGGTTAATATTTAATCTGGAATATTTATGCGCAGTTAGGGTATTACAATGGGGGGTGCAACATATTGGGGCATTCTGGTAACCCTATAGGCGAATTACCTCTGCATGTGGTTGTTTGGATTCGTCAGCACAGGAGAGATTCCCCGTTGTTCACTGTTGAACTCCATCTTTAGTTTGCTCTACTTCGAACAGGTTAGTACTGCATTTTTTTTATAAGCCAGTCCTTACAAAAAGGGTTATCCTCTCATTTTACTCAATTTACCACGTTGTGGGATCTTTGCATTTTATCAAGCATTTTTTTTAGCCTTTGGTTGCGGCCATTGCATGGCGCGCTTTATCCAATAATTTTCTTTCGGTTTTCATTTTTCCCCTTTTAGCGAAGAATGAGCTGATCGTTATGGTTGGGGAAAATTTGTTAGTTTATAGGTGTTTATAGGTGTAAACTTTCTTGGTAATTCCGCTGAACAGCGCATAATGCCTGGGAAATCACAACACTAAACAACACTGCGGGCGCAATATTTGGTAGTTATTGGGGGTCGGGTGGGTCGGGGTAGTAGCCCGATCGCACAGGAAACAAAATGGCGGATTGCTTACGACTTTTCAGGACGGTATTTCTCTGAATTTTCTCGTCTTACACATTTAAAAGATAGATCTTTTAGGAGTTCCGATGCCAACAAACGCATACATTCTGCAATTCTTTCGTTCCTCGGTTTGAGAAATGTTTCTTTCACGAATTTACATCATGTTTCTTTATACAACTTCATTGAAGCACAGGGAACAGGACGGTTCCAGCAGGGAATATTTTAGGCAAACTACGCACATTGCCGCGTTCCGGACTGATCTTTGGTAAGTACGGTAAATGTTATTTCTAAGTTTGATTTATAACAAAAATTAATTAAGCTTATTGTTTAACTGAACTAATCTTTTGATTCCAATTCCAATATAAAAAGTATTTAAACTTTTGTAATTTGGCATTCGAAGGTGTACAGTACAGTACTGTGCAAAAGTAATGCAAACGTAATTCGACGAATTTCGGAGCTTTTCGGGCTTTTCGGCGAAAATGAACGAAAATGAACGAAATTTCGCATCAAACGAAATTTCGGCGAATTTTCGGCGAAATTTGGGAAGCCTATTGTTTTAACTGCTGCGAAATTTCGCTTTGGCTTGCGAAAATTTCGAGCGAAATTTCGCGGGACCTAGCGAAATTTCGTTTTGGTTTTCGAAACTTTCGAGCGAAAGTTCGCAGGACCTAGCGAAATTTGGTGCGAAATTTCGCTTCGCAGTCAACGAAATTTCGTTCTATACTTCGAGCGAAATTTCGCTCGTTCGAATTTTCGCTCGCCAAAAGTACAATATAATATAATACACTTCTCTAATTTGATAGAGCGTACGACAAAGAATAACGAGCGAGCGAAAGATAACATAAAAAAAGATTGATTTCACCGTCCAAGAGTCACATTATAAAACTCTTCTCTATATATTCTGATCGAACGAAAAACAAAACAAAAGAGTGAGTGAGAGACATGATATAAAATTGTTTGTTGTTGCTGTCCCCGCGTCAATTTAAAACGTTTGCCGTATACATGTATTTCGATCGAGCGAAAGACACGATAAAACAATGTTTGTTGTTACCTTCCGAAGAGTCACACACATTAAAAACACTTCTCTAATTTGATCGAGCGGAAGACAAAACATAACGAGCGAGCGAATACATGATAAAACGATGTTTCACAGATTTCACTGATTTTGGATATACAGACTCCATGCCGGCCAACAGAGGAGATTGAGTCATCCGACAGTTCAGATTCGGAAGAAGACGTTCCTGCATTGCCGCTACTCACTGCGCGATCGCCTCAGAGAAAGAGAGAGATACCACCACCATACGATGATGACCACTTTTACGACGAGGACGGCTCTACTGCGGATGATACGGGCTCTCTGGTTGATTGATTCTCTAATTTGTAATCAAGCGAAAGACAAAACATAACGAGCGAGTGAAAGACACGATTAAACAATGTTTGTCGTTATTGTCCGAAGAGTCAAATTAAAACACTTTGTAATCAAGCGAAAGACAAAACATAACGAGCGAGCAAAGACACGATACTGAACAATGTTTGTTTTTACCGAGCGAAAGACAAAACATAACGAGCGAGCGAAGACACGATAAGGTCCAGCCCAGCCGCTTGTCATTCGTGAGCACGCGGCAAATGATAAAACAGTTTATTACATAAGTACTGAGATTTACTCACGATAAAACGATTGCGTATAAATGATACATAAAATCCATTAGCCAATAGGAAACGCGAACGATGAAAACTCACTAGTGAAAAAACGTCGTTCGTCCAATCACAAACGCGAACGACGAAAACTCACTAGTGAAAAAAAATCGTATTGGATTTTCCCGCCATTAGTTGACAGTTGTTTGTCGCTGTAAATTTAAACAAGGTTTCAAGATTCGTTCCGACTTTTTTAAATGTCAAGAAAATAATTCAAGCGGATACAATGAAAAACTCCCAACAGAGAATGTAAGTAATGGACCAAATATCAAGAACCGAAGCAGCCGAAAGCCTGACATCGACTTCGAGAAACAAACACAACATCGTCCGACTGCCGTTTATTGAAGTGTCGTCTCAAAAACTTTCGTGGCGGATTGAGCTCGCTACTGGAAAGCGGCGAAGGGAAATTTGCCGTCAACTAACTTCAGGTAATGTGGGGGAAGATAATTAATATTGATTATGGATCGATTTTATATCGAAATCCACGGAAAGTCGACAAAACTTCAACTTTGATTCATTCATTCAGCTACGAGCTCGGCTGCATGCAAAGCGGCATAGTTGACTTAATGATTTTTGTGCCGTGGATGTAAACAAAATCATGTTCATTCCTCGTTTACTGACTGGAGTACATTTTAATTGCATTTCTTGAATTGATCAGCTGACTATTTGCTCTGTAGAATATTTTTGATGTCGAATTAAACTTGCCGAATTATTTGCAGTTGAGCTGAGTTAAGATTATGTGAAACTTTGCTTTCGCCTCGGCGACGGCGATTTTGAAAAAATATATTTTTTACTCAACATTGTAATATCTCAGTACTCATGTAATAAACAAATTACTTCATGGTTAGTTCGCTTGTACGATTTTTATTCACGAGTTGTGAAGAATAACAAACTCACTCGCTCGCTGTGCTCGCTCGTTCGTTTGTTATTCTTCACAACTCGTGAATAAAAATCATACGCGCTCACCAACCATGAAGTAATCTCTATTTACCTGTAAACAGCCTTCATTCCCTTTGTAATTACATGTACTAATTTCCACTTTGGTTTTTCGCTTGTTCGAGTTTCAATGGTTCGAAATTTCGCTTGCAACTGCGAAAATCCACGAAATTTCGCTTCCTCGAATTTTCGCTAGTTCGAAAATCCGCGAAATTTCGCAGTCCGCGAATTTTCGCTAGTTCGAAAATTCGCGAAATTTCGCATCTTCGAATTTTCGTGATTACGAAATTTCGTTGTCATCAACGAAATCTCGTCGAAATTTCGTCGAATTTCGTTTTGAAGCGATTCGAAATCGCGGCGAAATTTCGCCGAAATTTCCCCGAAATTTCGCGAGAACAATTAACGAATGTCGTCGAAATACGTTTGCATTACTTTTGCACAGTACTGTATGTGTGCCTAAAACCGGCGTAAAAATACATTATCCAGTATATCTTACCTAAAAAGAACGTTGGCGAGCCCAAAGTTTCCCTGCGTGTAGTTTTTACATTTCACTAACACATCTCAACATTTTAACTGCTATAAGTCACTAGTTTTCTTGTAATTCGAAAAATGGTGGACTTGATCGTGGGCCCTAGAACCGGCGTAGTGGCCCTAAAACCGGCGTATGTGTAAGTCACACCAAAAGTAACCACAAAATACCGAGAATTTGAAAAAAATGCGAAGTTAAGTGATATTTCACCTGTTCTTTTCATTTCTTACAAATAAAAGTAAAAAAAGTATCCAGAAGGCTTTTAGAGGATGATGTAAACCTGTTATGTTCAGGCTCGAAGGAGCCGCGGTAGATTGCGTGACGAGAGGCTAGGGTCAGGATGCAACTTACAAGGTTACAATTATTATTTGATTTAAAGCGGCTACTTGGTTCTATTCTAATCCTTCTTGTATAAAGAAATGAGCCAGGGATTATTTGGGTAAAAAAAAATAGACTATTTTCTTTTAATCAGCCCTTGGCTTCACTTGTTTGGTTTTTGAAGCGCTCGGTACGCCGGTTTTAGGAACATCATGCGAAAATTGCTGAATATTTTTAGATGTCGCTTTACCAAGAAATGCAATGCAAGAAGCAAAATCATTTACACCGGCAGAAAGCTTATTCTTTTGACATCTCTTCTGTAAAAAGAGAAGTTTCAGGAGGATTAGCTCGCTTCCCTCTTTTACGTAGAACTCACAGTAGACTTGTTTTGTTTCCACAGTTTAATAGTACTCTCTTGGTTACAGTTTTCAACTCTCTGATCTAAACTTTTCTCGCGTTGCTTATATGTGGATACTTTGGAAACTGTCAATCTTATGCCAGACTGACGCTCAATCTTAGTTTAGGCTTACGTAAGAGTCTCACGTGGCTCTAGTAAAACGTAAGTACGCTTGCGCAGAAAACTATTAGCATAATTTCCTTCGAGCTAGCAAACATTGTCAAAATGTTCTTTTCCGACGAATTTTACCATCGTTCCCAAAGTATCCATCAAAAACAAAACAACAGGAGAAATATAAAAATTACAAGCTTCATTCTTATCGATCCAAATTTAAGAGTTATAGTAAGTTCACAAATAAAAGTTGTTGTTAAAGATTTTACACAATCGTCGTTACAAGTAAAAGGTTGCATAAATTTTAGTTTCGTGGGTCGGTCCAGAAGTACCGCCCTTTTCCATATCATTAACTAGTACGTGTTCTCGAGCTGAAACACATTCTCATAATGTTATATTTCCGACACCAAAAACCCAGTTTCCTTTCATATTTAAATATGCAATAAATAAATGTACGAAACGTTTCATTGCTTGCATTTTTGTTGTTTTACACTTCTACCAAAAATCAGCTTTCGCTATTGCACATTATCCGCTTACAAATTGTATAAATAAAACCATGTAATTTGAGGAGCCGTGAACGGCGAATTTTTAAGAAGACAAATTTACCTACCTGTCAACAGACTTGAATTGCACGCCTTGGACAACAACTGAAGAGTCACAAATTCGTCTTGTGAAAGAGGACTGATCAATAAATCATCAGACATCTTCGTTTTTCGTCGTATTTTATTTACAAAGGAAAATTACATCATTTTCGTAAATACGCCGGTTTTAGGGTACGCCGGTTTTAGGCACACATACTGTACAATTCGATCGATCATCGATCGATAGGCTTTGAACCGAAAACAAATAAAATGTAATGTATTTGAATAAGCTTAAATATTTTGGCTGCACCTTTATGCTTGTTATTGTGTAGACCTTAAGTTTATTCATAGTTTATTTTCCGTGTAGAAAAGCAGGCTTCATTGATCTGAGGCTTGTGTTTATAATAGCATATATTATTATAAATTTCTCTGATGGATTTTTCTACTATAGTTGTATTAAGTTATATTGTATGAATAAAGTCCCTATCTAAATCAGTCTATAAACACAAAACATTCATTACCTCTATTACACATACTTATGAATTGTAGATAATATTAATTTTGCACTAAGACGCCTACATGCACCTTCACATCTAAAGCCTGGTTTTACTTGGCACACAAGTGCAAGTGTCCAATAGTCCATTTTACAGTTGTGTGCTTAGAATCCAGGCCTTTGAACAGAAGTGAGGCTGGAGTTGACTTTGTTGTGATACAAACCTTCCTTCTTTTCAAATGTAAATTATTCTGTTCTTATGTAAACTAGTTTCTGATCTCTATCATCTCATGGTCACCCCTAACCTCGCTTTCATACAGAGGCTTGGTTACATTTCACAGAACTGTCAAATGGTCTATTACATGTAAACTGAGAAGCACAAGGATGAAAACATTTTGATTGTTCTACTTGCTCTTGCATTTCAAATCGGATCAAACTCCCCCACCTTTGACAAATTATATGGTGTGCGACAAATGCAGACTGCAGACTAAATTATATCCCTATAAGTATACTTATTATTATTATTACTTGGTTGTGTATTTATGAATCATTGATTGGCAAGTCAAATTCCAGAGGGTGGGAACAGCAATGGAGGTCAAATGCCCCTTATATGCCCAGCCATCCCTTCCCCTTCATTAATAGGTTCATACATAAATACCAGAGTCAAACCAGAAATTGAAAATAATACTAATCAATAATTATTTCAAAGCTATTGTGTTTTGGTATGCAATAGTGGAACCTATAGACACATTGGAGCTTCAAAATAATTCCATTTTGTCAGATTTAAGCTGTTTCCTAATATATACAGTGGAATCCCCATTTATCAAGCCTCCAATTCAAGGGATTTCACTGGGAAGGGCCAACAACTGCATTCAATGAATGTCATTAATATCAATTACATTCTGAGCTGGCTCATAAGAGCCTTTGATTTCCCATGGAATCTCCTCGAAATGTGCTGATTGTCGGTCATTCCTTTGTTAAAAGGCTAAAATACGATTTGCAATGCAAATTCGATCTTCGTGCTGCTGCGAATTTCCATTTAGCTAAAACCGCGACGGTCTCCTTGCATGGCGTCGGTGGGTTAACCGTTCCGCGATTAGCTCGTGAACTTCGGATGCGATTTACTACCGAGTCTCCTCCAAGAGTCATTATTCTTGAGATAGGGACGAATGATCTAAGTTCCCGAAAACCGGAGATTGTTGTTGCGGAAATATTAGACTTGGTGGATTACCTGCAAACTTTTGCATCTTCGCTTGCTGTGGGTGTTTGCAAAGTCATCTCTCGGCGGGAGCGCGGCACGGGTTTGCCACAGGACTGACAGGAGTATTTTAATGATAGGGCTGCTACTTTCAATAAGATGATCGAAGCACTTTTCGACGATCGACGTACTGTCTTTGTGTGGGAACATTTGGACTTGCAGCCCCTTTCTCGTCGAGTCCGTTTGCCCGATGGCGTTCACTTAAACCCTCACGGGCAGTATTGTTATTTATTATATGGCAAACTGGTCCACGATGAAAAGGAGCATTCTGATTGGTTCCCTGAGCGGTCCGAATTTTGCAATACGGACCGCTCACAAACTCATTTCGCCGAATTCCTTTTATGAAACATTGAACAAAAGAAAACTTTTTTCTATTAAGTAAAAACATTTTTCCTCATGTCTGGCGGACAATTTTGCTTAAACTTTTCGCAAAGCGGTCTGAAAAATGCAAGAATATGCTTAGCTGAGAATGGTTGCATTAATTTATCAGCAAATTTTTAAAAAATCCATTATAATACTTGTTCGGTCCGTATTGTGCGAATAATCTTGACCAATATTTTTCCAATACGGACCTCGCGCTAGTTCAATAACATCTAGTCTATCGTAGCTATAGGGGTGCCATATTAAAAGGTGTCTCTTTCACAATGGGCCTAGTACAAGGGGTATCCCTGTCGATTTTAGGCTATATAATTTCTGCTCAGATCATGCAATTATTTCATTATATATGTGTCTCCATAGCAACAGTCGGAATGTTTATATGACTTTGACCATAATGCCTTGTGGATATTTCTGTCTTGCATGTGTGTTTATTGTTTTTTGCTTATTTTGTTCTATGATAATAATTCCATAGCAATGGTCTGGCATGTTATGAATTTGATCTTCATGCCTTGTGCCAGCAATTGGATGTCCTCTTTTTATTTATTTAATTTATTATAAATGTTTGCCGATACTGTATTTGGAGCTATGACGATAATTCCATAGCAACAGTCAGGCATGTTATCAATTTGATTTGATTTAATTCTATTTTTGCCTACACTGTATTTGAAGCTATGATGATAATTCCATAGCAACAGTCAGGGGGCACTCTGCGGCGACACTGTGTTTTTATGTCTGACATGCCACCCTGCTGTTTAAGTGTTGTTTGTTGTCTTGTAGTATTATTTTGTTGTTGTTCAAATGCTATTAGAGTGATTTTACTTGAACCATGAAATAGTTACTGCACTATTAGATACCATTAGACACTTATTCCATTGTTTTCTTTTGTTTAGTTTTGACCATTTAGCACTAACTGTTAGATGTTGTTTCACGGTTTAAATAAAATCACTCTAACGCCGCTACAAGGTATTATGACCTGGTTGGGTCTTGGTTTGCCGGCTGTTTGTTTTGTTTTTGTTTTTACTTCTTTCTCAATAGGACAATGCCTCGTACCCGATCTACCCGAAAGGCAGCACGTGGTTCTGGGCCCATTGTTCCCCGCCCAAGTAAGCGCCCATCATCCGCTGTGTCACCACCAAAAACTGCCTCAGCGGGGTCTACCCCAAGTTTACAGTTACAACCTACCAGCCATAAAAATGAAACATACATTTAAAATTGACAATGTTATCGAAACCAATGTGGGGAAGCAACAATATATTTTTGACGTAGCAATACAACGTAGAATATATTCAATTCTCAAAGAATAAAACCATGAATAGGCGCCCAAAGGTTTATTCCATAAAGGTGGATATGAACTTGACGAAGTTCAACACTAACAATAGGTTACTGACAATAAGGAGCCTGAGTATGATCGTAAAAACTCAGTTTTATTCTGTAAATATTAAACAATACACAACATGACTTTGGTTTCTTTATTTAATTTTGTTTCTGCGCCTTTCAATAACATGCGAATTCAGGAAACAGAAGTTCACTTCAACGAGTTCAAAAGGTCACGTGCGTGGACCGTGATTGATAGATTTCAATCCATGTTTTTTTTTCAGGGTCTGTTGGTTGTCGTTGTTATTAATTAGGGACCTTAAGCAACCACGACGGTGACGCCATGGAAGACGTCACTTAAAAAGTAAATTCACGTTCTATAAACTATTTCGCGATTTTACCAACACCAGGAGCTGAATTCGTAAGGACGGAGTTCAAGTCCAGATAGAAAAGGGAAACTTCACCGTCGTGTGTTCACGTTCTCCATAATACCGTGAATTTGGTTATTTGCGTTGTTGTTTTGCAGAGGACGGCAAAAAAAGGAACCAAAACTTGCAAAACGCACGTGCAGAACAATTGTACTACTTATTAAACCTATTGTTGTGTGACATTCTCGTCGCCGACTACGCCGTCGTGGTTGCTTAACCCATTGACTACTGGGCTTTTTCCAAAAAACGGCAATCTAACATCCCGGATGCCTATTTCTGGCCATTATCTCAACAGTTTAATGTCAAACTGTCTAAAACTTAGTTTAAAACACGGCAACTAACACCCCCTTCTACGTAGAAGCAACGAATTCAATATTTCCTTCGGCATGCGCAGAAATTAAAATTTCGACAGTTTTTGGGTTTGAAAAACACACCTGACTTATTAGGCTTTTCTTTTCCTTTTATTTTTGTTGCCGTTCTTGCTCTCCTTTTTCTCTTATTTTATTTTGTGGTTTTGTTGGCCTTTCAGTCGCCTTTGTTCACGTTGAAAAAGTTTTAACCTAAACGTTGGGAAAAGGGAATTTTTTTGACAGAGAGTGTCAATGGTAGTGAAGGTCGCGTTTTTGGTGATTTTGGAGGAAAAAATCCAAGTTGTGTTGTGTGTATCTCTGGTCCAATTTAACGTTTCGTGCACGTTTAGGCATGCTTTGTTAGACATTTTCCAACTCTATCCGTTGATTATCAAAGACATCCTCTAGCGTGAAAATTGATGACGTCACAAGTGGTACAAGTCTGTGGTCTCTTCTTGGCCGTTTATGGCCGGTTTAGTAGTCAATGTGTTAAGGTCCCTAATGATTGACAGTGCTCAGCGTCCGTGGACTGTAGTGGACTGATTGCTAGATTTCGATCCATATCTTTATTTCAAGGTCCGTTGCTTGCTGTCGTAGTTATGATTGACGGCAGCGAAAAACGCAATCGCAAGTTGGATTTTGAACTTCAGAGCTCGCGTGTTATTGAAAGGCGCAGTAATGAATTATGTATCAAAACACACGCAGTATTCATTCAAATTGTTCAATTTAAAATGCATCCAAAACTAATTTGGTGTTCACTAGCCTAGGCACAAAATTGCATTTAAATATCAAATCATTATACATAACGTTTTAGAGTGTTTCGAAGACAACACTTATTAAGTAAAAAAAGATATCATAGTTTAAAACTATTTTTAAAAGTAAGCATTCCGAACGTACGGAAAAAACACCACTAAAAAACATTTCATTTCTTAAATCGCGTACTGGCGAATTTTATATTTGGAGTTTTTAACGACTATTGACTCTAAATTAAACATGTACTTATTGCCAATTTATATTTGGCACAATTTATACACTTTCGTATTTAAGTCGCGTCGAATGTAATTCAAGTCACCAAAAAATCGCTTCAATTCAGCGCAATACCCACACACACAACAAAGCAGAACACGCAGCTTCCATGGTGTATTGCAAATCAAGTAATACTAGCGAGATTTCTGCGGATTGAATTACATTCGACGCAACTGAGAGGCAACTTAAAGGGGAAATATCACGGGGATTTAGTGTCATTTCATAAAAAAAACGTTTTGTATTAACAGAAACCAAAAAATAATGGTCAGTTTTGTTATAAATTACCACCCTAATGAACTAAAACTGTGGACGAGTGTCTCTGGCCATAGATGGACTGGTCAAAATGGATTTCAACTTGAAAAAAATTTGGCTAATTTTTTTCAAGTTCTAGCATTTTCGTTTCCAAAATGCGCCAGAATAGAACATGATTTGTTCCTCTGTCACGAATTCGGTTGATTTCTTTCTTTTGGTGTTCTAGAACTATTTGTAAATAAGTAAAGGTATTGTTTAGTAGCACAGTTTTGACCAAAAAGGTCAAAATCCCCGTGATACTATGTTATGATTACCAGGGGCCTGGGGCCGGATTCACGATGCCCTTCTAAGAAGTATCCTAAGTATTGTTTCTCAACAGTAGGCTATTATTAGGAAACAATACTAGGAGTGTTTCGTGAATACGGCCCCTGCTCACAAAATGGCACTTAATATCAAATTAAATATTCGCAGTCTCTACAGCAACACCCTCTAGCGGCTGTTAGGAATTTTTAACAAAGACTGCAGAATTATGTTCCCCATCATATTTACAGTACTTACGAATTTGTTCTAAACTGGGTATCTACTTTTAACTGTGAGACCTTGCCTACCACTTAAGACATTCGGCGCTCTAACAGCTAAGCTAACCAGGAGGTGGTGTTAAAAACTCACTATGCCTGCAATGCCTAAAAGTGGAAACAATCACATTCAGACCAGAGGTGGGAATCTGCCCGCCTGGACTTTGACCATTTATAACTTTTTTAATATTGGAGTAAAAGCTGCCAAACTTTTAAGACTTTACCTAAAATGTATCTGGGAACAATTTGGTATGACATGTCATTGTTCACGAATTTGCTGTTACCATGGCAGCCATCCGTTGACAGAAATATTTTTCCAAGTTTGTTTTTTTAAAAGGAAGAAAAATAACTTCCTTGCAAGAACTTTTACCTTTTTAGATCATTTTAGCATTCTTTTATTGGTTTTGGTTACTTTTGAGTCATTTTTGGTGCTTTTCTGACGTACTGGAAAGATCACGAAATCCAATATGGCGGATCCAAGATGGCGACTGATGAGAAATCATGACGCAATGTCTACGTCATGTGACGCCATCATCTTATGTTGCATACGTCAATAGAAACATTTTGAGACGAACTATATACCCTCTAAGTCTCATTGTTGTAGCTTGAAGACAACACGCATTAAACACGAAAACGCGGACGAGCGAAGGGAAAAAACGAGGACATTTTCTACAATCTCTGTGCATTTTATTATCGCGTTCGCTCGTTCGCTTTCTTACTCGTCCCACTAACTGAGAGCAAAACAAACCGGGCAGTATATATCAATCTTAGCTTGGGCACTTAGTAGTTAACTATTATTCCTTGAGCCTTTTAACAACATTGTTAATTTATAATAATTAGTATATCTAAAATAATCTGACCTGGACCCACAAATATGAAGATAACATCTTACTTATATCTCTTTTCAGTCTAAACCGCGGTTTTTCACCAAAACTGCAAACTTACGTTCTGCATAATGCTTACAGAACTTATGAAGATACTTATTTCTTCTACTCCTCCTTCCTTCTGTTAACTGTAAGAACACAACTTCTCGCTTAGACGTTCGGTGCATCACCGTAAACTATACACAGAAAAAAACCCAAAAGGACCTTCATACTCTACAAAACTACAAAAGTGCAAACATCTTTAAAAATTATATTGTATAAAATGTATTGGTGAGTTAGGTGGGCGGGGTGAGATCATGAATGGACCGACAGCGGCTGCTATAGGCGCCTTTACATGCTAACGTCCATTCTCACCCCTGAATTAAAAACATTGTAAAGCGCATTATAAAATTTTGGTCATATAACGCGCGCTCTGATTGGTCAATTCGAGTTCATTATAACTCGATAAAGCACGCGCCATACACCACACGCGTGCTTTATCGAGTTATGATGCACTCTGCCTACGTCATAAGTTTGAGCGCGCGCGATTTCATGAAAATTTTATATAGGAAATGGTAAACTTGCCCCTCGTGCATTTTTGAGATATATAAGCACTTGGGAATTTTTAAGCACACTCGAGAAGTGCGAGAAGCACTCGGCTACGCCACGTGCTTCTCTAAGCACTTCTCTCGTGTTCTTAAAAATTCCCGCGTGCTTATATAACTCAACAATGCACTCGGGCGCGTTAACTATTCCTTTATTTGAATAAACAAAATTATAGAAAATGCGCTATATAAATGCATTATCATTATCATTAACATTTTAGAGTATTTTGAAGACAACACTTATTATTTAAAGTAAGCATTCTATACATACGGAAAAATTGCCACAAAGCCTACATTTCATGTATATGAAATTCTTAAATCGCATACTGGTTAATTTTGTATTGGGCGGTTTCAACGTCTATTATTGACTCTAAACTGAAACAACAACAAAATGTAGATTCGTTTACTGAATCATGACCAATTTATATAATAGGTAAAAATAACTTGATTACCACTGGCCTGACCACAACATGACATTTAAATATCAAAATCAAGAGAACATATTTGCTAGTCTCTACAACAACCGCCTTCCCTCCAAGAAGTAGCAGCGGCTAGGAACGTTTTTACTAAGACTGCAAAATATTTTTTTCCATGAACGTTTACATTACTTACGAAAAAAATGATTTCTTATTACCTACTTTTCTATTTTTAACTACAAAAAAGATCTTAGTTCGCTTAGACGTTCAGAGCTCTAAGAACTAAGCTAACCTGGGGGCGGTAACTAAAAGCAAAACGCTACAAAAATATTGCCTACAAAAGAGGATAAAACTTTGATAACTCCAGAGCTGAATGTATAATTATGCAATCTCTACTGGTTAAATAATCATTTTATGCAAATCAACCTGGGGGCGGTATCTCTTAAGGTGGCTCGATCGGGTTTTGGAGTGACGATACCTTTCAACTTTGAGCAACTGGTGTACCACCATAAATAATCTTACAGAAAATCAATTGTTACAGCTGTACTAGAGAAAGATTAAAGTTTAAAATTATGACAAAAGTTTTATGTCAGCATCTGCCGTTCAACATTGAAATCATTAGTAGACACCTTAACCGAAAAATGAAAGAAAACATTGAAACCGCTCTGGATTTATGAAAGTTGTTCTAATTACTTAAGCAGAACACTTCAGACGTTTTGACTGCAATTGAAGTCCCCGTAATTAATTATAAAACATATTTTTACATGTATAATTAGTTTGCCTGCCTTTGGCTTACCAACGTCTCACCACTGAGGGTCCTTTCTTGGTGAAATTTATATCATCTGATTTATATCCGCATACTGTGTTTCATTAGCGGGGGAGGTGGAAGTATTTGCAATGCGTTGTCCTTTTGAGAATTCACCAAGTTCAGCATACTGAAGTTCTCCAGGCTTGGGTTTCTATAAGGAACATGGAAATGGATTTACATTTAGCGGGACCAAACTTGAAGTGGCAGTGAGAGAGAATGGGAGTTTAGCAGAAGTAATCAAGAGAAGAGTCATGTTTCTCCACGCATGTGCCGTGATGTATTGCATTCGTGTAACTATCGTGATGTGTCTTGAAGTGTATTTTCCCGCGCAATTTTACAATAAGACTTGACGTTCACGTAACTATCACGATGTGTCTCAAAACGTGGCTACAAAACAATAACATCGAACCGCCATATTGGTGAAGGACGTTGAAACTGCCCGAAACATAGAACGTTTTAATAGTTTAACCTCGGAACAATTCCGAAAAGGAGCAATTTTATTATTATTACAATGAGAGGTGAAAGTTTTCAAGAAACTGTAATAAATAAATCTCATCTCTCGAACTATTAAAGTTTAACTTTATTAAGTTGTAGTAAATATTTAATGGTTATTCTAAGGTTTTCTTATGGAACACTGGGGAAAATTGCATGATAAATTAATATTATTTTGGTATATAACTCGCCTTTACCATATTATATGATCCTATAAACAAAACATGTTTTTCTTACCGGCTGAGCTTGCGAAAGAGGCAATAAACGAGGTTCTCAAACACTGTGGAGGGGCCGGGGTTGAGTTAAGCGTACGCTAAGGTCACGTGATTCAGTTTTTGTTTTCTTGCCTTGGAAGCAGCAGCTATCCCTCCCACCCACCCATTTTGCCAGTGTGCAGTTCACATGCATGGTTATGGCTATTTTCCTATAGCTCGATTTTTGGTTGTTGTTGTTTTCGTTCGTTCGTTCTTTAGTTCATTACCTGTACTAGGTAGGGCGTGTGCAGTTCTTATTAAAGTGATGTTGCTTGTGTGGCAGACAAATGGCACTCAGTGTGCGAGAACCCATATTTTCGCACTTTTCAGACATGCTAATATGAGGAATATACTTCTTTCCACCTGCTGTATAAATTCTGATTTTTTTTAATGTTTTTGATGCAAGGAAAACGACCTTGTTATTTAGGTGAAAACGATATATAGCCTGCGCTGCACGCCCTTTTCACTCTTTTTCCGTGAACATACATGCAATAGGAAAAGTCTGCTTCAAGAAAGCTGGTGCCGCATCTGAAAGCGGCATTTCTGCTTTCTCTAGTCGCAGGTTACCCCTGGGAATTTTGTCAACAACAACAATTGCATAGTTATACATCATGACTGGTGATGGAAAGTTTCCAAATTTCTCTATGTGCTTCTGTTTACGAACACAAAGAGACTTCGTAGTACCAAATTTAAGGTTTAAATATTTGCCATTCTGCCTTCCAGAAAGCCAAAACCGATCTTCTAATTTCTCTCAGGAATAGCAATATGCTTAACAGCAAGTTAGTGCTGAATTACAGCGAACACACCTCCGATAAATAAATAAAAAAATAAATAAATAATGAATGAATGAATGAATGAATGAATGAATGAATGAATGAATGAATAAATGAATGAATGAATGAATGAATGAATGAATAGTAATAGTAATAGTAATAGTAATAGTAATAGTAATAGTAATAGTAATAGTATATCTTTATTTAACAAATAAAGAAGCCAAAACCATGTATTATACTATCATAAAACACTCCGGGAATTTGAGAACACGAGATAAATTTAGAAAACACGTGCCGCAGGCGAGTGTTTTCTATATTTCTCAAGTGTTCTCAAATTCCCGGAGTGTTTTATGACAGTATAATACATGGTTTTGGCTTCTTTATGTGCTCTAAAATATAGATTTACGCGCGCGAAACGATAAAACACGCTTTTCTATGATTTATACTCTGATAAAACATGGTTTTTAACCAATCAGAGCGCGCGAAATTTTCAGTCTATATTTTAATTAACAAATAAAGAAGCCAAAACCATGTGTTATACTGTCATAAAACACGACGGGAATTTGAGAACACGAGAGAAATTTAGAAAACACGAGCCGCAGGCGAGTGTTTTCTAAATTTCTCGAGTGTTCTCAAATTCCGGAGTGTTTTATGACAGTATAATACATGGTTTTGTCTTCTTTATGTGCTTTAAAATATAGATTTACGTGCGCGAAACGATAAAACACGCTTTTCTATGTTTTATACTCTGTTAGAAAATAGCTGTCATATAAACGGCATGGAGTCTAGCCGTGCATTATTTTGTTATAAAGCACGGCTAAAAACTATAAAGCACGCATGTCCCGGATGTTCACCACGCTCACGTCGCTCAGTTTATAAAGTTGAACCTGTCGCTTTTCTTGACTCTTTTATCCGACTAATTAAGTTGAATATATTGCGAGTTTGACCATTAATGCTTTACCTATATTGAAAACGAAGTGAAACAGTATCATCGAAGGCGACGGATCATGCAGAAAGAAAACAATTTCGCTCTCGGAGAGTGGCACGGTCTTGAACCGGCCGGCGGCATTTTATCAACAACAGCGATCAAAGTGATTTCGCAAAACAACTTGGACCTGAGAAAACGTTTAGAGGTAAGAAAAAATTATTCTCTTATTCATAAAAGATGCCACAACACTATCGTTTTACATAAAAGCGAAATAGCAGCGCATTTGTTTTGTTTTTGAACGTCAAGTCAATGGTTAATCTGCAGAAATCTTGGAAAGAAGCCGACAAAATTACGACCGGCAAAGTTGAAAATAGATTTGTCAAACTCTAAGAAACTTTCTAAAAAATTCAGGAGAGGCCATAATATGGAAATTTTCATTGAAACAAGTGTTTACTAATTCAAGAAATGTTAAAATATCGTACAACTAAGATTATACAGATTAGTTCTTTAAAATTCACGCTACTTCGCGACTTTGCAAGTTTTGTGTTCTACCGCGCCACTCAAGCGTACGGCGAAGTTTTTTCTTTCAAGTTCCTGCTATTTTCTAAACTAAATAGAAGATGGTTTTCATATGTCCTATAAGAAAATGATGCACTTTTGAGGTCTAGAAAAGCAGCTGAATGCACTCGCCGAAGCGGCTCGTGCATTCACTAGCTGCTTTTCTAGACCTCAACGTGCATCATTTTCTTATAGAACATAGAAACCCATCTTCTATTAGGTAAATAAAACATGGTTTTTAACCAATCAGAGCGCGCGAAATTTTCAGTTTATATTTTAATGCGCCTTAATCTCCAAAGGGAGGTATTGGTTTAGTTACAATAATGTTTGAACATTAACTAATACAAATAATAAATGACAATTAATAAAATCTTAGACAATAAATTATACTAATTACTTTGATTATGAATTGAGGATCTCTTTCCTTTTTTGAAACATCAAATTAATATATTTACCTATTATTTTAGATGCATTTTCATTATCGACTCTAAGTAAATATTTAGTTTTATCGTTATCGTTTAATCTTACGTAATTTGCATCGATGTTTGAAATGAGGGAATGTAGTTGACGTCTTATGGCAGTATACCCCTGGCAATACATCAAGAAATGCTGTTCGTGTTCTATGACATTATTTTCTTTGCATATCAAACATGTTCTCTCTTCTACTGGAATTAATGCTCCACTATTTTCATATTTTCCAGTTTGTATGCGTAATGCATGGCATCCTAATCTAAGCTTTGTCAGGCTTATTCTGTGTGCTGGGTTTGTAACTATTGTCAAGTAATTTTCAAATTGGTAATTCCTTTTAACTTCTTTATGTGTAAATTTTTCTCTTGAAGTCGTTGATGAGCTGTTCTGGGTTTCAAGCCAGTTTTGAAAATATTGATTCCTGAGGTTTTTTTTTTATAGTTAATCGTGCATTCTTGATATGTTGTTGGTTTACAGGTTCTTTAACTTGATACCTCCTAGTACTCTCTTCGCTAATTAGTACATCGAAGAAAGGGGTATATTTTGTTGCATATTGAAATGCTTCACTTAATAAAACGTTGTTGCAAGAATGCCTCAATCTTTGCCAGTAGCTGAAGATTGAGGCTTTTATATCAATACTTAAAGGGTATCGCCCAAGCTCTGCCCTGCAAGCAATGTTCTCTGTATACCATGGGACATTTAATGTTTGTTTACAAAACTTAATGTGAACTTGTTCAATTGTACTTTTATCAAAATGTGTTTTGTATGATAATAGTCCAGGTCCCCAAATTTCGCATCCATAAAGTAGCACAGGTTTAACAAGGGCATTGAAAAGTTTGGTTCTTATCGCAATTGTTACTGAATCAGTGTTAGAAAGGGATCGTTTAATTATCGAGAGAACTTTAGTGGCTTTTTTGCTAAGAATTTCTCTTGCGTAGGTGTAACGACCGGATTACGTCATTTCTATACCTAAATACGTTTGTTTGTCGACAATTTGTACCTCTATGAATGAATGAATGAATGAATGAATGAATGAATGAATGAATGAATGAATGAATGAATGAATGAATGAATGAATGATTGAATAAATAAATAATTAGAGAGGCTGATAAAAATTAACTTACAATTTATTATAACTTGCCGCAATCACAAAGTACACATTAATTATGCTTGAAACTATTTTACTCATACCTTCTCCTTCTTTATATGCATTGTTATCTTGGAAATAAGCTCCTTCTTGGTCGTTTTCCCTACAACAATTAATTCACCCACTTTATTATAAGGTTAAAGCCTGTCTACAGGCATAGTGACTTATCAGGCTAGTGCTTAACTACAATTTCGCGACTCCCCTGGATGGGATGCTGGTCCATCGCAGATAACCCCCAGCATTTTTGTCAGGCTTCCCTGACAATTTACTGCTACCCATTTACTCCTGATTGGAGAGAGGTACTGTCTTACCCAAGGACACAACACAATGACCATGGCCAGGGCTCAAACCCAGACTGCTCGATCTGGAGTCCAACACGTTAAGAGCCGTTGTCAGTAACTTTTAAGAATCCGGCGACAGAAGCAAAACAATTTTTTATTATTATTTGCCCCAAAAGACCCTTTTAGTAAACCATTTTCGAAAATAATATTCAAAAGTTCCAGCGAGTTTTTATTTTGGCGAAAAATAGGAAAGTTCGAAATCGGTGGAAATTATGCAAATCAGGCACGTTTAGACCGGTTATTCGGTGCATTTTCAAAACGCTCGTACAAGACAACGGTAACTTGTCTTGGATTCATTTTTACATAATTTGTTGTTCATCCCTTGAAGTAGCTTTCCAACTATATTTCATCTCCATCTAAACTTTCTTTCCTCTCTATCCACCCGCGTAAAGAATACAATATTTGCTATTCCGTTTGTACGCTAAATTTTGCCATAATTCAGAAGACCATAACATCGGGGGTATACGTATATCCAGGAAATAAAATAACTCTTTTGAACGGGAAACTCTTCTTGTTTTTCATGTAAAAATATTTTCTTTGGCCCGTGAAAAGCGAGCGCGCTAGACGAAAATATATGGCGTGCACTTTGACAGAGTTCGCCATTTTCTTTCTTGCACTCCTATTCAAATCACACATACTATTTGGACAAACTCAACGTTTTTGGTATCTACTCCTGTTTTAATTCATTTAAACATATGCACTTTAACTAAAGCACTCCCTACCTTTATTTAAAAGTCACCAAACGACCATTTTACTTGAAGTTTTTGAGTTTATTTTTCGCGAGTTCTAAATAAACAAATCGCTTACATGAACAATGGGCGATGAAAGATCCTTTCTTCTGTCGACGTGTTTTGATCTGTTTTCGTAGCCTGAAATTGCTCTGTCGCCTATATTCTACTTTTCCAATTTATCATACTGCCATAACTTTAGAGCAAATAAAGTATAAATGTTGCTGTAAATACGTAAACTTTATAAATGAAAGCCTTAATAGAAATAAATATTCGACAGTTGCCGGCGCACGAAAAT
The DNA here is from genome assembly GCA_029204205.1 of Desmophyllum pertusum. Lineage (NCBI taxonomy): Eukaryota > Metazoa > Cnidaria > Anthozoa > Scleractinia > Caryophylliidae > Desmophyllum > Desmophyllum pertusum. Next base: position 3,216,051 of record MU825400.1, read on the forward strand.
TACTCGCTTGTATTGTGAACGGCGTGCATACTGTGTGTAGCTTTTATAGATTTAAATCACTACTGTCGCTGGAATTAAAATAGCTTGATTTGCAGTCCACCAGTTCAAATACATTTGCAAATCGAGCTTAGCTTTGATTTATGTTTGTGAAGATTGTTGAAGCAATAATACTGGCAGCTGGACTCATTCAATTAGAACTGATTAGACTAACTTTATAACCCGACTGAGAAATCTCGAGTCTAGATATAGAGAAATGTACTTACTCGTGTGCAGTCCATGTGTTTGAAGTAGATTATATCAGAAGACATCAGAGTCAGGCAAAACAATCCTGAGTGAGGGCCAGTTACAACCGTTTCCACGACGCAAGTAACGCCTATTGCGTGACAAACTGTAATGCGATACACTAGCGCGGAAAAAAGGCCGGGAAAATAACTATACCGATACTTGCGCATGAAATGACAGTTTGTAGATTTTTTTGTAAAATGTAACAAATATATATATTTCAGATTATACTCGATAGACTAAAACGAACTTACGATAGTTTCATTTATGATTCATATGCATGGCCGTATTGAAGTTGTGGCAACTATGATCCACCCTATGCAAAGTTTTAACAGCACGTGCGGTGAGCTTTCGAAAGTAAAGTAGAACAAAGCTGAACAAGAAAAATAAAGCCTTGTCGGTCAAACCAAACGTCCTAATTAAAAGTCAACAAACCACATTTCGCATCGCGTAATCTTCCTTTTCAGTAACCGACTTTGCGCTTTATTACTCTGCTAGTGGATGCATCTTCTCTTCATCGCGTGACATTCGCTCGCGCACCGGATAAACTAGTCAAGAGTTGCCCGTTCAAAAGAGCTATTTTATTTTCTGGATATATGTATACCCCCGATGTTATGGTCTTCTGAAATATGGCAAAATTTAGCGTACAAACGGAATAGCAAATATTGTATTCTTTACGCGGGTGGATAGAGAGGAAATAAAGTTTAGATGGAGATGAAATATAGTTGGAAAGCTACTCCAAGGGATGAACAACAAATTATGTAAAAATGAATCCAAGACAAGTTACCGTTGTCTTGTACGAGCGTTTGAAAATGCACCGAATAACCGGTCTAAACGTGCCTAATTTGCATAATTTCCACCGATTTCGAACTTTCCTATTTTTCGCCAAAATAATAACTCGCTGGAACTTTTGAATATTATTTTCGAAAATGGTTTACTGAAAGGGTCTTTAGGGGCAAATAAAACAAAAAATTGTTTTTGCTTCTGTCACCGGATTCTTAAAAGTTACTGACAACAGCTCTTAACAACTACCGCGCCTCGCTCACTCACTTTACAATACAATAACGTATATATGCTACCTTACATGTACTGAGTTTCAAACGATTCATAAGCTAGGCGTCACATGACACATCATAGGACAGTTGAGGCAAAACCGAGCTTTATCTACTAATATTTGAACAAGTGCACAAACAAAGCAACACAAACAAAACCTTAGCATGATCTTAACTGAATGTAGCAGTAGTCTTGTATTTATGCCGCAGGCATAATAATTATTGTGATATTTACATTACAGAAGACAAAACACTTACACTGCTTCTTGAGAGCCATTATTGTGGAATTCTGAGCAAAATGTGTATGACAAAACAAAACCAAAATTAATACAAGAGAAAGACTCTTTTCAGTTAGTATCAGAGACAATTGAGTGACAGGAGATTGGTAGGAGTAAGCCTATTGAACTACCATAAAAGCTATATCAAGCCCCCGGGGCTTATTTAATTTCAGGCCCCAAGAAGGGGGGGGGGGGGCGCTTATTAGGGAGGGGGGGTTAATAGAGAGGGAGGGCTAAATAGAGATTGTATGGCATACTTATTTATATCAACGCGATTCCTAGGCCAATCAGAGCACACATTAGAAAACAGAGGTTTTATCAAAACAGAAATGGGACTTTCAAAAGAGGTAAAATATTCCTGCCCATAACAAGAGGCTCAAATGTGCAACACTCACCCTCATTGTCCTTCCTCTTACATTCCCTTCTTTTCTTGTACATGCAATAAGCTATGACTACAGCAACAAAACCCAGTAGAGCAAAACCTGCCACCGCAGCAACAATAGCAATAGTATTGCCTAAAAAAAAACACAAAGTCAATTGCTTATGGGCCCAACAGGCTAACAGTCACAGTTATCCCGAGTTCATTTACCACAAATGCTCCCACACGTTATAAAAGAAACTCCGACATTTGTTTACATAGCAAAGTAGTAATATAATCAACCTTAGAAAAGTAAACTGAAGCATTTGAAGGAATAGGACAATGAAGAGATCACAAACAAAAATTGCACATTGATCAAACGGTTCCCCCAGTATCCCACGACCTCTCACACTTGTAGGAGAACCCCTTTTCATTTTATGCGCAAGCATTTAATAAATGGTTGACCTCAGAGCCGGCTATCATGCTAACATCTCAAAACTTTAATCACTCATTTTCATTGTGGTCTATTTGGAGCGTCACAAATGGTTTAACTAAACTAAAAACTGTCTAGCCGCTAAAAAAGTGGTGCATGAAATCCTAAAACGGAGTTGAAATTGGAATAGCTTAGCACTCATTTGCACTAAATGGGTCAGCATACATCAAATGACAATGTTTTTTTGGATACGCGAAGCACTCGTGCGAGCGAGAAGCTGGCGAGAACGAGCGGGAGAAATAAATAGAACGAAATAAACGAAGCCTTCCAGAAATTGCCCAAACGGATACAAAGCCTGCAGATGGACCTGACTGACCTCATTTAGCTGTTGTTTTTTTGTTCGGTGTTGAAGTAGTCTTTGAGGACATACATACCCAAAGGAATGTTGTTTTGTATTTTGATTCATCAAGATGTGATGAAAAATGATACTTATCCAATTACACAAGTAATTTAAATCTGGAAGTTTGTTGGTTCATTTTAATTAATATATCGAATGCGGAGGTGATAAGGGGTGAACCATTTAACTTCTGAGGGGGCTGGGTGATTTGGTACAGTATAGGCGCAATAAATTATTTTCTCGGGTCGGGGCATGTGGTTGCATGATATTTTTTTTTATGAAGTTGTATGTGTCAGCCCATCAGGTAGTGCCTTGCAGGAATTTTTTTCCGGCAGTGGTCGTGTGCACGAATTCTTTGTACAAGTGTGATTTCAGGATATTTTTTTCAAAATCACCAACAAAAACCCATATCCTGGTTATGAATCTAAAATCTCGGACGGAATAAAAAGAGAAATGCCCTCCCCCCCATCTTCCCAAATCAAGGATGAATTCGCGCTAAAACCAAAGCGCGCCATTTTTTTCCATCGTTGAATTGGGGGGAGGGGTGGTCTTAATTTTTTCCTTTAAAGTGTCCAGCCTATTACAGTAACTTCTCGTTAAAGCGGACACCCTCGGGACGTAGCTTGGAGTCCGTAATAGTGGGGTGTCCACAAGGCGAGAGTTGACTGTAAATCCTATTTCCCTTGTAACTTACGCATAATAGTAAGTTGCATTAAGTGATAATGAGTTCATGCCTTGAAATATCAGTCAATTATTCTATCTAATGGGATGATAACAGACTCTGTTAGTGTACATTTCTCTTTTTATTGACATCTCAGGACTTGAATTTTAACAGAGTTTAAAACATTGTACTTTTAACATTTCATTTTCTTTCTAAATGGGAGAAACACAATAGTGTTCAATGAAATTATTTCTTCTAGTTAAATAGTTGCTTAATTAATTACATATACTCCTTCCCCCACTCTTTCCCACTCTTTGTGTGTGCCTTCCGAAAGTCGTACATATTGGCATCATAAACCTTCCCCAATTTATAGGCCGACATGTAGTTTGCTTAGAGTACATTAAATATAAAACAAAACCCCTTACTTTCTTCAGGCGGCGGTGTAGATGAGGTGGTGGTGGTAGGTGGTTTTTCTATGAACATAAACATAATATACTTGTAATGTATAACTACAAAAACTGTTTTATTGTTAAAAATAACTAACTCATCACTAGCCTAATCTGGAAGTTTATTGGTTCATTTTAATTAATATATCGAATGCGGAGGTGATAAGGGGTGAACCATTTAACTTCTGAGGGGGGCTGGGTGATTTGGTACAGTATAGGCGCAATAAATTATTTTCTCGGGTCGGGGCATGTGGTTGCATGATATTTTTTTTTTATGAAGTTGTATGTGTCAGCCCATCAGGTAGTGCGTTGCAGGAATTTTTTTCCGGCAGTGGTCGTGTGCACGAATTTTTTGTACAAGTGTGATTTCAGGATATTTTTTTTCAAAATCACCAACAAAAACCCATATCCTGGTTATGAATCTAAAATCTCGGACGGAATAAAAAGAGAAATGCCCTCCCCCCCCCATCTTCCCAAATCAAGGATGAATTCGCGCTAAAACCAAAGCGCGCCATTTTTTTCCATCGTTGAATTGGGGGAGGGGTGGTCTTAATTTTTCATTTAAAGTGGCCAGCCTATTACAGTAACTTCTCGTTCAAGCGGACACACTCGGGACGTAGCTTGGAGTCCGTAATAGTGGGGTGTCCACAAGGCGAGAGTTGACTGTAGATCCTATTTCCCTTGTAACTTACGCATAATGGTAAGTTGCATTAAGTGATAATGAGTTCATGCCTTGAAATATCAGTCAATTATTCTATGTAATGAGATGATAACAGACTCTGTTAGTGTACATTTCTCTTTTATTGACATCTCAGGACTTGAATTTTAACAGAGTTTAAAACATTGTACTTTTAACATTTCATTTTCTTTCTAAATGGGAGAAACACAATAGTGTTGAATGAAATTATTTCTTCTAGTTAAATAGTTGCTTAATTAATTGCATATACTCCTTCCCACTCTTTCCCACTCTTTGTGTGTGCCTTCCGAAAGTCGTACATATTGGCATCATAAACACGCGCCAGTTTATAGGCTGACATGTAGTTTGCTTAGAGTACATTAAATATAAAACAAAACCCCTTACTTTCTTCAGTCGTTGGTGTAGATGAGGTGGTCGTGGTAGGTTGTTTTGCTATGAACATAAACATAATATACTTTTAAAGTGCCCATAACCTTTTTATTTTATTTTCTCATCTGAATCTAAACATCACCCAAGGAAATTCTGCGAAACAATTTTGCGATTTGCAGAAAACGCGAATTGTTTATGAATTTTATAAAACTTTCAAATTTGCCGCCATTTTGGATCACCATTTGCTTTAGTCTCCCCTGTGTCCCTTTCGGTTCACAAAGGATCTGTGACGTAGATTAAGAAACACGTGACATCAGACAAAGGAACTGTGACGTAGATTAAGGAACACGTGGCTTCAAAACAAAGGAATTGTGACGTAGATTCAGGAAAATGTGAGCCCGTCGGCCTTCTTACAGCGGGACGGGTATACCAAACAAAATAGGATTTTGAAGATTTGAAACACTCAGCGTTTACTGCAAATCGCAAAATTTTTTCGCAGAAATTCCTTGGGTAATGTTTAGATTCAGATGAGAAAATAATAAAAAAGGTTATGGGCACTTTAATGTATAACTACAAAACTGTTTTATTGTTAACTAACTCATCACTAGCCTAGTGTTTTGTTCAATAAAATGTTAAAGGCGTAAGTTAGCATTTGTTTAGAGACAAAGTCTCACTGCATTTATCAACAATAACTGAAAAGTCCAGAACAACCAGGTGAGTGCATACTAAATGTTATGTCAAATGATAAAGTCAGCAGCTGAGGAGTGTAGAAGAAACAGTTTGCCACAACGTGAAGCTAAGAGAAACTGTAAAATATTTCTTCAGTCATTTTCTTTTTTATTACTAACATCGCTGTTTGTAAACAAAATTAGTATTATTTAAATAATTAAAATCATGACTGCAATATCTAAAATCTTATCAAAAAATGTTTTCTTCAAACAGACATCAACTGTATCCCAATGCCTCATCACATTCTAAAAGCAATAGCTAGGAGTATGATGAGAGAGTATCAATCAGTTACACAATGTCTCAAGACTAAAAAAAAACAGTTCATTAATTTATCTAATAAAATCGTACAACTTACCAACATTCAGGCGAATAGTCACTCTAACTGTTCCTAAATAGTTTTTGGCAGTGCAGATATACGATCCACGGTCACTTAACTTAGCCTTAGGAAACTCCAGAGTACTTTCTTTAATTTCATCACCACTACCATTTGCTTCGTTCCAGGTAATATTAGGTTGAGGGTTTCCATCTACAGGACAAGGAATAGATGCAGGTCTTCCTTCAGTCACATTAATTGTGTGGCCATCACTGGTAATCGATGGGGGATCTAAAGAGACAGAACAAAGGAAAGAGAAATAATCAGGCCTTGTACATGTCTACACAATAAAGCATGTTACATACAGTGCAACCTTGATATCGGAAACAAGCTTGCAAATGATACAGAATGTTTTGTTCATTTTAGCCGATCTCTTTTATAAATGTAACTAAGAAGATATATTAATGAATTTTCATTTCCAAGCTTTTTCTTTTGATAAATTTAATTTAAACTGTATGATGACATCATTATTATAATAAAACTCAAAACAAAACAACAATACAGTTGTATGGACAAATATATGTGCCTGTATACCTTTGGAAAACAATTAAATAACGATTACCATATCTGAGTGTATTATTACAGTACATTATTCGATTGGGACAAAATCATACATTTCATGTGTACCCCTTAGAACACGACTCATCCAAAAAAGACCAACAAAATTTATCACCCACAAAATGCCCAAAAGTTGTCAGGTTGGTTATTAGCGCATAATAAAGATGACCACTATGTTTGTTCATTACATCATGGTTGCACAGCAGTACCATAATACGTAAAACTCGACAGCTAATCCTGGAATTACAAGCCATTTACCATTAATTTAGTCATAAAGTTCGACACTTTTGTAAAATAAAAAAGGTTATTTTGGTTTGAACCACTGGTAAAACTTTGGAATGATTACCCAATTGGAATATTTTGATCGAGTTCCATTTGTGTATTTCTCACTTTCCACACCAATCCACGTCCCAAAGCAGAGAAACTGTCACACCCATACTCACTCCCATTTTGTTTCAAAATGGCAGAATGAAATGCTTTGATGTATCACTATCAGTGTTCATGGAAATGCTGTTGCAGCACAACTGTTCATCCCATGAAATAGGCAGGTGTAATTGATATGGTCATATAGCAGGAACCTAAAGTCGTTCTCCATCTCTGTGCTTTGCCAGCCCAATAAATTTGAGAACTCCTCAGCTGACTTGAGCTGCCATAGTGGTGTTTCATCGGGCAATGCTTTTCAGGTGATGTGCGTGACAAAATGGAAAAACGTTGTTCCCGTCGAGAAATTCCAAGCAAAATTACAGGAATTTTTGACTAAATGGTAAATTCCCACAGCTTGTCAGTCTTCACTTTGTGCAGCTGAGGTTGTTCCATCACAGTCGTTACACATAGTAACATAAAAAGGATTGAATTAATTTAGGCTAAAAGTCCTTCACACTGGAAACAATGCCATACTTCTTTCTGGAGGACTACAAGAGTGGACATACAAATAGAGTAGTTGTTATTTGGTGGCATCTTTTCGTTTTCATGACAACAAAAGGTAAAAGGTAAACCCTACTCGCAAAATGGAAACAACTGAATTAAGTTAATCTTTCTGATAACGAGTAAACAGTTCTACAAGTATGCAAATAAAAAAAACAAATGACTAAAGAACCAAACAAACAAAGCAGGTATGGTTGGTATTTTGTTTAATGACAGCTACATGATACGGTGATCATATACATTACAAAAACAGTAAACCCCATTGCAAAGGGGCAGAACTGGCAAACGTTACAAAACTGCTATACACCTCTACAAGCTACTGACAAGCTCACATACAAACACACTGGGAGTGTTACATTAATTTTTTAACAATGTACATGTAGATTATGCTTTCTAGTGGTGATAATAAGTTATACCAAGAAAATTGTTCTTAAAAGGTGCCTTAAGTGGAACAAACATTGTCACTTCTTAGCAATTCCATGGGTTTAGTTTTACTTTTACATAGTATACATTCACATATTTAATTATTACAAATAACACCAAGCAGTACACCATAAAGAAAGATTACATTAATTTTAGCAGAACAAAACAAAGTAAAATTAAACCAAACAAGAAAAAAAGTAACATGAAGGTACACTGTCTGAAAACTAGTGTGTTAATGAAACAGGAATTTTATAACAGTTGGATGTGTAGCGAGTTTATTATTATTATATGTTCAGTATTAGTTTTTTTGCTGAGCAACATATATTCCATTAATTCATAAAGCCAAAAGCAGCCATACTCAAAGGTCACAACCGTAGCCAACATGGGGTAAGAGGCCAAAAAATGAAGTTCAAAAAGGGGATGGAATGCTGTTATTTAAATAAGCAATGTAGCAAGTTGTCATTTTCAAAGGCAGCATGCCAAAAATACGATAAATTTGAAAAAAGACAACTTACTAATAGAAACCTCTGTTCAATACCTCCAACTAGGCATCCCTTTCCTCGTCATTCCCAATGCTAACCAAGGCTGTGAATGTTATGGCGGCTGCTTTTGGACTTAATTGGCTTTCAAAGTATTCAGTAGCTATGTTCAGTTGGATTGTGTATTTATTTTGGATTATTTTATTGTTTCTGTTGTGACATAGTTGGCTACTACAGAAAGAGTAATGTAAAATGCAATGAGAGAAGTTCAATCGGCAAGTTTGTTTGGCCATTTTTATCACTTTAACTGATACAGCAAGCTTTATAACACACAGCTTCACAACAAAACAACTAAAACAGGGAATAAACCTTTTTTCAATGAGTTGCACTCATTATATTAGGCTGTACAACAAACAGACAGATAGACCGTCAGCAGTGGTTCTTGCTCTGGACATAAGCAACAGTTGGATGTGTGGCGAGTTTATCGGTGAACACTCTAATTTTTAACGAGTGAATGCTTTGCATGAACGAAGTTATAGCGTATAGCGGACAAATTTCACTCGCTCCCTCGATCACTCGATCCCTCGGTCGATGGCCACTAGGTTGTAAACTTTAATGTATGCGTAGTACGGTAATTTATGCATTATCAGTAAACAAAATGGCGTCTGGCGCGGATCTCTTCTATTTTTCAACACGGTATTTTCACTCGTAAGAGCGGCTTGCTGTAACTATCACCTTAACCTATGCAAGATAGAAAAATCAGATTTTCTCAAACTTTGTCATGATAAAGGGTTTTACTAACTTGTTTCAAAAATATAACTTTGAGGTTGTTTGGATTTTTATTTATTTTTATTTTATTTTTTTGTGTTTGCCCCTAGAAGTGCCCAAAATCGGCCCTGAAATCCCACTTTTATCGAATGCCAGCGAGCCAAAATAAAACCGCAGCAGGAAAAGCTAACCCATATTATTAAAATATCATCTTTCGGCGGCTATTTAGCGCTGTCAGATTCAAATATAATTTGAATCTGAATTTTTTATCGAATTTTCAAAATTATGCCCTGCGATGGTGTTGCGTGACGTCAAAATTTAGGCCAAATTCGTGGGACGAAAAGTCAATCTGGTACATGGATTTACCTATCAAAACTGTTATTTAAGATAAAAGTATCATTTCATCTTAGCTCGTGGGCGATCTTTTATTTTATTATTTCACAGTATATAAATATATCCTGGTCGGTATTATCAGAAAAATCCTATATCAGTAAAATAACAGATCAAATAAATCGTCTTCTATAATCTGCTCTCTATAAAATACCCGTAAATATATTTCCGTCTTTTTCACAGCCTGGCTAAATAACCAAGAGAACATCACCACTTAGAGAACATACGTGTCTCTGTCTGAACTGCTGTAGGCAATAATTATTCCTGCGTTGCACGTTTTGGCCGTTGTGCTAAAAAATATTACACTTGAAGCCTAACCTGATGGCTCGTGCTCTGATACTCTAGGCTATGCGGAATCATACTGAAGATTTATAACATATGAGAGTTACAATATACAACACACTTGTGACACTGTCACCTATACATCAGAAAGACTATCTTTCCAGGCGCGGATCCACACCGGCTTACACCGTTTTATGCAAATCGATCAAATTTTCCAAATGACTCAAAATCAAGGGAAATATAATTTTAGATAGTGAACATCTAAGAACATTTGCGGGGAAACATGCCTCCGGACTTCCATAGATTCGGCGCTCAGACTCTAGTAAATCATTCAATTTTTTTTTCCTGGATCCACGCTTGCTTCCAGTGCGGCCGTATACGTAGCTCACTTATTACAGTCACAAGCGAGAACGAGTTCACTCAGAGCAGCGACATATTCCGCTTTGCGTTTTGAATTAAAACCCTCTGTTGCTATGTCGAAATATTCACATATTGTACTCAGCATGGCAATGCTCAGGTGATCCTTCAGCCGCTTTCCCTTGTGCATAGCGCAGATGTCCAGGTTATCATACACAATTGGATGGTGCAGCTGTACTTGGTCAAGTATGTCTTGCCGTGTGGCATCTAACATCAGCTCGTCTTGTGCAGCTAGAACATCTGTCTCCGAAAGATCACCTTGACGCGATTTCGCTGCCATTCTGGAGAAATACGACTTTATTTGCTGTGGGCTGAGGTACTCGTTCCTCTTGAACAGCTTCGAGCCATCCATCTTCTTGGCGAATCTCATGTCACGAGCTACAGTGGCGGAATCTTGTTTTTGGCCGGTCGCCTGGGCAAGGTTAAATTTCTCCTCCATGTATCTTCTCTGGGCATCATTGAATCGAGTGGCCTTTTTTGTTGTCTTCAAGGCCCAGCCCTCGGGTAAAGTGTCGGCACTTTCAGAGGTGTCGCCCAGTTGTTCAAGTACTGCCGACACTGCTGCACTCGCGCCTTCGACTAAGAGGTCATGGTATTTCTTCTTTGACAAGTCAAAAAGATTGTGTCTCTCAGGCACCATCTTGCACTGCCCAAATGAAAGGTGCTTCTCCAGACTGGAGTGACGCTGATACATCTTGACACACCCTTCATTAGGGCACGTAAGGAGCTCATTTGAAGAACCATCTTTCTCCACTGCTGGTTGCTCATCCTCCACTCGCACTTTCTTTGACCTTTCTTGAGAAACACTAATAAAGTCTCCTGAAGAAAATTCTCTCTCGAATGAGCAATTTTGCAGGTAATTTGGAACTGCAAAAAAAAAGATACATCATAGTCAAGAATACTGGTGTAATAATGCAGCATCGACGCCAGAGTAAGTAAGCGAGTGCGTTCCAGCTCACGATTTATTGATTGATTGATGTTTGAAATCTAATACATTTGGCTTTTAAAATAGGTCACGTGACCAGCCTTTACTAAGGTCTTCTGTCCATTAGCCACCAGCTTGAACATTATCCGGAAGACCCCGAGAACAAGGTTGCGATTGTTACAGCTTTACAAAATCCTACAAAGCTATTCTATTACTCCGTATTCTCCGACAAAACAAATTAGTGTTTCATCGGGTGTCTCATTTTGTAAGAAATACCAACGTACAAGTATGCGTACCTTCAACTTGACTTTGGTTGATGAGTTTCCCTTGTCCGACCTTAAAAGCCCTCCAGACAGTAACACCTTGCTCGCTGTACTGGAAGTTGTTCAAGAAACTCACCCCAGCTAGCTTTACTTGAGGGAGAACGCACTTTCCTTCAGTTCCCACATCAACTAGGGCAACCCGTACACCGTTTAGTCCTCCATTAGACAAAACAGCCTCTTTGAAGTCTTTAGCATTCTGTACATTGTGGCCCTCGTTGATGTGTCGTCTGACGTGAGCCTTTATCGTGGCCGCTTTCCTGTCGCATGCTCCCTTCCCGCCTTGAGGATCGCTAAAGTCGACTCGGCGAACACTCACTCCGGTTTTGGTCTTCATCACGTTGCATGTTGCCAGCAATACTGAGTTGTGATAACATCCAGCATTGTCCTGGCGGAGGAAAGCAGATGTAATCTCTGGATGCTCAGTGTTCAGTGTGCGCAATGTATGCTCCAGGATGCGCACAACTGCAGAGGTGTCTTGTAAGCAGTTCTCGATGATATGCACAAATGCCTGACTTTGTAGCTTTCCGTCTACTTTGCGCGCCACCACGCTTATATGCCAGGAGAGTCCCCGTTTCCCAAACCAAGCGGATTGCGATTCGCGATACTTTGTGGGTAGGCATTTCATTGCCCAATCCTGAGTGATAAGTACAAGCAGATTTAAGCATTCTGTCCTCGCTTGATCCTGCCGAACGCTTCTAAGCTGGTGTGCTTTCCACGATGTAATAGCCTCCTCCGATTGCTTGTAAGTATACAACAGATCTTCTAATTCTCTGCAGGACGCTTTGGAGATCTTCACACTGTGAGCACGTCTGGTCGTGTGTATGTTGGCATGGAGTCCTCAACTGACTTTCAGTGGCATCGTTCAACGCATAAGTGCTACAATGGTCGGCAACAACAGAGTTATCTGAAACGTGGACCTGGAATTAAAATAACTCATTGTTTTCTTTTCAAACATTTCCACAATACATGTTATTTTCCTTTTTTTTTATTTCAGCTATTTCTTGGATTTAATCATGATAAATGAGGCGTGCTTCTTTTCTCCGCGGTACAATGAACATAACGCAAAAAGTTTTTATTGTAAAAAAGGCGATAAGTTTCAATATTTCAGTGGCAAGTGTTACGTTAGGTTGCTGATTAACCGCTCTCCTTTAGTATTGCATGACCGTACTCGCAACATTTTCTCCATTCTGCTAATGCAAATGTAAATTACAGAGAAGACTGTAAAACAATCGTTTGGTAGCAAAAAATAGAATTGCATAAATGAGAGCGTTTTACCTTAAAATCCGATTTTAGGTACTGTTTGCCTTCTTTCAGTGATCCAGTTCCCATCATTATGCAGTTCCTTTTGAAAGTCCTTTATCCTCCAAACGCTCTATCATAATGCACAAGTCATCAAAGCCCTTTGCACCTGCTGCAGCAGTATAGTCAAGTCCTTGAAGTGACTTCCTTACTGTGGCGGAGCAGGCGGACAGGATGCGAAGGATAGTGGCAGCTCCGAAGGGCTTGAAACCGGTCTCCTCGCAATACGCCTGATACTGTTTTACCAGTCTGCTCTGAATCATTGTGCGGATCACATTGGGAGTCTCAAGAACTTGGCCTGAGGAGAGGCGAAGATAGCACTGGCCAAAGGGGAGGTCTTGAGTAACATGAGGGCTTGTGATGTATGACAAGAAATGATCTAGTTGCGTCAGCTCAATGCGCAGCCTGGGGCTCTTCATTGTTGACACCTCAGTACCACGTCCATGCTGCAGCGCATGATGCCTTGCTATCTTGAACCTGTACTCAGTCAAGCCAGGTATATAGTACTGGATGCGCTTAAAGGATACGAGGTCTGCCATTATAGACAGTACTTGCCGCCGCGTTTCCCAACAAGATGCGTTTCGGTAAGATTCCGCCAGGGCGTTCAGGTATTTCTGCTCTTCAGGCGATTCTTCAGTAAGCCCAAACCTCCCATAGTGCCTCCCATAGGTGACCTGCATCTCCAGGCGCTATTACTTCAAGTCCAGCCACCACCAGGGCTTTCGCTCTTGTGATGTGACCACTTTTGGTACGCACACTTGCCTCCGCCCATCTTTTTTTGTACGGTCCTACTTTAGGTGCGTCACAAGAGAGAAGGGATTCGTTGAGTTTCAAACGGCGAGAAACTTTGCTATCAATAGCTTGTGCGCCATCGGAAAGGTCACTGCTGCTGGCTTGTGAATCAGGCTGATAAACGCTTTCTTCAAGTTGGAGATGTAGTACTCTATCAGCCAATTCATCCATGGCTTCATCATTTGAAACATCCTGGGTATGCCAAAAATAAAAGTTACTCACTGATCCTTTCAAAAAGCTAGTAACATACTGAGGGTGAGCATATTTAATGCGGGATCTTTGCTTACTCTTGTCGCTACAAGTTGACTAGATAAACACGCCTAACATGGAAGCATAGCCTTTGAGAGAGTGCGAAAAACTTACCGTAATGGTATGCTCTGTATCAGTGCATTGAGTTTCCGCTTTGATTTCCTCGTCGGACAACACAGAGGCTGTTGTGGTTGGCGTTGCTGACGCCGTTGTTTCTTCAGCTTTGACGTGCCCCTCCAACAGTTCCTCCTCGAGCTTTCCTCGGCATTGCCTACATATTTCTAGGCATAAAAATTAGGTTCACTTTTAACTTTTTTAATTTATTTGTCCGGGCTAGAATTTATATGCCGTAAAAATCAGAAAATAACCTCCGAGAATAAGCCCTCCAATTTTTTTCCTCTCAGCTCCTTTTTGACAAGAAAACGGAATGATTTTCATTATTTTTATACACTTACGCGACGCTACGGGAAGTAACACACCAGTAGAGTACAATAGCTGCCTGGACTGGGACAGTGTAATGCCACGTTCTCCACTGACCGCCTTAGTTGTATGAGAACACCTGTACTTGGGACAAGGCAGTTCTTTTGATTTGATCTCCATCTGATACCAAATAAGGCAGCCACGATGTCTCGGACAAATAGTCAATTGAAGATGACAGTCGTCGATATCAAACACTCCTATAGGATAACAATAAAATACTAAAACTTCTATTAATAGGAACAAAAACCATAGTTATAGCCCCAACACCTTTGATCGGATGCGGAAATAATAAACCCACTGGGTTTTTATGCGACATAACTTTCTTATTCAGATTCGTCCCCAGGTATGAAATGCAGGTGAAATGAAAAGGAAAATTTGAGCAAATGTAGCGTGAATTACAACCTGGACCGGCATGCGTGACATGCGTGACAGCTTCCCTTCATGGGTGAGATTTCTCCACTTGGCGTATACGTAAAGATTTGAGTATCAATTGATACGGGAGCGCTAGTTGAAATCGCATTCAATCGCTATCGAAAACGCCATGGACTCGGCTGTTCTGTTTATATTGCGAATGCTCGAGAATGCAGCAAGATAGAAGGTCTCTATATAACTCCCTTACCTGCTCGAGCGAGTATGAGTTTCGCTTCACAGTCTAATCCAGAGTCTCCAAATACGCGGTGGGTTATCAGGTGACCTTCAATATTTTTTTTACAGCTGCCAACAACCACACATTGCACGTTTGCTGGACTGTCTGCACTTGCCCCACACGCTCCTCCAACAAGTTTGGCAAAGCCACAGGAAGCCATATACTCCGGCTTTAAAACAGTATAACACTACACTGCGTACTTTAGAGAGCTCAAATCCGATGTTAATTTCAAGATGCAAAATATATAACACGATTCGCAAGGCAATATCGTGCGTTGTTTAACAAATAAAGAAGCCAAAACCATGTATTATACTGTCATACAACACGACGGGAATTTGAGAACACGAGAGAAATTTAGAAAACACGAGACGCAGGCGAGTGTTTTCTAAATTTCTCAAGTGTTCTCAAATTCCCGGAGTGTTTTATGACAGTATAATACATGGTTTTGGTTTCTTTATGTGCTTTAAAATATAGATTTAACGCGCGCGAAACGATAAAACACGCTTTTGTATGCTTTATACTCTGATAAAACATGGTTTTTAACCAATCAGAGCGTGCGCATCTTTCAGTCTATATTTTAAAAAGCAATATAGTGTAGCAAACACTCTTTCCCCACGAGGTTGTCGAGGTTGGTTTACCTGTGGCTGTCGGTTAATATGTAACTAGACCGCAGCCGTACAGTGGAAGTTTCGTACACGCCATCAGTAAAGCCGACAGCAATGTTACCATTTCTCGTCAAGATAGGCTAGTTTGAGGTAAGAAATACTTCCACATATTTAGTTAAGCATCTATTGTTTTAGTTTTCCTGGCGTTTTTTGTCGCGTGTATTTTGTAAACTCGCTTGCAAATGGCAGTTCGCAATTCAAAATAAACCTTTACTAAACCACAAAATGCTTGTTTTGGGATCGATATTGTTTTATAAATATGATAAATGATATCCCTGAGACATTTGTGAGACTCGAAAGACTTTTTACGGGAGATCAGACCCACAGTCGAACTTTTCTGGATCAATGTTTGTGATAACACTCACAGCATGAAAGATCAAAATGTCAAGAGATTAGGTCAAGTGCCTTGTTTTCGAGACGCTCTCAAAATTTTTCGTTTTATTTACCCAAGCCAATTTTTCGATAAAAGCTAAGATGAAATGATACTTTTATCTTAAATAACAGTTTTGATAGGTAAATCCATGTACCAGATTGACTTTTCGTCCCACGAATTTGGCCTAAATTTTGACGTCACGCAACACCATCGCAGGGCATAATTTTGAAAATTCGATAAAAAATTCAGATTCAAATTATATTTGAATCTGACAGCGCTAAATAGCCGCCGAAAGATGATATTTTAATAATATGGGTTAGCTTTTCCTGCTGCGGTTTTTATTTTGGCTCGCTGGCATTCGATAAAAGTGGGATTTCAGGGCCGATTTTGGGCACTTCTAGGGGGCAAACACAAAAAAATAAAAATAAAAATAAATAAAAATCCAAACAACCTCAAAGTTATATTTTTGAAACAAGTTAGTAAAACCCTTTATCATGACAAAGTTTGAGAAAATCTGATTTTTCTATCTTGCATAGGTTAAGGTGATAGTTACAGCAAGCCGCTCTTACGAGTGAAAATACCGTGTTGAAAAATAGAAGAGATCCGCGCCAGACGCCATTTTGTTTACTGATAATGCATAAATTACCGTACTACGCATACATTAAAGTTTACAACCTAGTGGCCATCGACCGAGGGATCGAGTGATCGAGGGAGCGAGTGAAATTTGTCCGCTATACGCTATAACTTCGTTCATGCAAAGCATTCACTCGTTAAAAATTAGAGTGTTCACCGATAAACTCGCCACACATCCAACTGTTGCTTATGTCCAGAGCAAGAACCACTGCTGACGGTCTATCTGTCTGTTTGTTGTACAGCCTAATATAATGAGTGCAACTCATTGAAAAAAGGTTTATTCCCTGTTTTAGTTGTTTTGTTGTGAAGCTGTGTGTTATAAAGCTTGCTGTATCAGTTAAAGTGATAAAAATGGCCAAACAAACTTGCCGATTGAACTTCTCTCATTGCATTTTACATTACTCTTTCTGTAGTAGCCAACTATGTCACAACAGAAACAATAAAATAATCCAAAATAAATACACAATCCAACTGAACATAGCTACTGAATACTTTGAAAGCCAATTAAGTCCAAAAGCAGCCGCATAACATTCACAGCCTTGGTTAGCATTGGGAATGACGAGGAAAGGGATGCCTAGTTGGAGGTATTGAACAGAGGTTTCTATTAGTA
This sequence comes from Desmophyllum pertusum, assembly GCA_029204205.1. Taxonomy (NCBI): domain Eukaryota; kingdom Metazoa; phylum Cnidaria; class Anthozoa; order Scleractinia; family Caryophylliidae; genus Desmophyllum; species Desmophyllum pertusum. The sequence goes on from MU825400.1 coordinate 3,233,362, forward strand.
AGTTGTCTTTTTTCAAATTTATCGTATTTTTGGCATGCTGCCTTTGAAAATGACAACTTGCTACATTGCTTATTTAAATAACAGCATTCCATCCCCTTTTTGAACTTCATTTTTTTGGCCTCTTACCCCATGTTGGCTACGGTTGTGACCTTTGAGTATGGCTGCTTTTGGCTTTATGAATTAATGGAATATATGTTGCTCAGCAAAAAACTAATACTGAACATATAATAATAATAAACTCGCTACACATCCAACTGTTATAAAATTCCTGTTTCATTAACACACTAGTTTTCAGACAGTGTACCTTCATGTTACTTTTTTTCTTGTTTGGTTTAATTTTACTTTGTTTTGTTCTGCTAAAATTAATGTAATCTTTCTTTATGGTGTACTGCTTGGTGTTATTTGTAATAATTAAATATGTGAATGTATACTATGTAAAAGTAAAACTAAACCCATGGAATTGCTAAGAAGTGACAATGTTTGTTCCACTTAAGGCACCTTTTAAGAACAATTTTCTTGGTATAACTTATTATCACCACTAGAAAGCATAATCTACATGTACATTGTTAAAAAATTAATGTAACACTCCCAGTGTGTTTGTATGTGAGCTTGTCAGTAGCTTGTAGAGGTGTATAGCAGTTTTGTAACGTTTGCCAGTTCTGCCCCTTTGCAATGGGGTTTACTGTTTTTGTAATGTATATGATCACCGTATCATGTAGCTGTCATTAAACAAAATACCAACCATACCTGCTTTGTTTGTTTGGTTCTTTAGTCATTTTTATTTTTTTTTATTTGCATACTTGTAGAACTGTTTACTCGTTATCAGAAAGATTAACTTAATTCAGTTGTTTCCATTTTGCGAGTAGGGTTTACCTTTTACCTTTTGTTGTCATGAAAACGAAAAGATGCCACCAAATAACAACTACTCTATTTGTATGTCCACTCTTGTAGTCCTCCAGAAAGAAGTATGGCATTGTTTCCAGTGTGAAGGACTTTTAGCCTAAATTAATTCAATCCTTTTTATGTTACTATGTGTAACGACTGTGATGGAACAACCTCAGCTGCACAAAGTGAAGACTGACAAGCTGTGGGAATTTACCATTTAGTCAAAAATTCCTGTAATTTTGCTTGGAATTTCTCGACGGGAACAACGTTTTTCCATTTTGTCACGCACATCACCTGAAAAGCATTGCCCGATGAAACACCACTATGGCAGCTCAAGTCAGCTGAGGAGTTCTCAAATTTATTGGGCTGGCAAAGCACAGAGATGGAGAACGACTTTAGGTTCCTGCTATATGACCATATCAATTACACCTGCCTATTTCATGGGATGAACAGTTGTGCTGCAACAGCATTTCCATGAACACTGATAGTGATACATCAAAGCATTTCATTCTGCCATTTTGAAACAAAATGGGAGTGAGTATGGGTGTGACAGTTTCTCTGCTTTGGGACGTGGATTGGTGTGGAAAGTGAGAAATACACAAATGGAACTCGATCAAAGACTTAGGAAAACACTAAGTATGTTAAATGTTGTATCTTCTTTATACCAAGTGTATGAATAAAATCTAATATATCTGAATCATTCTATATTTTCTTTTGTACCACTACGGTATGGAATTCTGAATTCTATGATATTTTATTTTGTTTGCGTCTGAACTATAAAAACCCTTCAATGCTTTTTTTCCAGCGTATATATTTAAAGCGAACTAATATTAGTACCTGTGTTTCTCATACTTGCGGAAAAAAAAAAAAAAAAAAAAAAAAAAAAACCTGCCTCCACTGGGATTCGATCTCGCGACCTTCGATACCTAAAAGATGATGCAAGATTCCTTTTTGACTCACGGGGGACACACACGGGAGCGACAGGAGCCCTGTGCTTTTGCTCCGCTGATTGAATGGACGACTATCGCGGGCTCAAATGAGATTCACCGAGACACCGAGTTGCTGTTGTCTTGAGCTGGAAGTGGCTTGATTTACTCACCAAATGACTGGTTTCAGTGGCTATGTTCATCTTTTCTATTCATGGATCTATTTAGACGCTCGACAGTGTTTTTTGCTCAATCTCCATATTTCCTTGACGTCGGCGAATGGACTCGAATGGACTCTTAGTCAGCGCGATGGACGATGTTATCATACGCAATGGTTGAAATAATTTTAAAATATTATTATCGGAACGAGGAAGTATATAAATAATACTAAATAATACTCGACCGCCCAAAGAGGAGACATTTAGAATATTAAAAGTGAGTCACGTTTGAAGTTCTTCGATCGATTCAAGGCTGCAAGGCTGATCAAGGCTCAAGCTGTCTTAGGAAAACACTAAGTATGTTAAATGTTGTATCTTCTTTATACCAAGTGTATGAATAAAATCTAATATATCTGAATCATTCTATATTTTCTTTTGTACCACTACGGTATGGAATTCTGAATTCTATGATATTTTATTTTGTTTGCGTCTGAACTATAAAAACCCTTCAATGCTTTTTTTTCCAGCGTATATATTTAAAGCGAACTGATATTAGTACCTGTGTTTCTCATACTTGCGGGAAAAAAAAAAAAAAAAAAAAAAAAAAACCTGCCTCCACTGGGATTCGATCTCGCGACCTTCGATACCTAAAAGATGATGCAAGATTCCTTTTTTGACTCACGGGGGACACACACGGGAGCGACAGGAGCCCCGTGCTTTTGCTCCGCTGATTGAATGGACGACTATCGCGGGCTCAAATGAGATTCACCGAGACACCGAGTTGCTGTTGTCTTGAGCTGGAAGTGGCTTGATTTACTCACCAAATGACTGGTTTCAGTGGCTATGTTCATCTTTTCTATTCATGGATCTATTTAGACGCTCGACAGTGTTTTTTGCTCAATCTCCATATTTCCTTGACGTCGGCGAATGGACTCGAATGGACTCTTAGTCAGCGCGATGGACGATGTTATCATACGCAATGGTTGAAATAATTTTAAAATATTATTATCGGAACGAGGAAGCGTTGCGTGACGGAGGACAAAAAAATCAGGTTTACCTTTTATTTTCATAGTATCTCAATATGTTTTTTTTAATAGGAGAGCAAACCCATTTTTGATAATTTGACTGTAGCTAATTTTAGTCCAAGAATTGCAACTTCATAGATAACTGTAGTATTTTTCTGTCCAAGAGTTTCGTGTATGACAGAACTGAAGACGAATGAATGTTTACATATAAAATTAATTTTATATTGTGCGTGCGAAGCACAGACTACACAAACAAGATCAGAATGTTTTGAAATGATTGAAATATTTTATTTCACGAACAGCAACTTGCTTTAAAATAAAACTCAAACCAGTTCGAACATATTGGCCGAATATTTAAACGACGTCTAAAAAGTATTAGGCCATGGTTTTGTTAAACCCTGTGTAAACCTTGTTTTTAAAAATATTCGGCCCATAAAGTTGGCGATTATCGAATATCAGTGATTAAAGACTTTTCGTTTGAGTTTCCCTCCCGACCAACACTGATTTGGAGTGAATACGAAATACACCGGCTTGCGTGAATGCCGCGCGGAATCTATTGTTCTGTTTCGAGAAATAAATCGTTTCCTCGAAATCCCTATTCGAGTCAGACTCAAAACTCGAAACTCGATCGATTCTCAAAAGCATCGAGGACGAGACTGTCAACTTACATTTACCCGGTGCTACATTTACCCGGTACTACTGCATATTTCTATGTTAATTAATTTATTTACTTTTCCATTCACGAGTTGGCACATAGTGCCTTTGATTGTCATCTTGATACAGCAGACCAGGAAGTATTTTAACGTGTTAAAAACCTTTGCCCTTGATGTTATAGACAGACAACCGCAATGTTTCCTTGTAAAAAATAAGATATATTTCTTGTTTGTATTTTCGAAAATTTCAAACTAATCCTTAATTATATTTGGCCCATGCATGAGATTACACAAAAACAAAAGGCATAATAATTATGTTCTTACACTGAACATCAATTTCCACCACTGTAGATTCATTTCCACAAGTGTTGTTTGCAGTGCACCTGTAGTCTCCATCTTGAGATCTGGCGACGTTAGTGATGTTTAATGGATTTCCCTCAATGGGGTCACCAGACGTGGCGTTTGTCCAGGTAACAGTTGGATTAGGAATGCCAGACGCATTACAGTACACTTCAACATCATCACCTTCTTTAACGATTTTATTTTCTTCCAGTTCGATAGATGTTGCGACTGGAAAAAATAAATGTAAAACTAGTTCTTAACAAACATTTTTCAATGTACAGTCAAAGCTCTTTGAGCGGACACTCTTGCAAGAGGACAGCTCTACTTACGGCAGCCTTGACAAAACTCTAGCTCATACAAGCTCTAGATCTGTATTTACACATTCCCGTAGGCGGCCAGCTCCAGTTGCGGGACTGTACCTAACATAAATTACTACCTCGGGAGCGAATAAAACTCAACAAGCTATGAAATTTCCATGCTAGCTATAAAGTAACGTCTTCTACTCTTAACTCTTCTATTTATTTTTCACCCAGGAAAGACTTCATATTGATAAATAAGACTTGACAGGACAAAAACCAATACTGTAACTTAAGAAATGCGGCTTCTGTTTAATTTCTCTATTGGTCACTACAAGGACCCAGTTTACATTGCAGTTTTACCAGGTTCAGCTACATGTACAGCCAATGAGAAAAGTGTTGGTATTAAGATTTAAGTAATTTTATTCTACCCATTCCCTGTCCTTTTTAGTGTTAGTGTTGAGCTTCTAGCAATCTTACTCACATAGGACTAGCTGTATAACAAGGATCTAACACTGATAGGGGAGAAGATAATCTCTCAAACAGTTTGTGTACGTTATTAAGAACGAATGTCGCTAAGGATGGAGTCAAATTGGAAATGGTCAAAATAAAGTTTCCTTCATACTTTGTGTGTACTTAGTCCTTGGGGTGGAAACATTCATGATGATATTTGTTTCACTTCCTGCACTAACCTAGACTTGGGATCAGGGGGGGAAGTTCATGCCCAAAAATGTATTTTTTGAGGTATTTTTAACCCTGAAAACTGAGATTTTGTTAACTAATTCTCTCAAAATACAAAAGTCCGGTTAAAATTCTGCTGACATCCTGGTATAATATCATCCTTCCACTCCACAAAACTGGCACCGGATTTTCGGTTTTCCCCCTGGGGGCCCCCTGGCCTCCTGTCCTTTGTAAGGAGGGGAACAGCCTTTTTAAAAAAACTGAAAATGAGACATCTTTGGCTAAAATAAAATCAAACTGGTATTCATATTTTGATCAAATTTGAAGCTGCAAATGACTATTTCGTCCTTTGTGAATCTTTTGGTACTGGAAAGTCCGCGGGCACTCAATTATTTTTTGCAGAACAAACAATTTACAATTCATACCCACGACAAAATTATAATTTTCCGTCATTTTCAATGCCCACTTTCTGGAGCTTAAATGATGTTATTTGTAGCAACTTACCACTGCACCGTTTCTCTATCATCGATAATTTGAAAATATTTCACTTTTACAGCTTACATTTAAGCAACTTCAGAAAAAAAAAAATGTTTTGAATAGCACACCACTGGTGAAACTGTTAATTTATGCAAATAATAACACTCAACTTTCCGGCCAAAAAAATATAAAACTGAGTTGTGTAGTCAATTAAACCACATAAATAAAACTTATAATAAACAATTGATGTAATGCATACCATTTATTAAGTAGTAACTTCAAGAACCATCTCAGAGGCAACGAGGAATCACGCCGAATATTATAATCATTAAGCTTATAATTCATCGATGCTTTCATTATGCCCAGATAATAAATACCACCATGTTGAAACTATAGTTCTCGTCAGTTGGATCAGCTCCAAATGGTTTCTTTTACACTGGAAATATTATCTGGAATTTGCTGCAGCGGCTAGCTATCCACAAAATACTACAAACAGTTTCACGATGCTCCACTGATCGATGCTGTTACCGCCATGTTGGATCACTTCTTGTCAGGCCGTGATGAATGCTTTACAGGCAACCTCCTTGTTCTTTTAGAAATGTCCGATCTCTCGAGCTCCACAATTCTCAGCTATAAATCCTGAGTTATAAATCAGTTAGCGGCTAGTAAATCCTTTTGAAGTATCACTGTTGGTTGTATAAAACTCCAAATACGCCGGGACACTTGGTGTGTTTATCTTTTATGGTTTCCGCTGACCGAAAAAAGATAAACATTCGTCCCGGCTTATTTGGAGTTTTAATACAACCAAACAGGGATACTTCAAAAAGGATTTGTATAGCTAACTGATTTATAACTCAGAGTTTGTAGCTGAGAATCGTGGAGCTCAAGAGATCGGACATTTCTAAAAGAACAAGGAGGTTGCCTTTAAAGCATTCATCACGGCCTGACAAGAAGTGATCCAACATGGCGGCGACAGCAATGATCATATCGGTGGAGCATCGTAAATCTGTTTCAGTTTGTAGTAATTTGTGGGTAGTTAGCAGCTACAGCCAATGCCAGATAATATTTCCAGTGTAAAGGAAACCATTTGGGGCTGTTCCGATGGATGAGAACTATAGTTTCAACACGGTGGCACATAACGAAACCATCGATTAATTATAATATTTGGCGTGATTCCTCGTTGCCCCTGAGATGGTTATTGAAGTTACTACTTAATAAATGGTATGCAAAACATCAATTGTTTATTATAAGTTTTATTTATGTGGTTTAATTGACTACACAACTCAGTTTTATATTTTTTTGGCCGGAAAGTTGAGTGTTATTATTTGCATAAATTAACAGTTTCACCGGTGGATGTGCTATTCAAAACATTTTTTTCTGAAGTTGCTTAAATGTAAGCTGTAAAAGTGAAATATTTTCAAATTATCGATGAAATAGAAACAGTGTAGAAGTAAGTTGCTACAAATAGCATTATTTAAGCCCCAGAAAGTGGGCATTGAAAATGACGGAAAATTAACATTTTGCCGTGGGTATGTAATTGTAAATTATTTGTTCTGCAAAAAATAGTTGAGAGCCCGCGGACTTTTCAGTACCAAAAGATTCACAAAGGACGAAATATTCATTTGTAACTTCAAATTTGATCAAAATATGAATACCAGTTTGATTTGATTTTAGCCAAAGATGTCTCATTTTCAGTTATTTAAAAAGGCGGTTCCCCCCCTTACGAAGGACAGGGGGCCAGGGGGCCCCAGGGGGAAAACTGAAAATCCGGTGCCAGTTTTGTGGAGTGGAAGGATGATATTATACCAGGATGTCAGCAGAATTTTAACCGGTCTTTTGCATTTTGAGATAATTAGTTAACAAAATCTCAGTTTTCAGGGTTAAAAATACCTCAAAAAATACATTTTGGGGCATGAACTTCCCCCCTGATCCCAAGTCTAGGTTAGTGCAGGAAGTGAAACAAATATCATCATGAATGTTTCCACCCCAAGGCCTAACTACACACAAAGTATGAAGGAAAGTTTATTTTGACCATTTCCAATTTGACTCCATCCTTAGCGACATTCGTTCTTAACTGGGTTGACTTCAAAATACTCCAGTTTCTATAACATAAAGTGATTTCAGTGTTGCTTCTCCTCCTGGGTGGAAGGCTAGACAAGTGCAGGTTGTAAAGAGTGAGAACAATTTAAATCATTGCACTGTTATTTTTTGATCAAGTTAACACAATGTTCACGTTCATTTTACTGTATTATCATGTCAAAAAAGTGTTTATATTGGATCAAGTCTCCATGTGCAAATTGTAACACTTTGTGTTTCCCTTGGAAAAAAAATGCACAAATGGATGATAAGAAAAAAAAAGTGTTCACTGGCTATATGGAATCTTTACTATGAAAAATTAATATGCAATATGGTTATACAAGCTCACCATCAACAGTCAAGATAGTATCACTGCTCCTTCCAGTCTCTTGGACGGAATTGTTAGCCTCGCATCTGAAGACAAACCGACCACCAGTTTTCATTGTCTTTATATGTGTTCCCAGCTTTCCCATATTCATAATCATGACATCATTTTCATACAGCAAATAAGTGTCTGCTTCTGGGTTAGCTTCAGCAGTGCATGTGAAGTTTATAATCATTCCTGCACAGACTTTGACCGTTGTATTTGTAGTTAAACGAACATCTTCAGGTTTATCTGCAAGAAATAATGCAAAAAATATATCTATAACTATGAATATTGTTTTAGCAACAAACATTATTCCATAGAGAAAAACATATATCATGAATTTCACTAATTTTTCCTGGCAAAAATGTCACTTCAATCATTTCAATATCAGTGAATAGTAGCTTTAAGAATTTGAAGCTCGGTAAAAAGTCTGCCACTATTCAATCGATTTCCGAGAATAGTTGTTAATTTACATTTCCATGTAAATATAGCATTACATGTATAGTCTATGACAATTTGCTTGCGGCAGCTACAAATTATGTGCCCTTCACATTTGTCTATCCATTTAAAGTTAGTAAATCCTGATTGTAAGTAATGTTCTTACACTGCACATCAATGTCCACCACTGTAGATGCCTCTCCACACGTGTTGTTGGCAGTACACCTGTATTCTCCAGCTTGAGCTCTGGTGATGTTAGTGATGTTTAACCAATTTCCCTTGACAGTGAGGTTACCAGACTTGACGTTTGTCCAGGTAACAGTTGGATCAGGAATCCCAGTCACATTACAATACACTTCAACATTGTCACCTTCCTTGACAATTTCATTTTCTGCCTGTTCCACAGATGCTGGGACTGGAAAATTAATTCATGCAACGTGTTACTTTATCTGAAAGGTATCAATGGTAAATGTAACTGACACAAGCTATAAGGGTCATGGTAAAGAAGACTCGATTGGCTACATATTGTAGTACAAGGCTTGAAAGTCACATGATGTGATTAAGTGTGATCTTTGAAAAACGAGCAGAAGAGAACCTCAGGTGCTGGCTCCTTTGATTCCTAGCTTTACGTTCTTAATACTCTTAATGTTAAACACATTTTGAATATCCAATAAGTGGAAACCAGACTTGTGTGCTATTCAATAAAGATTAAAAAAATAAGTTGAATACTTCTCCATTCTAGAAGATAGGAAAAATAAAAAAAATGATGTACTTCCATTGTCTGGCCAAATTAATACATCTACCATTATCACCTTGAAGTAAAAAACGAGTTTTGATTGGATCTAATTCTTAACAGCCAACATGAGTGAAAGGTTTGATGTCTTAAAAAATTAGAGTGCAATCGAAAAAGACTAAAATTTCAGCTAGGTAAATTCATAATAAAAATATACAAAAAGGTTTGACACTGGGTAAGAAAATTAATGTTAAGAAAATAATATATTTTTCTCATTATAAAAGACGTTTCAATTGAAAAACTTTGATCTTTGTCGGTTTTTGATGGAGTGAAAACTGTAAGAGTAAAAATATAAAGATCCAAAATTATGTCAATATTAGAAAGCGCGAGAGAAGCAGCAAATATTAATAGCGAAGTGTTCATTCCCTGGGTTGGTGTCCCTTTGAGAATATCATGCCTCGAAAAGCAGATTTTTTTTATGAGAACGAAGTACAGTGAACTAGCTCTCCCAATTATTTCAACATTGTAAATGTTGTGATCGTGCTGGTGTATGTGTTGAGAAACCTTTGAATTCAAGTCAAAAGTGCGAACTGCTCTTTTAAGTGTTCAGAAACTCTGTTGTGAATCGCTCTTCCGGTTTGCCTGAAATCGCAGCTTATCTTGTAACCCATGTCCCTGGTATCTTACATGTAGTTTGCAATCTTGGTTTTGGGTCTTGCAAAATAATGGTTCAGGGTTTTAATAGGTTTGTAGCCAACGTTCACGTTTTCTCTCCGTAATACTCTGGAAAGCTCTAGAAATGCCTCTAATGTATATGGTAAAATACTTGTAGACTGGGATGACTGAGTAGCAGTAGGCATGATGTTAGAGATTTGAGGCGATGATTTTTGTTTGATATCACACGTCTTTAAATGAAACTATGAGAACAATTGTTGTCAGCCAAAACTTGAAGACGTAATTACGTTCTCTGCACTTGCCTGCATTGGTAGAAGGGACCTTGCTGGCTCTGTAGAGGAGAGTGTTATCTACAGATTGTTTGTGTTGCATCGGATGACAGGAATCGAAAAACGTTTTTTGATTGAAAAGTCTTTTATATAGTGATTTTTAAAAGGGTTCGTTTCTCAATGTTTCTTAGCCAGTGTCAAACCTTTTTTATATATTTATATTATAATTGGAGTGCATATCGCTGACACTTTTTCTCAATGTCAAAAATGCAGAAACTTTAGAGGTGTGTATACCTGCCACATTTATATTAATTAACATTGTTTTTGTTATGTGTGCACATTACTGATACTCTCTACCACTATCACTATACTGTAATTTGTACCAGTAATCACATGATTTCGAGTGCAATTTGGAATAAATGAGCACGAGTAAAATTTTTCTCAGACTAACTAAATTGCACGAGCCCGTAGGGCAGGTGAAATTTGTGGTCTTTGAAAAATTTACGAGTGCTCATTTATTCCAAAATTACATGAGAAAAATTGTGTGATTACTTGTTAATAATATACATACAACAATTTCGGCCACGCTTTGATAGTTTTCGTGACACATTCTAGTGTCAAGCTACTACAACTTTATTGGCTGAGTCCATCAAATCTTCAATCCTCGTCAAATATTAAAATCCCCAAGGTTTTGTTGCCGCTCTAGGCTTAACTGTTTTTTTTTGGTGGGTTTGAGAAATGTCATGTTTATCTACAATAAACAGCACACCGAGCAGAAAACTTTTCACACCTTCAAATGCCAAAATATTGAGCTTAAAAGCCACAAAACGGCTTTTGTCAGCAGAGGAGGACATCCATGTTCAACTCCGTGTTTCTGACTGAAGTTAGTTTCTTCACTGGACGTTGCACAGGTTAGATTTGCCTCTTAAATGCATTTTCCACCTTTTGATATTCAACGAGCTTTTCTTTCAGCAACTCCAGAAGCCATTTTCATTTGTAAAAAGCAGAATGATTGAACCTGGTTCGTCCTTCTTCTCATTTTGCTTTGGAGAACATTTAAAAACTTGTATTTACCGATGTTTTCGCGGATTTGGTGTTTATCCCACATCGTCTGCACTTTGTTGATAATCAGTTTTGTCTGTACTTTGCATTGTTTTCACGTCTTTGCATTATAATTCTGCTTTATATCATGAATCGTATCACACTTTTGTCCGCCATTTTCTTTGGCCGAATCAAGCTGCCATAATTTTAACTTTCTGCCATCTGAATTTCAACTTTTTGCACTATCAATTTTAACTTTCTGCACTATCGCCATATTGAAAGAAGACGGTTGCTATGATAACATGTCACGTGAACTTAAACTTGAAATTTGATTGGCTAGTAGTTTGTTTTGGACCCGGTTATCAAAACTGATAACTGTGCCGGACTGTTAAGCATTACCTGTTACAATAAGTTCAACAACGCTCTCTACAGCTTTTCCAGTTTCTCCTCTGAGGATGCACTTATAGTCGGTTGAGTCTTCAAAGGTGATGTTCTTTATAACAAGAGTAGCTCTTCCTTCTTTCTTCAACCTCTCAGTCCCATATGCTGACAATGCTTGGGGAGAATACTGGATACGACCATCCTTGTATTCCACTACCAAGGTAACTTGTTTCTGTTCAGTTTTGTTGTATACACTCCAAATGATATACTTTAACTCAGCTGTCCTATTGGCCACTTTATAATCCCATGTTAAAACTGCATTGCTGCCTTCTTGTAAACAAAGTTTAGGCACTGGTTCTTGTGTAAATATAAGGTCTCCATCTGTAAACAAATAATTAAAAGCATGGATTATCAAACTGCCCCCTAAAAAACCGCATTATTGCATTCAACGAAGGAGAATGCGATCGTGAACTTGCAGTGGCCTCACAAAAGCGCAATAACTTTCGTTTCTTCGGGTTTGTTTTGTACATTACGTTTGTGCCGTGTTTGCCTCGTTATCATGCTGTCTCGTTACCATACATTCAGTTGTGCAAACACACGTATTTCACAGAACTCAGAGTCAAAAAGGGTAGCACAGAGTGTCCCCTGCCCTAAAGCACTGGTCAAATGGCACATGATAGTCGGATGTCCATGATAGTGAAGCTCACTCTCCTGCGTTTGACCACCAACTATCATCCACTATCATCGACTATCATTCACTTTGAACATGTTCAAATTCTCCATGATAGTTGATGGTAGTTTTTCCCGTTTGACCACGTGGCGCATGATAGCTCATAGGTAGGTAGCTAGGGATAAAGGGGGAGGGTCGGGGGGTCCGGATCCCCCTGTTAGATCTAATTAAATGGATTTAAACTGAAGGATAATAATAATAATAATAATAATAATCTTTATTTATATAGCGCCGTTTCTACTAAAAAACCAACAGCGCTTAACAAAACTACTTATTATAAACAAATAAACATTACTTTACTGATATGATAATTTACTATTATAAAAACGAATAATTATAAGGAAAGCAAAGATTTAAGGAAGCAAGGATCGCACACGACTATTAATTGTTTAAAAAGGAAACTTGCGTTGTACTTGGCCACTCAACTAAATACCAAGTGTGATCGAATTTGTATTTTTTTTACTACCCCCTAATGGTCAGCTCTGCTCGCAAAGCAGTCTTGGTCGGCGATCTATAAACTCACTTTCGATTCGCAAGACGTGTTTACATCAGTTGAAAAATAAACAACTGTACGTCAAGACCTGTAAGTTTAATTTGAACCAGTGAGCTTGTGTGTCGGCTTTGTTTTGACGTGCCATTGAGCAGTATTTATCACCCAAAAAAATGAACTTTTCTTTTTTGAGTTTCATTTGGTCACCGTAAAGTGTAAATGAATTAAGTTAATCAGTGAGTGTAAAAACGAATCAAAGGCACTATGTGCCAACTCGTGAATGGAAAAGTAAATAAATTAATTAACATAGAAATATGCAGTAGTACCGGGTAAATGTAGAACCGGGTAAATGTAAGTTGACAGTCTCGTCCTCGATGTTTTTGAGAATCGAGTTTCGAGTTTTGAGTCTGACTCGAATAGGGATTTCGAGGAAACGATTTATTTCTCGAAACAGAACAATAGATAGGTTTATATGAGGGGTCATCTCCGCCAAAATCCTGTTTCAAATTCTGTTATGTAGAACCTGCATATTTTATTACTTTTCAGCAAATTCTTTTCTCAAGACGTTAGAACTGAAATTGAACAAACGGAATAGAATTTAGGAAAACAGAACTGAAATTGAACCAACAGAACGGAATTTGAAACAACGGAACAGAAATTGGAGCAACAGAACAGAAATTGACGTTGTTCCAATTTCTGTTCTGTTGTTCAACGAACCGAGTGGAACCTGGGAAAGAACCAGTTGCACATTATAATTTATGAAGATTAATTCGAAAACAAAACTCCGGCAACTGATGAGATCCATATGGAGGATCGAAACCATGGTATTGCCTGCCTGGACATCACCAAATAGTGGCATATGCTACACGCAAAACAGTCGACCTGCGCCAGCACTCAAACATCTCATGGGAGAGCAAAAATATTCCGGCGCACTTAAATACAATAGCATCAACTCCATTTTAAGAGGTGTTTGCGAGAAGAGCATGTGCGTTCCAATCTACATAACTCCACGCTCTAAAAAAAAGGTGACAGGCCTACACGACTCCCACAGTTCGTGACATTAGTATATTTGCCGTTCTCTATTAAATGTAGTCTGCTTCAAGTGTGTTTCTAAACGGGCAGTATATGTTTATTTGAGGAGGATTTTCCTGTACTACCCTTCGAATATGTACATTCTAGCAAATTGTTTACAAATAGGTCATGAGTTTGACACCTCCGTATTAAATTTGCGCTGCTCATTGCTAAGGTTTGTTTCGGCTCGTTTCTATCACAAGATATGTTTTTGTATCTCTTAATGTTCTCTCTGGAAGGACTAGATATCAAATATTCCGTGTAGGATGTCGCTTTCTTGCATTTCTAGCGCCGGGCCCGGCATTTGAATTGATAATTATAAAAGCTGTTGCAAGATGAGTCGTTTGGAATAACGGATATCATTATTTGTCCTGGTCCAGAGACTACTAGAGCTTCTACGAAGCTACAAGAATTTGTTTAGAGAGATGTAGTATGATCTCTCCTGATCTCTTGCATCAATTTGACCGAGCCTGAGCTCGATGTATCCTCCTTTGTTCGTTGTGTGACCTTCTAGCACCACACGATAGAAATATAAATATCTCACGCAAGTCGACTGTTTTGCGTTTTGTATAGGTAGTTTCTTCTGGTTTTCTGGGCACTCTATGTTTTAGTTAGAGCGTGGAGTTATGTAGATTGGAACGCACATGCTCTTCTCCCCGGGGTATCCAATCGATGAAATCGATGATCGATGACAATCGATATCAATCGATACCAATCTATATCAATTAATCGATTGATATTGATAATCGATGACCAATCGATGAGGAAGATTTGTGTGGTTATCGATTGGTATCGATTTCCAATAACAATCGATGATATCGATTGGTATCGATTGGTTGCAAATTTTGTTACGTTTCACAGTCTACAAGGTGACGGAATAGGCGCATAATATCACATATAATGATCTTTCTGATCTTTGCACGCGTTAATTGTTAACACATTTTATTGTAATGCTTTGAACGTTAACAGGAGAACAAGACTTATTTCCTTCTCTCTACTTTCTCTTACGATTTAACAATTAGACGGCAAGCTCGAGGTTTCTATCGGCTGATAGTTGGTCAGAAAGGATCCACAAGCTCGGACTGTGGGTGGCCGAGATGTCCACGATAGTTAACAACTTTAAACGCTTTTCCGCGTTCTCCCCTCTTCCGTACTAGCAGTAAAGAGCTCGCCGACGTTTACCTCAAAACGATACACCTTATTATAGATAGTTGAACTTCTTCCCGGACTTCTTGCATCGACATAATGACACGGGAATGACAGTGACGGCCAAGTGGTAATTTGAGTGCACGTGCTGCAGGGTATATTCTTTGCGTTGAGAAGACTGGGCTCAACTTGTTTTGCCAACCTCGTCCCCAGGGCCTTCTCAAAATGGCGGCTGATCGGACAAACCTCGTTCGAGGTTGCTGATCGCCAATCGATAGCAATCGATGAACGGTTTTTGTGTGGTTATCGATTGATCATCGATTGACTGATACCAATCGATACCAATTAACTAATTGTATCGATTGATATCGATTGATCGATTGGTTTTCCGATCATCGATTCCATCGATTGGATACCCCGGGTCTTCTCGCAAACCTCTCTTAAAATGGAGTTGATGCTATTGTATTTAAGTGCGCCGGAATATTTTTGCTCTCCCATGAGATGTTTGAGTTCTGGCGCAGGTCGACTGTTTTGCGTGTAGCATATGCCACTATTTGGTGATGTCCAGGCAGGCAAGACCATGGTTTCGATGCTCCATATGGATCTCATCAGTTGCCGGAGTTTTGTTTTCGAATTAATCTTCATAAATTATAATGTGCAACTGGTTCTTTCCCAGGTTCCACTAGGTTCGTTGAACAACAGAACAGAAATTGGAACGACGTCAATTTCTGTTCTGTTGCTCCAATTTCTGTTCCGTTGTTTCAAATTCCGTTCTGTTGGTTCAATTTCAGTTCTGTTTTCCTAAATTCTATTCCGTTTGTTCAATTTCAGTTCTAACGTCTTGAGAAAAGAATTTGCTGAAAAGTAACAAAATATGCAGGTTCTCCATAACAGAATTTGAAACAGGATTTTGGCGGAGATGACCCCTCATAGGTTTACACGGGGTTTAACAAAACCATGGCCTAATACGATTTCAAACTGACTGGCCAACCTAACTATATTAACCGTACAGTAAACCCCGTTTATAATTAGAGGGTGTATATAAACACAGACTAAAAAACATTTAGCGACTTTAATAGACTGACCTGCTTATAAGTTTATTTAGACCTCATTGACTAACTTTTTAGACGTCGTTTAAATATTCGGCCAATATGTTCGAACTGGTTTGAGTTTTATTTTAAAGCAAGTTGCTGTTCGTGAAATAAAATATTTCAATCATTTCAAAACATTCTGATCTTGTTTGTGTAGTCTGTGCTTCGCACGCACAATATAAAATTAATTTTATATGTAAACAACATTCATTCGTCTTCAGTTTTGTCATACACGAAACTCTTGGACAGAAAAAATACTACAGTTATCTGTGAAGTTGCAATTCTTGGACTAAAATTAGCTACAGTTAAATGATCAAAAATGGGTTTGCTCTCCTATTAAAAAAAGCATATTGAGATACTATGAAAATAAAAGGTAAATCTTATTTTTTTGTCCTCTGTCACGCAACGCTTCCTCGTTCCGATAATAAATTATTTCAACCATTGCGTATGATAACATCGTCCATCGCGCTGACTAAGAGTCCATTCGAGTCCATTCGCCGACGTCAAGGAAATATGGAGATTGAGCAAAAAACACTGTCGAGCGTCTAAATAGATCCATGAATAGAAAAGATGAACATAGCCACTGAAACCAGTCATTTGGTGAGTAAATCAAGTCACTTCCAGCTCAAGACAACAGCAAATCGGTGTCCTCGGTGTCTCGGTGAATCTCATTTGAGCCCGCGATAGTCGTCCATTCAATCAGCGGAGCAAAAGCACAGGGCTCCTGTCGCCCCCGTGAGTCAAAAAAGGAATCTTGCATCATCTTTTAGGTATCGAAGGTCGCGAGATCGAATCCCGGCGGAGAAAACGTTTTTTTTTTTTTTTCCCCGCAAGTATGAGAAACACAGGTACTAATATCAGTTCGCTTTAAATATATACGCTGGAAAAAAAAGCATTGAAGGGTTTTTATAGTTCAGACGAAGAAGATACAACATTTAACATACTTAAGTGTTTTCCTAAGTCTTGAAGGCAGCAGCTTGGTTTTTAAAAGTTTCGACAGCTTGAGCCTTGATCAGAGCTTGAATCGATCGAAGAACTTCAAACGTGACTCACTTTTAATATTCTAAATGTCTCCTCTTTGGGCGGTCGTGTATTATTTAGGGTTATTTCTTTCAATTTCGAACTCCAAAAAGGTGTCTTATTGTAATTGTAGGAGTGAAAATACCGTGTTGAAAAATAGAAGAGATCCGCGCCAGACGCCATTTTGTTTACTGATAATGCATAAATTACCGTACTACGCATACATTAAAGTTTACAACCTAGTGGCCATCGACCGAGGGATCGAGGGATCGAGGGATCGAGGGATCGAGGGATCGAGCGAGTGAAATTTGTCCGCTATACGCTATAACTTCGTTCATGCAAAGCATTCACTCGTTAAAAAGGAATAATAAATTAAAGTGCTTTCGCCATTATCCATAACAAAACCACCAAAATGCACTTTTTAGAGCCTGAGATCTCAATTTTTTGTTCTGGGGGAGCCCCCTCCCCAAACCCCCCTCCCAATGGCAGGGGGCGACCACCTTCCCATGCCTTCCCCCAAACACTTTCACCGTCTACTTCCAAAAATCCTTCCTCTACAACACATTTTTGGGAAAACCCTGGTCGGTAAGAGCGGATAAGCGGATAGTCAGTTTTTAGTGCAGAGTGCACGAAGTGCAATCTGCAATATTGGTATGAGTGACACAGCGGCAAAATGAGTGCGCGTGCGCCAACCTGCTCGCTCATTTTCCATACAAACATAATGGCGGAAATTCAAAATTGCCGGTATTTGTCTTCATTTCGCGTGGATAAGGCCGTCACGGAACAGATAATGTTTTTACCTTAAACAATTCCGAGAGAGACCCTTCTTTCACATATCCTTTTTAGCAAAATTCTAATAAAATTCACGAAATTTGAATAAATGTCAGTTGTAGTTTGACCCTATAGTTTGTGTTTACAGTTTCGGTGTTATTTATTGGGATGGCTATCTTCCGGGCCTTCACTATTAATAATATTATTAGGTTTCAAGCCCATATTCGATAAGCAAACATGTTTAATATCTCTAACGTTTCTCTCTGCAACTCGAAAGCCCACCGTCTTTGTCGAACGCACTTTAATAATCTCTGATTACGCCTAGTTTTAATCATTGTCTAATCATCACAACACGATAGATTTATACAGATCAAAAAAGAAAAAAAAGCTTGCTTGAGTTCGTGTTATCAGTGACACGTCGCGTAGCGGAGTAATTTTGACGACATTCGAGGTGCTTGGATTGCCGATGAAACACTGTTGCGAGTGTTTGATATACCGTATTTATTATACGACATAGAATTTTAGAGTGCGAACAAAGACGAGAGCAAATATGAAACCGTATTACAGACACCGCGGAAAAACGTCTGCGCATGTGCAGAAATTTAGCAAGATTATAAGGCACTGACTGGAAAGTGAACAGTTTGGCAAAGTTTAAGGAAACCCCTGAAAATTTAAGGTTAAGATTCATACTACAGGTACATTATTTTATGTTATGTTAACTCTCAATTTCTAGTTTCGTAATTTTTCTTCTAGTTTTTGCTATAAGCATCGGAAGTCTGCTCGTTTGGGCTGCTGACGTGCACGGCATCCTGACTCGATGGAACGGCAGTTTGGATCTTAAACATTTTTCTGATTTTTAAGAAATCCGTAACATATCTAACGCTAATGTCGAAACTGAAGGTACATCTTATTATGATGGTCTAAACACTAGTTTATATCTTGCCGATCTTTTTTCTTCTTTGTACTACAAGTCTCGAAAGTTTGCAAAACAGGGTTCAGTCGAATTGTATTATTTTGACAGAGCTTGACGTCATTATTTACATGTAATAATAGCACAGGAAATGGCCCACATTTTGCTTATTTTTAAGGTGACATCGTCGTATATAAGGCTAAAATTGATACCACAGGTACATCATTTCTACTGTCATAGTTTCTCTTCTCTTCTCTGACTATTTTCTATTTCTATACTGACATCGAAACTTACCTGTTGAGAATGGTACTGTGTGATTTTCCAGGATCTCCCACGCAAGAGGATAATCAACACGTTAGCTCAACACTTAACTAATTTTTAAGGAAAATTCACCGTGTATCCAACGTGCAGTCATATTGTAACATGTTTCACTATAAAATACGAGTTTATACACTGTTGATCTTTCTTTTTCGTTGTACTAGGGCTTTCATATCACAAGTATATAATGTGCCAATATAGTATAGAGACTAGTTGCAACTTGCAAGAATATGTTTTTTATGTTTTCTTAATAAAATAGTACTTCTGCATACAAGTCACTAATGCTGCTCTAAACGATTGCTTGTAGTATCCTGTTCACATGTACTTACTTTGCTAGATGACATGGAATAATTAAAGATTCCTTATTAAAACTATAAAAGCTTGATCTTCATTTGGGAGCAGGGAGCATTTATCTGTAGTTGGGAATGTTCAAAGAAATGTTGTTTTCCTCAGGGGATGACTGATTTAATTCAGTTTGAATGCAGAGGGAGCCAATTTAATTGAAGATAACTGAACATCAATGAAGGAGAATCTCCTCACTCTCAGGGAAAAAAATTGCCTTCATTTTGGCTGACTACAGTCATTTTAATTTTTATGAAATACATCAGTTAGTCTTGCATTTCATGATTTGTTAAATCTCATCTTTCAACATCTGTAAACCGGCTACAGATCAGTGTAATAATTATTGCTGCTTCATGGTAACTTACAAACTAATAAGCCACTGATTCATTAGACCGGTCTGCCAATGTTCCTCATAGAGTTGAGTAATACCAATGTTTACTTGATACAATCCATACAAATATATACCCCTACATTGTTGACACATTCAGTTCTGTTGTAGTCGTACTAGTGTTCATGTTGCTTTTTATTAATTGATCCCTAAATTAATGACTACAATAATTGCATAACTAAACTGCACTCATGGTTTTTGTAGCCAAGCTTAATTCATGTTATTTTCACTAAGAGAGAGAGTAGAGAGAACAAAATTACTATAAATGTGCAATTTTTTTTTTGATCTGTTCAGTTAAATAAAGAGCACCTTCAAAAGTGGAAGAGTAGGGTATCCAAAATAATGCTCACATTAATCCCACTACCCCCACCCACCCCTCCCCTCCTCTCCCCTCCCCTCCCCTCCCCTCCCCTCCCAAACAAACAATAACACCATTTCTATGGTTGTTCCAACTTAAAAGAATATAAAACTAAAATTCAAGCAAAGTCCTTTCTTCCTTTCTTTTTTTCATTGACTTTCGAAAAGCATTTGACACTGTAAACCATACCATCCTACTGGAAAAGCTGAAAGCTGTTGGTATCTCAGGCACCCTCCTTTCTTGGCTTGCTGACTACATGTCCGCCCGTAGACAGTTTGTTCAAATATCAGGAAACAAATCCGAGCCCAAAACCGTCAAGTATGGAGTACCCCAAGGGTCAATTTTAGGGCCTAAACTATTTTCGATTTTTGTGAATGACCTTCCTGAATCGATAACTTGTGGCGATCTATTCATGTTTGCCGATGATACTACAATCTTCACTATTGGCAAGAACATTGACAATATCATCTTGAAATTACAATCTAAATTGGACCAGGTTTACACCTGGTGTATAGCTAACAGATTGATAGCCCACGAGTCAAAGTCAGAAGCCATTTTAATATCAAATCAAGATTTTATTGGCCCTTTGCCACCTTTGAAATATGGTAACAATACAATTGAATACAAATCAACATCCAAGTGTCTTGGACTAACTATTGATAACAAGCTTTCATGGCAAGAACACACCAAGAATGTTTGCAACTCATTTAACAAGAAAGTTGCGGCTCTGAAACGGATAAAGTTTTTACCTAAACCAATCCTAAAAAACATTTATTACAAAACAATTATCACAAGTGTTTTATATGGTATTGTAGTTTAGGGTTCTTGCTCTCCCGCTTTGATGGAAGATATCGAACGTATTCATCTGAGAGCTACTAGAATAATCTATAGTTTACCTAGAGACATCCATAGCGACGAGATCATGAACTCTACACATTGGAATCCTATTTTTTCCTTTTATGTCAAGAGGCTGTTAGTTCTGACACATAATGTTTACTATGGTGCTACTATTGAACCCCTAAATGATTTGATAGTGAAGGCCGAGGCTACTTATAACTTTAGAAAGTCCTTAAATATCGAGGTTACAAGATCAAGAACTGAAGTTGGCAGATCTACATTCAAACATAGAGCTGCGCTAACCTGGAACCTCCTCCCTCAAGAAATTAAGAGCTGCTCCAACCTAACTACTTTTAAAAATAAACTGAAAACAAATTCATGTAAGAACATACTGAAATCATTAAGCTATGCAAAAGGTTATTGCACCGTATCTACATGTATGAAATCCGAGGATTTTAAATATTTTTAAACACATGACCCATTAACACATAGATGTACCATTATTAATTATTTACTTATAATCTTATATCTTTATTTATTCCATAGTTTATTTAATCATTTGTAATTAGTGCAGGTCCACATCCGGACTTATGTCTTGCCTACTGTATATATACTAACCTGCTTTACCAAATAAACCATGTATGTATGTATGTTCTTTGTCTTAGTCAGGACCAGCAAAAAACAACACTTGCATCTTTGTAATGAACTTATACCTACATGTAGCTATATAATATCTTGTTGAAACACCCTAATCACCTCAGTTCAATGTTTAACTTATCTCATGTGGCATGGCTTTCTTGCAACCAACATTGGGAAGGGGGGATAACAATGGTGAACCGTTTTAACAATTTAATATTGTTACTTATTGTGATGGGGCTTGTAGACAAGACTGCAAGCTCAAGGTTTCTATTTAACAATTAGATTATTCGCTCTCAATTTCTATGATGTGATAGTTGATGAGGCCGTAGGCCGAATCAACTATCGCATCATAGAAATTGAGAGCGAATAATCTAATTGTTTTAGTAAAAGTCATAACAATTGTCTAGTATTAACTCTAAATCTTCTTCCGAAACTTCGGAGAAAGGAGAAGAAACCGCAATTTTGTAGACGACCTCCAGCCACTGCACACTAATGTAACAATAGAGTGTTTCTGTCGAGGAACTATCGGCTGATAGTTGCCGGCGGAAATTTGATGTTCTAAAAAACAAATATTAGCCCGAGAACGAAGTTCGAGGGCTAATATGCTAGTTTTTTAGAACATAAAATTTCCAAGGGCAACTATCAGACCGATAGTTCCGAGACAGAAACACTCTATTGTCATTATTGTTCACCACTAAATTTTCTTCCGTGCTCACTCAAAAGACTAGCATCTTGAATTTTTAGCTCATCGAATCTAACTTTTTTAGGATGAAAGTCGAAATGGGACAAACGAAACAAAACAAGACAAGGCAACTAAAAGATCGAAAACACAAGAAACCCACTTAATGCAGAACAAATATTTATTCATGCGTATCCCTGATATAGCCTGTCACAAATGTCAAAAATTCGCAACGCACATTGGCTAGAACATTCTGAAAGAAAATGACAATATTTTGTTCAATCTGTATAACCTCGTGGGCCGTTAAAACTGTCCTTTCAAAAAACGTACAAACATTGGCTTAAAATATTTGATCTTTGGCAAGGGAGGTTTTACAACAGACCTAAAGAAAAGTACTCAGTTCAGGCAGACTGTCCATAAAAATTGAAAGTACAGCCATGAAAACTACCCGATGAAAAGTTGTGCTCTGCGTTGGTTTGTTGAGCGCCGACATTCGAGTGTTGACTGAAAGAGCAAATTTCGTTCTGGCTCCGATTTTGCTGGATTGCTGCCAGTGGACTTCGTGACTGAGCGGTGTTTTGAACCACAACAGGTTGACTTTCTGTCACTGGAGCCCCAGCCACAAAATTGCTGACAATTTCTGAGGACTGCACCTGCTGTTGAAATGTTGGTCTTTCGTGGTACGACTCGATCGAGGCATCGCTTTTGTGGCCAGTAACGCTTCTTACTCTGGAATTCTCCAGGCCAGCTGCTTCGAGGATGGTGACTGATGTAGCCCGAATACAGTGTGATTTGAAGTGGTAAGACAGACCTGCTTTCTTACTCATGCGGCCGAGTAAATTTTCCAGGGTGTTTTTCCCTACAGGGATATTGCAGTACCACACGGCGTCGCTTTCATCAAATTTGCCACTGTTGAATCTTCTTGGCTTTTGCCACAAAGCTGGACAATTTGGATTTCTCTTTTCTAAATACTTCTTGACACATCTGACGGGACATCTGCCCGGATTATCTGGCCACTCACACATTATGGCTTGCGAGTTGTCTTCGTTGTCTCGGAGGCCGCCAGGATGATTCTTTGTCGCTCGCTCCAGCAAGGTGACATATTCTAAGCCGTTCGCCCCTTTACCGAAAACAATATCTTCTTTCACCATATTCCGCTGGTTTTCCCGGCCCCGCCTTCCAAAGTACAGCATCAGGTAAAACCAAGCAGTCTGAAGAAGGCTTTCAGGGTTGTCGTTTCCAAGTTGCTTCGCCGTGAACAGCTTCTCGACATCTTCGCGTGCGAGGGCTGGTTTGTGCTTTGTGGAGGATATAACTCCCGTCTTCGCCAAGCTCTTCAGGTGGGAATCTAAAGCCTCGTTGGCTGGAGTAAATACTTTGTCATGTGTTATGGAAAATGTTTTTCTGTGAGGAGCTTGCGATAAATAGCGGTCAAGACCAGTGCGAATGGCTTTCATGGAGTTGCGTGAGTAGTATTGCCCTTTAACAGTGCGTGCCTCTGCGTAAAACTTTCTCAGAACTTCTGAAAGTTTTTCTGGAGAGAATTCCTCAATCTGCCGAGTTATTCCCTTCTCTCGGGACCAAGCTTAAAGGTAAAAACGATTTTATCGAATTTAACATTCACTGTTTATGTTTTCAATAAGCTTAAGGCCGTGGCAAACGAGGAATCATTGTTGCGGAAACATTGTTGCGGACGCAAATGTTTCCCCGTTTGCCGGCGCAGGAAACATTTGTTGCGGACGCAAATTTTGCGTCCGAGACGCAAAAAATGTTTCTGAATTCTTTCAGAAACATTTTGCGTCCGCAACAAATGTGTCCCCGTTTGCTCGCGAAGGAAACAATGTTGACTAGATTCCAAGGCTTCTTTTGCATTGCGCGCGCATAATATCGCGTGTTCGCAGCATTTGTTTCCCGTAAAATGTTTCTTCGTTTGCGCAGCAAGGAAGCAAAACATTGTTTTGCTGCCCGATCGGGCAAACGGGGAAACATTTGCGTCCGCAACAATGTTTCCTCGTTTGCCACGGCCTTTACCATTTGTAACAAAATGTCACCGCTTGCTTACCTTCAAAAACTTTAACCGCATATGAAGTAGATTCTTTCGTTTTTTTCGGTATCCCCGCCTCGACAATTTCTTTTACAGTCTCTTCACTGACCTCGGCGAAGCGAGAGGCCATATTTTAAAAACAAATAACGTCGCCAATATTTTTTTTTTCTCGATAGGCCCGCTTGTTACAGATTTTTTTCCGACGTGTACTATCGATCCGGGGTTTTTTGCCGGACGGGCACTATCACCTGACAGTGTCTCTCCGGAGGATGAACACTATCACGTCACGTGTTCGATTTAAGCCAATCAGAATCAAAGAAAATTTAGTGGTCAACTATAATGGCTGATAGTGTACGAGTAGCTCAGCCAATCAGATTGTCTCATTTGCATAAGTATACTAGTAGAGTTTTACTAACAACTGATAGTTGGCAAAGGATAAAGCTCTGAGTCAACTATCGATAAAAATCTTAGGGCAAGTAGTATGGAGACGGATGGCTGCTAATAAAATTTACATATTTTTATACTGAAATTATTTTTAAAATGATGTAAAATTGAATGTAATCACAAAATATACCTTTCAAAATAACATGAAAAGTGAAAAAAGGTAATTTCAATCAAACTAAAATTAAGCCAAACCAAAATCAAATTGGAATGAAATGAAAATAAATATTTCATCTGGGCAGAGTGCTGCCGCTGCCAGTATGCCTAGAGTATTTTGATTTTTGGTACAAAATGTGGCAAAAAATAAAAACAACAAATTAAACCAGAGTAGCCAAGGGGAAAATAAGGGACGGAGCTCTCTCTCCTCTGCGGAATAAATTTTCCCACGCATGATTACAACAGAAGCCTCTGCAGAGGAGAGAGGGAGGGGAGTGAAAACAATGTTTACAATAGTCAATATATAAGACTTATAAATACACTTGCTTGGATTAATATGACAAAACAGGAGTTATTAAATGCATCCAAGAAGAGAGAAAGATCTTCCATATCAAGAATACATGTAAGTGCAAAAGTATAATATACTAGTATCTGAGTAGGTTGCTATTTTCTTCCAAATAAATCCTAAAATAAACAACTCGTATGACTTTACCTCTGATTGGTTATGAAACAACAAGCTCCTGATGAAATATTTTACTTCAAAAAACTCAATGAGCTGAAATACAACAATACTGAATAGTCTAGCACCAGCAAAAAGGACACAGATCAGTGATGCTTCTCTCTCTGAAATACATGCTGAAATCTACCAACGAATCTGGAATATTTAATATTAAAATCAAAATCAAATAAAACTCATTATTACATTTTTGCTGGTCCTGACTAAGGCAAAGAAGAAAGGACTTTGCTTGAATTTTAGTTTCATATTCTTTTAAGTTGGAACAACCATAGAAATGGTGTAATTATTTGTTTGTTTTGGAGGGGAGGCGTGGGTGGGGGTAGTGGGATTAATGTGAGCATTTTTTTGGATACCATACTCTTCCACTTTTGAAGGTGCTCTTTATTTAACTGAACAGATCAATAAAAAAAAATTGCACATTTATAGTAGTTTTGTTCTCTCTACTCTCTCTCTTAGTGAAAATAACATGAATTAAGCTTGGCTACAAAAACTATGAGTGCAGTTTAGTTATGCAACTATTGTAGTCATTAATTTAGGGATCAATTAATAAAAAGCAACATGAACACTAGTACGACTACAACAGAACTGAATGTGTCAACAATATAGGGGTATATATTTGTATGGATTGTATCAAGTAAACATTGGTATTACTCAACTCTATGAGGAACATTGACAGACCGGCCTAATGAATCAGTGGCTTATTAGTTTCTAAGTTACCATGAAGCAACAATAATTATTACACTGATCTGTAGTTTACAGATGTTGAAAGATGAGCATTTGTTATTACCCTGGTGTTTAACAAATCATGAAATGCAAGACTAACTGATGTATTTCATAAAAATTAAAATGACGGTAGTCAGCCAAAATAAGGCAATTTTTCCCCTGAGAGTGAGGAGATTCTCCTTCATTGATGTTCAGTTATCTTCAATTAAATTGGCTCACTCTGCATTCAAATTGAATTACATCAGTCATCCCTGAGGAAAACAACATTTTTTTGAACATTCCCAACTACAGATGAATGCTCACTGCTCCCAAATGAAGATCAAGCTTTTATAGTTTTAATAAGGAATTTTGAATTATTCCATGTCATCTAGCAAAGTAAGTACATGTGAACAGGATACTACAAGCAATCGTTTAGAGCAGCATTAGTGACTTGTATGCAGAAGTACTATTTTATTAAGAAAACATAAAAACATATTCTTGCAACTAGTCTATATTGGCTAATTATATACTTGTGATATGAAAGCCATAGTACAACGGAAAAGAAAGATCAACAGAGTATAAACGAGAAACATGTTACAATATGACTGCACGTTGGATACACGGTGAATTTTCCTTAAAAATTAGTTAAGTGTTGAGCTAACGTGTTGATTATCCTCTTGTGTGGGAGATCCTGGAAGATCACACAGTACCATTCTAAACAGGTAAGCTTTTGATGTTTATAGTTTTATGACTATTGAATAGTCAGAGAAAAAAAACTATAACAGTAGAAATGATGTACCTGTGGTATCAATTTTAGCCTTATATACGACGATGTCACCTTAAAAATAAGCAAAATGTGGGCCATTTCCTGTGCTGTTATTACTTGTAAATAATGACGCGTCAAGCTCTGTCAAAATAATACAATTCGACTGAACCCTGTTTTGCAAACTTTCGAGACTTGTAGTACAAAGAAGAAGAAAGATCGGCAAGATATAAACTAGTGTTTAGACCATCATAATAACATGTACCTTCAGTTTCGATATTAGCGTTAGATACAGTAAAAACCCGTAAGTAAGAACCTAGTTTTTAAGAACCTGTTAGGCTAATTTGCCAGTTAGACCCCCTCTATACAAGAACCTGTTTAGCCTAAAATCTATATAAAAAAATGTGTACACTTGGGCAAATAAGATAGGCAACATTTTGGATCCTCTTTGGAGACACAGTCAGTCATTTTTACATAAATACTTACTTGGTATGCAGATTTTATATAAGGAATAGGCTGAATACCACTAAATTCTATTAGCTACAATGTAATTTTTTTCTTCAGAAAATAAGAACCTATTTAAGAACCTAAATAGCCTAAATTTGTGCTAATTACCATTTATGTAAGAACCTGTTTAGGCTAACTTGGGAAAATGCAGGTTCTTACTTGCGGGTTTTTACTGTATGTTACGGATTTCTTAAAAAATCAGAAAAATGTTTACGATCCAAACTGCCGTTCCATCGAGTCAGGATGCCGTGCACGTCAGCAGCCCAAACGAGCAGACTTCCGATGCTGGTAGCAAAAACTAGAAGAAAAAATTACGAAACTAGAAATTGAGAGTTAACAGAACATAAAATAATGTACCTGTAGTATGAATCTTAACCTTAAATTTTCAGGGGTTTCCTTAAACTTTGCAAAAATGTTCACTTTCCAGTCAGTGCCTTATAATCTTGCTAAATTTCTGCACATGCGCAGACGTTTTTCCGCGGTGTCCGTATTACACGGGTCTTAGTCCCCCTGACCGCGCGCTACGGAAAGCACTGTTGAAAGCCTATATTTTCGAAAGATATTATGTCGTATAATAAACAATTTATTCAGCGGAAAGTTGTGTAATACGGCTGGGCATTTTTACTTGTCAGCGTTTATGTTTTTCTCGCCTTCCGCTGAATAACCTCTATGTATATACGGCTTCTCAATCGAAACAAAAACTAAGGAGTATAATGGAGAAATAAATCGTAAAAATCAGACATCCGAGTCGACGAACTCTATCTCGTCCCCAGGGCTCCCCCGGAACCAGCTGGAAAATAAAAACTGGACTCTAGACTGGACTCTAGACTGGACTGGACTCTGGACTGGACTGTCGACTTACATGCAAATTTTGATAACAAGTCTCAATCTTATAAATTACCGTAAAGACTCTGCACTAGCCATCTAATCTCTGGGTTGAACTTCTAGCGCTAGCGCTAGCCGTGGGAACAGGAGAATTTCATTGGCTGTGACATTTGTTGACATTTATGTCATCAAGCGGCAAACAAATAAACCCCCTGAATGAGAAATTATATCACTGTTTGCTAGCGGTATAAATGGCAGGTTTATTGTTTCAATGGCTATTTTTCTTAAAGGTCTTTTGGCTTTAAGGGCGAAAAGAAAAAGAAGAAAAAAACCTCTCCATAGTCGTGACCGCTTCTGTGACACAGTGTGACTGTGTGACACTATTTATGTGCCGGCATATAGTCGCTCGCCAGTTCACGAGTTGTCGCTTAGCGAGGGGGACATTGGGGGGTTCTGAACACCGCAATACTGCAAAACAAATTGACAAATACCGCAATATCGCAACAAAAATCGCCAAATACCGCAATACGTCCAATACCTTGTCAAAAATCGATAGAATACCGAAACCGCTACTCTGTTCGTTAAATTTCGCGCAAATATCCGCTTAGATTGTTAAAACGATCAAATTGTTATCACGTTTCATGTAATATGACTAATATAAACTCGCGTGACGGATTAGAGGATCTTAGAGCTGTTTCGAAGCGTTTCCGAAACGACAAGGAACTGGAAAAGGATCGAAAAGGGTCGTAAAAGTCGTACAACATTGGAGGATCATTTTTAATATCGACCAAAACGCCGCTAAAAAACCGAATCCCGCAGGTTTTGAGAATACTGCAATAGCGATGTTTCTCGTTACGTCACCTATTGTTATAAATGTGCCAACCAGAGAACTATTGGCTGTTGAAACAAAGAGTTCTTTTGTTTAATGGTTGGCAAATTTGAATAACAAAACAAATTTGACGTAATGTTGATCAACAGTGAACACTCCAATACCGCAATTTTAGATTAGAATTACCGAAATATCGCATGAAAAATTGTCCAATACCGCAATACCGCAAACCCCAATGTCGCCCTCCTTAGCTACTCGTGATCAGTCCGCGAAAAGAGAAAATTTAACTCCTCTCCAGTTCTCAAGGTAAACCAACAAGAAATACAAACACAAGCGTCATTCAAACAGCGCAATTGAATGTAAACAGACAATTTTAATTATACGGCGACACGGCGTAGTTTTTACAGACATGCATTTGAGCATGTCTGGGCTCCGAAATTTACAAAGCTTTTTAATATACATTATATTTACATTCGGAGCGTGATCTTCGCGCTGTACGTGAAAATACTGGCTCTCAAATGGAAGAAGATTGCGGCCATTGTTGTGATGCTTCGGCAAGCATAACCAAATTGGAGGCCAATATTGAAAAGCTATTGCTGGTTTGCAACCATTCCCGAGAGATTTTTAAAAATGACAAAGACCCTGGCGGCCATGTTGGATGACAGGAACAATAAAGCTAAATATAATTATTTAGTTAATGGTCATCCAACATGGCGGCGATGATGTCAGTTGCAAACCAAGAATTGGGTTTGTTTTCCGAAATAGCTGCACTGAATGTTCGTTTAACAGAGATAGAAGAAGAAAACAAGCAATTAAAGGATGCCGCAGATATTAACACCGGGGAAGAACTAACAGACCGTTAAAACTTGTGCTCAAACATGAGGTATAAATGGCGAGGAGGTGCAGAAAGTCAACAAAGAGACAATGTCACGTCGAACCTGTCACCAGTTGTACCCAAAACGCTTGAAATAGGTTCCACGTTCGATTTACAAATCGTATTTAATTACGTGATAATAAAAGATTGCTCTATCCTGATACACGACACGGTATAAATCCATGCATTGATTTCGTATGGTTCATGAAAGTTTCGGGAGTGTCATTTGAAGCGACGTCCGTTTCAAGGCCAGTATAGAGATTCAACATATGACATGATACATACCTGCATACGGAAGTAACAGCACTGCAAGCAAAATACAGTAGACTGTAGGTATTCGTACTGAGTTAACAAAACACATTAGATCGACTTTGGAAAGCCAGTGGTAAAGGTATTTCTGAAATATCCAAGAACGGCAGGGTTTGTGATCAATGAACTATGATCACAGGGTACAGAGGAGTTCAATTTGATCGTGTAAAATTTGATCGGGCCACTGTTCTCTTTGAAGTAACGTCGCCGTATTGCGTTACGTTAAATATATACCGCAGGCCAAATTACTGTGGGCTCGGAAGATTGCGAAGGTCGTCTTACACTGATAGAATACGGAAAGGCAAGAAACCGATTTAGGCTTATTTTTTCGAATCCCTGTAACTCAGACGAAATTAGAGAAAAAGGCTTAATTTTAAATATCTGATCTAGAATTTCCATATTCTAATCAAATATCGCAAGAAGTCCGACGAAAAATTCGGCTAACCTACATTTTCAGCGACCGAAATTTACGGCTTCAACGCATCGCTTTCGTACAATGTGCACCGCAACTTCTGGTGACGGAAATGACGTGCTTATCGCGACCGTCGCGTTGGAAACGTCAAACGCACGCGAGTATACCGCCTTTTGAATTTGATGCACGCCAGACATCAAACTAAAACGCGATTTTACTGAAGAAAAAAACGTATGATATGAAAAAAATAATATCGAAAAACTTAATTATATTTACAACAGACATCCTAGCTCAAGAATTGAAGCGATCTAGCAGGTTTTCGGCAAACCGTAACAGTCACGTTTTTGTCAATAGGTGTCAAAGTTGCTGCGGTCAAAACAAAAGCTGTTATAGTTTGTGGGAAGCGTTGCGTAACGACACAAATAACGGCTGCGAAGGAAACTAATTTCGGATATATACTTGCAAATCGAAATTTTCTTTCTCCGGACAGTAGACTAGTTATGGTAGTCAACTAGAATGGCTTTCATTGTCGTGAAGGATTGATGATCTCTTCCATGCACCAAAATACATCAAATACACGTTTGAATTTCCGGTCATTGTCCACTTCCGTCACCAGATGATGCGGTACACATCTAACGCGTCACGTGGTACAAGTTTCTTCCCTTTTCCTTTCTTTTCTCTCGGCACTTCGTGCCTCGTTGTCGGCACTTCGTGCCTTATTCGGAAAGCTTCGCTTTCCGAAGATAATTTGCGCCCGCGAGCCAGTGTTTGCGGCTTACGACATAAACAGACATTGCGGATCAGGCGATCGAAAGGATATGGCAAATAGGAAAACATAAAACGGTTGAAATTGGATTCAGGATTTTATTGCACAAACAAGGATTTAGTTTACAAGGTAAAGACGTTAAAAGCGAGTTTTGTACGATCAAATTGAACTCCTCTGGACCCTGTGCTATGATATGTCAAGAATAACAAGAAGTTAATGAATAACTTAAAACCGGGCAGCGGCAAAGTTAATAATTGATTTCCTAGTCCTAGTTGTCGGGCTTGGAATTGACGGAGCCATTAATTCAGCCGAACTTAATTTAATAGGGGAAAATTGCTGTTATATTGAAAAATATATAGAGGATATTACACGGCGGCGCGAAGATATGAATTTTATTTTCGAGTGGTAAAAACAATATTAATATTTTACGAACGAGCGAGTAAAATATTGTTTTTACCACGAGAAAATGAAATTCATATCTTCAAGCCACCGTGTAATTTTATTTTTATTATATAGACAAACGACAAAAGCACAAACTTTATCGCGAACTCTTGCAGCTCGGTGGCTGGACTTTCCGAATTTCTCTCCTTTCGTCTTCACTTGCAAGGAACTCCTTGAATAATTTTAAGTCATATGAAGTTTTCTTCTTCGTATTAACATTTTCCTACTCCTCAGTGAACGATTTCATGTCAGCTTCAGTGAATTTCACGAATCTATCGCTCGCCATTTTTCAACCGGAGTTTGGCAGCTTTGCACAAAAAGCCATGCAAAAGCGGGAAATGACGTCATCGATATCCTCACTAGTGAGGATATGGAAAATACGCCACTTTGGTCCCGGATGTAGTTTCGTATGAATTTTACGAGTGGTCTATTTTCCAGTAAAACACTCGTGTCTATATAATAAATTATAATAATTCATGCAGTTGTTTCGGCTCATGTGAAGTTCGCCGTCTGAATCAAAGCCGGTCCACAGCCGTTATTCCCGGCTGAGCCAGGCGGGAAGACGGCTGAGCCGATCCGAATTCATGCAGCCGTTCCGAATTGATTCAGACGCCGTACCTCACATGAACTTAATTCATCGAATTCGATTCGGCTCATGTGAAGTACGGCGTCTGAACTGGGCCTAAGGTCACACAGCCAGACTACGGCATAAACAACATTGGACGCACAGGTCAATAGCTACTCCATTGTTAGACAGTGCGAAAAAGTCTGTTTAAAATGTATGTACAGCAAGGGCCATTTCGGGCTTTAAACTCACATACACGTCTTTGAATACGTTTCTAAAGTATTTTATTGCTAAGCTCAGGATTTAAATTCTCCTCACTTACCCAAGCTTTCTTGCTTCACGCCAGTCACGCTATAAAAGTCATCAAAACATCTGGACAACAGACCTTGGTTCACCGGTCCGCGAATCCGAGATTTGCGTGATATTCAAAACTGTCTTTAGCAGGGTGATATATATTGTAGTTTCTGATCTTTTTCGCAACATGGACATTCGAAAAATCTGTTCAAAATTTATGTGGTTAAAAATCACATACGGGCCTTTGAAATGGAAACTCTACTTTCTTGGTCAAGGTTGTTAGCTTTAAATATGGAAATATCATGAACATAGGTTTTAAAGTATTCCATTGCTAAACTCGGGTTTCAATGCAAATTGTCAAAGGAATGAAGATCAATGAACCGAAGCACTTGACGTCAGTTACACAATCGGCATAACGGCTAAATCAACTCTTCAAGCGATGGTCAGGATGGCTCGTCCCCGGTCAGCGCACGAAACGATAGCGGCTCAACTATAACACTGTCCAACGTCTTCTCGTAGGGGTAAAATTAAAATCGGGTGCTTAAATTTTATCTGCTTTCTTGCTTGGCGAAAAACCTCAAGAAAGTACAGTAGTCACGCCAGTCACGCTAAAGTCTAGCCTGCAGTTTGCGCAATGGAATAGAAGATCGGCGCAAACGATCCTCTCGTCTGTGATTACAACGTACAACCTGAAATGACCTGCACATTGCGTGAATGACGAAATGGCCGTCTTTATATCTTATTTCTGCCTAAACCTCTGTTGACAATTTCTGTGTAGCAAGTTTGAACTCATCAACGCATTTTTGAAATGGAATACTATCTTCAAGTAAAACTCAGTATGCTTGTAAACCGGTGTTTAGACAATGGCTAAATTCGTAATTACGTTCGTCTATATATACAAGCTTTTTTGAAGCCAAAACGTTGGTCAGTAAACATTAAGTTAATATAAAGACCTTAAGGTAAACACCGGGGGGGGGGGGGGGTACACAAAAAATTTGTATACAGGGGAGGACAGCCCAGAGGTCCAACACCTTACCCTTTCATAAGACCATTTTTCACAGAAAAGGTAACAGTTTCATATAATGATTTCATAGATAAATGGTACCCCTTTCATATACCTTCCATAGGAATTATAAAAATGGTACACCCTTTCACGTACATACAGTAGAAGCAACTGCATACCCGTTTCTATACCCTTGTAATGACTTTAATGAACAATATATATCAACAGAAATCATCAAGCATTACCAGTAGAGATGTTAACCAAACGGGTGTAATTACAAAACATGGGCTAGGCCATGGCCCACCTATGTCATACCCTTCGGCCCACCCTAAATTTTATAATTTTTTACCAAAAAAACAAAGAAAAAAGAACTACTTCCACTAAGGGATCAAGCGTTGCAGATCGAGCGATGGCTGCCTACTGTTTTTTTATATCAAACCGCGTCACTAAGATGTCGTCCCCAGGGTCTTCTGTGGTCGCTGGTATGGAAAATAATGAAATCCGGAAAACTCCGGCATCCAAAACCGGAAACGGACTGGAAAATGGCAAATGGAAACCTAGATAGATTATGTTAGCTCATTTTGTTTGTTAGCTCATCACTCTCTAATTTTTTAGAGACAAACACATTATTATCTAGCATTGTCACTAGGGGCTTGTAATTCGTTCGCCGGACAAAGAATGTCGTATCCGAATTGATCTCGTTTGAAAATAGTGGAGGAGTTATACATACAGATTGAAGCCAGAACAAAACTCTATTAACCTATTTTTGTATTCACAGTCAGCCAAATTATCCACAACGATCTCCAAAACATGATTCCGTAGACAAAGTAATAAATGAGCGTGGGGTAAGCAATAGTTAGGTTCCGTGGGATACCGTATTTGCGGGACCAGAATTGCGACCTAGCTTGGTTGCTGCGTAACTGCTTAGTGAAAATTGACGTGTTGGCGAACCCAGTGATCATCCTTTAGAATGTCCTCAAGGCAACTTTTTTGCAGCTGATGGGGCAGCAACCAATGATCTGGATTGTAAACAGTGCATACGTTTCTGGGATAACCCTTATGTCATCAAGCCGCCCGGTCAATGCTGTTAACCTACTTAGCTTTGCTCACATGCGATCTGATCTAGCGACGATATCACCATGGGCGCACATGCTTGCCATAAACACTTTGACTTTCCCTTTCTACATGAATATTCATTCAAAAATGTCATGTTTCCCTGGGCCGCTCTGTCAGCCGAGCTGTTTGTATCGGTGGGCCCCTTGGGGGGGGGGGGCCCCAAAAAAAAAAAAAAAAAAAACCCCCTCGGGGACTAATTTTTTTAGCAGTCTGACACAGATACACAAGAACTGAATTATTTTATTTTAAATTTTATTATTAATTTTTTTTTATAATTCTTTTTTATTTAATTAAAAAAACGATTATTTATTTTTTTTTTGCCGACGCAGGATTTCCGCCATCTTTAGCGACCTTAAAAATGTGGTTTGTTCAGGTCAAAAAAAAAAGAAAAAAAAAAAACTTCAGCTCACATCACTTTGCGGCGAGAGACTTGCATAAAAAGGTTAATGTTTCGGACCCTGTAAATAGAAACCCCTAATAAGCGGCCACCTCTATTAAGCTGGCTCGGCTACATGTTTGGCTGTCCGAATGAGAGTTCTATTGTTTTTACCCCTATTACTGTTAGGCGGCCACCAATAATTTAAAAATACACGTAGTTTGGCCTTGTTTTGAAAAAGTGGATGACAGATAAGAGTCCGAAATAGAATGTGACGACTGATTTTTTTAAACAGCCATTTACCATTTCCCTAAGGGTGGCCGTTTAATTACTCCGTATTTTCAAACGAGACAGTAGTACCAGTACCGGTTATTAAATTTACCACAATTTGGTCATCTTATGATTACATACAACCGAAATGGGTAAAATGTTTTTCTAAAATAGAATGAGTAACAAACAAATGAGAAAAATTCTGGTTCCAGTTCCATTTCCGGTCAGGAGCCCATTACCCTGTTCCGGTCCGTTTCCGGTTTTGGATTCCGGACTCCGGATTCTGGATTCCGAATTCTTACTTTTCCACACAACCAGAAGACGCTGGGGACGAGTTTGATAAAAAAAACATGGCAGCCATCACTCGATCTTTCAACGCGTGATCCCTGAGTGGAAGAAGTACTTTTTTCTTTTGTTTTTTTGGTAAAAATATAAAATTTAGAGTGGGCCATAGGGTAGGCCATAGGGTGGGCCATGGCCCGGGCCATGGCCTGGGCCATGGCCTGGGCCATGGCCTAGCCCAGGTTTTGTATACACCCTAACCAAACAATAGTATCATTTACTCGTGAAATCCCTACCCTTTCATATACTTCAACTCGTGAAATCCCTACCCTTTCACATACCTCGAGCCTAAAAAAGGACCCCTTTCGGGCGGAGCCTCCCCGTATAGTCCATTATAGGGAGTACCCCCCCCCCCCCGGGAAGGTAGCCGTTATGTTAATGACTTAAGGACGGTGCCTCCTATTGATACTGCGCATACGTTCTGCGCATAATTTCTTGCTTCATTAGCGCGCGCTCGAGCGCGCGCACATACAGAACATTGCAAAATCTCTTTAAGGCTAAGCTCGGCAGGGAAATATATGGTCGTTTTCTTCATATAACTTACAAAAAAGCGTGGTGACCCCTACTTTTTATGTTATAAAATGGAAGCGGTAAGCCTATTAAACATATGATTAATTTTTTGTTGTGTGCAAAAGATATTTAGACTGTATTTTTGGTATACCAGAGGAGAGCTGTCAGGGTTGATAATGGCTACGTTGCGATGATTTTTAATTAAAAAACACATAAACAGTAGTTGTTATATTACCATTTGTTAAGTATTTTAAAGCTTTTTATATTTATTGTTGCTTTCGTGTATGTCAAGGCAAATTCAAAGGGAATCTGCGAAAAAAAATATATATATTTTTTTTTTCCGAGAAAATGCTATTTCAGCATTTTTTTCCAGATTGAAGCTTGATTATCTCTGAAAAATGCGTGGTTACCCCCAATTTTCTTTTTGGAATCCAATAGCCCTTGCTAAGATCTGCTTTTCTCGGCATAGTCATAAACCGCGCAAAAATACTTTTGGTATTAGGAGGCACCGTCCTTAATGGCTACTTTTCATTAACTAAATATTAACTTAATATACCGACCTTGAGGTAGCCGTTGTTGTAATGACTTAATGGCTACTCTTCATTAACTAAATACTGAACATGAGGACGCCGTTTATCCCAATGACTTAACGGCTACTTTTGGATCTGTGTGTTGACGTTAGTCCTTAGGAAGCCGTTATCCCAATGACTTAACGGCTACTTTTGGATCTGTACAATTACATTGGTCCTGGAGGAAACCGTTATCCCAATGACTTAACGGCTACTTTTGGATCTGTACATTAACGTTGGTCCGTGAAGTAGCCGTTATCCCGATGACTTAACGGCTACTTTTTGGATCTATATGATAACGTTGGTCCGTGAAGTAGCCGTTATCCAAATGACTTAACGGCTACTTTTGGATCTATATGATAACGTGGTCCGTGAAGTAGCCGTTATCCCCAAATGACTTAACGGCTACTTTTGGATCTGTAATGTTTAACGTTAGTCGTTGAAGTTGAGCCGTTATCCTGATGACCTAACAGCTTATTTTTCCGGTCTAAAAGATGGGGGACAGGGGGAGCGAGGGGACAGGGGAATTTTGAATGAAAAATCAAATCAACATACTGTAATGTTGCACATTATATGTCTGTTTTATATGTCTGTTATCGAAGTAAACATTGCACAAGACGTCAACACTTGTTTTAAAAATATTACAGATAATTTCCAATTACCAGAAAAAAAACCTGACTATTAGATGCAGCACTTCTCCGACGTGTAGAACACATTTTTGTGTTTCATGCTTAACTACAATTGGTTTATTGGTATACATCCGCCCGACGGAATGTGGATCAAAGGCTTTTTGTGTTTTGACGTCCTAGAGTTCCGTAATTAATGGAGAATGGAGAGGACAGAGATGGGGGGCTTCATCAAAGAGGGTGGCCTTTATATAGCATCTCACGATTACTGAACAGGGTTGACACGAAATCTATAGAGCTAAACAGTCAAGTTTTTTTAACTCACTGATTCCTCTAACTTGTTAGAAGAATGTAGGTCCAAATTCAAAACAGTGAAGGCGATTCTGGAATCGTGTCCAGTTTTTGAATATTAAAAATGGCAAATGATTTAGTGAAAAAATTCACACCCCATCAATCACAATTCACCGTAAATAAACTAAATTACGCTTTCCGACACGATTTGAAATAGACATAAAAAGGCCCACTAGACCACGAGATCACGAAAATACTTTTTTTTAGTCACGCCCCAATTTATTTCAAATCGTTGAATCAGTTGTGGCAGATTTAGCGAATGCATAAACTGCAACGGACAGCTCACCTCGAGCTACGACAAAAGCACTGCCACAGAACAACCTGGTGAGAAAACATTTTGATTGAGAGGTTTTCCTGTTGGGGGGGGGAGGTGCTGATGCACACTTTTGGAGGAAATGGAAAATCAGGATGGGCTATGGTTGCTAGTTGTTTCTCGTCTGCTATGTGAAACGGATATCAATTTCCTTGAAGGATTAATGGTGTATGGAGGATGCAGTTAGTGATATTGACATTGATAATCATTTCGCATATTTGAGGAGTTTACAGATGTCGAACTCAACAAATGGCATCGTATTTACAGTATTTACAATATTTACAGTTTTACATGAAATTAGTGGGACATTCTGACATCGGAGGAGTTCACGGACGGTATCCAGTCTGTCCAGTCGCCAGTCTCGTTACCACTGCAGTGCTTTTGGTTTTTGAACTGAACAAGATACTCTTGACGGGAGTTGTATGCCGTTTATCGTACCAGTTAATCATCCTAAATAAGTAAATTTACCATCTTCGTTCTTTTCTTTGTAGTCCACCTCGTGTATCACATTTATCAACCCCTTTCCTCTTCTTCGCGCTCTTTTGGCTGCTCTATTAACATATTTTGCTTTGTCCGGTGGACCATTGCCTTCATTTTCTTCAACTGTTTCTGGGTCGTTCACGAGACTTGTACGCTTCCTTTTTTGTTCTTTCTTTTGCTGTTATTGGAATAAGTGATGTTCACATCTCTAGATCTTGCAGCCACTTTTCACGGCATGTATTCTGTCCTCCAAGTACACCTGGATTCTTAAAAGTTCCCTGGTGATCTTTCCTGGTTGGGTGTTCCACCAGTGGAATAAACTCCCCGGGGGGAGGGTACTTGACCCATGTTTGTGTATAGGGGTGCCGCGGAGGGTTTTGAAAGGCTGACTCTGTTTAGGACTAAAAATATATTTTAAAAAAACCTACGCTGTGTACCTACGTTCTCTAAATACTGCATAAACCACATTTTTACGACGACAATCTTGCAACCATACCCTGTTTAGGACAGATTCAGACCCTGTTTTAGGATAGACTCATATAATTATATACCCTGTTCAGAGCAAAGAAGCCAAAAACCATTCCCTGCCCAGCGGCACGTCCCCATATAGTCCATATAGGCCACAAAAGTATCCGTGATGTTATGTGCTGATCGATCTACCTCGTATGGTTCAATTTTAGGAGCCGTTTTTTGGCCGTCCATTTTCATTGGGCTCCCTGATGGATTTTTTTTTTCGCCCTGGTGAAATCTGGTGAGTTGTTACCAAATTCAGGATTTCACCAGCGTCAGTTACAGGAGGATTGTATAATTCCCTGTCAGCGGTGAAAAACAAAAGGGAGGCATTCCCTTCACCTGATTGGTTCGTCCGTTGGGGAGGTGTGTGTGTGGGGATTGGGGGTGTTCGTGTTAGTTACCTTAACGGCCGCGAAACATGATTCAGGAGACTAGGGTTCGTACTAGAAAAAATTCGCTCCAACACTCGGATAACGTGGGCTTGGCTCAAGGATCAACGTTAATAATTTCGATCCAAAAGTAGCCGTTAAGTCCATCGGGATAACGGCTAATTCAAGGTCGGTATTACTATATATTAATATTTGATTCAGCAAAACCAAAAGTAGCCGTTACGTCATTGGGATAACGGCTACCTCAAGGACAAAAACAATATACAGATCCCAAAAGTAGCCGTTTATGTCATCGGGATAACGGCTACTTCACGGACCAACGTTAATGTACAGATTCCAAAAGTAGTCGTTAACCCTATTCTGCCTGGGCTTTTTTTTTCGTTCCTGAGCCTGGGGGGGCGGATAGTGCCCCTCCCCCCCCCCCCCCCCCCCCCCCCCCCTATGTATCTCAAAAATATATAAAGATGCTAAAACGGCAATCTTTCATCGTAAAAAGCAAAAATTTTTTGAAAACTGAAAATTAAGCTAAAAAAACAACAAATTTGGTTGAAACGATCTGTATCTCGAAAAGTATTTGTGCTATAAAAAATGAAACTTATGTGGTAAATAAAGCATTCAAACATGTTTATTTTAGTGGCATTTACGAATCAATTATGATATCATATCACGCCGAAATAACGTCATACTTTAAAACTGTCCGCCATCTTGGATCCGCCATCTTGGATTTTTAAATTGTTCAGAAATGTCAGAAAATCACCAAATTTGATTTGAAAAATCGAAAACAATACAAGGATGCAAATATTGCAAAGATTTTGGTAGAAACTCTTCGTAAAAAGCGAAAATCTCATGAAAACGAAATTTTAAGCTGAGAATACCAAATTTGCCTAAAACGGCCTGTCAAAACTTGGTTGCCATGGAAACATCACGTCACGTGATCAAAAAATTGACACACCAAAATGTTCCCAGATAATTTTTAGGAAAAGTCATAAAGTTTGGCTATGATTGCTTGAATGCTCTTTAAGTACGATAAATTTGAAGTCAGCGCAGGCACTTTCTGCCCCCCCCCCCCCCCCCCGCCAGGCAGAATAGGGTTAAGTCATCGGTATAACGGCTACTTCGAGGACAAATGTTATACAGATCCAAAAGAAGCCGTTAAGTCATAGGGATATCGATAACGGCTACTTCACGGACCAATGTTCAGATCCAAAAGTTAAGTCATCGGGATAACGGCTACTTCAAGGTCGGTATTACTATATATTAATATTTTGATTCACAAAACCAAAAGTAGCCGTTACGTCATTAGCATAACGGCTACCTCAAGGTCGCTATATAAGTAATATTTAAATTTACAGAAGAGGAAAACGGCTACCAAAAGTTTACATTCCCCTTGTAAACTTTAGTCAGCCAGCACTGCTGGAGTTCATTACCCGTTGGCCGAGTGGGGACCTGGGTGTGCTCGACACCCAAAAAAACAAGAACTCCTAAAGGAGTTAACAAGCGGCCGATATCACCTCAAGGGGGGGGGGGGGGGGGGGGGGGGGGGCGACAACAATCCACCTCTCCTCCCTCTCGGACACTGGACTGAATGCGTGATTGCAATATTTATATTAAACTCACTGCGTAGAAACTGTAATATCTAACCAAATGCCGTCAACTAAAAGCCAAATAAACATTTGAACACCTACTTTTACCAAGAATAGATGTCTTAAACACCCACTAATAAAGTCTTCTTTCAAAAACCTATACAGGATAATACGCACTTTTACAAACTCTGCCCACGCTATGATCGCTAGATACGAAGAGCAAATTAATGGTGTCTCTCTATTACATCATGCGTATACTGGGCTGTCATGTTTACCATGTAATGGGAAAACCCCTCTAGAATTGAAACGCCACTGACTCGTCCCCACCCGTCTCTCAAGCTCCTATTAATTATTATATGCGAGCGTCTTGGGGACCGGGGGATGCTGGGAAGGTCAA
This sequence comes from Desmophyllum pertusum, assembly GCA_029204205.1. Lineage (NCBI taxonomy): Eukaryota > Metazoa > Cnidaria > Anthozoa > Scleractinia > Caryophylliidae > Desmophyllum > Desmophyllum pertusum. The sequence continues at coordinate 3,274,858 of MU825400.1, forward strand.
ATATTAATAGGAGACAAGAAAGACGACAGGGCAAAGTCCGCAGTTTGCGTGAAACCGGAAGCCGATTCCCCGCTTGGATCGAATAACGCGCAAAGGTCACACCGCCAAATTTAGCACATTTTGCAACAACACTGCTGTTCACTGCTGTGGGACATCTGTCTTTACTTTTTTCAATGCGATTCCTGTAATAAACGCAATACATGTACGCTGATAAACTTCAGGAAATATTTCAGCTCGTACAGCCTTGGGAACGATGCCTGTAACAAACAGACGGACACGGCCGAGTGGGGGTCTAAGGCTAGTCACTACGAAAAAACAAGGGTTGCATCATACCATGTTATTGTTTTGGCTAGCTTAGTTTAAGCTTTTTGAGGAGAAACTGTAATATCTAACCAAATGCCGCCAACTAAAGCAAAATAAAACATTTGAAAATCCAAAAAACAAAACAGAAATCCTATATTGTGGTCGAGGTGCATGTAATAGGCTTTTTTTAACACAAATTATCTGGTGGTTATTAAAAATTTTAGCCACTGACGCAACGTTGCATAACAACGGAAAATCATTTTCCGAGGTATCAAAGCACACCTTTTGATGAATCATGTTCCTTTGCTGTTACTTCGTCACTTAGTAACGCTAAAAATGGTTAATGCGCATATATATCTTTCAACACCTACTACTACGAGCGCGGTCACAAAGTTACTACGAAAAAAAAAAAAAGTCCATTCCTTGAAGCGGCTCGATGCCCATATATGGGCATTGGCCGCTTAAAAAAACAAGAACCCATGAAAGGATTACAAGCGGCCGATTTCCCGGGGGGGGGGGGGGCACTCCCTTATTTTCGCTATATAGGAACGTGCAGCTGGACAGGGTATGGTTTTTGAGCATTTTGGTCTGGAACAGGGTATACCAAAAGGCATTTTTGGGTATCAGGGTATCAGTTTCCCAGGAGTTGGCACGGAAGATCGGTAATTGATACTCTGGCATAGGGTAGATGAAGTAGGCAGACGAAAGGAAACGCGTAGGAGTGTTAAAAAAGCTTTACAACTACAACTCGCAGTGTTGCTTAGTAGTTTAGCCTTTTGGGTTAGAAAGAAAATCGTTAAGAATCGTCCGGAATAGGGTATCCTTTTTCAACAATTTAGGGCCTGTTTACATGGAGGGGGGGGGGGGGGGGGGTGACCCGGGTACCCTTAGTCTGGAACAGGTTCGCAAAATTAGGGTTGTTATAGCCCAGCGGCACACCCCCACCCAAATTTTTTGGGAGAACCCCCCCGGGCCAATTTCACCTTGAGGGGAGAAAGAACAATGCACCTCTCCACCCCCTCGGTCAGCTTACTCTGAGGTTCTCCCGCCAAATCTAAGAGTCAACTTCGAACCTGCGTGACGAAAATCGTGACTGGGAGATGCAATATTTTGGCTAGCGTAAGTTTGAGCTTAGGTCAAGTTTACTGTGTAGAAAATTTTAGCTAATGTCAATTGCATCATAATCAAACAAGGGCACAGATGTGTTTTCGCTCAACGTGAAAATAAATTGTGAATGACATATATGCTGTGGAATTGTGTAAGAAAAACTGTTATGTTTTTGGACCGAGTTTTATCGTTCGTTTAATTAGGTGCATGTATTAAGCAGAACAGAAATTATCTAGTGGCTATTTATTTGCATGTCTCCTGGCTACGTTTACAATGTAATGGGAAAACCCCCTCACAATGCAATGCAATGTCAACTGGGGAAAGTGCAGTGGAAAAAACAAGTAGTCACGCCAGTCTCGCTAAAGTCCGCAGTTTGCGTGAAACCGGAAGCCGATTCCCGCTGGGATCGAATAACGCGCAAAGGTCACATGCACACCGCCAAATTTAGCACATTTTGCAACAATACTGCTGTTTCACTGCTGTGGGACATTTGTCTTTGCTTTTTTCACTGCGATTCCTGTAATAAAACTCAATACATGTACGCACTTACACGACACTACAGAAAGCCTGTGGAAGAGAAATTCTCCACTGGCTAATTTTAGACCGAGATGCGATAACATCATGTCAACCGTGTAGAGGGCTAGGACTAGCGACATGAAAAAAACCGTCCATTTCTTGAAGCGGCTCGATGCCCATATATGGGCATCGGCCGCTTTAAAAACTTATGAACTTATGACCCGGGCTCGGCCTCAGGCCTTGCCCGGTTAATTGCATTGAAAACGTCACGTGACCTACCTGAGATGACTTTTACGGATTCTTGCCAATCAACCAATTACGAGAGTTCTCGATGAAGTTCACTGGTTTTTCACATGGCACCTTAAAGTCAGGCTATCATCATGTTGACATCTGTCTTGATCACCAAAAGTATTTTGGTTTTGCTTGGCCTTCTTATGGCGTAATCAGATATTTTACTTTCACAGTTTCTTTTTCTTTCACGTAACTTTTTCAACGTGACACAACACGTACGTTTTAAAATTGACTTTTAAATAACTGATGAAACATTTTGACAAACAAATCACACATTATTTAATTTTACGAAAATATACCTGATTTATCTGTTGAAATCACGAATCACGGCCCAAGATTAAGCAGATCACGCGTCACAGTAATAAAAAATTCCCGAATCACGGCTGAATTTCAGCTGTTTTCTCGAATCACGCCGCTCAAGTTCGGCCAATTCCCGGATCACGCACGACTCCTTCCAGACCCTGTTAGTTAAACGTTGGCGTTCTATGGGCCACAACAGTTTCATTTTGGGCCCAGGGCTCCATCCACGTCACTGTACAGAAATAGTATAAGTCTGACTGGCAACCTCGATTCCAGGCTCTCTCTCCTTTTCCTCCCTTGTCGTTGAGTAGAGAGACCCTGGTTGCGGCTGGTCACGTGACTATGCGGTTACAACAATACCGCAGGGAGGGTGGGTCTTTGAGGCCGTTTTGTCAAGGTGAACAATAATTACTAACCAGGGGATCGAAGGGGCAAATCGAGTTTGGTTCAAAATGGAACAGCATTTTATACGGCAAGATTATGTTAAAAGTGAAACAGGCTATTTGTATAGAACGTTTGTTTTTATTCTGTACAACTTCATGACATGAACATGTATACGTGACGGATATTTTCGAGCCACAAAAGCAGCGGCGCGAACATTACGAGAATGGAAAATTCGCCTTGCGAACACAAAATTTATAAGCTACCGGCTCATTTAATATAACGATGAACCATCGACTTCATTCACTTTTTACACTAAGTAGACAGGTTCATGATCGTAAGCTAAACGAGGTTGTAGACCATGCCAGACACCTTGGTCTCAAACCAACTTTGAAAACAACAATAAGCTTGGCGAGCTCGTTCACAGCTGACCCTGCGAACTCACTAAAATAAAACACAACGGCATTTATTTACAAATTCATTTGGAGCGAAATAGTCCAAATTTTAGGATAAAAGAGTAGCTTACTATTTTCTCTATAGTTTTCTTGTGTCAAAAAATCTACAACAACAACCGCTCGAAGTGGTTCCTTGAAAATCAACAACCTTGTACGACACGAAATATGTCAAACGGGCTGTACGAAGGAATTTTTTTTCATTGGAAGTTTTTGCAGTGAATACAATTTAACGATCACTTAAACTCGTTACCTTAAAGCTGTTCACATTGCCAAGCTTACATGTAAACATGATCGGCTTTCTTCCGTGGACAAAATTCCGTTGTAAAACGTCCGATCGATCGTCGTAGTTGTGCAGTTCTGAGAATTACGCAAGCAGTTTCCGAGAAAATATCATCGCAGTGATCTTCGCAAACGGCCTGGCAAAGCCTGTAGAAGCTTGAATAACCACATGTAAGCATATGTACAAACTTTTTTGGTGCTTTCTTTTCCGTTGCGAGTTGCTTGAAGACCTGCTGCGTCTGCGAGTTGCGACTCAGAGTCAAAGCTCTCACCCTCGCATGGTAGATTTGTCACAGCAACAACTCTAACACTCTACCACCCCTCCCTCCGAATATATTTTTTTACCACCCAGAATTTGGGTGGTCACGTGACCAGCCGCAACCAGGGTCTCTCTACTCAACGACAAGGGAGGAAAAGGAGAGAGAGCCTGGAATCGAGGTTGTCTGGCTGGTTGAGATGACGTAATAAATGGGCGGCTTCCAGGCGAATGAAATAATTGTTTTATTAAAAGCTTCAGTAACTTTAGGTGAAAACTTCGGTATTACTTTTTTAAACACGGAGCGATCCTATAGAGCGTTTTCGCGTGACGTCATCAAAACTCTAAATTCAAAACTATTGATCATACAAAGCTGTTCTTTTAGTATATTCTAGACATCAGTGTCGCTAATTGCTGGGAAAAAGTTTGCGCCAGCAGAGTGCTTCATTTTGAAGATAAAGCGTTTTGAAATTTGAGACGGCCTGGCTCAACGTGACCTGAAATGTTACAGAAACCGATATTTTCGCACTTTTTAAATAATTTTCCGATATGCTAATAAGTTAAAAATGATAACTAAAAGCATTCCGAAATAAAACTCATGACGTTGGAAGCAAAATCTTTTTTTCTTCTCGCTGACATTTTTGGCCGCCATATTGGTGTTCCAAACTGGTACACCAATATGGCGGACCCATACTAAGCTCTGTAATTTTCCGAATATTGTTTTCCCAATAACTTCGTTGCAATGAACACTGCCAAGTTAAAATTTGGGGAATATATTTATTTCCACCTACTCTACAATCTCTGAGTTTGTTGATATTTTTGATGCACGCAAAACGATCTTGTTATTTTGATGAAAACGCTCTATAAAGCGGGGCTGAGGTGTTCAGCGTGTCAATCATAGTCCGCAATGAAAGCGCCTCATTGGTTAGCATCGCTGAAAAAAAGCCAGTAGAATAAGCTTCAATAAAATCACTTCGAAAATAGTTTACGCTCTATAAAGGGCAACTCGACAAGTAATAAGACATTTATAGATGTGCTAAAAAAGGTAGGGTGAAAGAAAACGAATAAACAAAGATTTCGCAGCTTTTAATTTCAACAAGTTGATTTCTGTACTATTTTGCCGGTAAGTGTATTTTGCTCGTTGCGATTCTGTTCTCGGCAAGTCAACGGATACAAGCATATTTACGGCAGTTCTGAGACATGTGCACTGTACGTGGTGTTCGATGAATTTAATAATATGAAGGGGAATCTCTACAGTTTTTGGCCGATTTTTGTTTTTTATGCGCATGCGCATTAAAAAACAATGATAGAGAACCGTAAAAAATGTTAACACTTCGGGCGTTAGTCAAACTTCGGTGTTCCCCTGGGATTTCCCGAAGTGACACATCATCACGAGTGTTATTTCGTATCGTCATCGTAATCAATCTTTTAGGCCGAACAACCAACAGTCATAACGGCCATGATGCAGTGGACTTCCCAAAGAAGGGAAAATTTCAACCCTGCCACTCTGAGGTTTTTCAGAAGAGAAGGGAAGATCAGACAATAGATAATTCGTGGAAACGTTTTTCTGTGAATGAACTGAACGCCAGCTGAAAAGTGGGCAGTGTGGGACTGCATGCCAGAGTCTGCGATCAATAGCGAATATCCAAGTCAACTTCTCTATACCTGCATTGACCAATTTTTGCTGTGACCTTTGGCTTGGAATTGTTTCGGGAAATCGTCATTGAATGGCGCCAAGGACCAAGGTAATTAGATTTCTATTGTTATGTTTATTACCCGACTTTTCGACTATGATGTTCGAAGCTACTCTGCTGGCAGGGTAAACATTGTCTTGTATATTTCAGTTCTTTAGTAGCAGGACACTTTTGGGCTTTTATAGTTTAAAACGTACAAGCTTTTGGCTCGAAGCACAAGAACTTATATTTTAGCGTAAATTTAATTTGTTCTATTTTATCGTCATCAATCTCAGCGAAATATTCGTTACATACATCCCACTCCAAATGAAAATAAACCCTGTCAAAATTGCCTGTCAGAACGACAACAGGACGACTTTCTGGACTTTTATTGCTAGGAAAGCAAAACAAACCGGCCTTCGATCGATAAAGAACGAGTTCAGTTAAAACCAATGTTTATGTCGCAGAGTTCGAGACATGTTAGAGTGCTGTGTAAACAACAAGGTTTTATAAGTTTAAGTTTATTTGTTTTCATTCTGATTTCTTGCGCTTTTCTTGAATTTATAGTTAAATCTCTATTTAAAAAATGCATTTCTTTCACTGTACATAGTTTCTTGGTAGTTTACCCAGGGGCCCGGAGGATTTTTTTCTCTCTTGTTGAACTTTTGAGTCCTGACTTGAAATTGAGAAACCCCGGAAGCGGCACTTCGATGTTTACATCCAGGCGCCGGTGATTTTGGTAAATGCGAATTTTGTATTGACCTCACTAGAGAGAAATTAAAATCATCAAATAAGTGAATCTGTATATATACAGACGCAAAACTTCTCCGTTAATTAACGGCGAAATATTTCATTTGTATATAAAGATGCACCTAAAACTTGCCTCCAGACGGGCTTACACGGAAATCGGTCAAATTTTCCAAATGACTCAAAATCGAAGAAATATAATTTTATAGGGTGAAAATCTAAAACGTTTGCCTCCGGACTTCCATAGATTCGGCGCTCAGACTCTATTTTCAGTTCCTGGATCCGCGCCTGACATCACTTTTTTTCGCCGGGTTCTAATGAGAACCCGGCGAAATCAAGTGTAATCACACAATTATTAAGAGACCTAACCTGAAATATTAAACTTGCCAAAACCTTACATCTGGACTGCAAATTTTTTGCCAACTATGATTCCTTTCATATATGTAAGAGGTAAGGTTTTGGCAAGTTCTTTCAGGTTAGGTCTCTTAATAATTGTGTGAAATTACAATAATATCAGAAATTTTTACATCCCCTCTTTCTTAAATTTGTGGATCCGCCCTGTGTTGTGTTCTTGGGCAAGACATTTAACCCACACAGTGTCTCCCTCCTCCCAGGAGTACAAATGGTTACCAGCAACAAAATGCAGGGGGGGGGGGGGGGGGGGTAATCTGCTATGGACTAATATCCCATCCAGGAGGAGTAGCAATACTCCTAGTCGGCTTCATGCTACAGAAAACGGGATACGCCCTGGCAACGTGGGTCAGTTTGGCCAGAGTGCAGCTTAACCTATTGTCTGCACAGTATACAATACACTTGAATATTATTTTAACTGAGTGAGCATTCATTCTCCAATATAATTATTTCATAATTTTACAGCATCCATTTATTATCCAAAATGGCCATATGGCTGAATTGATTATTTATTTATTTTTTTCATTTATTTTTGTTCAAGTGGTAAACAGCTTCCAGTAACCAACTCCATTATTAGAATCTATTTGGAAAACCCATACCTTAAGGAAAATTGCATTCCCACCGGATTTTTACTGCAAATAGCAAGTAATCCATTACCATAATGTGCCTCATTCATACCCTGCAAATAGCATAACTTGTCTTTATTGGCACCAAACACATAAAAAACAAGTACGCATTGCGGACCTATTTTTTGAATGGCCGGAGAAATTTGTAAAGAAGGGAGAGGCGAAACTGACTTGGTGCTAATGCCGCTAAAGCGAGAATAAAATAGAGGTGAAGACGGCACTTGGCGAACTTGCAAGCGTGTTCTGAGAACAACAGTAAACATATGTTCGCGAATTATTTGAAACTCTTGCCAAACCCATCTCAAAACTACATGACTCGGTTCAGTTCTTTCCCTTCTCAATTTATAAAGATATTCAAATGAAACCTTAATTGTAGGATTCAGTCAGTTTGCTTTTTAAAGTAAACATGGTTGACATACGGAATCAGTGAATTTTAGGTCTGGGTCGACGTTCAATACTCCGGTTCAGATTTATCTTCTTCCACCTTTAAAACTAAAATAAAACCTTTTGTAGTGTTTTTCCCAAAAAGAATGAGCCAGTTCTTATGAATCGAGCAAAGAAACATCTCATTTAAACGTTAAATCATCTCACGACCGTTATTTCTTCTGCCATTTGCGATCAATTGAAGCCAACAAAGTGCTGTTTCCAGTCCTTTTATAGGCTCGCTCCGTGTTTAAATAAGTATAAATCGACTGAGTTATTTTCTTCGGATTAATATTCTCTGTTTCTTCTATATTCTGGAAAATTGTGCAAATGTGGAGCTGAACATGCGAGCCGTGCACGACTGTAGAATTGTGTTGAGACGAGCGAAACTGAGCCAGTTAAAATCAAGTAAACTGAAGTAAAGAGCAAAGGAAAGATTCAATATCTACATGGATGGAAGATAAGAAGAGTGACCTTCGAAGATAATTTCACTGTGAAGTGATCTTCGATAGTACCATCACTAATAAGCTTTATAAGCATTATGTTTAAGCTTTACATACATACATACATACATACATACATACATACATACATACATACATACATACATAATACTTTATTTATACTCGAACAAATGAGACGTGGCTATGATCTTTATCAGAGTATAAAGACATAGAAAAGGAGGTTTCATTCGTTTTATGAAATTGCTACAGGACAGCCTAAGTTACGACAACTTTTATACACGACTCAAAATTCTCATTAGCGAAATTCTCCTTACTGAATCGAATTTGATTGCGAGTACAATTGCGAGTGCGAGGGAAGTTTTCCAAAACTGCTAAGAAACTGCTAAGTTTTTGAAACTAAAGTACAAACTAACACTCAAATAAACAATTTAACTCGTTCTACATTTTATTGAAAACATTTTCCATATAGGAAGCCAATTGAATCGAAGCATCTGCCAGCGACTTCCAGCTTTCCTCGCGCTCGCTACAGAAATCAAAATCCTCGACTTGAAAATATTTAGCCTCAAAATCACTAAAAAAAAAGCATATACCTTTCTCCTTTAGTTTACATTTTCGGTCGGTCGAAGTCTGTTCGTAAATGCATGCAAAAGCTGAATTTTTTGCACACAGACGACTGAATTATCCGCTTGAGTGAGCGTACGCGTAATCTGACGTCATCTATTCTTTATTTACCAAGTAGGAGATGGTTTTCTATATTCTATAAGAAAATGAATGATGCACGCTTGAGGTCTAGAAAAGCAGCTAGTGACTGCACGAGCCACAAGCGAGTGCATTCAGCTGCTTTTCTAGACCTCAAAAGTGCATCATTCATTTTCTTATAGGACATAAGAAAACCATCTTCAGTTTGGTTTAGAAAATAGCAGGAACTTGAAAGAAGGCGTGGCAGAACATTTACAAAGTCGCGAACCAGCGTGAAGAAAGAACTAATGCAGCGTTGTATAGTATTAACATTTCTTGAATGAATAAACACTTGCTTTAAAGAAAATTTCCATTTTATGGTTTCTCCTGAGATTTTAAAGTTTCTTAGAGTTTGACAAATCTATTTTTATCTTTGCCGGTCGTAATTTTGTCGGCTTCTTTCCAAAATTTCTGCAGATTAACCATTGACATTTGGTGTTATTCTGCTTTTATGTAAAATGAGAATGTTTTGGCTTCTGTTATGACTAAAACAATAATTGTTTCTTACCTTACGTTTTCGTAGGTCCAAGTTGTTTTGCTAAATCACTTATATGCTAGCTATTTTCTAAACTCTGATAAAGACATAGCTTTTCTGTGAAAAATATGTGCGAGAATCTCAGCTATTTTATAAAGCGCAAAATTAAATTTTGTATTTGTATTATATGTACATAAACTTTGCTTCTTTGTATTTTACCCCCATTTGTGTCAGTGGTATCATTTGCATAATTACTTGAACTAAAAAAACTGTGGAAAGTGAGTGACAAAAACTCCAATACCAATACCCTCGTGTCACGTGACTTGTCACGTGGACACGAGGGTAACAAGGAAATAAAAAATCTGGGTCATCGACTTGTGAATGAGTTTGTTTTATTTATATGTAAACCCACACATTGGACCTAATTCTTATTCTGTTTGCATTTTTGCTTTTGTTTTCTTATGTCTTTGTCGCTTACATGTATATAAAGGGCTACCATGATTAACATGTTTTTATATAGGTCTTTTAACCCTCGTTAAATAAAGTCAGTCAGTCAGTGATTATTTTTTACTGGTGCAATGAAGTTTTCTTTTGTTTTTAGGTGTGGCAGTGTAATCATTGATTTCGTAATGAACTTCAACCAAAGTGTAGATGTTAACGAGGTGTTGAATGTTCTGAAGGATGCTGCACAACAAAAGAAATTTGGCGACTATAAAGTTGATCCTAATTCCATAAAACAAATTCCTCCATCATCTACTGTCACACCAAGCACACAAGGTAGAGTAAAATGTTGTTTACCAAGTACTTATTTTTTATAACACCTTAACATAGTCTGATAAGTTTGTTATATTTTTTAAGTACAAAAGCTAGTCCAAAGCTGTATTCACTTAGCTGTATTCACTTAGGTGTTTGACTACGAATTGTCATTATGTGATTCTTTTTTTTTTCTTTCAAATATTTTGATTGATTTTGACAATTTTTGATTTGTTCTGCGAGTCACTATGTGTAAATAGAAATGAGTATTTAACTTTTGCTAATTTCTCAAGTGCCGCGGCAACAGTAGAAAAACAAACGTTACGGCCTGTATTCACATAGAGGAAGTCAGGTTTATGAAACGAGTTTCAATTTTTCTTCATAGCTACTGAAGAATGCAATTGCTCATGTAATGATGTCATGTTGGCAACGATAATTGGAGTTCTTGTGTTTATAATCATTGTTCTCATTATTTACATCGTTTGGCTGCGCAAGAAAGGTAAATAATATTATCACTGAGTAAGTAATATTAGTACTTTTTAGACATTTTTTGTATCTGCTGCTGTTTGTAAAAAGTTAATACTGTCTTAATTTGAATATTGATCATGTTATTTCTTGTTTCCTAGGAACTACAAGAGAACAGAGGTATGTTTTATCTCTCCTGGGGTCTGGGGATGAGATTTAAACTCAATGATGGTAAAATCCTATAGAGGTTTTTAATCAAGACTTTTTTAGTGTATGATTATTCATTTGGTTCTTGATGATGAGCAAATCTGACATTAGACTACGAATTGGACGTTTTAAAACAATTTGGAAATTGATAGAAATGTATGCAATATAATTAATTGTTATTTTCCATTAATTTCAGACCATACCAAGAAGAAATAGGCGTATATGACGTGAGTCTATTTATTGATTGTTTTTGTTGATAAAAGCAAGTAAATAATTATGATTGTAAATGTCTAAAGCTGACAGACTCAGTTTCGTTTCCCGCTTCAATTAATGTGATTTTCAGCATCGGAAGCCGGTTACCAGGCAACAGCTTTAACAATGGCTCAAATCGCGACCTTTAGTTATTAGAACAGAAAGAGCAGCATGACAAGAACAACATTGTCCAAGTCGAGCGCACTCATGTTTCCTTATCAAATAAATTTATAATGTGGAGTAATTCCCATCAAATACTACTATACTGGGAATACATGACGAGAAACCTTTCACTGGCAAATCAAATTAAGTGGACTTTGGTTAATAGAAAAATTCACTCCTAATCCTCTTTTACACGAAATTCTTCTCACCTCTCAGCAGCATAATACTGTTCATGACTGTTTTCATGTCTGGTATTATTTTGATGTTTGCTGCTTGGGGAATTCGTTCAAGTTTACACTTCGAAAGCGAGACTTAAGCGAGGGTAAAATTAAGCCAGTCTAATGTAAATATGAATATGGGCTGTTGCAAGGAAAAGAAACATTGGCCGTTCTAGTAATTAATTTAGAGTTTTGAGACAGGTTACTATTTTCTTGAACGAAACCAACTGCCACATTTTTTGTTGTGACCCAAACAATGGCCTGGAAAATGAAGAAAAGTTGTTCTAAAACATATCCTGGACCCTAAACTAATTGATTTTATTACTTCAAGTTGTGATTAAATGTAACAAGTGAAATGAATAAATAAAATACTTCAATTATGGAGTTGTTCTCGGCTTTAGAAATTCCGCCAAAACCGCTTTGATGATAATAACATTACTTAATCCACAAGTACAAAAATAAAATATGTCAGTTCGAGGGTAAAACTGGGTTATGGACAAAATGCTTTAATTTGCGATGCCAAAACGACCATATGCTGATTTCAGTTTTACAACATACACACACACAAAAAAACACTTCTCGAAGTATTGGTATTGTGAGTGTGTCGATAGTGACGTTAGCCGGAGAAACTGAAGAATTTATTATATCAACTAGAATGAATTACAAGGATCTCTCTCACTCAGAAAAGTCGCGCGCATATTTACAATTTGAAATATATATACGATATCTTTCACATGTGAGGATATCGCTGCCGTCACGTTTGCTTACGAGTCAGTGCATTGTTTCAGTGCTGAATGAGCCTCAATTTGTTGAAACATCTTTCTTTGGACATTTTCGGAAAATTTCGGAAATGTAGGAAACGTACGCATGACCTTCGGATTTGGAAAATTTCCGGAAGACTTCGGAAAATGATCGGAAATCTTTGGAAAATCGTCAAAAACTTCGTTGTTAGTATGGCATACGGTATGCTTTTTTCTCGTTTTCAACCTCACGAGTTCGCCGGGCTCTTTCGTCAGATATCGAGTTGAACACTTGAAGAAAAATTTCATACCTCCGCGCAGCCATGTATTATTCTATATTTATCTTGCATTGTTTTGTCAGAATGAACTAGCACTGAGGGATATTGAACCAAGTAAATCCACCCAGCCTCGCTCAGAATACATGGACCTAAATGAAGCAACAGTAGACAAATCCACACCACAAAGTGCGGCTCAAGGTGCTGATTACGCGCCTCTTCATCCATTAACTCGTTCTTGGGAAGTTTCAAGGCTACACGTGACTATAGAAAAGATCATTGGTAAAGGCGCTTTTGGTCAGGTTGCCAAGGGAACGGCAGAGCTTCGAAGCAGACCTGGAAAGACTACGGTTGCTATTAAAATGCTCAAATGTAAGGCTTTGTTTTGTTTGGAACGGAAAGCTAGGGTTGGTTTAACTGATTTCATTGTTTCAGTGTTTTTCGTGCTCTATCGAGTGTTTAATTTATTTGGCTGATCGACTATTCTAACTGGCACCAGACTTCGTTGAGACAGTACTAACATTATACTTTACACTTTGTATAGTTATGTTAAAAGTTATCTTGGTCATCTGGCGGTTATGGTTATTAGTTTGTAGAATAAATAAAGTTTATTGGTGTAATTAATAATTACGTTCAATCGAAAAATTCGCCTCCAACTGCAGCCACCTTCTCATCTAAAAAGCCGCATAAGATGACATTGGCGAGTGCTTATTAAAGCTATACAAGTGCGGTATGTTTTGTAGCCAGCATAAACTATTTACCTGATTGAAGTTTTAATTTGTGAATTTTCAGTGAACTCTACCGAATCAGACAAGAGAGACTTGCTGAAAGAACTTGAAACGATGAAGCTGCTCAAGCCACACCCTCACGTCATTAAACTTTTGGGATGTGTCACAGAATCTGGTAAACTATTAAGTCAAATTCATATATGAGAAACTGATGATTGTTGCAATGGTCTTGGCGCTCCGAGATGATACAAATTATAGTTGTGTTTTAAACGATACACCTATATGGTCTAATACTTTTCAACCATTCACAGCACGAGTTCGAAAAAAAATTATAAGTTAATAATAATAATAATAAGCAACTCTGAACCAAGTGGCAAAACTTTTAAGTTTTAAAAAACGTTTATCAACTTCGAGCTGATAATCAACTAAGTGTTTTGCCTGCCCGCCGACGCAGCACCACAGTTTCATTAGAAATTAATCACTTTGTTCATTTATTTGTTTCTATGGGCTACATGCTAAAGAAAGAAGAAAAAATTAAACTTTAAGTTGATGTTCTTCATATTTATTATTGAGTGCTCAGTTTTCCTTTTCCAGAGCCACTGTTGGTGTTGATCGAGTATGTGCCTTTTGGTGACCTGCTGGGATACCTGAGAAAGAGCCGTGGATTAAACGACACTTATTACAAAGACCCGGATATCAAACCACAATCAAGTCTGACGTCACAACAGCTGATGAAGTTTGCTTGGCAAATCGCTGATGGCATGAGTTACCTGTCGTCAAAATCTGTAAGATAAATTACTAGTAATTAAGTTTTATTGGAATAAAAATTAAAAACATTAAGGGGAGAAGACTTCAAACTATCATATCTTTGGATATCTGATTTCTACGTATAAGCTGTATGGCCATTGAAAATCCCTTCAAAATTTTTAAGTCACGACCATATTTGGCAAGTCACGTGACCAGGACAGAAAGACCCCTAAAACTCAAACAACTTACATTATTTGACATTAGAAACAATGCCAATGATTAAAGAACATTGCAATACATAAAGCGACGTATGCATTTGTTGAAATTCACATTAATACCAAAGTTATGACGTCATAAATACGCAAAATTGTACGTTTTCTTTAATAGATTTGCTGTTGTAAGCGTAAACAGTAATCCCATACGTACGTTTATAAAGGAGGATAGGCTGTCTCTGATCCTCAAAATAAATTGAAACTTTATCACTTTTCCTTCGAGTTTTAGGGATTTCTAATTCTTGCGCGTGGTTTGGGACTGGCACTAGTTACGCACGCGCAATGTGCATTTTTTAGCACTAGGTGTTCATACTAATATCTCTTGCCATGTTAGCACGTCGCAACACGCCAAATTTTTGAGCAGCAAAATAATGTCCTTCAAAATAAGTCTGAATCCGGTAGTTAAGGAGGACCACCCTTAATTGAATTAACTAGTGAGTTAATAAAAATATATCGTGAATATGAAGCAATGATGTATTACATGACGGGGACTTCTAATGTATTGTTGCACAACTGAATTAAACAGTTTTAAAAACCTTAAATTATTAATTACATTTGGCTATTACAAAGATGTCAAATTATTTAGCTTTATTTAGCTGACAATTTTGTTCCCAACAAACGTAACATCGGCAAGTTTGGTCTGTTTGCGTATGAATAGGTACGAATCAGGATAGTTGCCGAGGAGGCAGTGTGGCCAGTGGCGTTAGATTCTTCGCCGTCATCACTGGCTGGATTTGTAACACTTGTGGAAGACTTGGGGTAAAAATGAGAACCACAAATTTGTTGGGGTAATCTGACAAAATTGCCGGGATTCGGGTAATCTGCAATGGCCAGCATCCCATTCAGGGGGAGTAGAAGTACTAGCTTCTATTCGCATGGCCCGGTTGTTCGAAGGGCGGCTAACGCTATCCACCGGATAAATCACTATCCAACGGATAGCGTAGTTTGTTTTGTTAACACTTATCCACTGGATAGTGATTTATCCGGTGGATAGCGCTGTCCACCCTTTGAACAACTGGCCCTCAAGTTTAAAAGGAAGCGGAAGCTGGAAGCGATAAGTAGTTTTTAGAACTGGATCTCACTGCTATACATTCCTATATTCTTAAATGAAGTTTCTTTTATTTAGTTTTTATTATATTCGAGTTTCATATTTCACTGATAAGTATTCCGTTTTGTTATAGATCATCCACCGAGATCTTGCTGCTAGGAATGTGTTGGTTGGGGAAAGAGAAGTTTGCAAAGTAACAGACTTTGGAATGGCCAGAGATGTGCAGCAGCAAAAACATTTATGAAAGAAAAACAAAGGTAACTGATAAACCTCAACCAATCAAGTCAAGATTAATGAATAACTCAGGTGTTGTTCATATGTCATTGTTATCGTTTCTCCTTTCCTATTTTTTAGAAACCTCTCCAGGTTATAAAATGAATGTTTGAAATGTTTAGGATCCGTCTTGCATTGAAACCCGAGCAAAAATGTAATTGCCTCGTAAAATTATTTAACCTTTAGGGCCGTCTTCCAGTTAAGTGGACCGCTTATGAAGCGCTGTTGTATGGAACATATACCACCAAAAGTGACATGTAAGTTTATCCATACGACTTGTCAGTAATGATGTCTGTCATTCACACACGAAAAACTAATTTATATATAAAAAAAGAACGAAAGGATATCTGAATTGCGAGACATAAAATTTAACCGGGAAATAATACACGATAACATTCAAAGATGCTTGCAATTTATAGTCTGTTTTCTTGAGAATTGATTGCTGACATTTAAAAATTCTACACAATCAATCTACATATATATAGCTAATTAATTTTTCTGTTATTCTAAGGCCCGGGTCGCACTTGCGGACAAGTTTGGTAACTTTAGTGGATTTCTTTAATTTAAGCGTCAGTTATAGCAAAGACGAGTGCGACCTATGTTTTCAGGACGAACAACTTGTCCAAAAAGATAAAATAACAAAGACGCCGCAGTCCTATGATTGGCCCGCGTCGCAGGTGTGCACGTTTTGAAATTGGTTTGATACAATAATCGCAAAACAAGTGCGACCTACTTGTTGCGAGTCGGACAAATTTTGTCAAAACGGGCACAACTTCAAAGGCGCCGTAGTCCTGCCCTGGAGCTGGACAAGCCACTTCCCCACGCACCGGGTGACTTTAGATAACAATGCTTTCTTGATTAACCATTGTGTTTTTCTCTGAGAATAACAAATTTGCATTTTGCAGCACGTGCTGCCATATATTTAATTCAAATTTACCGCGGCCTCCAGGACTGTGTGCAAGTATAATATGGTTTACGCCACCAAAACTGGATTTAAAATATGTGAATAACAATGCATTGTTTTTTTTCGTTTGTTTCTATTAATTTTCTGTGGTAATCGTTACAGGTCGAACCAACTTCATGATTTTAATAATGTCGTGAAGGACAAAGCTGTTCTCCGCAAAGCCCAGAATTTGGTCATTTCACGTCGTTGTTTTGCAGAGGACAGCTGAGGAATGTCCCAAGAGATTTATAGCACGTGCAAAGCTATTGTGCTAGTAACTAAACCTTTTGTTACTCTACAAGATGTCTCGGACAACATGTCCCAACAATTTTTTTTGAAAATGTTGGGACATTTCAAAACTTGTCCGCAAGTGCGACCCGGGCCTTTGGTTTATTAATATCAAAGTATCTTTAGTTATCTTATCTGATTTTTTTTAATTTCCTCGCAGATGGAGTTATGGAGTTGTCCTTTACGAGATTTTCACAATAGGTAACATCTTATGTCTCAATCAATTTAAAAGCCTACGCGAACTGCCGGTGAATTTGTAGGACATTATGTTTTCATCAGATGATATTTTTGGAAAATTCACGAAAAAAGAAACAATAACGGGGTAAAGTAACCTTCTGACCGCTGTTTTATTAGAAATTGTTAAATCACTGACGACTTAAACGGCTCTTCTTCAGAGGAATAATAAATAAAAGAAACAAACTGAAATTTTACATGTGATTTTAAGAATTTAAATCGGTTAACTTCTTCTTTAAAACTGATAATAAAACGCGGTCTATTTTGCAAATCTACCAAACTGATGACACTGATATTAGAAATAGAGAAAGTTTTTCGTTGTCTGTTACGGTGACAGGAATGGATGTTTGTCAGAAGGAAAAAGCCGTGGGTACACGAGTGTACCACAGCTGCTTCGAGTTCTCCCAAACTTTCAGTGTTTCCACAATATAGTTATTTATTTCATTAATGAAATACAAACGCTTGAAATATTTCTTCTATATGTTTCCATAGAGTTACGGTGAATATTTGTTACCCACAGCACTCGCCATATCTTGTTCTTCTAGATATAATTACTTGTAATCCTGTGCTGAATTTACTGGTACAACTTATATGTCACCAAACGAGTTTAAGCATCCACCTGCTTGTGCTGATAAATTCACGACTGAAGCTGTTTCTCACTTTCAGGTGGTTCACCATATCCACGGATGGATGGCAAGAAGATTGCAAACTTACTTCAGCAGGGATACAGAATGCCTAAACCACAACACGTGGATGATAAGTTGTAAGTTACGTTTTACCTTTGAAATTGTCCAAAGTTTATCCGATATTATCCGAAAGTATCCATATGCGTTTGTTTTTCTCCGTTTGTCTGACGTGAAATTGTAATTTTGATACCTCATCCTCTGTTTATGTAATGGAATCAAACGATCACATCACAGATCGATTATTGACATCCATCACGTGCACTCTTTAACTATCACCGGTCACCTTTTATAATTGGTACTCTCATGCAAAAATACCGTTATTGCCAAGATCGAGACGTTTCGTCAGCAATTCAACAGCAAATGATTTCTATACATCTAAGTAAGAACGAAATTCCTAATAACGTAAAAACTCTTAAAAACAACTATTTCATTTGAGAACGTTGCTTTTCAGGTATCAAATAATGATGAACTGCTGGCAAAATGACCCGGATGCAAGACCAACATTCACTGATTTGAAAAATCAGTTGAAAGATATGGAAAACCAACACAAGGTGAGATTTGTCACGGGCACACAATTAACAATATATTTAACTTTTCCACTAGCTTATACGAACATTTTGTAATTATGGAATTTTGATCATATAACGCGCGCTATGGTTGGTCGTGCAACCGTTTTGCAACAGGCTCAGTGTAAACGCGGTTACGACGTATCGTTGCAGTGTATCGGGTGATGTAAACGCGAAAGAATGTTTACAGAGATCTGAGAAGTACTTATGTAAACCCAAGATTAAAAAAATCAACACCAACAAAATAGTTGCTCAAAAATTTTCCGATGAGCCTAAATTTAATTTCCCAATTACGTCATAGCGCTCTCTAACCACATACTGAACACAGTTATGTCATTTTTTTAAATTTGAAGACGATTTCCTATTTAGCGAATTATCAAACTTGAATTGCTATTAATAATATATGTAATATTCGCATGCGCATCGGGCAGTACACACCTTCAATCGCTGAATCACGTTTCAATCATTCTAAAACATGTCTCGTGTTTTATTACATAACATGGCTATCAGCTTTTGACAGTTGAAGATAAAGTGTAATTTTAATTTTAATATTTGTTTGCTTCTGCAGAGGCTGATCAACATGGAAATGTACGACAAACAGTTATATGCAAACGTCGAGGACTTGGTCGTGTAAACGAGCAAAAGTATCATCAATGTTCAAGCCAATATATCTTAATTTTGCTATATTCGCTTTCATAATGTAGAACTTAGTTGGTTAATCCTTTAACTCCCAAGCGCACATTTCGACGACTATTGGTGGAATACGCACGTCATAAGATTACTGTGACATGCACCTGTCAGATGCGATGAGGCAAAGGTAGATCCTGCAAGCCTGCCTCAATTAAATTTAGCCAGGGTTTAAGTAGGAAAAGCCCCGCGTTTATTATTTGTTGTAAAATCAGTGGCACGTTCAGCTAGCACACCTCTCATTCACATATCAAAATTGTGAGCAAGGTTTATTTAAAAGTTTGAAATATTTAGAGGTGCACGTCGACCTCGATAGGACGAATGAACCAAAATATGGGACAAATAATATTGGAAAGGACTTTTTGAATGTAAATCACGAGCCGTCAAGCTTTTCTCGTGTTCTCACAACATCTACAACAATATTTAGTCGCTTATAAAAAAATACAAAATGTAAATGGCCGCCATCTTGAAGTGGGCGTAAAAAAAAAAAATTGCCCGCGCCGGTAAACCCATAGAAAGTGCGGCATATTGCTTAAATACTGTAGTCCATACTAAGAGTAACCATGGGTTAGGCAGTGCGGGCGGCGTATCGGGGATTTTTAATTGGCTTTGATTTCTGAAACCACCTGGTAGCCATCGTGGCTTTATCGTAGTTATTGGCTGCTATGTTCGAGTATTAATTTCAATTGTGGCAAGCGGAAAGTTATCGTGTCATAATAAAATCTGAGAGATCAATTATTTATCGTACGGACAATATACTGACTGTTCATTCCGGCACGCTTAATTTAACAACAACAGATCATATTAGTTATGTAGTCAAACTTATTGTTACGTTCCAATAAACTTTACTACAACATTATTTTGTTTATTCGCAATCATGTAGTATAATCTACACAACGTAAAAATATGAAAGACAGCTTTTAAAATTCATTTTAAAACATTTATTTGAAGCCTATGATTTTCGGTGGCGCGAATGATTAATCACCTCGACGAAAATGTACAAACACGACATCACGACTTCTTGTCTGCAATAGGCACTACAACTTTTTACGGTTTGATTTTGGAAACTGGAGTGGCTTTATTATTGCTTCTATGTTTGAGTATTACACATTCAAACTCCGATACACTTTATGACCTTCATGACATTAAATTGATTTCAATTGAATAAAGACCAACAAACCTTAGCACAATAGCCGTAATCTATAACGATAACATGCGCGGCCTTCGATCATTTCACACGTGACGATTTGGCGTAACTTTCCCTCCTATGATCTCCTATAATTGTACTCGTATTTAATTTTACGAACTCGTCGTCGACTACAAACAAACATTTTTTGGAGTTCGTAAAATTAAATTCGAGTCATAGGAGATCATAGGGGGAAAAGTTTCACCAAATCGTTTTCTGTGAATATTTAAAACTGAGATAAAGTAACAACACTGTAACAATATTGTTCCATTACCGAGGTATTAACATGTTTCCTATTGCTGCGCTTGTGTAACAAAAAACGTTTTACACGTGATGCACTTCTCTTGGTACGCAGTTCACCTTCCAATTCCACGCTTGGACAATATTACTCATATGATCTCATCTGTATTATTCTATTGTATCCCGGTTTGCTCGCTTTAGAACTGACGAGTGTGAGCAACCGTGCGGGACGAGAGTTACACCGGACGAAGAAGAATAAAGTAGTCGAATAATAAATCCCTGCGCGTTTTAAATGTTCACCCATCGAATAAGGTATAAATGCTGAGGCTTGCGTTACATCATATAATGTACATTAAAGGAATGTATAACAAATAAAGGAATGGTTTCCATAGAACAGTGGTTTATTTATTCTATGTGTTATTTTCTGATTCAACTTACTTGAAAAACCGTTACTTTTGGAGTACTTGTTGTTTGTCTATAGTTTATTAAAAAAAAACAGTCTCGTGGCGTGATTCTTTTCTTTATTTATGCTTCTCCGGTCCGTTGGAAACCGAAAGGTCAATCAAAGCGTATTCACTATTCATGATCATTCATGAATTTGTAATGGCTGCGGAAGTTTCTTCGTATCAGCGCGTTAGTTCAGTTTATTAAGCGCTTTGTAATGGGAAAGCAGTATGTCCAGTATGGATGGTGGAAAGCTATTGGTATCATTATTCTGGGCTTTACAGAACTATCAGGTATAGTAGTGTACGTAGATATTTTGTGTTTACGTACGTGTTTGAGGCGCTTGTAAACAGTTGTCAATCTCAGGATTCCTACTTTAACATTGCACATTAGTATTTAGCACTCCCGTGTATCATTGGCTTCGGTTTATATCGCCGTCAGCTTGCTTTCACTAACAACACTAGATCATGGAAGTACAGTACATTTGTATTCCTTCTCAATTCCAATCATCCTGTCATGTTCAGTCATCAAAATACCTACATTTACATTTTTTGCAATAACTACGTACCCTCAGGCATGGGATTTTGCAAACGTTACAAATGAAATCTATTCATTCCTGCGCGCAGCAAAATACTTGAAAGCCTCACGTATAAATGTTCGCCCCATGTAAAGGAATCCAAGAGGGTCTTGGATTCCGGATTCCGCACCGTGGATTCCGGATTCCAATGACTGGATTCCGGATTCCATGCCTATGGATTCCGGATTCCAAACGTTCCGAGATTCCGGATTCCAAAGCTTTTAGCTCTGGTTTTCGATAGCAGATCCTGCTATTAAATTACGAATTCGTCTTTTTGAAAAAGAAAACACTGTACCATTTTATTTTCAATATATCAGAATGTACTTTTTAATATCTAAACCTTGAGTTCCTACGGCGTCGATTAAATTATTTTAAAGTTGTTGGCGTGCCTGTTGACAAGAGGCGTCTCTGAAGTCCAGTAATCCGCAGTAATCCACAACAATGAAGCTATCTGACGAAGTGTTCTCATTCAAACGATTATAACATTAACAGAACCAAAAGTAGTAGGAATAGAAGGTTGGTACTTTTGTACATGTATGTTCAAATTGAAATCACCTGTTAAAATTATTCATTTCTTTCTCTTATTTTCTAGACATTCAGGGCCCGCGCAGCAAGTTTTTGAGTGCGGGCTAATGCGAACGTGTACACATGAACCAACCAGGGGTAATTTACGTATTCGATCTGAAATTGCTGGACATGCATCTAAAATTAACAAACGTAGTGCAAATTACTAACTTTCAGCGCTAAAAAAGCGTTGTTTTTAATACATGTTCAATAATAAACATTTATTACCCGGTCTTAAAAATTATTTACTATCAAACCCGGCTTCATACAATGAAATTTACTCAACTGTGTTACTAAACCCTAAACCAGGGATCGTTGTCAGAAAGGAAATTAACAAAGACGGTATAGTCATATCTATTCTGTATGATGTTGGCAATGAATTCAATTTTAGTTTCGTTCTTTGAGTCCACAAACACTCAAATAACTCCTCGGGCAGCATTTATTTGCTTTTATAAAATTTTGGTCATATAACGCGCGCTCTGATTGGTCAATTCGAGCCCTTAAGTACGCGCCCTAAGTCACGCACGTGCTTTATCGAGTTTCATAATAAAGTACCAATGTAACACGCGTTCTGATTGGTTGATACAGCGTGCGTGCGTGCGCGTGCTTTATGAGAGTACAAAGCACGGAAGCTCACGAATGCTCACGCCATCCGCTAAGTTTGTTTTGAAAATAAAAGCATATTTGTGAGGAAAATAATAGATCTTTTATCATGAAACAACTAAAGAAGCTGGGAGAAGAAGTTGGGAAAAACACTCCCCTATCGGCTCGTGTTTTCCCCTACACTTATTTCGTGCTCGCGCCGCTTCCTGCGTGCTTTATAACAGAACAGAGCACATTTGAGGGTCTCTAGGCACTTCTCTCGTGTTATTAAAAATTCCCGTCATATAACTCAATAATGCACTTGTGCGTAAAGCACTGTGATAAGCATCGCACGTGACAGAGCTAGAGATCGGCAGAGTACGTGAAAAATTTCGCAAGGATTGGAATTTCAAGTAATAATTTGACCGAATTCAAAATTGCTGCTCGAAGATTTCTCTTGATGTTTACAACATCCGACACATGAATTCACATACACTTTCTGAACATGACTAAACAACACGCCGCACAATTATCCAAAAAGCTATTACGTACCTTTTTCCCGCCCAGCGTTATGCTTTTTTCGATGCTTCCCCATCTTCACAGTGTTTAACAGTTGAAGCAGGGAATAAATATTAAAACACGACTAGCTCGAATTTCTTGATCGCCAGAATTTTAAAAATAACCTAAGAATCAACTGGGTGCCTGTAATTGTTACTCCCAGGGGGGAAGTTTCTGGACAAAAATTTTAAACGGTTTAGCTTCGATTTTACCTTCAAGCAGGCTCCCCCTCTACCGCTTCCATCACAACTGAATCTATCGATAATTTCTTGTATCTTGATAACCATTTTAGGCATTTTACTCCCGACTGACAGGAAAAGCGAAACCCCGCATGGGGCCAAACAACTCCTGTGCGTGAACAGTGTTGACAGTTCAGGAAAGTCACTATCACAAAGGCAATATGCCAATGGTGATCGTCAACAAATGAAGCATGCGTGACCGCCGTGTTGACAATATGATAAACAAGAATTTTCGAAGAAAATATAAGCGGGCTTTTTTTATCAAGCAAGCAAGCCGTTTTACCTGCTTTCTTGCTTGAAATCGATCAGATTAGTCACGGCAGTCACGCTGAAGTCTGATGTTTGCGTATAGTGCCTACTGTCAATTTTCTTGCCTCTGAGCAGTCTTTGAAGATCATTCCTCAATATAAAGCCAAAGTTGAATAAGAGGAAAAAACACGACAACATAGGTACGAATCGGTGTTGAACCATCAATCGCAGACGTTCCGCGTTGCACCATCATCATTCGCAGCTATTCTAGTCACAGTTCGACAAATTGCGTGAGTCAAAATGTGATATTGTAACGTAATGGTTGTTATTTATAAATCTTCTGCATACAAGGAAGTGAATTGCTGCACCAACACGAAAAAGTAATGTATTTCACACTAAATAAACAGCAGAGTATTCATGTTCAAATCAAAAGTAATAGCTTGATATGAAATTTGACCTAACGGCGACCCTGGTTTATCACAGACGTTGCGAAATCTCTTCAAGTCACAGTTAGACGTGACTCATGTGACCCCATGACGTAATCGTCCTTATTTATAAATCTGCATTTCTCAGCAAGTTTCTGTTTTTCTCAGAAAATATACGGAAAAGATATGTATTTCACACAAAATGACAATTATTTAACAGGACAATATTCATAAAATATAATTTAGGCAAAGGATGACCCTGGCGAAATCTAACGTAGCTTGATAAAAAAAATTGATCTAATGGCGCTTCCAGTGTATGTGATGTACGTACGCACCTCACAGACAATCTCTTCAAGTCACGATTCGACGTGACCCTATGACGTAATCGTCCAAATATAAAACTGCACGTCTCAGTAAGTTTCTGTTTACATAAATCTGCGAGTCTGGGCAAGTTTCTGTTTTCCTTTTCGGAAAAGAAATGTATTTCACACAAAACAAAGAGGACAATATTATGACCCTAGCGAAATGTAACGTAGCCTTGATAAAAAATTTGATCTAATGGCGCTCCTAGTGAGTCCACCTAGTAGTGAGTACAATGATTTAATATTTTGACGAGTCAAACTCACCGACGTTGCGAAATCTGTACGCCGCTCCGATGTGTTTACGCGGTCCTAAATTAATATTTATTTGGACCAGTCCAACTTTCACATAGGCTCGATTTCCGCCGCTCTCTCGAGTCCGGGCTTCGTTCTTCCCCGAGAAAATCTTTCACAAGGCGAATACATTCATATATATTCATACTCACCCCTAGCTCTCCTCCTAGCACTTTGGCGGAGTAGAGGTATAAGGTGAATCACGACAAAAAAAAAAAAACAGAAGCTATTTTACTAACCGGGCTGGGCCCGAGGCCCACGCCCGGTTATTAAATGCATGACAATACTTTCAAGTGACCAGATATCAAACATTTTTTGGTTGTGGTGGTGGTGGGGGAGGCCGAGGGGAGGGGAGTGGGTTCTGATTTGTTGTAGTATTCCGGATTTCAGAAGAGTTTGGATTCCGGATTCCAGAGAGTGGATTCCGGATTCCAAAGACAAAAATATGCTGGATTCCGGATTCCGGATTCCCTTACATGGGGCGAAAATGTGTGATGGTGATACCCGGGTTTTATATCAGGCAACATATAAATTGCTATTAGATGCAAACGGAGAGTGGAACTGGGGAGAGACGCTCACATGGCGTGAAGTCATCGCAGCTAAATTGAACTCAGACAATGGCATGCTATGTATTGGAAAACTTCCAGTCGAACAAAAAAACTCCCAACTTCTCTTTACGACTAAAAAATACATTTTTACACTTTAGATTTACAAAAATATATATGGTTAAGTCTATTTGAACAAGATCCCCTGAAGGGATTACAAGCGGCCGATTTCCTCGGGGGGGGGGGGGGGGGGTGGGGGTAGGGGTGGGGGGCTCTCCCTTGTGTACGCTATATAGGAATGTCCCGCTGGACAGGGTTTGGTTTTTGAGCATTTTTGTCTTCCACAGGGTAACCCATACGTTCAGAATTGGATAACGTTGATTGTTATGTAAGTCGTGAAAATTAAAAAAATAACAAGCTTACACACAAGCCAAGTAAAACGTAATTTTATTCACCTGTTTACAAGCGAGCGCTGTGTTTGACAATTCTGCTTAGATCGCTTCGAGTAAACTCGCGGTCACTGGACTCTAAGGCCTATAAAGAGTCAACACACGAACCTGCGTGACGAAAAACGTGACTGCCTGATGTAATATTGCATCATGCTAAGGAAGACGGAGAAATTCTCTTGTGGTTAATTTTCATGTTCAACGAGGGAAAAAATGTGTTTTCGCTCAACGTGAAAATAAATTGTGAATGACATATATGCTGTGGAATTGTGTTAAGAAAAACTATTATGTTTTTGGGACCGGGTTTTATAGTTCGTTTACTGGTTGAGGTGCATGTATTAAACAGAACAGAAATTCTCTAGTGGCTATTTATTTGCATGTCTCCTGGCTTCGTTTACAATGTAATGGGAAAACCCCAAAAGGTCAGTCATGCGTTTTTTCCTCGTAAATAAATTGACATACTGTAATTGTATGAAGAAAAACTGTTATTTTCCATTGTCTAATTCAATATTTCGAATGTTTCTTTAAAGAGTACTGACACGACACGAAAATCGAAATTTTCTCTAAAAGTAGAAAGAAATATTTCTACAGAAAGACTGTGGAAGAGAAATTCTCCAGTGGCTAATTTTAGACACTGTCGGATTGCGTCATGTCAACCGTGTGGATTTCGCTTGTTTCTTTGTAAAGAACATGAAAAGAGCACTTACACGATACGAAAATCGAAATTTTCTCTAAAAGAAGGAAGAAATTATCCAGAAAGCTTGTGGAAGAGAAATTCTCTAGTGGCTAATTTTAGACAATGCAATGCTATGTCAACTGGGGAAAGTGCAGTGACTACGAAAAAAACAAGTAGTCACGCCAGTCTCGCTAAAGTCCGCAGTTTGCGTGAAACCGGAAGCCGATTCCCCGCTGGGATCGAATAACGCGCAAAGGTCACACCGCCAAATTTAGCACATTTTGCAACAACACTGCTGTTCACTGCTGTGGAACATTTGTCTTTGCTTTTTTCAATGCGATTCCTGTAATAAACTCAATACATGTACGCACTTACACGACACTACAGAAAGCCTGTGGAAGAGAAATTCTCTACTGGCTAATTTTAGACCGAGATGCGATAACATCATGTCAACCGTGTAGAGGGCTAGGGCTAGTGACTATGAAAAAACCCGTCCATTTCTTGAAGCGGCTCGATGCCCATATATGGGCATCGGCCGCTTAATTAATCCAGTATATAACTGCACTAGCAGTCAGGTGCTGAGACAAACGACGATGGAGTTAACGATTGTGTGATTCGAAATTATTCCAAATCAACTGTAATAAACGTTCGACTCGTATATTCGTTAATTCGTTTAATTCGTACGTCCCTAAATACAACAACTCGCAACTCGTAACTTCGTATCGTAACTCGAATAAGTGGACGCGGACTAACAACTTCGTATCGTAACTCGAACAACTGGACGCGGACTAACAACTTCGTATCGTAACTCGAACCACTGATCAAAGTCTACAATGTACAAGTTATTATGTTCCTATCATGTGATCATGCTGCGCTATACTAGTAAAACCGGTTTCTGTACATACACAACAAAACAGATATAATGTTTCAACGATGCCACATGGCACGACACGTGAGCGAGACGAAGGGTGTGTCTTAGAACGTTTTCTACACTCCCCTAGTTATTTCGTGAAAGCGAATAACTAACTTATTTACACAATGTGAGAAACTAAAATTTCAAAATTCGCGTAAAAGAAAATAAATCAATGTTCAATTGTTCATGCACTGTTCAATGTCTGTTGATTTCTCCCACATCGCCGCGTTGTGTCGGGGTCTCGCAATGTTCGCACAGCTTGAAGAACAGCGGGTTGCATTGACTAGGTAACTCCAGACCTCTGATCGCGGAATCTTGCATGAGGTGAATAATGAACGCTCGTTGCGTTGAGTTCGTTTGTACTGTTCGATTTCGACACCCTTTCGACGATTCCGGTTTGGCATTGTTGTTGAATATCGTATTCGCTCAGTAAATTCGGTTCACTCTTCAGCTTGTGATGCAATGATCGCAGTCGTGATTTGCACATACCATAGTTGTTTGAGGCCGGCGAACAGTCCTCTTTCCATGGCAATCCAGTTTCGTAGTGACGACCATCAAAAGAGATTTCGCTTCCCTTGAATTTCAGATCGGGTATCTGTCGTTCGGTTGTGGTGTCGTCCAATTTCTGCATGTCCACAATCTCGTCGTTTTGTTTCGCTTCGTTTAGACATGTTTCGTCTGAGATGATTAGATTTGAGACGACATTGGATTCGTTTAGAGAGCTGATGCTGGTCGGTCCAGAGAGAAGCCATCCAAACTTACTATTTATCGCTGTTGGTCCATATTCTCCACGAATCGATTCTCCATTGACGATGTCCCAATAATGATCCGACCCGATGAGAATGTCAATAGAATCTTGACTTTCGGAACGGTCTGCTAGCTCTAAATCTTGTAAATGGGGATACTTGTTGACGTCTACACTCTTCGGCAACGGCGAGCAGATAACAGGAAAATTGAGTGCGGAGATCTCTAGGTATTCGTTCTTGTTGTTTCGTAGGGGCAAGGTTACGACTTGACACTTCTGCTTTCGATAGGCGTTTTCTCCAAAAGTGTTTAGGTACAGTGTTTCGGATGATGTTGGCTTCAAACCAAGCTTCGACTTGAGATTATCGGTTACGTAGGATCGCTGACTACCATTGTCGAATAGAATTCTTACTGGTACTGATTTGGACCGATCTTCGTTTGTAGCAATCGCAGTGGCAGTTTGCAGAAGAATGCTCCCCTTGGCCTCAATACTTGAAGTCGCAGTAACTGTGCTCCCCAAAACACCACTTTCTCCATCGTTGATCGGCGCAGTTTCATTTTGTGTCTGTTGAATGTGTCTGTATCCAAAACAAACTGACTGGTGATGACTAACACCTCCACATAGGCGACAGTTCCTGGGATATGTGTATTCTTCAATTTGATGTCCGCGACTTAGACACTTAAACAGCGGTTCGTTTCGATCAGTATGCTTCTTCTATCCTTCACATTTGTCCCGGGGGGGGTACTCAAAAAAGTTTTATACGGGGAGGCTCCGCCCAGAG
Source organism: Desmophyllum pertusum (assembly GCA_029204205.1). Lineage (NCBI taxonomy): Eukaryota > Metazoa > Cnidaria > Anthozoa > Scleractinia > Caryophylliidae > Desmophyllum > Desmophyllum pertusum. The sequence continues at coordinate 3,303,670 of MU825400.1, forward strand.
GTCCAACCCCTTACCCTTTCATATACCATTTTTCACAGAAAAGGTACCCCTTTCATATACCTTCCATAGAAAATGGTACCCCTTTCATATACCTTCCATAGAAATTATGAAAATGGTACCCCTTTCACATACCTACAGTAGAAGCACTGCATCCCTTTTCTATACCCTTGTAATGAACTTAATGAACAATATATATCACCAGAAATCATCAAGCATTACCAGTAGAGATGTTAACCAAACAATAATATCATTTACTCGTGTAATCCCTACCCTTTCATATACTTCAAACTTCAACTCGTGAAATCCCTACCCTTTCATATACTTCAACTCGTGAAATCCCTACCCTTTCACATACCTCGAGCCTAAAAAAGGACCCCTTTCGGGCGGAGCCTCCCCGTATAGTCCATTATAGGGAGTACCCCCCCCCGGGACATTTGTAACTTTATCGCACGATGCGGAATAGTGAAGAACGTTACAGTAAACACAACGCATTCGCACTGTTTTGTTTCTTTGATCTTCTTGAGCAACCAAGAATGAACCAATGGTTGGATGCTTCGGATTCCTGTGTTGCTCATACGTCGGCGTGTATCTCGGATTTCTTTCTTCGTTTGCTTTCACGCTTTCGCTCATTTCCCTGGCTTCAACTTCTTGCTTGATGATCTCTAATAAGTCGTCCATTTTCCAGACCGAACTTTTCGTTTCTCTCGCAATTCTCACACGTATTTCGTTTGGAAGCTTCGCCATTATGACGGGGATCAACAAACCGCCGTACTGATCTGAGGCAACGCCCAGCGAAGATAAGCCACGAACATGCACGCTGATTTTGTCGTACACAAACCTCAAAGAGGTCGAACGTTCAGTTCCTGAACAGCTTGGAATCTTAAGTAACTCATCCATGTGCGCTGAAATAATCTGCTGAGGCCTCCCGAACCTCTCTCGTAGAATTTCGACGGCGGAATTGTAGTTGACTTCGGTCAAGGCCAATCCTTGAATTGCTCGTGAAGCAGGACCATCGAGTAGAGAATTAAGATAATTGAACTTGTCGACCGACGAAATCGCTGGGTTTTCATCTACAGCTGATTTGAAGGAGTCCCAGAAACTGATCCACTTGGTGACGTCCCCACTAAATCTCGGTAAAATCAACTTGGGCAATTTTGCCTGTGCTTGACTAGCGCTAGGTGTTGCTTGAATTTGACTTGACGGGTTTATTTGGCTCTCCTGTCCATTGTGTTCACTCTTTCGTTTTTGTAATGCTTCGTGTATACTCGTTTGGCATTCTACCACTTTCTCTAATACTTTCTCGGAATCTTCTATTTCACCCTGAATCGAATCCAGACCACAAAGCGATAAAACGCTCTGGTCGAGTTCCTGGACTGTTTTTAGTTTACTGTCGAGTAAGCGATCTAATATTTCTAAAGCCTTTCCCTGATCCTCGTTCAACGTACCTCCATTTAGAATTGCGTGGACATCGGTGATTTTCTTCGTAATTACGCCACGATTCGCAGCTCGAATCGCCTTTACTCGTTCCAGCTTCTCTTTCGCTTCTTTTTCCGCCATCTCGTATCGATCGTTCCTATGGATCCTCGTGGATCTCCAGTCGTTTAACTCAGGGTCGTTTGTCTTTGCCCCACGTTGGGCGCCATGTAATAAACGTTCGACTCGTATATTCGTTAATTCGTTTAATTCGTACGTCCCTAAATACAACAACTCGCAACTCGTAACTTCGTATCGTAACTCGAATAAGTGGACGCGGACTAACAACTTCGTATCGTAACTCGAACAACTGGACGCGGACTAACAACTTCGTATCGTAACTCGAACCACTGATCAAAGTCTACAATGTACAAGTTATTATGTTCCTATCATGTGATCATGCTGCGCTATACTAGTAAAACCGGTTTCTGTACATACACAACAAAACAGTTATTAATGTTTCAACGATGCCACATGGCACGACACGTGAGCGAGACGAAGGGTGTGTCTTAGAACGTTTTCTACATCAACCTCGTCCCCAGCGTCTTCTCGGCGCGAAGAAGACCCTGGCAAACAGCAGGTCACGTGACCACAAAATTAGCCAATCGCGAGCCCACCGCCATTTTGAAACATTCAAAATCTCCAATATTTTTGGAGACACGTGACCTGCTGTTCGCCAGGGTCTTCTTCGCGCCCACCCGCCATCTTGAAAGCGGAGATGGCCCTGGGAACGAGGCTGCTTCCAAATGGATATTTATTTATCATTCTGACCCTAAAGGCAGGCCTGAATGTTGTCAACCTCGTTCCCAGGGTCTCTCTTCTTCCATCCCCCAAGAGCGAGAGAGAGAGACCCTGGTCTGGTCTGGTCACGTGTCTAATTGACATTTTTAAACCCTAGGGAGGGCTCAAAACATTACGAATCTTTGTCGTGCTTTCGTTTGTCGACTACAAAGCGAGGCCAGAAAAAACAGCCACTGTTCACACAGCTGGCAAGCGATGTTTAACAGTAGTCTTCAGTTCGCTCTTTGCGCGCAGCAGTTACTCCAATTTTTACAGCGCCGCTCCACGGCAAGACTGCAAAGTCGGGGTCGAAGCGTCATCATTATATAAAACTACACTGACGTCTGACCATTTCCGCAAAGAGGAGAGAAAAATATTATAAGACACCACGGGCTTAATTCAAGTTAAAAAAACCCAGGGCGGATTCATTTGCAGCATACGCGTATAGCGGAAAGCGAGACAACCTATACTTTTCGGTCGCTTTCTTAGTTACGTGTATAGAGTACGCGATTAATCAATGGCAAATTAATTACAGTAGAGCCACGCCAACTCGAACTCGGTTAACTTATGGCGCAGGAGAGAATGGGCGGTGAAACGCGCACTGCGCTCTTAGGGCGGTGAAACGCGCACTGCGCTCTTGGGCGATGTTTGATGCGGAGCGAGACTGGGTCGAGAACGCTGGATAGTGCTCGAGTTCAAAACACGTCGGCAAATAAGTTCAACAGCTGATGCAAAGAGGGATTGCTGAGAACGATACGGGATTTCCACTTAGTTTTTGTAGAACGAACATGTCAACATGTTTGTAAGGCTGTATGCAATAAGGAACGGGTTCAATATTATGTAAAATTAACAACGATTTTATTTAAAATAAGTCGAGCTGCTTCGAAACGCGTTGCTCTTTTAATTTGGGCGCGAAAAGACAGACGTTAATTGCCTGCGATCTAAAAGCGTAATTTTCGGCGTATGCATAGAACAACCTTAGCTTTTTCGTCGGTGTAAGTTTCATTTTGAACTTTTTTGAACTTTTTGTACACATGCAGTTGTTCTCTCCATACTGAGAATACGGTCAATTTGGTCATTTCAGGAGCCCAGCTCCTGGTCATTTCACGTTGTTGTTTTGCTCGAGCGCTCTGACCCAGACTTAGCCTGCGAGCGGAAATACGTCTGTGCTCGCAGGCTAACCCAGACTCGCTCCGCATCAAACATCGCCCAAGAGCGCAGTGCGCGTTTCACCGCCCCGGATTCTTTCCTGCGCTCTGGTTAACTCGAACTCCCCGCGATATCTCGAACCCAAACCCATTCCCCTTGTTTTTCAGTTATTTCTACACAGTAAGGGGACACTTCTCCTCGTCCCGACAAAATGCTCATACCTATATTAAGGATACGGGGACACTTGTTGAGCGTCCCGAATGCTATGTCAACCTCCATTATAAGGGGACAATGAGTACAAGGCTATTATTATTGATCAATCTCAAGCGTTTTCATCAGTCTCTGTTCAATATTTTTCAAGAAGAGTGTAGTTATACGGTAACATTTCGTAACCAGTTGTTGCTCCAGTTTCTGCCTGCATTGCATTTTGTACTGTACTGTAATCACCTTATGACGGGCTATTACAGCAGTAATCTACAAGTGACAAGTCAAATCGCAATTTAAACTCCAACATTGCTGTTGCGATTTTAAATCATGCATTATTTTGTCAGGCATAAGTGGCTGCATTCCAAGTCATGAAAACAGGCAATTTTGTTTAGGGGATACCTCCATTAAGGGGACACTTTTCCTGCCTTGTCCCTTGTCTCACTAGTTCATGTAATGTTTATTTCCTGGATATCACTTTGGGACTCCGACATACAGGAAATTAACCTGTTCATTAAACAAGCTAACAACTTCCATCTACTGTACAATCAAATTTCAGTACGGATGAAATTTCAGAGAACGGGACAACATTTCTCAACACAATTATTTTTAAAGGAGAACGATTCAGAAATGAATCTATCTTTGACATCCGTACACATTACAAGCCGACTAAAACATTTTAGTACACACATTTCACCTCGAGCCATCCACCAGGCGTACGTTAAAAGAGGTTTTATTAAAGTTGAAGCCCTAACACGTCTGAGAACAAACATTTCTGAAACAACGTTTGAAGAGAGTATGTCAAATTTTAAATCGCATCTCACTGCGCGCAGATATCCCAACAAACTGATAAAGACTACGTTATCAGAAGTCAACTTCGCCAGAAGACAGTCGGCTCTACAACAAAAAACAAAGCATGGAAACAAATCTTGCCTTTTGCAGTCACAAGTGTGTAACCTTAAAAATTTATTGATGCTAAACTGGAATTGAATACAAAATCAGCCTTTGCTGAACATTATTCTCAAGAATCTGCCTATTATATCCTACAAAAGAGGTAAATGGGCAAACATATGAATGCAAAGCAACATCACATCACGTAGGAAGCCCATGCAGGCCTGTCATCAATCTTTATTCGATATCAAAATCAAGGTATTTTCTTTTTTGTTATGCAAATTAATTTTACTGTTATAGCCATTTTTTACTGTTAGGTGTTAAAGTGCCTAAAATTTAAGTGTTTAGTGTTGTGGAGACACCACCATCTAGACCCTCTTAAAGTACTCCTACTGGCTATCACTTTCAAGTACATGTACATTATAAAATGTATGCTTCAACATGCACTGTTCAAATGTTTAATCCTTCAGCTACAAACTGTATTAAACATCTGTCTACAAGCCTAGGTAGCGTATTAGGCCGCGCTTAACTGCAATTTCTAGAGCATCATGGATGTGATGCTAGTCCATTGCAGGTAACCCCCCAGCATTTTTGCCAGGTTGCAAGAAAATTCACCGGTTCCCGTTTATTCCACTGGGCGGAGAGAGAGGCACTGTAAGAGTAAAGTGTCTTGCCCAAGAACACAACCGACAATGACCGCGCCTGCCAATGCCCAAAACTGCACTGCTCGATCCAGAGTCCAACATGATAAACATAAGGCCATGTTATCTCCTACAAACTGTACATGTATGTTTCATCAATTTCATCTTAACTTTGAACTGCCGGCTTCTACACTGCTATGCATGTGTAGCTAGAACAGCTGTAAACATATATAAACAACTGTAAACATGTTTAGTCTAATCATGAATGATTTTTTATATGAAAAGTGTTCACATCATGCAGTGTATTGCATGAGTCATGATCGAAACATGAGTATATTGAGAGGTACTTTAAAAAATACTGCTTATTCTTGTAAACTACAAAAAAAAATGCCATTGACACATTTCTCCACAAGCTTCCTCCGTAGAAAGGGTGTTTACCAAGACTAAAAAATACATCGAGGTCGGCGCGTCAAATCTGTTTCCATCAGTTCAGTTTAGTGCCACTGAAAGACTAATTTAGTGAGCAAAGTGAGTAAATTCTGTTACTTAGTAAGCATACCATATTTTTCGAATAAGCGTCAGGGCGTTTATTTTAAAATGTTTTGGGGTAAAAGGAGGAGGAAGGGAGGGCGCTTAATCGAGCGGGCGCTTATCGAAATAAGAAAACAATTAAAAGAACATATATAGTGCACGTTCATGAACTCTGCAAGCATGCATATGGGAATAGAAATTACTGGATGTGACGTTATCTTGTAGTTTGAGTTTGACAGTAGATTGCTTGTAAAAGTGACGACACAAACATAATTTTTAAATTGCCTTGTGATCTCTATTTTAAATGTTTAAAACTCCTTTCAATCTTGTAATAACATCGTCTTTCAGCGACTTCAGTAACATGGACAGCGCCTCCACCTGCCTGGACTCAGACGGACCCAACTGACATTAGAACAGTTGATATGCGAGTGTTACTTGGAAGTACTCAGGTGCCTCTGAGGTGGAATTACACTCTGCCATCTGGTTCAACTCTATTATCAACCACGTTTTCTATTGATGATGGCAGTGGCAGTAATGACATTGGAGTTAGAAATCCTGGTGGTTTCACTGCAGTATTTAACAGAAATGATTACCGGGCACGTTTTGCTATCAGTACAAGTGAAGTGGCCACCTTGATAATAAACAATGTCACTGAAAGAGAAGACGCTACTTATCAGTGCAAGCTTACAGAGGCGGATAATCCGTGGGCGTACAAGATACGTGTCACTGTTACAGGTAAGAAATTTAATGTATGGACAAGAGAGGATTATCTAGATTATATTCTCTTGGTATGGACTAAATGTTTTTTCCAAAATATTTTGGAACTTTCCTGATTTTAACTTAACCATTACATTTTTAGATAATTTTACAGGTTTTGATTACTTTCGAGTCATTTTTTATGGTTTGTGAAAAAATATCAAGAAATCCAAGATGACGTATCCAAGATGACAAATGACGGCAGACTCTTCCTTACGGCAAGGAGAAAAAAATTTCGGAAACGAGATCATAAGAACAAATGTTGAATAAACTAGTGCTATATATAAATTTGCCCGATATTATATTATAGGATCCAAGATGGTGATCGCTCGGAATTCACGCGTAATTTCCACGTTATATGCAATCTCGTTCCCAGAGTCCTCGTTACCCTTGTCCAGCGGTGGAGCGGCCAACAAGGACCTCTGGGATAGAGTGATCCGTCTGACTTGCGCAGTAAGACCGGAAGTCCAAGAATCTTGGCGTTCGTTAGTTGAAACATGGGGTCGAACACATGCGCAGTAGAGCCGGAAGTCCTGGAATCCGGTCATGGCAGATCGCTTTATCCCAGAGGTCCTTGTTGGCCGCTCCACCGCTGGACAAGGGTAACGAGGACTCTGGGAATGAGATTGCGTTATATAGTTTCCGTGACTTTAGAGTTAAGCCTTGGTCAAACGGCGCATGAGAGTCGATGATAGTCAATGATAGTTGAAACTTGCGCTCCCGTTTGACCACCGACTATAATGCCACTATCATCGACTATCATCGACTCTCATGCGCTCTCATCGAATGAACCTGCTCAAATTTTTCATGAGAGTCGATGATATTTTTTCCCGTTTCACAACGGTTTGCTCTGGAATTACGTTTGAACATTACGTTCCGTTACGTTACATTTCGTTTGTGCATCCGATTGCGCGGTACGTTTCTCTTTTCTTTTCTCGCTGCCTGCTAGTTTGTACGATAGATTATAGTTCAAAACAATACCCATCGAACTCTGATAACACGCATAGCAGTTTTCCTCGGGGGAGAGGGTTAGAGTTACATTTGACATGATGCAAAAACCATGCTGGGGTGAGTGGTCAACACATTAAATGTCACTTATGACTCGGAATTACATAAAGACAAGAGAGAGAAACCCTAGCTTAGTTTATGGTGTCACAAAATGATCAAAAGCCACCTATACTCTCTATACAATATATTTAAGTATGTTATTCAGACCGCATTCACGTGTTTTGTCTCGCTTCGCACAGCTGTTTATCTGCCAAATCAGTGAATGCATTCAAATCTCGCGTTCCATATATAAACTGAATATATACGGACTCATCGTACATTTTGCCTACACTTGCTCTTAGAGGCTGCGGCTGGCTGCTTAACATCAATTTCAAATTACGGTACTTTTGAAATAATATTTAGCCAGGACACATATTCATTGGTCTGATTGAACGTTTCCAAATGCTTGCCTGTCCTAAAATGAAAATTAATGCCTTGGAAGTGAATTTTGTCAATGGCACCAGGAAAGCGTGGAGCAACTTTCTTGTTGCGGGTTCTATGCTTGCATGGTTCATTCATGCACGACACCATCCACCTACGTCATCGTCATCGCTTAAAAATGTATAACCAGCTGTAACGCTCCGACACTGTGATATTAAGTTCATTTCTATAAAAGTGATTTTTAGTAATAACTTGGTTAACTCTACCATGATTATTCGTTTTAGTTGCAGCCAAGCTAACTAATGTAAGTGGTGACCAGACTGTACATGAAGGCTCATACATGCAGTTGGTCTGTGAAGCAAGTGGTAATCCAACACCAACCATCACCTGGACCAGAGTGCTGGGGGATGGTAGCAACAGTGAAGTACTGCACCAGGGGCCTACTTGGAATTTTCCAAACATCAGCAGAACAGCTTCTGGTACATACCGCTGTACAGCTTACAATGGAGTTGGAAATTCACCAAGCCACGAAATTAAAGTGAATGTTACCTGTAAGTACTAGCTGTACATGACTGGCAACTCTCCCGTACATGTACAGTGGAACCCCGCCTTACGACACCCTTGTTAATACGACCACTTTCTTTTGTCCCGAACAAAAAGTCCGGTCAGTCATTTCCTTATTTAAGAACTCCTTTAATACGACCACCCCGTTAATACGACCAGATTTTGGTGGCCTGTTGGTGGTCGGATTAACGGGGTTCCACTGTATATGGAAGGAAAGGCTTAAAGTACAAAACTGTATGCAGTTTTACAATGTACATGTTTGCTTACGTGTATTTTGGTGTTTTTAGGGGGAATTTATGGATTTTATCAACTTGTTTTGAAAGAAAAGGGTCACATGCACCTTTGAGCAAAATTGGTGTTCCCCTGGGTTTGTATAGTTATGTTTTTTTAGGTTTGCATTTATTTAATTTATTTACCAGCCAGGAGGTCTGTATAGGAAAAAACTGGGTACTCAGTAGGTTAGGCCGGGAAATACATTTAACATGTTAATTTATTTTCCCTAGTTCTTGAAGATTGTTTTAATATGTGCAATGTTGTAGTCAACAAGGCACAGTGTAAACTTTGTTTGGGATTAATTTTCCTTCAAACTGAAGTCAAAAACATGTTCAAAAGCGTAAAAATATTTTCAATTTCCAGTTCTTCGCAGAAAGTAATATTATGAGAAAATTATTCCACTCTTCATCAATTCATAGCACTAGATAATGGACGTTTTTCATTCATGGATTTGCAATGATGTTAGATGCGTGAGAGAATGATGTTTGCTGAATTGTAGGAACTTGACCAAACGTCTCGCCGCTTAATTAATAAATTGGAAACTTTCGCTTTCATGTTAAAAATAAACTTTACTCGGTCACTTCCAACCCCATCTTTTTATACATACATTGTTTAATGTAAAGTTAAATTTTTTTCTGTCATGTTGAAAAACAAGAATGATTTCCAATGTTGTAGGAGCAATGGTGTTACATGTAATACACGTTCCCTATAGCTAGTAAGAAAAGTTGTCGAAATTACTTTCAATAATCTTTTTGGATGTTATTCATGAAATAGACTATGCATTAAAAAAAATGTTTTCAGTGACATATGTACATAATATAATTAAATATACAATCATGTACAAGATTCAGAAATTGGAAATATATCTTTGCACCATCCGATGTATGATTACCCAATGAAATTGATTGAGCCTTGTGGTTATTAAATCCTCATTGTACTCATTTCTGGGGTTTGCTGATATTTGGTAATGTATTAATAGTTCTCAAATCACACAAAATCTTTCCAAATACATCGGAAATGGCTGTTAATTATAAACCCCTTTTGTAATGTTTTGTTACGAAACCGTCAGGATGGATGCACTCCTGCTTCACACTGTCATTGTGCGAGGCTTTTGAAAAAATTCCACCATTTTCCTGGAGAATCATGCATTTGATTTGTGACATTTACGACTGTCCTAACAGACCCTACAAATAGGGATAATCTAGACTTATAATTGTCTGGTGATAGTCAATAATAGTACCATAAAACTGCATAAATTATATAACCAGTTTGAAAGGGACACCTTACAGGGAAAATGCCAATGTTTAAACATGTTTCAGCAGGTGTGAACGCAGTATTAGTGTTGTATGATAATTATTGAGATGAATCTGTAATTGTACATGTACATTATACAATTATTTTGTGAAAATAAACTGTTTAGGATTTATTTTATTGAGAACAATTCAGATGGGTGCATGGGGAGGGGGGTGGGGTGTCCTAAGTTCTGTGGTGGATGTATGGATATTTTCTGGAACCACGTTACATTACATGTGTAGTTGTCATACTGTTTTAGCTTAAAATGATGTTCTATCAATATGTTTAATGTAGTGGAAGAAATACCGGTTGGTGTTATGTTCTCAATTCTGAGAGGCTAGGCTTGGTTGAGCCAGATCATCAGTTTTATCTCTAAATGCAGTTGGTGCAGAAGCAAGAATGACAAACTTTTATATGCAATAAAGGTTGTTGACAAAAAAATCAAATTGTTTTTTGTTCTGTGTTTCTTGCAGATCCACCTAAAAATGTCCATCTAAGCACAAACATAACAAGCAACAAAGTCTGTACAGGAATTATTATAAACTTTACCTGCAGTGCTGAAGCTAACCCACCAGTACACACTTATTTGTTGTATGAAAATGGTACCGTGATTGGATCAAGAACAGTGATAAAGACAATGGCTACTGCTGGTCTGTTCGTCTTCAGATGCGAGGCTAACAATTCTGTCCAAGGGACTGGAAGAAGCAGTGATGTTATATTGACTGTTGGTGGTGAGCTTGTATAACTATACTTAACAATACGTTAGCTATAGCTATTTCAAGTATCATATGAGTCAAAGATAGAATTCAGCGAGGAATCTAATAAAAAGAGTGAATTTCGTGTTGACATGTAACTGATTAAAGACAGTGAGAAAAATATTTTCTGGTCTGTTCCTCAGTGCTTATAGGGGCTTTGTATCGCTTTCATCAAAGGTGGCTTCTTAGCACGTTGTTGAAATGTCACAAAACCCAACATGTTCCTTCCCTGTGCATAAAATCTGAGTATTTGAAGAAACTCTGTACATAATTACTTTGAGCTTCGTGAAATATAGTATATTTGTAATGTATGACATGTTATATTAATTATATATAAGTACCAAGCTAGACTTATTTCACGATTGACACATTCTCCTTTGTTATTGAAGAACCTTTATTTAACTTACATAACTAAAGAAAGGGATTTATACAGATAAATCCTGCGTATTTACATAGATAAATCTCTGGAAGACAGGGATTTACCTACATTGACAAAAGTGGATTTCGTTGCGTTTTTTTCTCAGTTGTTCTCTCCTTTTCGCTCTTTTTTTTTTTTTTTTTTTGCCTGTACCCTGTGAGCCTCGAACCTTCACCCTTAATTATTCACCTCTGGATTACATGTTTGACTTCTATACCACTACACTATCGTGGATTAGTTGAAAGTTATCCTTGTGGATTATGGATTAATACCTCCGTTTTTGGTGGTCATCTCTTACATAATACAGTATGTCATGTTTTGTAGTATTTGTAAATAGTTTACATGTATTATTTTCAGTTCCAGCATCTGTGAAACAGGAAGAAAATAAAATCGTCAAGGAAGGTGACAATGTTCAAGTGTATTGTAATGCCAGTGGCATTCCTGATCCAACTGTTATCTGGAAAAATGTCAAGACTGGTGACCTCATTGAGGGAAATCCATTAAACATCACTGACATCACCAGAGCTCAAGCTGGAGAATACATGTGTACTGCAAACAACACTTGTGAAGAGGCATCTACAGTGGTGGACATTGATGTGCAGTGTAAGAAGCAAATTATAAACCTTTCTAAACTGTAACATGAAAAAAGTAGTTAATTTAAGATTTTTTAAAGAAAAAGGATTTAAGTGCTTACATATAGCTCTTCACAAATGCACCTTGACCCGAGGGCGGCCGGAATGCGGCTTTACCTTGCAAACTAAAGAAGCGTTCATATTTACCTCTCAGCCAAAATTACCAGAATGCATGATGTAAATGACCTGTATCTTCTGTTGTATAAAAATGTGTTAAAGGGTTAACTGTTGAGTTTAACGTTATATGGTACTTTTTAGTTATGATATAATGGATGAAAAAAAAATATTCTGGCGATCTTATTATGAAAATAATAAACATGTAATAAAAATGTACATTTTGGTCTTAATCGACGGAAAAGTTCAAAATCCTGTTCAAAGGTAATGCTGGCACACATCTTACTCCAGACATGTAGATATACAATTTCATTGTTGTAAGTAACTGTATTCAGTTAATCACGAGCGTGGGACAAAGTTTCGTTGTTGTACCGGGGCTATTTTACTAGTTAAAAAATCATTCGTTTGTTTAAAAAGTGTATATGAAATTGAACAGAAGGGACTGAAAAACTCAGAAATATAAATATCATTATATCCGAGTTACATTTATAACAAATAATATAATATCTTTCTTTATTATTTCGCAGACATTTACAATGTCTGATTATTTATCTTTTCATATTTCTTTTTTTATTTATTTATTTGCTTGTATTTTATCTTGTACATATCTCATAGTTTTAATATTCATATTTTATTGTATTTATCTTATCTTGTATATAATGTAGGAGGGCCACTGGTTTGTTAGTTTTTTTTAACTATTTTAGTGCTACCCTCATTAAATAAAGTATTTACTTACTTACTTACTTATTTGTTTTGTTTCTTCAGATCCTCCATCGATTACCAGCGATGGCCACACTATTGATGTCACTGAAGGACGTCCTAAATCTATTCCTTGCCCTGTAGATGGAAACCCTCAACCTAATATTACCTGGTACAAAGTAAATGACTTTTGCACTAAAATAATTGAAAAAAGTACTCTGGAGTTTCCTGAAGCTAAGTTAAGTGACAGTGGATGGTATACCTGCTCTGCTGAAAACTATTTAGGAGCAGTTACTGCCAGGGTGAACCTGCTTGTTGGTAAGTTGTATGATTTTATGAAGCGGGTTGATCCCATAATCCCATATAATGTTATAAGATTTTTTTAAAAAGTAACATGAAATTTGATATGAAATTTTTTCTAGAATACATCTATTACGCTTGTTGAGTTAAAAAGTGCTGACGAGAGAGGTGACCAAAAATTCCCCAGTTCAATTCCACGATGTTACACTAGATAATAATAAGTTTAAATAAATATTTTCAGCTTCACTTTCTGATCAACATTTTATTATTTCTACCCTTCTCAGCTGCTGACTTCATCATTTGACACAACATTTATTACCTGAATTAAAATGTTCATTTAGCAGGTACTCACCTGGTTATTCTGGACGACATCACCAAGGGGGGGGGGGGGGGGGGGGGGGGGGGGGATAGCTACTTCCCATACATTCTCTGAAATCAAATCCAAACCATGCTCTCACAACATACAAAGCAATCATCACAACTTTAGCCAGCGGATTCATCATCTGCACGTGCGTAGAAGTTGTGTAAAGCCAGAAGAAAAGCTGGAAAAACATGGCGGCTGATGAGGCGATGGAAGTGCGTACTGATGTATAAATGATTATTGTATTTTTTCACTTTGTGATCCTTTAAACTAGATAAACTTCTTCCTCAAGTTTTTCGTTTTCAAGATGCAACCACGACGGCGACGGCAACAAGAACGTCACAAAACAATAGGTTTAATTAGTAGTACAATATTCTGCACGTGTGTTTTGCATATTTCTTTGCCGTCCAAAACAAAACGCACGTGCGTTTTGCATTTACATTTTTTTGCCTTCCTATGCAAAACAAAAAAATCAAATGTCCAAATTCAAGGTATTATGGAGAACGTGAACACGCGATGGTTAATTTTCCTGTCTCTATCTAGACTTGAACTCACGAATTCAGCTCCTGGAAAGTTCAGCCACATTGGACAAATTGAACGTGTTGGAATAATCGCGAAATAGTTTTATAGCAACGTTAATTCATTTTTAAGGAATTTCGCGCGCGAAAAGAGGCACACCGCTGACCAAAACGAAATTGATCGCTTTGCAAGTTGTGAGAGCATGGTTTCACGGTCCCAGGCCCTGTCTCTATCCCCCCTGACATCACCCATATTAAATGGGAAACTATGAATCACACTTTTTTTTACCAAAGAATGGTAATCAGTTATTAATGATAACTAAAGTGAGGCATCACTATAACACACTTATTGTACTTATACCTTGACATTTCATTGTTAAGGCTCGATCAAACGGTCACAACATTTGTCACAACATTCTCACAACATTTGTTGTGACATGTTTGTGACCAAAATTTCCCGGTCAAACGGCCACAACAACTTCTCAACATTTCAATAACAAAATAAATGTTGTGACGATGTCGAGACAAAGTTCAAAACGAATTCAATCTCGTCACGACATGTCACAACACCTCACAACATTGTTGTGAGGGGTGGTCAAACGGTCTCAACATCGGCTATCAACAAATGTTGTGACAAATGTTGTGACCGTTTGATCGGGGCTTTATAGTTGCTTTAGAAAAACAGCAGCAAAAAACTAGGTTTGAGATAACAAGAAAACAATTTCTGCATTAAAAAGTATATTATTTTTCTACTCATAGAAAAACCTGAGCGTAGTACTACTACGTACACCACCGCATCCAGACCAACGACTGAAGGTAAGAGGCTTTCTTCTTGCACTAATATATTAAAGTGCTCTAAATGGATGATAACGTGATCCATACATCAGTAGCAAGCTAACCCTGTTTCCCTATTGATGATGCAGTCTAGATGGAAGTTTTCAGCTTAATAAAATGTTTCAGCTTATACATTGTCCGCTAAATACATGTTTGACTGTATCTGTTTTCGACTCTAAACTCGGAATCGCACTACCATATCTCAACCCTATTGGGACAGGATTTTGGGGGTCTTTTAGGTCTGGGGGGTCAGTCTTTGGTGATTCTGGATTACGCATCCCTCCGTAATTACAGAAGTGTCAAAACTACGACAATGAAACTTGGATGGTATATAATTATATATAACGTCCATTTGTTTCCTTTGAGGTACCCATCATGACATGATGACGTGGTTATCGAGCATCCACCATTTTGGATTTCTTGATTTTTCCCTAACATCAGAAAATTACCAAAAATAACTCAAAACTAATCAAAACAAGCAAAAAGATGCTAAAATGCCAAACCATAGTTCAGCAAGTGCATCTCCGTTAAAGGCCCCTTACATGTAACAAGTTATTAAAGCTGGAAAGTGATGATACTTGCTGTAATGTTAATTTCATTTCTACTCGCGCTGCAGGAGGCATGGAAGTTCACGCAACAGCGACCATAGATGAGAACTGTGACAAACGTTTAGAAGTTGAGAAAAAGTTTCCCAATGTGGTAAGTGACATTATTTGATTGTTCTGAAGACTGGGACTACTTCTAATAATAAAAGGTTAAAGATTCCAAAGTTCCGGCACAGTAACTGCAAAATAATGACGACCAGCTAGATGGATTATTTAAGCTATATGTAGGCCGCCCAAAGCGGGTTTTATCTGTTCGGCGTTCTTCAACAGTTCGTCCTGCGGCCTTGCTGCTCGAGGAACAACTTGGAAAACTGATTTTTTTAACATAGAAATGTAATGTGTACATTTGATGCTAGTATTAATACAATATAAAACCATTGCAGGAAATATAAAAAGGGGAAAATGTCAAAAAGAGGTTGGGTAAGAAGGTTGATTATAGGTAAATGTATAAATAGATATACTATGGAGCTATAGCATTCGAGAGTCAACCAGTTTGATCAGTTAATTACTATTAATTCAATTACTTACTAATCTAAAATGTAGTATACTAGATAAATATATAAATTTTCGGAAGAGCACATTCTTCTATTTGCCATTGCAAAACACTTTTTGAAATTCCTCTAGATTTGGGGTCTTTCCAGGCACTTACAAACATCAATATAATGTTTTAAAATAATGATTAATAAGTGTAGTCTGCGCCTTAGGTATTCGGTTGACTGAAAATTAAAAAGGGATGTGGTTGAACTTGATTTGCTTACTAGAAAGGTTTATATTAGTGTTACGTTCGTGATTAAACCAAGTTAAAGCTTTAGCGTATAAGGTTATCGTTGTAACTTGTGCAAAGTTACTGATTCAAAATTTCACCTAGAGAATATAGCTTCCTCCATTCTTTCAGAACCCTGGGCAATCTTTTCTTCAGGTCAATTACTAAAATGAGATCTTGCCGTATATTTAACAATTATTAAAAACTGGATCACGGATATTAGATTTCTAGCCTTTTGATTGGTTAAACGGAGACAGTCTAACAGCTGATATACCAGCTCCGACAAACATGAACGCGTCAGCGAGAGAGAGAGAGCTGATTTTTGTTTTCCTCTCCGCAAGGAACAATGGCCGCCGGAGAAAATTGTTTCGCGGCAGAATTGACTGAAGACGAAGTAATAGAACTGATAGAAAATGCAGCAAAGTTTTGAAGGAAAAATTTAATGGGAAATGCCTGTAATTAATGTACAACAAATGCAACTGAACGCACACTAAAGGAAGCGCAGCCTGAAGCAATTTACGGTAAAATTCGAAAACCCGCAATACAAATCTGCACAAATTCGTTCAAAATGAAAACCTGTTTACAACACAAGTTTAAAGTGCCCATAACCTTTTTTTTTTTATTTTCTCATCTGAATCTAAACATCACCCAAGGAAATTCTGCGAAAAAATTTTGCGATTTGCAGAAAACGCGAATTGTTTATGAATTTTATAAAACTTTCAAATTTGCCGCCATTTTGGATCACCATTTGCTTTAGTCTCCCCTGGGTCCTTCTCGGTTCACAAAGGATCTGTGACGTAGATTAAGGAACACGTAACATCAGACAAAAAAACTGTGACGTAGATTAAGGGACACGTGGCTTCAAAACAAAGGAATTGTGACGTAGGTTCAGGAAAAGTTGAGCCCGTCGGCCTTCTTACAGCGGGACGGGTATACCAAACAAAAATAGGATTTTGAAGATTTGAAACATCATAAAAAATTCGCGTTTAAAGCAAATCGCAAAATTTTTTCGCAGAATTTCCTTGGGTGATGTTTAGATTCAGATGAGAAAAAAAAAAAAAGGTTATGGGCACTTTAAGCTTAGCCTATTCAGTAGTTACCGTTGTGTTTCGAAGAAGCTTGTCAATTCCAGCTGGACTAAGCTTTTAAAATCAGCACCAATCTCAGTTAAATATCGGAGAAGAAGCATACGACAGTTCGTCGAGCGTTCGTGATGGTAAAGTACAATCAAATATCACTTCACAGTGAAAGTATCTTCGAAGATCACTCTTTTTCTCTCCATCCATGTAGATATCGACGCTTTCCATTGCTTTTTACTTCAGTGAACTTGATTTTAACTGGCTCAGTTTCGCTGGTTTCAACACAATTGATTTTGTAGTCGTACACGATTTGCTCGCCGTAAACAATCCGTTCAGCTGTTCATTCAACTTGTAAAATGAATATAATGTTCAGCGCCACAATTATTTCTGATTTTTCCATTTTAAGCTAAACCATTTGCACAATTTCCCAGAATATACGAAACTTTAGAAGACACAGAGCGAAGATAAAAATTCAGCTTTGCTCTCTTTTCATTCACTGTGCTATAACTGAACTGGCAGACCGCGCCAGACTTTTTGCCGCCGTTTTCATGCAAATGATGCTTCATTTAGATTGAACTGAAAATCACTCTGTCCATTGATAAAGTAATACCGAAGTTTAGTTTAGTGAGGTTTTTAATAAAACAATTATTCCATTCGCCCTTGTTGGATATGAGAGGATTATAGCCAACTCGCGCTACGCGCTCGTTGGCTATTTATCCTCACATATCCAACAAGGGCGAATGGAATAATTGTTAATTATCCTGCAAAATCTTGCGGAATATCGCCTGATACTTAGCCGACGAGGCCGTAGGCTGAGTTGGCTAAAATCAGACGATATTCCGCAAGATTGAGCAGGATAAACTGTTTTATTATTCAACAAATTGATATCACAAGTCAAAAAATAAAATAAAAAAATTCACTTTTCATTCAAGAACTGACTTGGATGTTCTTCTGGCTTTACACAACTTCTACGCACGCGCAGACGATTAATTCGCTGGCTAAAGTTGTGATGATTGCTTTTGCAAGTTGTGAGAGCATGGTTTGGGTTTGATTTAAAAGAGTGTATGAGTAGTAGCTATCCCCTATTTCTTCTTTTTACTCGTTAAAGGTCAACGTGAATTAATGTTGATAAGCAGATAAACTTCCTATGTTGTCCACTACATGGGTTTGACTAACTTAGTAATCTTATTTTATTTAGGTTTGTGAACATGTCAAACATCTAGGATGTTTATCCGCCCAAACTGAGGGTAGTAGGTATGATTTGTCTTTTTCATTGTGCTTTGTTTTTGGTAACCTCAGTCACGAAGCTTACATTATTTAAAATGACCGAAGAGGAGGAACTAATGTTAATCATATTCATGTGTGTATGATTAATCATTTGTAGATGGATAAAGGAACAATTTTTTTTGTGAAGTTAAGAATGCTAAAATGAGCTACAAAATTGTTTTCCAGATAAATTTTAGGTAAAGTAGAAATGTTTGGTGGCTTGTACTATGATATTAAAAATATATATACCGTAAAGTTCCGAAAGTAACGACCCCCCGAAAGTAGCGACCCCCTCCCCCCCGAAAGTAACGTCAAAACTTTGTGGCTGCTAATAAATCCCGAAAGTAGCGAGCCCCCGAAAGTAGCGAGCCCCCGAAAGTAGCGAGACCTAAAGGCTGCTAAAACTGCTAAAACTTTACGGTATATACATAAACGGTTAAAGATTCAGGACAGATTCCGACCCCTGTCTGCATATTGTTAAATATGAATCAGAAAATAATTTTGTATTTTTCTTTTTTCTTACCTAAGATACTTTAATATTACTGCGCCTTTCAATAACATGCGAACTCTGCTCAATTAACGGTTTCGTTTTTCGCTACCGTCAATCATTTAGTAATCTATTCAAAGGTCAGATCCGTGGGTTGTGATTGGTAGATTTCGATCCATTTTGTTTGTTTCTTTTTTTCGTTTGTTTTCGTCGTTATTATGATTGACGCAGCGAAAAACGCAATCGATATTTGGGTTTTGAACTTCATAGTTCGCGTGTTTTATTGAAAGGCGTAGTAATTTAGACACTAGTGAACTATCAGAAAGTTACCATTCCTGCCATTCAATAACAAAGTCTTTACTGGTGCAATGAAGTGCTCTTTTTGTTTTTAGGTGTGGCAGTGTAATCATCGATTTCGTAATGAACTTCAACCAAAGTGTAGACGTAAGCGAGGTGTTGACTGTTCTAAAGGATGCTGCCACAACAAAACAAATTTGGCGAATATAAAGTTGATCCTAATTCCATAAAACAAATTTCTCCATCATCCGCAGTCACACCAAGCACACAAGGTAGAGTATAATGTTGTTTAGCTTACAGTTATAACTGTGTTATACAGTCGAACCTCCACTAACGGCCACCTCTCTATAACGGCCACCTCTCTACACAGAGGAAGCCACGTTTATGTAACGATTTTCAATTTTCTTCATAGCCACTGAAAAATGCGAATGCTCATGTAATGACGTCATGTTGGCAGCGATAATTGGAGTTCTTGTGTTTATAATCATTGTTCTCATTATTTACATCGTTTGGTTGCACAGGAAAGGTAAGTAAAATAATATTATCACTCTTTAGACGTTTTTTGTATCTGCTGCTGTTTCTCATAAGTTAATACTTTCTTTAATTTGAATCTTAATCATGTTATTTCTTGTTTCTTAGGAACTACAAGACAAACAGAGGCATGTTTTATCTTTCCTGGGGGTCTGGGGATGAGATTTAAACTCAATGATGCCAAAATCCTACAGAGGTTTCTATCAAGATATCTTAGTGTATAGTGGAAATGATTATTCATTTGATTGTTGATGATGAGCAAATCTGACATCAGACTACGAATTGGACGTTTTAAAACAATTTAAATGTATGCAATATATTTCATTGTTATTTTCCATTAATTTCAGACCATACCAAGAAGAAATAGGCGTATATGACGTGAGTCTATTTATTTAATGTTTTGTTGATAAAAGCAAATAAATAATTATGATTGTAAGTGTCTAAAGACAGGCTTAGTTTCGTTTCCCGCTTCAGTTAATGTGAATATAAATTCTTAGTTTACAGCATCAGAAGCCGGTTACCAGGCAACGGTTTTCACAATGGCTCAAATCGCGGCCTTTAGTTATCAGTGTACTGGAAGGAAATGTTCCATGTGGAGATAAAATTCCAATGGAGTTGGAACAGAAAGTGCAGCATGACAAGAACAAAATTGTCCAAGTCGAGCGTACTCATGTTTCCTTATCAAATAAATTTATAATGTGGAGGAATTCCCATCAAATACTACTATACTGGGAATACATGAGGAGAAACCTCTCACTGGCAAATCAAAGTGGACTTAATAGAAAAATTCACTCCTAATCCTCTTTTACACGAAATTCTTCTCACCTCTCAACAGCTTGATACTGTTCATGACTGTTTTCATGTCTGGTATTATTTTCATGTTTGCTGCTTTGGGACCTTTGGGAATTCGTTCAAGTTTACACTTCGAAAGCGAGACTTAAGCGAGGTTAAATTTAGGTAGTCTAATGTAAATATGAATATGGGCTGTTGCAAAGAAAAGAAACATTGGCCGTTCTAGTAATTAATTAAGAGTTTTGAGACAAATTATTATTTTCTTGAACGAAACCAACTGCCACATTTTTTTGTTGTGACCCAAACAATGGTCTGGAAAATGAAGAAAAGTTGAAACATATCCTGGACCCTAGGGTAATTGATTTTATTACCTCAAGTTGTGATTAAATGTAACAAGTGAAATGAATAAATAAAATACTTCATCAATTATGGATTTGTTCTCGGATTTGGAAATTCCGCCAAAACCGCTTTGATGATAATAGCATTTCTTAATCCACAAGTACAAAAAATAAAATATGTTTAGAGGGTAAAAACTGGGTTATGGACAAATTAATTTGCGATGCCAAAACGACCATATGCTGATTTCAGTTTTACCACTTATAAATACTCAACAAAATATGCAGCTTCTGATTGGTCAACGGACGAATGCATAAATAGGTTAATTATAGAGTGCATTACGGAATTGTGATAAACGGTACCGGACAAGTAGATACTTTTTTGCCGCTTGATGACATTGAAATAAGCTTTTAAGTTAATGCTTAAATATTTTCTGAAGTACAGTACTGTGGATTCTTTCAAAAATTTCACGCTTGGTTTGCCTGCGCGTTCAAATCAAACGTGTGAGCGCTTTGGAAGCGTTTCGTGTACAGAGTATCGCGACGGCAGCAGCAAAATTTTGTTGAGAATATAAATATTATAAACCATGAACTTCTCGTGCATTTCGTGATTTATGCATGGTCACTCGTGATGTTTTGAAAAGTTCTGAAATTGCACTCGCCTAAAGGCTCGTGCAATTTTGAGAACTTTCAAAACATCACTCGTGCCCATAAATCACGAATTGCACTGGCGTTCATACGATTTCCTATACATACACACACACAAAAAACCCTTCTCGAAGTATTGGCATTGTGAGTGCGTCTATAGTTAGCCGGAGAAACTGAATAGTTTATTATATAAACTAGAATGAATTACAATGATCTCTCTCACTCAGAAAGGTCGCGCGCATATTTACAATTTGAAATATATATACGATATCTTTCACATGTGAGGATATCGCTGCCGTCACGTTAGCTTACGAGTCAGTGTATTGTTTCAGTGCTGAATGAGCCTCAATTTGTTGAAACATCTTTCTTTGGACATTTTCGGCAAATTTCGGAAATGTCGGAAACGTACGCATGACCTTCGGATTTGGAAAATCTCCGGAAGACTTGATCGGAAATCTTTGGAAAATCGTCAAAAACTTCGTTGTTAGTATGGCATACGGTACGTTTTTTTTTCTCGTTTTCAAATCGAAATCTCACAAGTTCGCCGGGCTCTTTCGTCAGATACCGAGTTGAACATTCGAAGATAAATTTATGCGCAGCCATGTATTATTCAATATTTATCTTGCATTGTTTTGTCAGAATGAACTAGCACTGAGGGATCTTGAACCAAGTAAATCCACGCAGCCTCGCTCAGAATACATGGACCTAAATGAAGCGACAGTAGACAAATTCACACCACAAAGTGCTGCTCAAGGTGCTGATTACGCGCCTCTTCATCCATTAACTCGTTCTTGGGAAGTTTCAAGGCAACAAGTGACTATAGAGAAGATCATTGGGAAAAGGCGCTTTTGGACAGGTTGCCAAGGGAACGGCAGAGCTTCGCAGCAGACCTGGAAAGACTACTGTTGCTATTAAAATGCTCAAATGTAAGTCTTTGTTTTGTTTGGAACGGAAAGCTAGGGTTGGTTTAACTGATTTCATTGTTTCAGTGTTATTCGTACTCTATCGAGTGTTTAATCTATTCTCGGTTTTCACTGTCACGCCATAAATTAAAAAAATCGAAACCGTTCAATGAATGAAGTCAAAGAATTGACATGTCATAGATAATAAATAAATAAGGAATCAGTCCAAGTCTCAGGTCTGTGCGGTATTTCGTTCTCGAGTTATTTGTCCAAATGTTCCACACACATTTATAGAGCTCAGTATGGAGACGGCCGGAAATAGGAAAAAACATCTGGAGTTCACTTTTGCCAGAAAGGAGGTTCGTTTTCTCTTGTGAACTTTCGAATATTTTAGAGACATATTTCTCCTTAAACTTAAATTGTTTAGAATGCTGAAAATCACCCGAAGAGTCATGTTTTAGATACGGAACAGCTCTGTCACGGCCGTCCTTCTGATGTCACGTACGATGAAAAACTCGGAAATTTAAACTGTTCTATTTTCAAAAGGAAGGCCATTATATCGAGCTAAGATAATTGTGAAAGATATACCGTAAACTGCTCTGCTTATAAACACCCCCCCCCCCCGCCCCCCCCCCCCCCCCCCCAGCTTATAAGCCCCCCAGGTTATAGGCCCCATCTACCTGTAAACAAAAAAAATACATCCGATTATAAGCCCCACGGATATAAGCCCCCTCTAGTTTCTGTTCCAATATTGAAATTAACTCGATTTAGTATGACGTTTTTAAAGCTTAATTTAAAAACCAGTAAATGAAAACAAAAAAACGTATTTTCGATCAACACTGCTGTAGCTCATTTCGAAACGTTTTTTTCGTTCCGCTTATAAGCCCGCCCCGGATATAAGCCCCCCCCCCCCCCCCCCCCCCCCCCCCCCCCGTTTATAAGCCCATCCAAAACCCCTTACGAAGTTGTATAAGCCCAGGGATTATAAGCAGTCAGTTTAGGTATATTTAGGTAATCTTTCCTTGAATGAAGGTAAAATTCTGTAGGCCTCGCGGTTTTGAATTTTAGAATTTGATGACGTCACGTGAAAACCAAGAATTTGGCTGATAGACTATTCTAAACTGGCACCAAGACTTCGTTGAGACAGTACTTATTAACATTATGCTAAAAGCAGCCTACTTTAAAATTTGTATAGTTATGTTAAAAGTTCTCTCTTGGTCATCTTGGTGTTTATGGTTATTAGTTTGGTAGAATAAATAAAGTATATTGGTGTAATTAATAATTACGTTCAATCAAAAAATTCGCCTCCAACTGCCGCCACCTTCTCACCTAAAAAGCCGCATAAGATAAACATTGGCGAGTGCTTATATTAAAGCTATACAAGTACGGTATGTTTTGTAGCCAGCATAAAACTATTTACCTGATTAAAGTTTTAATTTTGTGAATTTTCAGTGAACTCTACCGAATCAGACAAGAGAGACTTGCTGAAAGAACTTGAAACGATGAAGCTGCTCAAGCCACACCCTCACGTCATTAAACTTTTGGGATGTGTTACAGAATCTGGTAAACTATTAAGTCAAATTCGTATATGAGAAATTGATGATTATTGCAAAGAATGTGGCGTATATGAGATGATGAGAATGATAGTTTTATTTTAAAAGTGCTACTACGATCAAATTGTGTGATATTAATTTGTTTACATTTTCGTGTACAATATGACTTTCTTATATATCTTGCTAAATTTCAATTCATTTACGAACATTATAAGTCATTTTTTTTGGACTTTTATTTCCGAGAATTACGGCCGCCATTACTGGACCTTGTTTCCAAGGCTTGGTTGTGAATTAAAGAAAAATGACGTCAGATACTCAAAATACCTCACGGGTTGAAATTATAATAACAATAAAGTATAGAAAATTGCACCGAAGAAAAAAGTCCAAAGTTTTTTGTTGCTCTTCATGCAATTTGCTATACTTATTGTTATTATAATTTCAACCCGTGAGGTATTTTTGAGGATCTGACGTCATTTTCTCTAATTCGCAACCAAGCCTTGGAACAAGGTCAAGTAATGGCGGCCATAAAATTCTTCGGAAATAAAAGTCCAAAAAAAATTACTTCTAATGTTCGTAATGGATTGAAATTCGGCAAGATATATAAGAAAGTCATATTGTACACGAAAATGTAAAAAAATGAATATCAAAATTGATTCGTAGTAGCACTTTAAACGATGCACCTAAGACTTATCAAACCAATCACAGCACGAGTTCGAAAAAACAACAATCCAGGTTAATAATAAGAATAACCAACTCTGAACGAAGCCGCAAGTTTGTAAGACCAATCATATCCAAGCAGTGCGAATGTTAAATTAGCCGTGGACAGTGTAGTTTGCACGGTCACGAAAGGAGACTGGGACTCGCTCACGTGCTCTTATAGGTTACCCTGTCTTGCATGTTACCTGTACTCTTCCTACTAGTTTAGCTTCACCGTTCAGGGATTAGGTATTCGTTAGATTTTCTAGTTGACTTGTGAACGTGCATTACGTTAGTTTTGAATAAACAGACAATTTTGATTGGCTTCTTAAGTTCAACTTTTTTTTTGGACTTGAAACGGCGCGATAGACTGAGTGACAGAAATAATTTTGAACCCAGCGACAAAGCAATTCGGAAAGTTCCGGCAACAAAAATAAGACCCAACTTATTTTCATTATTGTAGGTTGTTCTGATCTCGATAGGAAATATCCGCTAAACAAATAAGCAGGCTAGTTGGTAGTCTAGACAATGTAAAACCCAGGCCCCCAGTTCCATCACAAAAACAGGGCCATGGAGAAAACATTGAAAACAAATGTATAAAGCAAAGGCAAGCAAAACAAAAAAACACATTAGGCTGTGAGGACAGCAGTAGTGTCAACTATTCCTAAGTGTAACTTGATGAACATAAAGAACGTGTTTCTATGGGCGACTTGCTAAAGAAAATAGAAAAAAAAATTAAACTTGAAGTTGATGTTCTTTATTTATTATTGAGTGCTCAGTTTTCCTTTTCCAGAGCCACTGTTGGTGTTGATCGAGTATGTGCCTTTTGGTGACCTGCTGGGTTACCTGAGAAAGAGCCGTGGATTGAACGACACTTATTACAAAGACCCGGATATCAAACCACAATCAAGTCTGACGTCACAACAGCTGATGAAGTTTGCTTGGCAAATAGCTGACGGCATGAGTTACCTGTCGTCAAAATCTGTAAGATAAATTACTATTTATTAAGCTTTATTGGAATAAATTTAAGAACATTGATTAAATTAACTATAGTAGTTAATTAAAATATGTTATATATGTAATAGTTAATTAGAATATGAAGCAATGATGTATTACATGACCGGGACTTCTAATGTATTGTTGCAAAACTGAATTAAACAGTTTTAAAAAACCTTAAATTCTTAATTACCTTTGGCTATTACAAAGATGTCAAATAATTTAGCTTTATTTAGCTGACAATTTTGTTCCCAACAAACGTAACATCGGGAAGTTTGGTCTGTTTGCGTATGAATAGGGACGAATCAGGATAGTTGCCGAGGAGGCAGTGTGGTCAGTGGCGTTGGTTTCTTCGCCGTCATCAACTGGCTGGATTTGTAACACTTGTGGAAGACTTGGGGTAAAAATGAGAACCAGAAAATTGTTGGGGTAACCTGACAAAATTGCCGGGATTCGGGTAACCTGCAATGGCTAGCATCCCATTCAGGGGGAGTAGAAGTACTAGCTTCTATTCGCATGGCCCGGTTGTTCGAAGGGTGGCTAACGCTATCCACCGGATAAATCACTATCCAACGGATAGCGTAGTTTGTTAACACTTATCCACTGGATAGTGATTTATCCGGTGGATAGCGCTATCCATTCTTTGAACAACCGGCCCTGAAGTTTAAAAGCGCTGGAAGCGATAAGTAGTTTTTAGAACTGGATCTCACTGCTAGATATTCCTACATTCTTAAATGAAGTTTCTTTTATTTAGTTTTTATTATATTCGAGTTTCATATTTCACTGATTAATTTTGTTACAGATCATCCACCGAGACCTTGCTGCTAGGAATGTGTTGGTTGGGGAAAGAGAAGTTTGCAAAGTTACAGACTTTGGAATGGCCAGAGATGTGCAGCAGGAAAACATTTATGAAAGAAAAACAAAGGTAACTGAATAACTCAACCAATCAAGTTAATATTCATAAATAATTCGGGTGTTGTTCATATATCATTATTATTGCATTTTTTCCTTTCCTTTTTTAGAAACCTCTCCAGGTTCTAAAAAATAATGTTTAAAATGTTTAGGAAACCCTTGCATTGGAACTCGAGCAAAAAAGTAATTGGCCTCGTAACATTATTTAACCTATAGGGCCGTCTTCCAGTTAAGTGGACCGCTTACGAAGCGCTGTTGTATGGAACATATACAACCAAAAGTGACATGTAAGTATATCCATACGACTTGTCAGTAATGATGTCTGTCACTCACACGAAAAACTAGTTTATATATAAAAAAAAGAACAAAATGATATCTGAATTGCGAGACATAAAATTTAACCGGGAAATAATACACGATAACATTCAAAGGTGCTTGCAATTTATAGTCTGTTTTCTTGAGAATTGATTGCTGACATTTAAAAATTCTACATAATCAATCTACATATATATAGCTAATGAATTTTTCTGTTATTCTAAGGCCTGGGTCGCACTTGCGGACACGTTTGGTAACTTTAGTGGATTTCTTCAATTTAAGCGTCAGTTATAGCAAAGACGAGTGCGACCTACGTTTTCAGGACGAACAACTTGTCCAAAAAGATAAAATAACAAAGACGCCGCAGTCCTATGATTGGCCCGCGTCGCACGTGTGCACGTTTTGAAATTTGTTCGATACAATAATCGCAAAACAAGTGCGACCTACTTGTTGCGAGTCGGACAAATTTTGTCAAAACGGACACAACTTCAAAGGCGCCGTAGTCCTGCCCTGGAGCTGGACAAGCCACTTCCCCACGCACCGGGTGACTCCAGATAACAATGCTTTCTTGATTAACCATTGCGTTTTTCTCTGAGAATAACAAATTTGCATTTTGCAGCACGTGTTGCCATATATTTGATTCAAATTTACCGCGGCCTCCAGGACTGTGTGCAAGTATAATATGGTTTACGCCACCAAAACTGGATTTAAAAGCCAATTTATAAGTATTATAAATTTAAGTTAATGTGAATCAACCATGGGGTCAATGTCTAACTTTACCCCCTCTTCGATATAGCCCAAAGGTCACTTTGCAGTCACGCGCAACGTGACAGACCACTTTATCGGACCAATCACGTGCGGCCGTTCACGTGAAACAAGCACATTTTAGCAACCAGTATTCATCTCAGTCATTCATTCTGCAATATTTGCAGTTTGTTGCTCTGTTCAGCCAATTCGATCCCCTCCCCTCCCCCCCCCCCCCCCCCCCCCACCCCCCCCCCCCCCCCATGTGTTGTCTTGGTATCTTAGTGCATAGCTGGGCATAGTTTGGTCACGGTCATTTAAGCACCAAACACTATCGTACCCTTAACACTGCAAGTCCTGTAATATGCAACAATACTAAATATGTGACCATTATTTCTGTAACTACAATTATGCATACTGTATTGGCTCGTAGTACTGTATGCTACATGGGCATTGAAGAGTTGATTTTGGAATGAGTTAGTATCATTCTCTACTATAATGGCACATGTATACAACTTAGCTGCGAATAGACCGCCCAGTGCAGCATTGATGGATTTTCTTGCTTACAGTGTAGCTTACATGTAAACATATATTTACTATCGATTTCCATGCCAATATTTTACCATTTAACATTTTTTCTGATTAATGTAATGCAGTCTGTTGTTTTCAATAGTTAACTGAGTAATAACGTACATGTTGAGAGCACAATGAGGATAATTCTGTGGTTACACATTGTAATAGTTTTTAGTCCATTTCCTCTACTATTTTATCTCACTTAAGGTACGTGTATTAAGTTACGAAAAGACTGCCAAGCATGGCTTTTACAGACATTTTTCTGCGATTCTTGTCATTTCATTTGTTCTGTTTAATTCTACTACACAAGGTTCAGTCATTTCAACTTTACTGACCAGTGATGTGTTGTGTTAAGGTCGTTTGCCAATCGTGATCACTTCTAATAAACATGGGTGAGGGATGAAGTGCTCCCAATACAGGTCACACTTTTCCCCATGGACTCACAGTCTTAGTTACTTAGAAATGAATTCTGCCCCATTCACAATCGGTTACTATGGTAAACCATGGGGTATAAGCTCGGATAGGATTAGGACCTCGCTCAGTGGGAATTTTGGCCCTCTGGGGAGGATATAGACCTCGCTCAGGGGGGATTCTGGCCCTCTGGGGAGGATATGACCTCGCTCAGATGGGATTTTGGCCCTCTGGGGAGGATATAGACCTCGCTCAGGGGGGATTCTGGCCCTCTGGGGAGGATATGTACCTCGCTCAGGGGGGATATTGGCCCACTGGGGAGGACCTACCAACTTTGACCCCCCATAGATAAAGAACCTCACTCATGGGGGATTATGCCCTCAAGTGATGATTGGGGGATTACGGAATCCCATTGCCAAGCTACTATGTAGCCTAGATTGACCTGGAGTACTTTCATCTCCCTACCCCTTTACCCCACAACTGTTGTTGTCTTGTTTACTTTCATGGGTTGGGAACATTAAATATGTGAATAACAATGCATTGTTTTTTTTCGTTTGTTTCTATTAATTTTCTGTGGTAATCGTTACAGATCGAACCGACTTCATGATTTTAATAATGTTGTGAAGGACAAAGCTGTTCTCCGCAAAGCCCAGAATTTGGTAATTTCACGTCGTTGTTTTTGCAGAGGACAGCTGAGGAATGTCCCAAGAGGTTTATAGCACGTGCAAAGCTATTGTGCTAGTAACTAAACCTTTTGGTACTCTACAAGATGTCTCGGACAACATGTCCCAACAATTTTTTTTGAAAATGTTGGGACATTTCAAAACTTGTCCGCAAGTGCGACCCGGGCCTTAGGTTTATTAATATCAAAGTATCTTTAGTTATCTTATCTGATTTTATTTAATTTCCTCGCAGATGGAGTTATGGAGTTGTCCTTTACGAGATTTTCACAATGGGTAACATCTTATGTCTCAATCAATTTAAAAGCCTACACGAACTGCCGGTGAATTTGTAGGACATTATTTTTTCGTCAGATGTTATTTTGGAAAATTCACGAAAAAAGAAACAATAACGGGGAAAAGTAACCTTCTGACAGCTGTTTTATTAGAAATTGTTAAATCACTGACGACTGAAATGGCTCTTCTTCAAAGGAATAATAAATAAAAGAAACAAACTGAAATTTTACATCTGATTTTAAGAATTTAAATCGGTTAACTTCTTCTTTAAAACTGATAATATAACGCGGTCTATTTTGCAAATTTACCAAACTGATGACACGGATATTAGAAATAGAGAAAGTTTTTTCGTTGTTTGTTACGGTGACAGGAATGTATGTTTGTCAGAAGGAAAAAGCCGTGGGTACACGAGTGTACCACAGCTGCTACGAGTTCTCCCAAACTTTCAGTGTTTTCCACAATATATATATGTTATTTGCCGGCCGGGAGGTCCGTATTGAGAAAAACTGTGCCAGAGGTCTTGAGTACGGCACGAGGCCGGTAGGCCGAGGGCCGTACTCAAGACCGAGGGCACAGTTTTTCTCAATACGGACCGACCAAGGCCGGCAAATAAACGTATTTATTTTTTTGCTACTTGGTTTGGTAATGCTAGAAATCTTGAAATCTCGTTTTTCCAAAATCTGTATTTCACGCGCGCGCGTATTCCTTTAGCTGATCGCAAGGTCACTAATAAAACTACCGAAGAAATAAAACTTAACCCAAATAACAAGAAACTCAGACGATTAATTTTTACACCAGAGTTACAGAAAGGGTAAGATGTGAAGAACAGACGATGGAGACTCGAAAATTCACCGCTAAAAGCACCTGAAACGAGAAGCTATTTCAAATTTAGCATAAAAAACCATTCAAAGTCCGGCGCAACCGGCAAAATTTAGAACAATCTTCCATTCTCTTGCGTAGTATCATGAAAGCATTATCCGAGCAAACTGTTTCCTCAGTTTTCTACAATTTCATTGCCATGTTAATCTAATTCTTGCCATTCGGTGGCCATTTACAATTTTCATTTCATGCGAAACCTTGATCGACAAACTGTATTCATGCATTCAGTTTCAACGTACATGTACCGACACAACTGATTTATACGAGCCGAGAATTATATTCTGGGCCACCGGTAATCACTAAGTTCTTTCTTGAATGAAAGTTGTTGAAGGGCTGTTTCGGAAAAAAGAGAAACGAAAAGCAAATTACTAAAACTATTAAAGGAACTGAGTCTAAACACGGACATTTGTAATTTAAAATCGCAAGTCTAGAGAGCGTGAAAGTGATTTCCAAAACAACAACAAACTCAAATTATGTCGGTTAAAATCAAATGAAACACTCGCCTTTTTGAAGAAATGCAAGCTCTTTAATTCCACTGCGTAGTTCTCCATTTACTTGACAAACGATAAGAGAGCAATATCATGTGAAAAATTCGGTTAAAGCTTCTTCGCATCGACCTTCGCTGGCTTCGCACGTTGCTGAAATTAAAACGTCTTCGCTTGGGCAGCGCATGCCTGGCGGCAAAGTCATTTGATATTTTTGACCGTGGGCAAGATGGGAAAATCTTGCCCGCTCTCGGAACCAATCAGATTGCAGGATTCGAGAGTTCCGCCCGCTCGCGCTCTCAGAAAAAAAATAAAGTTATTTATTTCATTAATGAAATACAAACGCTTGAAATAATTTTTCTATATATGTTTCCATAGAGTTACGGTGAATATTTGTTACCCACAGCATTCGCCATATCTTGTTCTTCTAGATATAATTACTTGTAATCCTGTGCTGAATTTACTGGTACAACTTATATGTCATCAAACGAGTTTAAGCATCCACCTGCTTGTGCTGATAAATTCACGAAGCTGTTTGTCTCTTTCAGGTGGTTCACCATATCCACGGATGGATGGCAAGAAAATTGCAAACTTACTTCAGCAGGGATACAGAATGCCTAAAACCACAACACGTGGATGATAAGTTGTAAGTTACGTTTTACCTTTGAAATTGTCCAAAGTTTTATCCGATATTATCCGAAAGTATCCATATGCGTTTGTTTTCTCCGTTTGTCTGACGTGAAATTGTAATTTTGATACCTCATCCTCTGTTTATGTAATGGAATCAAACGATCACATCACAGATCGATTATTGACATCCATCACGTGCACTCTTTAACCATCACCGGTCACCTTTTATAATTGGTACTCTCATGCAAAAATACCGTTATTGCCAAGATCGAGACGTTTCGTCAGCAATTCAACAGCAAATGATTTCTATACATCTAAGTAAGAACGAAATTCCTAATAACGTAAAAACTCTTAAAAACAACTATTTCATTTTAGAACGTTGCTTTTCAGGTATCAAATAATGATGAACTGCTGGCAAAATGACCCGGATGCAAGACCAACATTCACTGATTTGAAAAATCAGCTGAAAGATATGGAAAAACCAACACAAGGTGAGATTTTTCACGGGCACACAATTAACAATATATTTAACTTTTCCACTAGCTTATACGAACATTTTGTAATTATGGAATTTTGATCATATAACGCGCGTTATGGTTGGACGTGCAACCGTTTTGCAACAGGCTCAGTGTAAACGCGGTTACGACGTATCGTTGCAGTGTATCGGGTGATGTAAACGCGAAAGAATGTTTACAGAGAATTGAGAAGTACTTATGTAAACCCAAGATTAAAAAAAAACAACACCAACAAAATAGTTGCTCAAAAATGTTCCGATGAGCCTAAATTTAATTTCCCAATTACGTCATAGCGCTCTCTAAACCACATACTGAACACAGTTATGTCATTTTTTTTAATTTGAAGACGATTTCCTATTTAGCGAATTATCAAACTTGAATTGCTATTAATAATATATGTAATATTCGCATGCGCATTGGGCAGTACACACCTTCAATCGATTAATCACGTTTCAATCATTCTAAAACATGTCTCGTGTTTTATTACACAACATGGCTGTCAGCTTTTGACAATTGTAGATAAAGTGTAATTTTAATTTTAATATTTGTTTTCCTCTGCAGAGGCTGATCAACATGAAAATGTACGACAAACAGTTATATGGAAACGTCGAGGACTTGGTTATGTAACAGGCCCGTAGACAGGATTTTTAATGGGGGAGGGGGGGGGGGTGCGTTTGAGTGGCAAAGTTGGCGTCGTACGAGCGCCGAAGGCGCGAGCTACTAGGGGGGTCCGGGGGCATGCCGCCCCGGGAAATTTTGAAAGATTAGGTTGTCTGAGACTGCATTTCGTACGTTTTGAAGTCAATATGATATGAAACCAGGCAGCCAAAAGCAAACGTAAAAACATGAATATTTCTGGAACAGTTCAGTTAAAGAAAATATCGATGAAAGAATACTAAAAATACATAATGCGGACCTTCGATTAAAGACATTTTTAAGCCAAAGGAGTGAATATTTGGATGAAAATGACTCGCTTGATGTTGACCTTGTTGATGAAGACGATATGTAAACACGTTCAAAGCTGCGATTGTTTGATTCAGACTTCATTTTCAAACCAAAAGGTGGACCTCCACAGCCCGTGGGGGGGGGGGGGGGGTGCGGACGCACCCATCGCACCCCCCTCCTACGGGCCTGTGTAAACGAGCAAAAGTACCATCAATGCTTAAGCCAATATATATCAGTAATTTTGTTATATGCGCTTTCATAATGTAGAACTTAGTTGGTAAATCCTGTAACTCCCAAACGTACATTTCGACAACTATTGGCGGAATACGCACGTCATAAGATTACTGTGACATGCACCTGTCAGATGCGATGAGGCAAAGGTAGATCCTGCAAGCCTGCCTCAATTAAATTTAGCCAGGGTTTAAGTTGGAAAAGCCCCGCGTTTATTATTTGTTGTAAAATCAGTGGCACGTTCCGCTAGCACACCTTCCATTCCACATATTAAAATTGCGAGCAAGGTTTATTTAAAAGTTTGAAAAATTTAGAGGTGCACGTCGACCTCGATAGGACGAATGAACCAAATAAAATATGGGACAAATAATATTGGAAAGGACTTTTTGAATGTAAATCACGAGCCGTCAAGCTTTTCTCGTGTTCTCACAACATCTACAACAATATTTAGTCGCTTATAAAAAAATACAAATTGTAAATGGCCGCCATCTTGAAGTGGGCGTAAAAAACAAAATTGCCCGCGCCGGTAAACCCATAGAAAGTGCGGCATATTGCTTAAATACTGTAGTCCATACTAAGAGTAACCATGGGTTAGGCAGTGCGGGCGGCGTATCGGGGATTTTTAATTGGCTTTGATTTCTGAAACCACCTGGTAGCCATCGTGGCTTTATCGTAGTTATTGGCTGCTATGTTCGAGTATTAATTTCAATTGTGGCAAGCGGAAAGTTATCGTGTCATAATAAAATCTGAGAGATCAATTATTTATCGTACGGACAATATACTGACTGTTCATTCCAGCCACGCTTAATTTAACAACAACAGATCATATTAGTTATGCAGTCAAACTTATTGTTACGTTCCAATAAACTTTACTACAACATTATTTTGTTTATTCGCAATCATTTAGTATAATCTACACAACGTAAAAATATGAAAGACAGCTTTTAAAATTAATTTTAAAACATTTATTTGAAGCCTATGATTTTCGGTGGCGCGAATGATTAATCACCTCAACGAAAATGTACAAACACGACATCACGACTTCTTGTCTGCAATGTGAGGCACTACAACTTTTTACGGTTTGATTTTTGGAAACCGGAGTGGCTTTATTATTGCTTCTATGTTTGAGTATTACACATTCAAACTCCGATACACTTTATGACCTTCATGACACTAAATCAGTTGATTTCAATTGAATAAAGACCAACAAAGCTTAGCACAATAGCCGTAATTGATAACGATAACATGCGCGGCCTTCGATCATTTCACACGTGACGATTTGGCGTAACTTTCCCTCCTATGATCTCCTATAAATTGCTACTCGTATTTAAGGACGGTGCCTCCTAATACCAAAGTATTTTTGCGCGGTTTATGACTATGCGGGAAAAGCAGATCTTAGCAAGGGCTATTGGAATCCAAAACGAAAATTGGGGGTAACCACGCATTTTCCAGAGATAATCAAGCTTCAATCTGGAAAAAAATGCTGAAATAGCGTTTTCTCGGAAAAAAATAAAAATATTTTTTTTCGCAGATTCCCTTTGAATTTGCCTTGACATTCACAAAAGCAACAATAAATATCAAAAGCTTTAAAATACTTAACAAATGGTAATATAACAACTACTGTTTATGTGTTTTTTAATTAAAAATCATCCCAACGTAGCCATTATCAACCTGACAGCTCTCCTCTGGTATACCCAAAATACAGTCTAAAATAACTTTTGCACACAACAAAAAATTAATCATATGTTTAATAGGCTTACCGCTTCCATTTTATAACATAAAAAGTAGGGGTCACCACGCGTTTTTGTAAGTTATATGAAGAAAACGACCATATATTTCCCTGCCGAGCTTAGCCTGAAAGAGATTCCGCAATGTTCTGTATGCGCGCGTGCTCGAGCGCGCGCTAATGACGCGAGAAATTATGCGCAGAACGTGTGCGCAGTAACAAAAGGAGGCACCGTCCTTAATTTTACGAACTCGTCGTCGACTACAAACAAACATTTTTTTGGAGTTCGTAAAATTAAATTCGAGTCATAGGAGATCATAGGGGAAAAAGTTTCGCCAAATCGTTTTCTGTGAATATTTAAAACTGAGATAAAGTAACAACACTGTAACAATATTGTTCCATTACCGAGGTATTAACATGTTTCCTATTGCTGCGCATGTGTAACAAAAAACGTTTTACACGTGATGCACTTCTCTTGGTACGCAGTTCACCTTCCAATTCCACGCTTGGACAATATTACTCATATGATCTCATGTGTATTATTCTATTGTATCCCGGTTTGCTCGCTTTAGAACTGACGAGTGTGAGCAAGCGTGCGGGACGAGAGTTACACCGGACGAAGAAGAATGAAGTAGTCGA
Source organism: Desmophyllum pertusum (assembly GCA_029204205.1). NCBI lineage: Eukaryota > Metazoa > Cnidaria > Anthozoa > Scleractinia > Caryophylliidae > Desmophyllum > Desmophyllum pertusum. Next base: position 3,339,195 of record MU825400.1, read on the forward strand.
ATAATAAATCCCTGCGCGTTTTAAATGTTCACCCATCGAATAAGGTATAAATGCTGAGGCTTGCGTTACATCATATAATGTACATTAAAGGAATGTATAACAAATAAAGGAATGGTTTCCATAGAACAGTGGTTTATTTATTCTCTGTGTTATTTTCTGATTCGTCTTACTTGAAAAACCGTTACTTTTGGAGTATTCTTATGTTACTTGTTGTTTGTCTATAGTTTATTAAAAAAAAAAAACATTCTCGTGGCGTGATTCTTTTCTTTATTTATGCTTCTCCGGTCCGTTGGAAACCGAAAGGTCAATCAAAGCGTATTCACTATTCATGATCATTCATGAATTTGTAATGGCTGCGGAAGTTTCTTCGTATCAGCGCGTTAGTTCAGTTTATTAAGTGTTTTGTAATGGAAAAGCAGTATGTCCAGTATGGATGGTGGAAAGCTATTGGTATCATTATTATGGGCTTTACAGAACTATCAGGTATAGTAGTGTACGTAGATATTTTGTGTTTACGTACGTGTTTGAGGCGCTTGTAACAGTTGTCAATCTCAGGATTCCTACTTTAACATTGCACATTAGTATTTAGCACTCCCGTGTATCATTGGCTCCGGTTTATATCGCCGTCAGCTTGCTTTCACTAACAACACTAGATCATGGAAGTCTAGTATTCCTTCTCAATTCCGATCATCCTGTCATGTTCAGTCATCAAATTACCAACATTTACATTTTTTGCAATAACTACGCACCCTCGGGCATCGGATTTTGCAAACGTTACAAATGAAATATATTCATTCCTGCGCGCAGCATAATACTTGAAAGCCTCACGTATAAATGTGTGATACCCGGGTTTTATATCAGGCAACATATAAATTGCTACTAGATGCAAACGGAGAGTGGAACTGGGGAGAGACGCTCACATGGCGTGAAATCATCGCAGCTAAATTGGACTCAAAATGGCATGTTATTATTGTATTGGAAAACTTCCAGTTGAACAAAAAACTCACAACTTCGCTTTACGACTAAAAAAATACATTTTCATACTTTAAGATTTACAAAAATATATATGGTTAAGTCTATTTGAATTAATCCAGTATATTAACTGCACTAGCAGTCACGAGCTGAGACAAACGACGATGGAGTTAACGATTGCGTGATTCGAAAATGGAATGACCCTAAAGGCAGGCCTGAACATTGTCAACCTCGTTCCTAGGGTCTCTCTTCTTCCCGCCCACTAAGTGCAAGAGAGACCCGGGTCTGATCTAGTCACGTGTCTAATTGACACTTTTAAGACGCGAGGTCAGGGAAAACCACGCATTGAGTGGCAGAAGTTGAAAAATCGATTTCTTTCATTTTTTGCTCATAAATAACCATTAGGTAGAAAAGAAACTTGATGTAGTTTGTTTCCGCCAGAAGCTCTTTTATTACGAGAAAAATAAGAAAATCGGTTTTCATGTTCGGACATTGAAATGCTCAAAGTTGAAACCTAAAATATATATGCGACTATAAACTATCCTCGCGTTCGCAAACCAAACCATACAGAGAGCTTTGGACACTTTCTAACGACAGAAAAACTATTTTTCATCTACTGGATGACATTTTTTATGGCTGTAGTAAAATTTACCATAATGACACAATTCAAAAATAAGGGAGAGGTATTCACGATAACAGAAACTCTTATGAGGTAGACATTTTCTATGGCATAATACATCATGTGGTATAACTCTAAATTTTCTCAATCCTCGCTTAATTGCACATTTAAACATTAATCTAAAACATACCTGAGAATTGGCTTGGGTTCTTTAAGACATTCTCTTGGAGACAGTATCTATGTCAGCCAATATTTCGATGTACCACCAAATTAACGTATTGACGGGTCCACATGCTTTCGTTCCGAAACAAAGCGAAGCAGCTATTTAAAGCCAAATATTCTCTTGTTTCTCCTTTCTTGGTGATTGTCTTTTATAATAGTCCTTTTCTCGCCAAAAAACTGAGAGCCAGGAGTCCACAGAATTGTCTCAAACTGAAAACCTCTTTCTTATTTTGTATTTGTTTCAGTTTCGTGAATTTCGCTACAGCCATAAAAATTGTCATCCAGTGGATGAAAAATAGGTTTTCTGTCGTTAGAAAGTGTCCAAAGCTCTCTGTATGGTTTGGTTTGCGAACGCGGCGGATAGTTTATAGTAGCGAATTTCAGGGTTCAACTTTGAGCATTTTGAGTGTCGGAAAACGAAAACCGATTTTCTTATTTTTCTTAAAAGAAAACGGCTTCTGGCGGAAACAAACTACATCAGGTATCTTTTCTACCTAATGGGTATTTATGAGCAAAAAATGAAGGAAATCGATTTTTCAACTTCTGCCACAAAATCCCGATTTTGCGTGGTTTTCCCTGACCGCCGTTCTTAAATCCTAGGGATGGCTCCTATAATTACGAATCTTTGTCGCGCTTTCGTTTGTCGACTACAAAGCGACTCGAACTCGGTTTGGCGCAGGAAAGAATGGGCGGTGAAACACGCACTGCGCTCTTGGGCGATGTTTGATGCGGAGCGAGACTGGGTCGAGAACTCTCGGGAGTGCTCGAGTTCAAAACATGTCGGCAAATAAGTTCAATAGCTGATGCAAAAAGGGATTGCTACAAGAGAACTATACCGGATTTCCACTTAGTTTTTGTAGAATGAACATGTCTACATGTTTTTAAGGCTGTATGCAATGCGGGTTCAATATGTAAAATTAACAACGATTTTATTTAAAATAAGTCGAGCTGCTTCGAAACGCGTTGCTCTGATCTTTTAGTTTGGGCGCGAAAAGACAGACGTTAATTGCCTGCGATCTAAAAGCGTAATTTTCGGCGTATGCATAGAACGACCTTAGCTTTTTCATCGGTGTAAATTTCATTTTGAACTTTTTGAACTTTTTTAGTTAGACGCTATGGACGTCAGTACACAGTTGTTCTCTCCATACTGAGAATACGGTGAATTTGGTCATTTCACGTTGTTGTTTTGCAGAGGACGACTAAGAAATGCCCACACTAAAAGAGCAACGCGTTTCGAAGCCGCTCGACTTATGTTAAATAAAATCGTTGTCGATTTTACATATTGAACCCGTTCATTATGTTTATTGCATACAGCTTTACAAACATGTTGACATGTTAATTTTACAAAAAACTAAGTGCTTGAACTTATTTTCCGACATGTTTTGAACTCCAGCGCTCTGTCACAGTCTCGCTCCGCATTAAACATCGCCCAAGAGCGCAGTGCGCGTTTTACCGCCCCGGATTCTTTCCTGCGCCCTGGTTAAATAGAACTCTCCGCTATCTCGAACCCAAACCCATTCACCTTGTTTTTCAGTCATTTGTACAGAGTAAGGGGACACTTCTACTCGTCCCGGTAAAATGCTCACACCTCTATTAAGGGTATGGGGACACTTGTTGAGCGTCCTGAATGCTATTTCAACCTCCATTAAGGGGACAATGAGTACAAGGCTATTATTGTTGATCAATCTCAAGCGTATTTCATCAGCCTGTTAACTATTTTTCAAGAAGAGTGTATTTATACGGTAATATTTCGTAACCAGTTGTTGCTCCAGTTTCTGCCTGCATTGCATTTTGTACTGTACTGTAATCACCTTATGACGGGCTATTACAGCAGTAATCTACAAGTGACAAGTCAAATCGAAATTTAAACTCCAAGATTGCTGTTGCGAGTTTAAATCATGCATTATTTTGTCACGTTATAAGAGGCCCTGACTGGAAATATGGAGAATCGCTGGCCAGGCTGGGAAAATCGAAAATCCTGATAATTGGCCTGAATGACACTTATGGGGAACTATCTTCGAAAATAATACTTAAAGTTTCTGGAAATTTATACTTTTCGAGAAAAACGAAAATACGGGTTTTGCCTAATTAAGAGGCAGTCTCTGTAAAAGCGGTCCACTGCATTTCGGGTCGGAAAAAAGTTTCCCCCAAACTTTGTCCAGTAAACTACCTTGGGTCATAAGTGAATGCAACGACATTAGTTTTTGGAAATATGTTAAAACAATTTTTTTAGAGCGCAAAACAGTCAAAGCAGCAAAAGGCCTAAATTTGAGCGTGGCCAGAATCGAAAATTGCCTAAGTTGACGAGCCCACTGCTCCAAAACTACCAAGCGCAACAAAAAATCATTATTATTTCTAGGTTAAGGGGTCCTTTAAAGGTGTGAAACGCTTGTTAATTTTGAAATGTTTTGATTTAGTGGTTCTTGAAATTTGACGTATTAGTACACGTTTGATCGCTTTCTGATAACATGCGAAAGTACCCTGTCTTCGCTGGCCTTTATTTCATAAGTCCAGAGCGGGCCACTCTAAATTCCTACTGAATTCTGTTAAACGGATGTTAGGAAGCATAGAAATATAAAAAAACCTTGCGCTTTTTATCTTCCTTTCCCACAGCGACTTCGAACTTTTGGTGGTTCTGCGAGTATGTCACACAAATTATGCAAATGAGGTCGTTGAGCAAATTCAAATTGTTTTAAATGAAAACGTTCTTAATTGTTAGATTTCACCATTCTAAACCAAAAATACAGAAAAGCACACACAAAGAAAACTTGTAAGCGGTTGAAATTGCAAAAATTGGCGAATTATTGAGTCCCGATCTTTGTATGCTTTGGGCAGAAATGTGGCGAATATTATGCAAATTGTGTTGTCTGTCAAACCTAGTCCCGTTTTAAGAAATCATTCTAACTTTTTTTATCTAGCTGTTTTCTATTGATGATGTTAAAAACAAGAATGTTCTATTGAAAATTTGTAGGTGTTTTGGGTTTAATTCAGCTTTAACGGGATGCTTTGATGTACATTGAAATCGACAATTCGTGACCTTGTAATTCAATTGTGTTACATTCTGAAATTAAATTAAATTAAATAGATAATATATAATGCAAAATTGCGCATTTCGAAACAAGATGTCGTGCTTTCTGTCGCGTACGAAAATGTGTGATGATTCCAGAGGCATCTCAGGTTTCTTTAGCTTACCGCAATGCATTGCCTCAATAGAAAGCCACCTCGCGTCAATCCATTTGTCGCGAGAGATCATAACGGAAGGAGAGCTTATCTTGGCCAGGGCTGGCCTTTTTATTTGGACGAGTCCGTCGTCGAACAAATGTCGGTATGCGCCAAGCATAGGCACACCTATGGGAAGTTCTGGCATCCAAGAACATCATGCCAGTATCCTGCGCACCAAGGACGGCCTGGTAGGAGCCAGAAGAGCCGATATTCAGTTAATATGGAGATGGCTAAGTCTATTATTCAAAGAATGTACGGTGTTCTTGTTCAAGTCGGTTCAGGTGCGTACAAGTAATTACTTTCTTATTCCCCTTCTCTTACATAAGACAGGTTATAGAAAAAAATATTTTTTTCTTGTTGCTTAATTACAATTAATTAATACAAACATTAATACAAATACAATTAAATGATTGAAAAAACAACAAAAGGAAAATAAAGACAACCACAAAAAAAAAAATAATAATACTGCTAAATAAATTAAATTGGTGTCGTCTTTCCGAGAGCTCGGATACCGCCAGGAGATTCAGATCGTGAGATACGACCACTCCGAACCTCAATCGGGAAAGGATATGTGTGATAGGATCTTGTGTCCGATTAAAGCATCTATGAGAAGGTACTGTAATGAAGGTTATGATATCGTATCTGCTCAAGATATGCATACCGCTTTGAAAGAAAGACCGGTCAAGGGGACGGCAGCGACAGTATGTATTGTCCAGGAGCAGTACACAACGCTGGAGATAAGCAAGATTCCAAACTATAGCAACCTGCACAACTTCGAGTTTACCCAAGAAGGCCTACGTGCATGGAAAGCCTTCAATGTCGGTCCCGGCAAGTTTATTCCATGGAATGACATTGTAATTTGTCCCCAGAGAAAAACAGATCTCATGGAGGAGATTCCATTCTTCCCTACTATTGCTCGACAGTTTGCATCAAAAGAGCGAAACAAACTGAAGCAGATGCCAGTGAGGACAAGCTCTACGAATGTCCTGAAACAAGTTGCACTGAAGAGTTTCAAAGTCAGTCTGACCTAGACCTCCATATGAATATGTTCGATCATCACACAATCCCGCAGCTGCCTGTGAAGGAGAGTCTCTATGATAAGCTGAAGAGAGATTGGGTTGATCACTTCCAGACATTGACATTACAAGGTGAATGTTTGACTGGAACAGCAGCAGCGGAGACTGATCAATCCCCGACGACAAGCACCTCGCGATTACAGATGGATGGGCACTTCACAAGAAATGCGGAACTACGAGATTTTCTCAAAAGGTTCGGCAGTATCTCATACAGAAGTTTAATATCGGACAAGACACTGGTAGGAAAGAAGATCCAGCGCAGGTTGGTAAAGATATGCGAACTGCTTCCACAATAGACGGAGAGAGAATGTTCGTTAGAACGGAGTGGCTCTCTAAGTGTCAGATTCAAGGTTTCTTTTCGAGATTGTCCGCAAGCATCAAACAGGGGCACCAGACGCACAAAGAGCCTAAACAGAGTGGGAGTGAGGGACGAGAGTTACACCGGATGAAGAATAATAATGCAGTCGAATACTAAATCTCTTATTCAATGGTTTTGACTGATACATTGTGTGGAAAGCTTGCTCATTACTCGGCTGCTCGCAAAATACCCGCGCGTTTCATAATTATGTTACATGTAACCCATCGAATAAGGCATACATGCTGAGGCTTGCGTTACATCATATAATGTACATTAAAGGAATGTATAACAAATAAAGGAATGGTACGTTTCCATAGAACAGTGGTTCATTTATTCTCTTACTTGAAAAACCGTTACTTTTGGAGTATTCTTATGTTACTTGTTATGTTACTACAGTAGGTACAGCTATGTACACCGTCTACAGTATATACAACTATATACACTGTCTACAGTAGATACAGCTATCTACACTGTCTACAGTAGATACAACTATCTACACCGTCTACAGTAGATACAGCTATCTATACCGTCTACAGTAGATACAGCTATCTACACCGTCTACAGTAGATACACCTATCTACACTGTATACAGTAGATACAACTATCTACACTGTCTACAGTAGATACAGCTATCTACACTGTATAGAGTAGATAGAACTATCTACACCGTCTACAGTAGATACAGCTATCTACACCGTCTACAGTAGGTACAGCTATCTATACCGTCTACAGTAGATACAGCTATCTACACCGTCTACAGTAGATACACCTATCTACACTGTATACAGTAGATACAAACTATCTACACTGTCTACAGTAGATACAGCTATCTACACTGTATACAGTAGATACAACTATCTACGCCGTCTACAGTAGATACAGCTATCTACACCGTCTACAGTAGATACACCTATCTACACTGTATACAGTAGATACAACTATCTACACTGTCTACAGTAGATACAGCTATCTACACTGTATAGAGTAGATAGAACTATCTACACCGTCTACAGTAGATACAGCTATCTACACCGTCTACAGTAGGTACAGCTATCTACACTGTATACAGTAGATACAACTATCTACACTGTCTACAGTAGATACAACTATCTACAATGTATACAGTAGATACAACTATCTACATCGTCTACAGTAGATACAGCTATCTACACCGTCTACAGTAGATACAGCTATCTACACCGTCTACAGTAGATACAGCTATCTACACCGTCTACAGTAGATACAGCTATCTACACAGTCTACAGTAGATTCAACTATCTGCACCGTATACAGTAGATACAGCTATCTACACTGTCTACAGTATATACAGCTATCTACACTGTCTACAGTAGATACAGCTATCTACACTGTCAACAGTAGATACAGCTATCTACACCGTATACAGTAGGTACTGCCTATCTATACTGTCTACAGTAGATACAACTATCTACACTGTCTACAGTAGATACAGCTATCTACACTGTCTACAATAGATACAACTATCTACACTGTCTACAGTAGATACAACTATCGACACTGTATACAGTAGATACACCTATCTACACTGTATACAGTAGATACAACTATCTACACTGTCTACAGTAGATACAGCTATCTACACTGTATAGAGTAGATAGAACTATCTACACCGTCTACAGTAGATACAGCTATCTACACCGTCTACAGTAGGTACAGCTATCTATACCGTCTACAGTAGATACAGCTATCTACACCGTCTACAGTAGATACACCTATCTACACTGTATACAGTAGATACAACTATCTACACTGTCTACAGTAGATACAGCTATCTACACTGTATACAGTAGATACAACTATCTACGCCGTCTACAGTAGATACAGCTATCTACACCGTCTACAGTAGATACACCTATCTACACTGTATACAGTAGATACAACTATCTACACTGTCTACAGTAGATACAGCTATCTACACTGTATAGAGTAGATAGAACTATCTACACCGTCTACAGTAGATACAGCTATCTACACCGTCTACAGTAGGTACAGCTATCTACACTGTATACAGTAGATACAACTATCTACACTGTCTACAGTAGATACAACTATCTACAATGTATACAGTAGATACAACTATCTACGCCGTCTACAGTAGATACAGCTATCTACACCGTCTACAGTAGATACACCTATCTACACTGTATACAGTAGATACAACTATCTACACTGTCTACAGTAGATACAGCTATCTACAATGTATAGAGTAGATAGAACTATCTACACCGTCTACAGTAGATACAGCTATCTACACCGTCTACAGTAGGTACAGCTATCTACACTGTATACAGTAGATACAACTATCTACACTGTCTACAGTAGATACAACTATCTACAATGTATACAGTAGATACAACTATCTACATCGTCTACAGTAGATACAGCTATCTACACCGTCTACAGTAGATACAGCTATCTGCACCGTATACAGTAGATACAGCTATCTACACTGTCTACAGTATATACAGCTATCTACACTGTCTACAGTAGATACAGCTATCTACACTGTCAACAGTAGATACAGCTATCTACACCGTATACAGTAGGTACTGCTATCTATACTGTCTACAGTAGATACAACTATCTACACTGTCTACAGTTGATACAGCTATCTACACTGTCTACAATAGATACAACTATCTACACTGTCTACAGTAGATACAACTATCGACACTGTATACAGTAGAAACAGCTATCTACACCGTCTACAGTAGATACAACTATCCACACTGTCTACAGTAGATACAACTATCTACACCGTCTACAGTAGATACAACTATCTACACTGTATACAGTAGATGCAGCTATATACACTGTCTACAGTAGATACAGCTATCTACACTTTCTACAGTATAGATAAAACTGTATACACCGTCTACAGTAGATACAACTATCTACACTGTCTACAGTAGATACAGCTATCTACACCGTCTACAGTAGATACTTTCTACACTGTCTACAGTAGATACAACTATCTACACCGTCTACAGTATATACGTAGATACAGCTATCTACACCGTCTACAGTAGAAACAGCTATCTACAATGTCTACAGTAGATACAGCTACCTACACTGTCTACACTGTCTACAGCAGATACACCTATCTACACTGTATACAGTAGATACACCTATCTACACTGTCTACAGTAGATACAGCTATCTACACTTCTAATCTACACTGTCTACAGTAGATACACCTATCTACACTGTATACAGTAGGTACACCTATCCCGGGGGGGGGGGGGTACTCCCTATAATGGACTATACGGGGTGGCTCCGCCCGAAAGGGGTCCTTTTTTAGGCTCGAGGTATGTGAAAGGGTAGGGATTTCACGAGTTGAAGTATATGAAAGGGTAGGGATTTCACGAGTTGAAGTATATGAAAGGGTAGGGATTTCACGAGTAAATGATTATTATTGTTTGGTTAACATCTCTACTGGTAATGCTTGATGATTTCTGGTGATATATATTGTTCATTAAGTTCATTATAAGGGTATAGAAAAGTGATGCAGTGCTTCTACTGTAGGTATGTGAAAGGGGTACCATTTTCATAATTTCTATGGAAGGTATATGAAAGGGGTACCATTTTCTATGGAAGGTATATGAAAGGGGTACCTTTTCTGTGAAAAATGGTATATGAAAGGGTAAGGGGTTGGACCTCTGGGCGGAGCCTCCCCGTATAAAACTTTTTGAGTACCCCCCCCGGGACACCTATCTACACTGTCTACAGTAGATACAACTATCTACACTGTATACAGTAGATGCAGCTATATACACTGTCTACAGTAGATACAGCTATATACACCGTCTACAGTAGATACAGCTATCTACACAGTCTACAGTAGATACAACTATCTGCACCGTATACAGTAGATACAGCTATCTACACTGTCTACAGTAGAGACAGCTGTCTACACTGTCTACAGTAGATACAGCTATGTACACTGTCTACAGTAGATACAGCTATGTACACTTTCTACAGTAGATACAACTATCTACACTGTCTACAGTAGAGACAGCTGTCTACACTTTCTACAGTAGATACAACTATGTACACTTTCTACAGTAGATACAACTGTATACACTGTCTACAGTAGAAACAACTATGTACACTGTCTACAGTAGATACAGCTATATACACTGTATACACTGTCTACAGTACAGTACTGTCTACAGTAGATACAACTATCTACACCGTCCCGATTAGATACAGCTTTTCGCTGTACAACCTTTTCGCGCTTAACGGATGGTGGGAAGCCAAACGAGGAAATATGTTCCTAATGTAAACTATCACCTGCGGCCCTGGTCACACTGAAAATGTTTGAGGGTGTTTGAGTTCTGCCCAAACTAGTATTTACTCTCGTCAGTCTGCACTGAACAGCTAGGTTTGAAAGCACGCGTTCCAGTTCTTTTTCTTTAACTGCAAACCAAGGATTGTGTTAGGCTATAGTTAGTGGAACATCCACTCGAGAGGAACTCCAGAGCAAAAGAAAACCTTAGATATATTTTTCTGGAAGAATTTAAAGAAAACTAAACGTATTATTTTTCAGCTTCAAGCACTACAGGTGACCTTAAACGTGAATTGGTACACTTGAGGTAGTGAGCTAGCGCCTGGTAGTATAAAGTTATCACATTGGGTGACGTTCAAGAGTTTAAGACTAGTACAGTTCCTGTGCGAAAAACCGACATCACACATGAAAGAGAATGTGTCATGTCTACGTTTACATTTGTAATTGGTTGATAAGCGTATAAATTAAGAGTTGCATTCAAAGTATTAAACTTTTTTCAGGTTATTTGTTACCGAAAAGAGCTTGATTGCAGAATACCTGAACACTTATTTACACCGGCCTAATGAGTAGTGAAGAACAGCGACTATGGTGTTTTGTGTTTCTCTCTACAAAAAAAAAACACTAATGGCCAAGTATTCTGCAAAAAAACCCAAAAAGTATAAATTCTGATAAACGAAGGGTGCTTTTATATCGATACCAGTCGAGTAGCGGAAGAAAATATACCAATTTCAATATTATTCTGAGCGGAAAATCAATACCAGCACCTGAAAGACCTCCTCCAATAAAAGGGGACAGTCATCAACACAAAAATAATAATTAAATTGTCCAGAGTCTCTTTGTTGTTATAGTTTTTTGAATAGTCTTAATGTAATTTTTAACAAACTTAAACGGGTAATTACAATACAAAATTAATTCCAATAAAAAAATATCTGCAAAGGGAATTTTTTTTCATAAAATGAAATAATTTGTTTGCAAAAGACCGTTAACCTCTGGTAAGAAAATGTCGTCGGATGTACTTATATACAAGGGCCACTGTCTTCTTCCATATTTGGAAAGCATTATAATGGGTATGAACAAATTATCAAGAATAAATTAATCAACCGGTGACACAACCCACTGGGAAAACATTTTCGAGCTCTCCATGACCCTTCTCACTTCGGTTGGATGCTCTACTAACAGTATAGTCTACTACAATCATACGTTTGCAGTTAAAGAAATAGAAAATGGCACGCGTGCGTAAATACATCATGGTTCTTACACGAGAGGGCGGTACATACGACTTATTCGATGGTTTAACATATAATACGCGCGGATATTTTGCGAGTTGCGTATGCCGCTATGGGGCTCGGAAAATGCGAGCAATGATCAAAATATCCGCTCGTATTCTATGTTAAACGATCGAAAAAGGTATTTATTATTCAACTGCAAAATTTCCCTACTATTATGCTATTTTCCGTATTCGCTCTGTTCAACTGGTCAATAAGGTGTCATATTTTCCGTGTTCTCTTTACCTGCTAAGGTGAAATGACGTAATAGTGGAATAATAATAACTACTACTGTAGTGACAGTAGACGGTGTATACAGTTGTATCTACTGTAGACAGTGTAGATAGCTGTATCTACTGTATACAGTGTAGATAGTTGTATCTACTATAGACAGTGTAGATAGCTGTACCTACTGTAGACAGTGTAGACAGTGTAGGTAGCTGTATCTACTGTAGACATTGTAGATAGCTGTTTCTACTGTAGACGGTGTAGATAGCTGTATCTACGTATATACTGTAGACGGTGTAGATAGTTGTATCTACTGTAGACAGTGTAGAAAGTATCTACTGTAGACGGTGTAGATAGCTGTATCTACTGTAGACAGTGTAGATAGTTGTATCTACTGTAGACGGTGTATACAGTTGTATCTATACTGTAGAAAGTGTAGATAGCTGTATCTACTGTAGACAGTGTAGATAGGTGTATCGACTGTAGACAGTGTAGATAGCTGTATCTACAGTAGACAGTGTAGATAGCTGTATCTACTGTAGTCTCAGGCCCGTAGGGAGGGGGGGGGGGGGGGTACGATGGGTGCGTCCGCACCCTCACACGGGCTGTGGAGGTCCACCTATAGTGGACCGACGGTTCAAAAGAAAGTGAAATAGTAGTGAAATAGTAGTGACATAGTAGTGCTTCTATTCTAATTCGATAACTGGACAGGTGTAGTTTGAAAATGAAGTCTGAATCAAACAATCGCATCTTTGAACGTGTTAACATATCGTCTTCATCAACAAAGACAACATCAAGCGAGTCATTTTCGTCATCCAAACATTCACTCCTTTGGCTTAAAAATGTCTTTAATCGAAGGTCCGCATTATGTATTTTTAGTATTCTTTCATCGGTATTTTCTTTAACTGAACAGTTCCAGAAATATTCATGTTTTTACGTTCGCTTTTGGCTGCCTGGTTTCATATCATACTGCCTTCAAAACGCACGAAATGCAATCTCAGACAACCTAATCTTTCTTTCTTTGCCACTCTGATGCACCCCCCCCCCCCCCCCCCATTTAAAATCCTGTCTACGGGCCTGTGACAGTAGACAGTGTAGATAGTTGTATCTACTGTATACAGTGTAGATAGTTGTATCTGCTGTAGACAGTGTAGATAGGTGTACCTACTGTATACAGTGTAGATAGGTGTATCTACTGTAGACAGTGTAGATTAGAAGTGTAGATAGCTGTATCTACTGTAGACAGTGTAGATAGGTGTATCTACTGTATACAGTGTAGATAGTTGTATCTACTGTAGACAGTGTAGATAGGTGTATCTACTGTAGACAGTGTAGATAGCTGTATCTACTGTAGACAGTGTAGATAGCCGTATCTCCTGTAGACAGTGTAGATAGCTGTATCTACTGTAGTCTCGGGCCCGTAGGGAGGGGTGGTGCGATGGGTGCGTCCGCTGTACCTACTGTAGATAGTTGTACCTAATGTAAATGGTGTAGATTGCTGTTGTATACTTTAAGTGTATTGCATAAGGTAGTGACACATTAATGTATGTTAAATGAAGCAATATGTACAAAGTGACTATATGTTGTTCTACCATGCAGTATATACCAAAATCACGCATCAGATCCAAATTTCAGGAGCACGCGCAGTCAGTCATCTTGGCTACATTGCGCATGTCACATCGACGTTTATAAATTGTGTCCAATCCGTGACTTGTCACAAAAATTACATTTTAGCTGAAAGTATATATCATGTATATCAAGACTGGTTTAACGTCAACGATTGAAACATATTTAATTTTACGACAGTAAATAGGGCACTGCTCCTGTAAGGGAAAGGTAGAAATGACTGCCACTGTAGTCCTTAAAGTAAGATAATATTTAGCTCTTTATATTTTACTACAAACGAACACATAGCTAAGAAAATCGTTTCATTTGCTTGACACTCGCGCTTTCTTTTCACTGTTTGTGGAGAGTTGCTGCGTTGTTTAACTGACACGGAGAGAGTTTGATTGCGGTCACTTCAAATTAATGTAAAATGCGCAAATAAAGTTCAGATCCCAATTCACATTTCGCACGAAACGAGATTAGTCGTCATACGCAAGCAAGTACTGAATATTACTCATGTCTGACAATGATGAATGGAATTTTAGCGAATTGTTTAGAGCAAGTTAAGAAGTAAAGACATTTAAAGAGCACTAAGGACCTTGTTCGGTACCTGTTGAGACCGTTTGACCAACCTTCACAACAATGTTGTGACAACATTTCTTTTGTTCTTGAAATGTTGAGAGGTTGTTGTGGCCGTTTGACCGGGCATGGTCACAACATTGCACAACAAATGTTGTGAGAATGTTGTGACCATTTGATCGGGCCTTAAATCATCTTGTTATCATTGTTTACCTTCAGTTGCCACTTAGTTGCCAAATAAAAGGTAATCCAGAATGTAACACAATTGAAATTACAAAGGTCACGAATTGTCGATTTCATTGTACATGCATCCGTTAAAGCTGAATTAAACCCAAAACACCTACAAATTTTCAATAGAACATTCTTGTTTTTAAAATCATCAATAGAAAACAGCTAGATAAAAAAAAGTTAGAATGATTTCTTAAAACGGGACTAGGTTTGACAGACAACACGATTTGCATAATATTCGCCACATTTCTGCCCAAAGCATACAAAGATCGGGACTCAATAATTCGCCAATTTTTGCCATTTCAACCGCTTACAAGTTTTCTTTGTGTGTGCTTTTCTGTATTTTTGGTTTAGAATGGTGAAATCTAACAATTAAGAACGTTTTCATTTAAAACAATTTGAATTTGCTCAACGACCTCATTTGCATAATTTGTGTGACATACTCGCAGAACCACCAAAAGTTCGAAGTCGCTGTGGGAAAGGAAGATAAAAAAGCGCAAGGTTTTTTTATATTTCTATGCTTCCTAACATCCGTTTAACAGAATTCAGTAGGAATTTAGAGTGGCCCGCTCTGGACTTGTGAAATAAAGGCCAGCGAAGACAGGGTACTTTCGATTCGCATGTTTTCAGAAAGCGATCAAACGTGTACTAATACGTCAAATTTCAAGAACCACTAATCAAAACATTTCAAATTAACAAGTGTTTCACACCTTTAAAGGACCCCTTAACCTAGAAATAATAATGATTTTTTTGTTGCGCTTGGCAGTTTTGGAGCAGTGAGCTCGTCAACTTAGGCAATTTTCGATTCTGGCCACGCTCAAATTTAGGCCTTTTGCTGCTTTGACTGTTATTTTAACATATTTCCAAAAACTAATGTCGTTGCATTTACTTATGACCCAAGGTAGTTTACTGGACAGAGTTTGAGGGGAAACTTTTTTCCGACCCGAAATGCAGTGGACCGCTTTTACAGAGACTGCCTCTTAATTATGCAAACATCACACTGAAAATTGGCCAAGTTCAGTACGCTTGTATTCAGACATTTCGCATTATCAGAAAACAAGATTGATTTTTCATAATAGCATACCTCTTCTACTTTCTAGCAATTGGAAATGTTTTGGTTCTGGAGCGACTAGGAAGGTTGCAGGGTTCCTTACTTAAAGTAACGACATTTCCAGCACTTTATGAGAAGGGAAAACTTGCTTAATTTCAAAGGTAAAAAACTAATCTTGGTATGTCAGATATGAAATCCAAATTACCATCGTGATACAGTTAGTACTTTCATAATATGAAATAAAAAATCTGGGCAATCAAGGCACGCGCTGGCAAAAGCGAAAGTTTGCGGCGCTCTAAGCCGTGAAATTAGCATAATGCAAATTTCTAAACTGAAGTATTCGGATTGATCTGGTGTGTGAAGGTTTCATTTTTACGCTGTGATTTGAAGGAAACACACAAGAAATAATTTAAAAGATGATATTAATCAACTTTCACTTCCGCTGCTGGTTTTTGGTTACACTTTGATCTGAACAGATTGTCAAACCCTTGTTTTGGGTGACTTTACTTACCTGCGGTTGCGTGATCGGAGTCACATCAATATAGTTTTGACACATGCCGCGTTACTGAAATGTTTGAAAAATAATAAATGGGGACAACATAGCTCGCTTAATGCAATGCATATATGTTATTGAAATGTTTAGTTGTTTGCCATGATATCTAATCGTGAAGGGCAACTTTTTTGCCATTTTAAAATAAATACGGTATTTCCTTGATTAATCGACCTGAGCCTTCCTTCGAATTTGCGCCATCTTGCTGTCATGAAATCTGAAATAACAACCAACCCCTCAGGTCCACTCCAATTTTAAAACAATACCACAGCATGGATCAGAACTTGGCTGGGCGAGGTGGGGAGTTGTACTTCTCGGGTACCCGGGCGTGGTGTAGGCTATACATGTTTAGAATATAATCTTCAAAAAAGAAGTCAATTAAGATAAGTACCAATTCAAGTCCAGACAAGTTGTTCCAAAAAGAGCTGTTTTATTTAGACAGTTGGATGCCAGACATTTGCTCCACTCTCTATTGTTGAGTTATCCATTCCACACCGAAGCAAAACAAAAACACAACCCAGGATTACCAATACAAAAAAAAGTGTGAAAAACATCTTGCTTTTGCAACATATAAGGTCGATTGAAAGAGAGACACTAATAATTGATAGGCACACTGTAAATATGTTGCACTCAGATCTCTGTCTAGAATCAAATGTAGAAGGCGGCGGAATGATCACTGCTATTAATACTAGCAACCACTTCCTTGGTAGCGCCACGTGATGCTACGCCGTGCTTATTCGATATAATATTGGCCGGCGCGCGGGAGAGTAGCATGGTTGAACAAGTTCTTACGCTATACAAAATGAACTGCGTCAAGCACAAGAAATCCCTACAGGTAGCTTCATTATTCTCCCGGATATCTGAGCGAAGTAAACAAGTATAACGTATTAAACAACAACAACAAATGTTGCCAAGAGAACCTCCATAAAACCAATTAAAAACAATATTTTCAGTCCAAATGGAGACTATCAAGGCTGCTTCAAACAGTAGTTGGATCTGTCTAACTGCGTACAATGCAATTTCAAAAATTGGTATAGTCTGGTGTATTCAAACCCCTTTTTTACGAGTAATGAATGTAACATCCCTTGCATCTCTGTTGTGGAAGATCTCCGGGGAAGATCTGGTAGAAATCTGCTCTTGCAGTCCAATATCATCTATTACTGTCAGATTGTTTTGACAACAGATTGCAACTAATCCCCCCGTAATCTGACTCATCCCCAGTCGTCTCCCTTGTCAGTTGACGCGCGTGACAAGCTCCCCTTGCCACGCGCGTTTCCTCATTATATATTGTCACGCGCGGCTCTAAACAAGAGAGACAACTGGGGACGAGTCATCCCCGTATTCCATGAACCAAGACAAAACTCACAAAAATTACCATGCCTTTTTTCATTTCCCCCCAAAATACACAGTAACATAAAAGATTAACGAAAATACTGTACTCCATGGAGTTGCTTTGTGCACAATGTGCGTGGCCGGTGCAGAAAGGGGAGGGAGAGGGGGCGAAGCGCACAGCGTGTGGAAAAAAGGGAAAGGAGCCCCCTTTCCCTCCTTCCCCTCGCGCTCCGGGCATTGCGCGAATCCCAAATACCTCCTCTCCCTCCCCTTTCTGCGCCGGCTAAGCAGGCTATATTCACACTCGCCCTAGTGTCTTTGCTCTAAGATCTCGCACGTACGCCAGTCGCCAAACAACTCTTTACGGACTGTATGCTAGTCTAGCAAAATCGTGAACAGTATTACTTTTTTATCTAAGAAAATCCCCCAAAATATCAAAATCGTACATTCCATACCCATAAGAAATCCTTCGCTATCCCCGCCAAACACCCCTACCGGCTAAGTACAACGAACGTTTACGTTTGTGATATTGCATATATATCTAGCTTGATTTATGAAAAGGTACCTTAATTCTCGATTTCGGGGTTTTGGCTTTTTGCCGTTCAAAAACTCTCCAAAGTTGGTGATATAAAAACATAATGTCAACTTTTTTTTCCTTTCTCCTTCTTCTTCCTTTTTTCTATCTGTCTGGTCGGTGATTTACAGGCGAATCGGACTTATCCTTGTCATCTTTGAGCAGAGTTTTTGTGAAACAAAGTGTTGAGATATTTTCATTGAGTACGTTTTGTTAAATTCGGGTAGATATAAGACTGAATTAACATCAGACTCGTTTCTTACGTTAGACTGAAAAGATGGACCTGGCTCAGCTGTTTAGAATACCGTAAATATCCGATTTAGCACCCAGTGGTGGTACGGGTAACAGTTGTGCTCAATTAATTTTTGGAACTCAAGGGAGACAGCTTGCTTATCTCTGTTTTGACCTAAACATCTTTTAGTAAGAAAGAAAATGAAAAACAACAGGAACTGACAGTAACAAAGTATATGGCCAATAGCTGTCCACTTAACTTTCAGGACAGGAGCGCTTATTGGTCTAGGCATTCATG
This sequence comes from Desmophyllum pertusum, assembly GCA_029204205.1. Classification (NCBI taxonomy): domain Eukaryota; kingdom Metazoa; phylum Cnidaria; class Anthozoa; order Scleractinia; family Caryophylliidae; genus Desmophyllum; species Desmophyllum pertusum. The sequence goes on from MU825400.1 coordinate 3,357,932, forward strand.
TACAATATGGATGGTTATTGGAATATGGATGTTTGTTGGAAAAAAGAGTGCTTATTGGAATAGGGATGTTTATTGTTAAATAAATAAACAAACGGATTCAACAGGGGAGGGAGCTTATGAGAAAGATGGTGCTTAAGAGTGTGTCCATGAGAAAACCAGGCAGGACCAGGCAAAAGGTGATAAAGCTCAAATCACCGATTTCGCTCAAACTTGGCACAAATGTTGGGTGTCATGAGTAACTAATTGTGACAAAACAATAGGACAAAATATTAAAATCCCTGGGAGATATGGGCCCCCCGGAAATAATGGCCATTTTGCACTAATGTATGCATAATTAATTAGCTGACTTTGGTTGAGCAGTTCTACAATAAGAAAAGCTCTCTGAAAATGAAATCCACTGGATCATGTTGTGCATTTATCAGACTCAACGTACAATAATTTATTTCAGCTGGTTGATTTGATTTCTCGCCCTCACTCAATCTTAAGTAAAGGACACATTTTGAAGTGTTGGCCATAGCCTTGAATTAAAGCGAAATATCTGCAATGTGCAACAACCTATATACATTATTCTTACATGGTTAGTGAAAGGAAGCACTAAAGTTCTCAAACCAGTCATAAAATCTTTGGGGACTTTAATATTTTATCAGTGCTGACCTACTATAAATACACAACTAAACGATTTTTGGTCATTTCATCAAAATTCACTTAAACACAAAAGCCGTTTATTTGTCGTAATCTAACACGAAATCGGCAACAAAACTCTAACTAAGCATCCTTCTATCGATAAATAGTCTGGAATCCGTGAAAAGAGGCACTTGAGGCATTTCTTATAAATATTTCAAAGCTACATTTTATGGCCTTTTCGTGACATCGTTGTCAATTTAACAAATAGATTCCATGTTGCCGTGCGTCTGTACAGTAATAGATTACAGATGACGTCAAAATGTGGTAAGAACAAAAAAGTGGCCAACGAGCCGCTGCGGCGAGTTGGTCACTGATGTTCTTACCACATTTTGACGTCTTCTGCATGTGATCTATTACTGAACAGACCCACGGAAACATGGAATCTATTTGTTTTATATAATTTTGGAGATATTCGCTTCGGATTTTCACTTGATTGTATGCTAAATAAGCCGATAAAAATTATGTCAACAAACATCGAGTTTAGGCCACAGTGTTTTCATGCACTCAAATAAAACTTTGTGAAAACTAAACGGCTTAAAATACACTACAGCTCAACTCAGCAAATGTTTCGAAAAGCAAATATTTAGAGACTAACCTCTATTCCGTCCTGATATGAGGAAAACAATCTGAATTATTCCAGTCCAAATCCCGTTGCAAGTCGCTTATAAACGGCGAACGATAATCCCGCTAAATTTATCGGATTCTGTTCACAGATTATGAGCTAAAGGACCATCATATTTTCCTCCAAGTTCTAGCCAATCTTGAACAGCCGATTTAAAATTCGTATCAATTGAACTACATTGAATTTCCAACGGATTATTTCCAGTTTGACGAAAATATTTCTCTGTTTTGAGCGAAGGATTTGTTGGAGCAGGCAGGGCGCCAGCGCGTTTTCCCGCTTCGTGACGTCATTCGTGCGTCTGTACTCTAATAGATAACAGTTCTAAACCAATCACGGCGCGAGTTTTACACAGTGAATTATACAAACAACAGTGGACGATATATTTCACAAGTTCACTCAATCCAAGTTTTGCATGCATCACAGAATGGGAAAATGAAATAAATGCTACATACATGTCATTTAGATGCGATTTTGCCGCGTTTTTGTGCTCTCTTCGATTCGTTTGATGTCCAGTTTCGTCAGACCGTGTCATCTGTGCCATTGATTATTTGCTTCGAGGCGCGTTTCAATGATCCATCGTTGCCCATTCTTCGTGAAATAAATAAACAGGTTGTTGCTTTTCTACATATAGTCGAGAAAGGTTGTTTGAAATCCACGGAGAGTCACTACCGGCTATTAAATGTATATAAAATCTCACGACAAAAAGTCCGCCATCTTTGGTAAAATAATTTCGAGCCTGCTGTTTCGGTAAGCGGTTCGTTAATTCTGCATGTCTTGTCACGCAGGATGTCACGGAGTGTTTGTTAGTTATAAATATAAACCGGGTAAATAACCCCTTTATATCCGATCGATAAGCTGAATAATTTGAAATCTTATGAACCACTTTAACGACTGTCTTAATATTCGACCACAACTCTAAAGTTGCAAGCCATGTCACACTGTAGCCTGTGAATTATGTCATGTCTGCGCTGGAGTACTATAGAGCCAAGTTTGATGGGCGCGGAAACTGCGAAGGAAGAAACGCGCAAGAAAAGCGGAGTTCCCAACAAGTGAGCTTTCTCATCTCGCACGTCTCTTCCATGATACGCACCCGTACGACTTGCGCTTCCTACTACTCCGCATTCTCGTCCCCAGAGTCCGCGATCCTTTTGGTCAGCACCAAGGAATCTCGGACTCTGGCGGGGACAAATATAACACATATTTTGATTGGCTGTTTAAAGAATGAACAGACAAAAGACAATAGAAAACGAGTACTCTGCGCAAGCTCAGAAAATCGGTACCAGCCAGAGGTCGTGATTTCTTGGTGCTGACAAAAAGGATCGCGGACTCTGGGTACGAGAATGACTACTCCGGCGTGAAAGTGTCTTTTTCTGGAGTCCTGGCTGTCTGCGAGAGGCCTGAATGCTGGGAACGACCACATCGCAATCCCACAGGTCTTAAAATGTCTAACACGAACATGGGCGTAGTTTTCGGACTGCGTTTATTTAAATAAGGCGAAACAACGTTCTTTAATTCGTCACGGGCGCTAATATCGCCTGTAAATTTGTCTTCCTTTTGCAAGCAGATATATCTTTTTTTTTGTAATATGCTTGTAATTGTAAATCAGCTGTACATTTTTCGCAGCTGCTTGCAGCGTATCGTGTCTGGCCATCTTGTCAGATAATGCCCTCCGCGGCAGGGTTCGGGTGGCGATGCCGTCTCTTGTGCCTTTCTAGTCCTCCCACCGCTGGTTCGCTGCCACGGCGCCCTCCTTGATGGTTCGCCGCCATATCATCCTGTCTTGAGCCCGATCTTCCCAGTCGCTAAAGGCGCATCGGCTACATGGCTCTTGACCAGGTCCTTGTTGTAGCGGAGGAGTGGGCGGCCATGACATCGCTTCCCTTGTAGCTCTCCCTATGGATACGCGTGTCGAGCATCCGCAGGACAAGGCCTGTCCACCGCAGCTGCATACATGGTTTATATATGTACGCAGTGTTTGTGGACTTCATGAAGCGTTGGGCACGAAGGCCTGTGTGCGGTGTTGGCTAAATACGGGTGCCCACCCAACATGCTCGAAATCATCACTTGAGGCCTTTCATACCGACATGGCAACGATGGTATCGATCGAGGGCGTAACGTCAGCCGCCTTCCCGATGCTTCATATGGCGTAAAACAGGGGTGTATGATAGCTCCCATGCTGTTTCTCATCTTTCTGTCGGTCATGCTGCATGGAAAATAAACCAATGGACCCGCTCAAAGGCATATATATATTCGCACTCGCTCGGACGGCAGTTTATTCAACCTTGCCCGTCTGCAATCTCACAGAAACGCTGGTCAAATGCATTCGGGAGCTTCGGTATGCATAAGACTAGCCACCTCAGATATCCAACAGTTGCTCACGATTAATATTTCGCCCGATTATCCTTGGTGTTCGGGCTCACCATCAACGGGAAGAACACCAAAGGCTTCTACCAGCCGCTACCACGAGGCATACACCAAACCCAAACGGTCTGCTTGAATGGTGGTGCACTAACTGAAGTCCAAACATTTCGCTACCTGACTCAACCGTTGCAGTGGGTAAGAAACTGGATGCTGAGCTAGATGCACGGTTGAACGCGGCCACTGCCATCTTTTGAAAGGCAGACTGTGGAACCTGGGCGGTGGCATCAATTAATCAGACTCAGGACAGAGATCAAAGTTTACCGCGCAGTTGTCCTGTCGGCAGTACTCTACTCGGCTGAAACCTATACACTTTACTGTCGGCACTTCCAGATACTTTCAGTGGTCCAGCAGAGACATTTGCGGAACCTAATCGGGGAATCACTTGGAATGATCAGATCACAAACGTTGAGATGGTCCGGTGCGCCCAGATGCCCGTACATTGAAGCAATTGTCCTACATATGCACAGGCCCGTAGACAGGATTTTGAATGGAAGGGTTGCGTTAGAGTGCCAAAGTTGGGGTCGTACGAGCGCCGAAGGCGCGAGGAACTAGGGGGGTCCGTGGGCATGCCCCCTCGGGAAATTTTGAAAGATTAGGTTGTCTGAGATTGAATTTCGTGCGTTTTCAAGGCAGTATGATATGAAACCAGGCGGCCAAAAGCGAACGTAAAAACATGAATATTTCTGGAACTGTTTAGTTAAAGAAAATACCGTTGAAAGACTAAAACTACATAATGCAGACCTTCGATTAAAGACATTTTTACGCCAAAGGAGTGAATATTTGGATGAAGAAAATGACTCGCTTGATGTTGTCTTTGTTGATGAAGACGATATGTAAACACGTTCAAAGCTGCGATTGTTTGATTCAGACTTCATTTTCAAACTACACCTAGCTGTCCAGTTATCGAATTAGAGCAGAAGCACTACTATTTCACTACTATTTCACCTTCTTTTGAACCGTCGGTTCAAAAGGTGGACTATAGGCAGTATAGGTGGACCTCCACAGCCCGTGGGGGGGGGGGGGGGGGGGGGGGCGGACGCACCCATCGCCCTGCGGAGTGCCCGACGCGGATATCCCAACGGAGAACTGCAAGCAAGGAAGCGATGTCGTGGCCGCCCACTCCTCCGCTACAAGGACGTGGTCAAGCGCCATTTAGCCGCTGCCGCCGTCAGCGACTGGGACGATCTAACTCAAAACAGGATGATATGGCAGCGAACAGTCAGAGAAGGCGCCGTGACAGGAGGACCAACAACTCGAGAAAGGCACAAGAGACGGCATTGCCGCCCGAACCCTGCCGCGGAGGGCATTATCTGACAAGATGGCCAGGCACGATATTCCGCAAGCTGCTTCGAAAAATGTACAGCTGATTTACAAGAAAGATATATCTGCTTGTAAAAGGATGACAAATTTGCAGGCGATTTCAGCGCCAGTGTTTGCGTTTTATGAAAGTCAAACGTGACGTAGTGCGATCCCAATTATACCCGTGATCAAAATAAAGACATTTGGGCCTCTCGCAGACTGAGCTAGAGCCGGAGTAGTAGCTATAGGGAGCGTAAGTCGGGCGGGCGCGTACGAGGAAAGAGACGTGTGAGATGAGAAAGCTCGCTTGGTGAGAACTCCGCTTTTTTTGCGCGTTTCTTTTTTCGCAGTCTCCACGCCCATCAAACTCGGCCCTATAGTACTCCAGCGCAGACAAATGACATAACACACAGGCTACATAAGTTCCTGGAGAAGTTTGCTTCATGTCTAGTGAGGTCCTCAGAATTATGGGGATAAGGGATAACTGATCAACAGTGTCAACCTCGTCAAAGTCCATTTGATATTTTCTTTGATGGACATGGAGTTGTGATCGAATATCAAGACAGTCGTTAAAGTGGTTCATAATATTTCAAATTATTCAGCTTAATATCGATCGGATATAAAGGGGTTATTTACCCGGTTTTTACTAACAAACACTCTGTGACATCCTGCGTGACAAGACATGCGAACCGCTGACCGAAACAGCAGGCTCAAAATTATTTGAGATTGAGTGGGTGCTTTACCTAAGTAGGTTTTACTTCACATCAGCCTGAAATGAACTAAAGAGCAGAAGCAGATCGATCGATTCGGGCGAAAACTCGTTATTTCAAAAGCGTATGTTCCTTGTCCTGTGGAATGTGCAGATAATTAATTCACAAGAACGATTTCGCAGTGAAATTGACAACCACCGCCGGGATATATGAAGCTATGTAGTTCAATGCTCAGCCTAGCTTTGCCTAGCTCGAGTCTAGCTCGAGGTGTTAATGTTTTTATTATTATAATTTTAACTTTAAATAATAGACTGCACTGAGCAGCTAAAGAAATTTCAATTCAAAAAACACTTCGAGAAAGTTGGTTGCGTGACAACGCTTTTTACTTCCGTGCCGGAAGTTATAATATCCTTACCGTATTTCTCTATTCTTGACTTCTTGTTCTTCTTCTTTTTCGAAGGAAGCGCAAAAACACATGAAAACAAAAGCTTTAAGTTGCCGTTGTATCAGTGCATGTGCCGTCGATTTTTAAGTATTATCACTGTGTAGTCTGGCCTGATTAATCGGGGGGAGGGGTTGCGAGTGGGGAGGAATGGGCGCACTCGCCTTATACTTCTCACGTACTATCGAACGCAATATTGCATTGAACTACTAAATGTTACTTTTATATCATAGGTCCTTCTTTAATTTGTTTTCCATATTAAATCTACTGTAGCGGGATGTCAGGAAGACAAAAGACAGTCAATTTTTCTCTCCCAGAGAAGCGCCTAAGCCACGCGGAAAGCCCTCAAATACCTCCACTCTCTGTACTTTTATTCTCATTTGCTTGTGATGGAAGCTCAGTTGCACGGAAATATATACACTTCAGTATTCTCACTCTTCTTTCAAATATACATTTAAAACCCAACGTGTGTTTTTGTGTAATATATAAATTACATTTATCAGAAGGCCTACGGAACTCCAGCGCAGCTACCTTACATAGATAAATATACTTAATGGACCATTAGATTATTGATGGGGGGGGGGGGGGGGGGGACAAATGCCCCAAAAATATCGAGCAAGCGCTTCTGGTTTGAAAAAATATCGAACAAATAAAATGTCGAGCAAAAAAAATATCGAGCAAAACGGTATATCATGTAAGGGCACGGATATAAAAAAATATCTTGCAGGGCTGGAAAAATGAAAACAATATCGAGCAGCTAAAATGTATGCAACCCCCACCTCCCCCCATCAATAATCTAATGGTCCACCCCTAACTTAATCCTTTCCGCGCCAAAAGACGCATAAGGCCGTCACACTGTCCGACCAACTCGCCCTGTATGTACTGCGCCACTGCTTTAGCCACATTCCAGCTCCTCCACCCTGCCTTGTTTCACACCTTCTCTATGGTTCTTCTCCAAGTCGTCTTCGGCCTCCCTATCGCCCTACAACCCTCTGGCGTCCACCTCAGCGCTGTCATACAGTCGTTCCGTCACCCTCTCTCCTAAGTACGTGAGAGGAATATATATAACGTTCTAATAGAACGTAACGTTTTACTCTGGAATACCGTTACGATGTTACACACCCATGCCAGAGCAGCAAGTAGAGCGATAGTTTTCTATTCGGGTTCTAATTAAACTTGTATATACAGTCTTTTTACTAAAAATACTTTGTTATCACCGAAAATAGTGATCTGGGCTCGAAATAATAGTACCAATTATAAGAAAAATAATGAAAAGAAGTTGCGTAGGGAGGCATGTAGAATAATTTGTTCATTTGCCGAGAAGTAAGATTGAGAGCAGGTTTGGGCTTTTGCTTATTTCATTACCTCATTTCCTTTACACTGACTACATCTGCCAACAAAATCCTTTAGTAGCTGAACAAATGGTTGCCTTCGCGTCTCTGAAATGGTGGATACATCTATTTCCAGTGAGATGCAAAAGTCTCGCAGCGTCTTTATTGTAAACTTTCCCAGTTTAGACTGGCACACAAGTTCACAGATGTTGTGTGTGTCTACCATGATTGGATGCTGAGGAGCAAATAAAGTCTCCATGACTTTGTTAGTCAAGTCTTGGATGTTTCTCTCTGTGACCACTTCAATGCCTTCTTCATTATCAGATGTGTCCGCCTGATAAGTTTTTTTGCTGTCTATGGTGAAAAAATCCTGCAATTTGCTGGGAGGTAAGAAACTCGGACTTCTCAAAGATATTGGCACCATTGCTTTGCTTTGCGCGTCGCATTGCTCTAGCAACGTTTGAAGGGTCAGCTTTTTTCTCCCTGATGTTCCTGCTGCTGCTTTGCGCGTCGCCTGGCTTTGACAGCTACAAACGAAACGTTAGAATTTGCATTGTCTGCAATTTTGTTGAGTTGAGGTAAACTAACGTTTTGTTGAATGAACTTGCCCCAGGGTAGAAATTTTCCCGAGCCAACTCTATATGCTCTCCATACTTGCATCCCCTTCTCGGAGTATGCGATGTTGTTAATGAAACTGATGCCTTCCCATTTTACAGGCGTAACTTTTGCGGGAGGTTGCGGGCCAATTACCGTCACTCTAACACCATCCATCCCACCAGAACACCCAATTTCTTCCATCATTTGGGATGCTGTCTCTATGTCATGGCCAGAGTTGAGATGTACTCTCATGTGTCTCTTGATTGTGGCGGCCTTACGGTCACAGGCCCCTTTTCCGCCTTGGGAGTCTGAAAAATCTACGCGCTCCAGCTTGATATCATTTTTTGCTGCTACCTGGTGGACAGATAGTAAAGTTGATGCAGAATGATAACAGCCGGCGTTATCCTGTCTGAGGTAAACAGAGGTAATATCTGGCATGATGTTTTTAAGTTGACTAAACACGTCACGTCAATAACAGCTAGAACAGTGTAGCTATCCTGGTTGCAGCTTTCAAAACAATGGACGAAAGTGAGCATTTCAGTTTCATCGTTGTCGTTCTTTTCATAGCTACAGTTAAATGCCATGGTATTCCACGTTTTCCGAACCAGTCACTCTGACTTTCCCGAAATTTTCTTGGCAAGAACTTCATTGCCCAGTCCATTACCAAGAGGACGGACTGTTTATCCAGAGACTCAAGGATTTCGTGCCTTGCTGCATCCTGATTAATAGCACCAGGGCGCTTATATATAGGGCGGTGCAACGCGCACTGTGCTCTTGTGCGATGTTTGATGCGGAGTGAGACTGGGTTTGAGCGCCCTCGAGAGCGCTCGCGTTCAAAACATGACGGCAAATGAAGTTAATGCAGTAGCTGATGCAGAAAAGGGATTGCTACAAGAAAACGGTACGGGATCTCCACTTAGTTTTTTGTAGAATGAACATGTCAACATGTTGGTAAAGCTGTAAGCAATAAAGAACGGGTTCAATATGTAAAATCAACAACGATTTTATTTAAAATAAGTCGAGCTGCTTCGCAACGCGTTGCCCTTTTAGTGTGGGCGCGAAAAGACAGACGTTAATTGCATGCGATCTAAACCAAACAAAACGGTAATTTTCGGCGTATACATAGAGCAACCTTCGCTTTTTCATCGGTGTAAATTTCATTTTGAACTTTTTTGAACTTTTTGAGTTAGACGCTCTAGACGTCAGTGTGCAGTTGTTCTCGCATAATAAGTTGAAATTGGTCATTTGACGTTGTTGTTTTGCAGATCGGACGGCTAAGAAATGTACCAATATGTAAAACGCAAAGGACTTCTTGCACATTAATTCACATGCACTGATACAACAGCAACCTAAAGCTTTTTGTTTTCATGTGTTGTTGCGCTTCCTTCGAAAAAGAAGAAGAAGAAGAAGTCAAGAATAGAGAAATACGGTAAGGATATTAGAACTTCCAGCCAGGAAGTAAAAAGCGTCGTCACGCAACCATATTTCTCGAAGTGTTTTTTTGAATTGAAATTTCTTTAGCTGCTCAGTGCAGTCTATTATTTAAAGTTAAAACTAGTATAACCAATGATTAGAGAGTGCGGGCGATATCGATGGTTGGAGTTCCAGGATTAACAAGAGCCAGAATGGCTTTGAGCTAGCTCGGGCAAATTGCAGGATGTGAGTGGTTGCAAAAGCGTTGTGATGCAAAAACATGATGTCAGTCGGGTATCATGGGTTACATGATGATGTTCAGTGCTGTGGAACTGGCGATAAATAAAATTTTAGCTCACAGCCTGATCCGTTAATTAAAAGTATTTTTAACTAGAACAAATTGAACCCTTTTTTTATAGAAAATGAATTGTTAAGATATTCATGAAACTCAAACGTTTGCATTTGTAAGCGAGATGAAAGTGAACGATACAGTACAGAAAATGTATTTTCGGCAAACCAGACTGAGCCGTCACAGAGATTGCGTGACGAGTCCAAACAGCCAGAGCCCGTGACGCCTGCTCCGCGCTAAATATCAAATTCCACAGAGTTTTATCGAGATTTTTAGCCACTCGAAGCTATTTTTGCCACGGAAATAATTATACATCGATTATTTTGTTATTTTCAAAACGTCTGTGTTGTCTGAGCTTCGCATGCAATAAATTATATTACCAGAAAGAATGAAACAAACACTTTACAAAGTAAACTTACAACGTAAACATCAGTCGCCGATGAGTTTTGTAAGTCGCCGATGAGTTTTGTAACATCCGAATATGGTACGGTAGCAAATTGCTGCAAATCGCATGACCTTCCCTGTGATCGCGAAGAACTCAGGACACCTTCGTGACAGTATATTAGACTTTGAAACCCGCAACTCCAGTACAGTTACAACAGTATAGTTTTGCTTTACCGGCTCTCATGACTGTTTTGTATTATAACTCGTATGCAAATTTTGCCAAGTTTCCCAATGTCATGCTTGGATGAGTACAACCGTGTTTCCTTCCAGTTTTGCTCTTTGATTAAAGATGTTCTGAATCAGTTTTACAATGTAAACGTCAGTGTGGAATCCCGTGTGGAATAGCATTTTCATAACAAGCGAAGCTGCTATAAAGAAAAAAACTCGCGTTTGTTTTTAGCCGAAGACAAAGTCCGACGTGTCGAATAATTTGACCTCCCATATTTGGAACATTTCATGTGATCGAAGGTCAAAACACTCGTGATCACATTCCATTCATTCTTGGTGGAAGATTCATTAGGAATGTGCCAAGTTCTCGGTACTAACATGCCGCGCATGTGTAATAGCAACATTGAGATTAGGATTGCGGGCTTCTCTGGGCGCCCGCAATTATAATAAAAAAAAAATTAACACCTCGAGCTAGGCTCGAGCTAGGCAAAGCTATGCTGAGCATTGAACTACATAGCTTCATATATCCCGGCGGTGGTTGTCAATTTCACTGCGAAATCGTTCTTGTGAATTAATTATCTGCACATTCCACAGGACAAGGAACATACGCTTTTGAAATAACGAGTTTTCGCCCGAATCGATCGATCGGCTTCTGCTTTTTAGTTCATTTCATGCTGATGTGAAGTAAAACCTACTTAGGTAAAGCACCTGCGGCTGGCCAGTTTTCGAGAATGGATAAAAAAGAATTGTCACTTCAAACGCAAAGGTTTAATTCTTCCCAAGTGAATGAAGCCGGTTCAACTATTTCTAATTGAATGATGGAAATGCCAATCTTGATGTTGCTTAAACAGTTTAAACAGCGTTGTGGTCTTCGTTCATGAGAAAACTTTATTAGCCCACCAGTGCGAGATGTATACCTCAACGAGCCAAGTGTATACATGTACTCCCACAGGCAGCCCAGGCTCTGTATGCGAATATTAAATATTCAATGTTGATGTTCATGGCGGAAATTTGAATATTTATAGCAAATGTATGAGAAACTCACGAAATACATTCTAAATGCTATATTTTCGAAGGAAACTAACTAAAACTGACTTACATTGTGCAAGTGTTTTGTTATTTTGAAGTTTGGGTGTTCCTGGTGCCAGTTTAAAGCCATTTAGGCGAGTTTTGCTTTTTCAGTTGACCGTCCATTATGAATAATTTAAAGGCCGGCGACAATTATGTGAGAACGGATCCAATGGTCCGCACTCGAAGCTCAATAAATTCCACAAAAATGCTCCAGTCTCCTCAAAATTACCTTCATTGCAGACGTCCATGCTCTTAGCTTCTGTTCGCTGCCCCCAGGGTTCCAAGGTTGACTTTAATTGCTCGAGAAACGCTCGTGTTCGAGCTCTTGTCTTTTAAATTTTCTTTCGCGTTGTGCGTGTCCCCGACATCTGAGACATCTCAATTAAAATTCAGCGTCATCGTGACAAAATTTACCTCGACCGTGGAGAGGCATGGTGCAATTGTTACCTTGCCCAAAAAACCCGGTGGGATGGTCCCTTCAGTCGATTTGACCGGAAACGGAAGGAAAATAATCGGATAAGGGAGACGAAGGACAACGTCGTTTTTTTTTTTTTTTTTTTTTTACTTCAGAATCTCGCGACTCTCTAGTTTCATTCAGTTGATCTTTCGGTGTCAGAACTATCCTCTGCTTAATAATTTAAATGCAGCGTTCAAATACCAAGTGAAACTTCAAAAATTCGTCGTTGCCGTTTACGTTCTCCGTATTTCAACCTTCGACAACATGTTGACTCTGACAACTAAAAACGTTTCAGCGCTCGAATTCGTTGGAGCGGATTTTGAGAAAAGCATGACGGCAAAGGCACCGAAATACAATAGCTCTGCACGTGAGTTCAACATCTCAAGCGGTAAATTTTTTTTTCCCCAAATAACAACGTGAAACGACCATTTTCAGAGCTTTCGGAGAACGTAAACGGCAACGACGAATTTTTGAAGTTTCACTTGGTATTTGAACGCTGCATTTAAATTATTAAGCAGAGGATAGTTCTGACACCAAAAGATCAACTGAATGAAACTAGAGAGTCGCGAGATTCTGAAGTAAAAAAAAAAAAAAAAAAAAAAAACGACGTTGTCCTTCGTCTCCCTTATCCGATTATTTTCCTTCCGTTTCCGGTCAAATCGACTGAAGGGACCATCCCACCGGGGTTTTTTGGGCAAGGTAACAATTGCACCATGCCTCTCCACGGTCGAGGTAAATTTTGTCACGATGACGCTGAATTTTAATTGAGATGTCTCAGATGTCGGGGACACGCACAACGCGAAAGAAAATTTAAAAGACAAGAGCTCGAACACGAGCGTTTCTCGAGCAATTAAAGTCAACCTTGGAACCCTGGGGGTAGCGAACAGAAGCTAAGAGCATGGACGTCTGCAATGAAGGTAATTTTGAGGAGACTGGAGCATTTTTGTGGAATTTATTGAGCTTCGAGTGCGGACCATTGGATCCGTTCTCACATAATTGTCGCCGGCCTTTAAATTATTCATAATGGACGGTCAACTGAAAAAGCAAAACTCGCCTAAATGGCTTTAAACTGGCACCAGGAACACCCAAACTTCAAAATAACAAAACACTTGCACAATGTAAGTCAGTTTTAGTTAGTTTCCTTCGAAAATATAGCATTTAGAATGTATTTCGTGAGTTTCTCATACATTTGCTATAAATATTCAAATTTCCGCCATGAACATCAACATTGAATATTTAATATTCGCATACAGAGCCTGGCCGCCTGTGGTACTCCCGTTGCAATATTTACATAAAAAGATCGAATCTCGGGAATCAATTGAATTAACGAATTTTACGCAACTTCGAAAGTCGAAAGCATCGTACTGAATCATTTCCCCAGATAATCCTTCTGGAATCGAAAACAATAACCTTTCGTCTTTCAAATGCCAAATTTTTGACCAATTATTTCGTTTCGCACATGCTTAAATTAAACGATAAGTTTGACCTATTTTTAATCAAGTCAAAAGTGTGTCAAATAAATTTAATTACATTTTGTAAATAAAATGACACGAAGTGCTAAAATCGCTTTCGACGTATTCTTCTGATGTCAGTCTACAACATTTGATAGGTTTTTTCCTTCTACAGTGCTTTATTTTTTCACGCGAAGCTACGAAACTCGCCATAAATTTTGAGCTCCGAAAGTGTCATTTTGGCGGTATTCAGTTATTATCGATTTTCTCGGAAACTAATCGATATTCAGCCAAACTAAGTATGCAGTGATTTGTTTCACATAAGGGCCTACCTTAGGTAAGAATATAAGCGAAATCCATTTTTCGACACTTGCCGTCGAATGGCTGACCATTGGTAACATTGGCTCTTAATATTGAAAGGAGGGCGCTAAATCTTAAGAGGCCCTGACTGGAAATATGGAGAATCGCTGGCTAGGCTGGGAAAATCAAAAATCCTGATAATTGGCAATCAAGGCACGCGCTGGCAAAAGCGAATGTTTGCGACGCTCTAAACCGTCAAATTAGCATAATGCAAATTTCTAAACTGAAGAATTCGGATTGATCTGGTGTGTGAAGGTTCCATTTTGACGCTGTGATGTGAAGGAAACACAAGCAATAATTTAAAAGATGATATTAATCAACCTTCGCTGTTTGTAGGTTATACTTTAATGGTATGAAACTGAACCGCGGCCAATTATGTAATCGGAATGTAAATAAATGTCAAATCGTCGATACGTTGGCTGACAATTGCGTGACCGGAGTCACGTGAATATTGTCTGCAACTTACCTGACTAGGGTTTTCTCATTCCCTGTTTACAGATTAAAAATTAGGGCTGCTAAATTGCATGAAATTGTCATGGAGAAAAATACCCAGCCGTATGGGTGCGCATATATGTAATCATCCGCCAGAGTTAGTGGCGTCCCAGGTTGGGTGTACCCCAAGTATATTAGTGACGGGTGGTGCGAAGGCCTATTGGGGGTTCGAAATTTTCCGCCGGATTTTTTTGGGTAGAACAATTTTGGCAGGGACTTTTTTAGAGTTGATAAAAGGTGTACCCTAGCGTTCTCAATATAATGTCAATCAACTGTAACAATTTCATTTACAACCTAAAACTACGGGCAAATGTTAAGGAGACGTTTATTCCGGATGAATTAAAGGTGGACGCAAGACTATCTCGAACTATCTTGATGTTGTTTTTTTTACTTTATTTTTCTTATGCGGAGAAAAAAAGGACTTTTTTCGGTTAAATGCTGTGCCATTGGACTTTTTGGGGGTCAAAGTGGACTTGGGGTCTAAACATTTAGCCTTATTCGCACCTCCTAGTCACTATACAATTAGACGGTAAGCTCGAGGTTTCTATCGGCTGATAGTGAGGGGCGAAGCCCCGAGCCAACTATCAAAGTCGACTAGAAACCGAGAGCGAGCCGTCTAATTGTTTAAGTGTAACCCAGTACCCCCTGGGTGTGTCGTTCAGTGAAATTAGCTGTTACAAGTTTTAAGTATGTCACAGCGTAGTGAAAGTAAAAAGAAGTTTAGTCTGTGAACTCTGTGAATTTTATTGACTTTGAACTCTGTATGTCGGTGACTTTAATTTTCAGGTTAGCTGCCCATATTTGTCCATTGCAATACATTTTGTTGACACACCATTTGAATTTTTTTCGACCACAAGAGAGTTTTACTGTGACGACAATTAGGCGGGTAAATAAAGTACAGTTATTTTTCGCTTAAAAACTGAGAATCCAGAAATGTAGAGAAAATTGCCTTGTAAAGTAATGACTTGAGATTTAGCGCCCTCCTTTCAATATTAAGCACCATCTTTCTCATAAGCTCCCTCCCCTGTTGAATCCGTTTATTTATTTAACAATAAACACCCATATTCCAATAACCGTCCATATTGCGCATGAATGCCTAGACCAATAAGCGCTCCTGTCCTGAAAGTTAAGTGGCCAGCTATTGGCCATAGACTTTCTTACTGTCAGTTCCTGTTGTTTTTCATTTTCTTTCTTACTTAAAGATGTTTAGGTCAAAACAGAAATAAGCGAGCTGTCTCCCTTGAGTTCCAAAAATTAATTGAGCACCACTTACCCGTACCACCACTGGGTGCTAAATCGGATATTTACGGTATTCTAAACAGCTGAGCCAGGTCCATCTTTTCAGTCTAACATAAGAAACGAGTCTGATGTTAACTCAGTCTTATATCTACCCAAATTTAACAAAACGTACTCAATGAAAATATCTCAACACTTTGTTTCACAAAAAGTCTGCTCAAAGATGACAAGGATAAGTCCGATTCGCCTGTAAATCACCGACCAGAAAGATAGAAGAAAAGGAAGAAGAAGGAGAAAGAAAAAAAAGTTGACATTATGTTTTTATATCACCAACATTGGAGAGTTTTTGAACGGCAAAAACCAAAACCCCGAAATTGAGAATCAAGGTACCTTTTCATAAATCAAGCTAGATATATATATTATGCAATATCACAAACGTAAACGTTCGTTGTACTTAGCCGGTAGGGGTGTTTCCGGGGATAGCAAAGGATTTCTTATGGGTATGGAATGTACGATTTTGATATTTTGGGGGATTTTTTTAGATCAAAAAGTAATACTGTTCACGATTTTGCTAGACTGGCATACAGTCCGTAAAGAGTTGTTTGGCGACTGGCGTACGTGCGAGATCTTAGAGCAAAGACACTAGGGTGAGTGTGAATATAGCCTGCTTAGCCGGCGCAGAAAGGGTAGGGAGAGGAGGTATTTGGGATTCGCGCAATGCCCGGAGAGCGAGGGGAAGGAGGGAAACGGAACGGAGCTCCTTTCCCTTTTGTCCACACGCTGTGCGCTGCGCTCCCTTCGCCCTCCCCTTTCTGCACCGGCCATGCAGGAGGCTCACGCGTATACTTGCCAATTTGTACATTGTGCACAAAGTAACTCCATGGATATTGTACAGTATTTTCGTTAATCTTTTATGTTACTGTGTATTTTGGGGGGAAATGAAAAAAGGCATGGAAATTTTTGTGAGTTTTGTCTTGGTTCATGGAATACAGGGCTGACTCGTCCCCAGTTGTCTCTCTTGTTTAGAGCCGCGCATGACAATAATGAGGAAACGCGCATGGCAAGGGGAGCTTGTCACGCGCGTCAACTAACAAGGGAGACAACTGGGGATGAGTCAGATTACGAGGGGATTAGTTGCAGTCTGTTGTCAAAACAATCTGACAGTAATAGATGATATTGTATACTGCAAGAGTGGATTTCTACCAGATCTTCCCCGGAGATCTTCCACAACAGAGATGCAAGGGATGTTACATTCATTACTCGTAAAAAAGGGGTTTAAATACACCAGACTATACCAATTTTTGAAATTGCATTGTACGCAGTTAGACAAATCCAACTACTGTTTGAAGCAGCCTTGATAGTCTCCATTTGGACTTAAAATATTGTTTTTAATTGCTTTTATGGAGGTTCTCTTGGCAAAATTTGTTGTTGTTGTTTAATACGTTATACTTGTTTACTTCGCTCAGATATCCGGGAGAAAAATGAAGCTACCTGTAGGGATTCCTTGTGCTTGACGCAATTCATTTTGTATAGCGTAAGAACTTGTTCAACCATGCTACTCTCCCGGCCAATATTATATCGAATAAGCACGGCGTAGCATCACGTGGCTCTACCAAGGAAGTGGTTGCTAGTATTAATAGCAGTGATTATTCCACCGCCTTCTAGATTTGATTCTAGATAGAGATCAGTGCAGCATATTTACAGTGTGCCTCCGGGGGTGTGCCTATCAATTAGTGTCTCTCTTTCAATCGACCTTATATATATGTTGCAAATGCAAGATGTTTTTCACACTATTATTATATTGAAAATCCTGGGTTGTGTTTTTGTTTCGCTTCGGTGTGGAATGGATAACTCAGACACCAAGAGAGAGTGGAGCAAATGTCTGGCATCCAACTGTCTAGATAAAACAGCTCTTTTTGGAACAACTTGTCTGGACTTGAATTGGTACTTATCTTAATTGACTTCTTTTTTGAAGATTATATTCTAAACATGTAGCCTACACCACGCCCGGGCACCCGAGAAGTACAACTCCCCCACCTCGCCCAGCCAAGTTATGATCCATTCTGTGGTATTGTTTTAAAATTGGAGTGGACCTGAGGGGTTGGTTGTTATTTCAGATTTCATGACACCATGCAAGATGGCGCAAATTCGAAAGAAGGCTCAGGGCGATTAATCAAGGAAATACGGTATTTATTTTGAAATGGCCCAAAAAGTTGCCCTTCACGATTAGATATCATGGCAAACAACTAAACATTTCAATAACATATATGCATTGCATTAAGCGGGCTATGTTACGTCCCCATTTCTTATTTTTCAAACATTTCAGTAACGCGGCATGTGTCAAAACTATATTGATGTGACTCCGGTCACGCAATCGCAGGTAAGTAAAGTCAGCCAAAACAAGGGTTTGACAATCTGTTCCTTCAGTTTTATATGATCAAAGTGTAACCAAAAACCATCAGCGGAAGTAAAGGTTGATTAATATCATCTTTTAAATGATTTCTTGTATGTTTCCTTCACATCACAGCGTCAAAATGGAACCTTCACACACCAGTCAATCCGAATACTTCAGTTTGGAAATTTGCATTATGCTAATTTGACGGTTTAGAGCGTCACAAGCTTTCGATTTTGCCAGCGTGTGCCTTGATTGCCCATATTTTTTATTTCATATTATGAAAGTACTAAGGCCAAACTGTATCACGATGGTAATTTGGATTTCATATCGGACATACCAAGATGCGTTTTTTACCTTCGAAATTAAGCAATTTTTCCCTTCTCATAAAGTGCTGGAAATGTCGTTACTTTAAAGAACCCTGCAACCTTCCTAGTTGCTCCAGAAACAAAACATTTCCAATTGCTAGAAAGTAGAAGAGGTATGTTGTTATGCAAAATCAATTTTATTTTCTAATAATGCGAAATGTTTGAATACAAGTGTATTGAACTTGGCCAATTTTCAGTTTGATTTTTGCACAATTAATGAGCCAAAACCCGTATTTTCGTTTTTCTCGATTTTCTCGAAAAAGTATAAATTTCCAGAAACTTTAAGTATTATTTTCGAAGATAGTTCCCCATAAGTGTTATTCAGGCCAATTATCAGGATTTTCGATTTTCCCAGCCTGGCCAGCGATTCTCCATATTTCCAGTCAGGGCCTCATAAGTGGCTGCATTCCAAGTCATGAAAACAGGCAATTTTGTTTAGGGGGTTAATTATTAACAACCCCCCGCCCAACCTCTATTCAGAGGACACCTCCATTAAGGGGACACTTTTCCTGCCTGGTCCCTTGTCTCACTAGTTCATGTAATTTTTATTTCCTGGATATCGCTCTCCGCCTTCCTTTCTGACTTCTCTAATCGATTGACTCACTATTTCATTTAAATCTTCTTCTGGCAAATCATCCAACTTTGAATGTATCACCAGAATATCCCCAACCGTGGACAAATCAGCACCAAGATTATACGCACTCTTTCACCACTGCGCCCATCTTTCGTATAACCAGAACGCCCACATTGCTTTGTCTTTAGTATTTTGAGGAATCGTCTGCTCGGCAAGCGTAACTAAGTTCTTCTCGTCACTTATTCTGAAACGATCCCTTGCAAGGTCCTCAGCTGGATTCACTGTTAATCAAAATTACACTTCAAGTCAAAATTAACAGCCTTCAAAGATTGAAAACTTACATTCTGGAAAAGAAACGGATGACTTGTGTTTGCATCACCTTTGGCTGTTGAAGCAACTCGACCAAAAACCAGACAGGGTCCTTCACTTTCACACATGTCCCTGATATCCACAGGATCTTCAATATATTTCATCTCTTCTTGGAACATATCAAGCTAGTCCGTCGTCTATTTCACAAACTTATTTTTCATATTTATCTACAGCTGATTGAGAGAGTATCTCATCCAGACCATTGTCTGATATTACCATTTCGAACAGACGTTTCCGAGACTTCGACATCGTCGTAAAGACAACGCTTACTGAACGCTACTTACGTAGGCACAAAACACTCGCTTAATCAGAAAAACAGAGGACTCGATATCAAATTGAATATGAAAAGATCAGTATATATTCAAGCTTATTCACCACTCACAAGTTATCAAAATCTTTCGGGGATCCCAAACTAAGTGTCCCTGGCGCTAACTAACTCGACTTTTACAGGTACTAATTTGGTATGATTGTTAGAAAACAATGAAAAGGTGCATTAAAACGGATAATTCCTTCGCTCCTCGGTATTCTTAACAATAATGACCGAGCGCTATCCATCAGCTAAGAGAGAGACAAGGTAGGAAATGAAATTTCCGAAAACCTCCGGAGACCAGTTCGAAAAGCTCGCTAAAAGTAGCTTAAAACCAGACATACCTCGATCTTACCCTTTCACGTTCCAAAAGCGGTAGGGTTTCAAATCAAAGGCTCTCATGAGCCAGCTCAGCATGTAATTGATGTTAATGACATTCATTGAATGCAGTTGTTGGCTCTTCCCTGTTAAAAATGGGGATAGGCTTTGCCATGTTTATCTGGGCAGGAGTTATTTGACACTTTCTGTGGTAACTGGTCAGCAGTCTTATATCGAGTCTTATGTCACGCAACTCTTACGTTTTGCAAAGACACAAATATATAAATAGACAGTGCAATCCCGATTTCTCGAACCCTCGATTTTTCAAAAAACAACACGAACCAAAAGTTGTTTCCCTTGGATTTGTTTGACTGTAATTTTACCCCCGATACTGTGTATATAATTTTATATATATTGAGCAACAGTTAGCCTGCGTCGCAGACGAACTCACGCAGGCTAGCAACAGTCAGCCCGAACTCAATAATACAAATCACAATAACTTTTAAATAATTATTGATTAGTATTATTTTAAAGTTCTGGCTTGACTCCGGTATTTATTCACCTATCAATGTTAAGCCCAAGAAAAATGGAAGGGGGGAGGCTGGGCATATACGGGGCATTTGACGTCCATTGCTGTCCCCACCCTCTGGAATTTGACTTAGAGTCTTGCTAATTGATTCATAAATACACAACCATATAATTCGCCTGAAGGTGCATGTAGGCTTCTTAGTACAAATATTACCTACTGTTCATAAGTATGTGTAACAGAGGTAATGAATGTTTTGTGTTTATATACTGATTTAGATAAAAAGGGACTTTAGTACTATTCATACAATATAACTTAATAAAACTATAGTAGAAAAATCCATCAGAGAACTTGAATTTAAAATAATATGTGCTATTACACAAGCCTCAGATGAAGCCTGCTTTTCTACACGGAAACTATATTTACACAATAACAAGCAAAAAGGTTTTGCAGCCAAAATATTTAAGCTTATTCAGATACCTTACATTTTATTTATTTTCGGTTCAAAGCTGTTTAATCGATCGATCGATCGAATTGTACACCTCTGTATGCCAAATTACAAAAGTTTAATGGAATCAAAAGATCAGTTAAACAATAATTTTTGTTATAAATCAAACAACATTTAGAAATAACATTTAAAGCTTACCGTACTTCGATGTTTCCTTTGAAAATCCATTTGAAATGCCTTGAGAAATTATCGAAGGGATCCAAACGCCAAAGATCAGTTGAACGCTCCTCTTTTTCGGCCGTCGAGAAATGTAGTTTGCCTAAAATATTCCCTACTGGAACTGTCCTGTTCCCGGTGCTTCAATGAAGTTGTATAAACCCCTTGATTCATCTCCAAATAATTTGTCTATGTACTTCGATAAAGAAACATGATGAAA
Organism: Desmophyllum pertusum; assembly: GCA_029204205.1. Taxonomy (NCBI): domain Eukaryota; kingdom Metazoa; phylum Cnidaria; class Anthozoa; order Scleractinia; family Caryophylliidae; genus Desmophyllum; species Desmophyllum pertusum. The sequence goes on from MU825400.1 coordinate 3,379,217, forward strand.
TTCGTGAAAGAAGCATTTTCTCAAACCGAGGAGCGAAGGAATTGCAGAATTTATGCGTTTTGTTGGCATCGGAACTCCTAAAAGGTCTATCTTTTAAATGTGTAAGACGTGAGAAGTCATAGAAATCTGGAGAATCGGAAGCAATCCGCCATTTTTGTTTTTCTGTGCGATCGGGCTACTACCCCCGACCCACCCGACCCCCAATAACTACCAAATATTGCGCCCGCAATGTTGTTTAGTGTTGTGATTTCCCAGGCATTATGCGCTGGTCAGCGGAATTACCAAGAAAAGTTTACACCATTCATCTTCTTATAAACTAACACATTTTCCCTTCTACAACGATACCTCAGCATGAGCTTCTAGCTCATGCTGAGCTAAAAATGACAAACAAGACTTATTGCTATTTGTAACATTGTCCAGCAGTAATATTTGACCTTAAATAGCACAAAATTGGAAAATGTCTTACAAGGTTACTGCCGCCATCTTGCTTTGACTTCTCAGGCACATCTAAGAACTGGAAACGAGCCTAGCGAAACTTAATTCCGGACTTTTGACTCGTGATAATTAGTCCAGGTAATGGCCCGGTAATGGATTATGACAGGGGCACCCAACGACAAAAATTTCCTGTAGGTGTTGGAACGTCGTTTTTACGTTATAATTGTGCTTTTCGTGCAGTTTAATGGCTTATTTTTAAACGCTAAGAAAAATGTATCTGTTCGGATAAGTTAGCTGAACTTTCAGACTTCAGAAAATTTTAGGGATTGAAATGTTATCACCCGAATTTATGAGCTGCTTTTGCCTTTCCGAAAATCCTAGCTGGCCTGTTTTTGTACCCAAAACGACATTTTTATCTCTCCGAAAACAAAAGGCATCAATTTTCCGATATTAAGAAAGTTTGAGATGACATTTCTCTAACCGAATATCTGAGGCTATTATAGGCCTTCCGAACAGATATTCCACCGAAACGATCCGTTGGGTGCCCCTGTTATGAGTATCCTCCTAAGACAGAGGATACGTTATGTGTTGCTTAGCTCCTAAAAGAGGATACGTCAGGTTGCTTTATTAGTAGCATAGTCAGTACGTCCCCCAAACAGTCCCCGACCGTTAAGCGGGATAAATACCAATAAAGTTAGTAACCTTCGCAGCCGTTATTTTGGTCGTCTCACGACATTTTCATCACAAATTGCTCTCAGCTATCTCTGATTGGAGTAGTATTTAAAATTCTCAAAATTACATTTTTATGACGCAGCAGGGAAGATTCCCGCGAGACATGATGAGACTTATTAATTTATATAAAAACAAGCCGGCGCCAAAATGGCGGGAAATTCAGTCTAATATATATGCCTTTTTTTTCATTTTTTCATTCTTTATAAGTGAGTATATTCAATACACAATTAGTTCTTTCTATAAGCTTTATATATTTTAATTACAGTGTCATTCAACTGGACAGCACAACCGACCAACCCAACACAGGCAATAAAAGGACAAGATGTGTTACTAACATGGAATTACTCCCTCACTGCTTGATGAACAGCTGAAGGCTCAGACATTTTATAGCTTTATCTGGAAAAGGCTAACTCAGTCAAGTTCAGATTACGATAGTATTGGAACAATAACCTATATAAAATTGCCGGGAAATCCTGGGACTCTAAGTTATACTGAACCCAAAGATCCACATATTGTGGTGGATAGAAATGATCCAGCCACTTTACATATCAAGGATGTCAGGAGAGAAGATGAAGGAACATACAATATTGAGGTTTTTTTAGAATTTGGTGGGAATGCTGTTGCTGAACATGAAGTGAACCTTACAGTTTTAGGTAAGTCTTAGAGTTTTTTTTTTATCAGCTGTTAGTTTCAGGCTGTAAATTAATTTCAAATCCGTAATAATCAGGCCGATCCCTGGTCTTTTATCTTCATCATTTCCAATTTTGGACCGAACTCAAGATCTAAAGAGCAGATGAATGTTGCTGCATCCAGCAACAATTTTTCTCCCGGTGTGTGTGATGCACTTACCAAACACTGCGTCCTGTGTCCATAAGATCCGGGACACGACGCAGTAAGACGCCGCCGGAAGTACTGAAATGTCCATAGAGAAGGCATGTTGCGCATGCTCAACCCGTTGCTCTACTGGCCATGCGTCACGTCGTGTGTTGAGAACGTGAAAGTTAGGTTTAGTCATTGCGAAGAAAACGAGAGTATCTTTTCTTCAATTTGTAAACTACGGGTGTGTTCGATTGACTATATTCCGGAATAAGAATATATTCCGCATTATTCCCAGAATAGCCATTCCGTTCGTACGTCAATAACTTAAACGATTATTCCGCGTGTTTGTGCATGGAATAATTGCGCGCGATTTCCCTGTAGAAAGGGCATTCTTCTTGAAAATTTCCCGGCATATGTTGTGGTCACAGCGAGTGTAAATGCGAGTGTCAAAGTTTTCCATTCTCCTTCAATCTGCTCAGGTCGTGCGCAAAAGTTAAGATTTTCTGTCGTTAAACTCACTGTTAATTATTAGCTCCCACACGCTTTTTTCTTTTAATGTACATCTCTGAACAGCTTCTCGTGTTCCCTATATTGTGAAATTAACAGTAAAGTATATTTTATTTTCAACAAAAACGCCTTTCCTTCTCTCAACGCCATATTTGTTTCTAGCGGAATAATGACGTTATTATTCCGGATTAATCCAAGTATTCTGCTCCCCAGAGCAGAATACTTGGAATACTTAACAATTATTGGATGACTGTTGAGCAAAATATCGTGATATGTCAGTGGCGAGTAGATTAATTATTTGCCGAAGCCGAAGGCTCAAGCAAATAATTGATCGGCGAGACACTGACAAATCACGATATTTTGCAATAACCGAGTTCAATAATTGTTTTATCATTCGATCCCTGAGTTTGTTTTTCACAATTATTTTCGGGAAGCGGCTGCCTTGCTGAAGTATTAATCGCATCAGAAGTCGGTATTCCTTCTCAGTTTCAATAATGTTCAATAATTTATTCCGTTGACTGTAAATTATACATAAACGTACAACACATAAATTCAACTCATTGTATCGTCGCCTGTTATTTTGGTCTAGAGTAATACACATGTCCAAATCACTCTCCAACAACTGCCATATTTCACAGAAGTGGACACAACTACGCATGCGCACAACATTATTCGCAGCAAAACAACTTTGTACCGTTGTGCGCACGAGTAGACCATTATTCGTAGGCATTTATTTGCAGGTCACGTGGTGGGCTCTCGGCCAATGAAAGCGGGAGGAAAAAAGCCATCGATTGATAATGTGGGTTTAATTCCGTTTATTCTTATTCCGGAATAAGCCAATCGAACGCATCCTGAAGTGGCTTCACTGAATTTACCGTTAAATTTGCCGAAAATTCCGTTGATGCTTGTTATTTGAAAATACAATTGCTGATTCGGGAATTATTCTTCTAATGCGAAAATATTTTGCCTACTTTTTTTCAGGTAAACAAGCGAGCTTGAAATCGAGTTCTTCTCCTAGTCTTTGCCTTCTTCAGCTGTCAAGCGAAGTAGGCTGCTTTCATTTGGAGCAACATACCCTAGATGTAAAAAGGCTGGCATTTTACTTTCACGCTTTGAAAATAAATTCATTAAAAAAATTTTAAAACAGTAACATGTGTTGTACATGATAAAGTTTGAAATACCTTACAGTGGTTATTATGGCGGTGGTGGTGGTGGAGGGAGTGGTAGTAGGGTAGTTGTTAGGAGGAAAATATTTTCAGTTACCAAAAGTTTCTTTTTAGTTTCTCGCACTTGCCTTTTAATGTTACATGTTAAATGTTACTATCAACTGAGAAAAACTGTGATGCCATTGTCCTGTAAATGTCTGCCAGCCCAGATTTGTAAATTGTCGGTGTTTGTGTTTGTAAGGGGGTGCTGATAGAGTACCTGACATGCTTGAATCTTGTACCGTATAGCTTGCGTGCAGAACGTGTTTAGTAGGAAACAGAGACGTCTGCACGCAGGTTAGTACCATAAGAAGGTTGATGAAAAAGTATTTATTTCAAACTCAATTTACCAAACCAACGGAATGTAAACCAAACTATGGAACGCAATGAATCTACACTTCATGCGTGGGATACTGTCTAATATGCAACGGCTTTCCAGCCTTCTGACTAATTATTCATGGCTTGGGTTAACATTATACTTGTACACGTTACATATGAACATGAAATGTTGCTTTAACCAAACAAGCTGTCGGAATTAAATAGCGCTATATTTATACAATATTATAATCCATCAAAATTTTTTTTCTCGCGCGCGATTGGTCTAAACACGTCACGTGACCGCAGTCAAAACTGGGGAATATCCGGGTGATATTCCGCCAAGTGATATTCCCAGTTTTGAAAATTTGCGTTTTCACGTTCGCAGGTTCAGTTTTTCGTCTCAAATAAATTGCTAAATTAAATAAAACTGATTGTTTTGAACATACTAGAAATATTTTTGAACGCCAACAGAATTAATTTTGATGTTTAACAGCTTGGCCGACCGATCTTCCACGGCAAAACAGAGCGGCCTTGTGAAAAAAATATTTGAAGGATAATAACTACAATAGCCTCCATTTGGCTTCAAAAATATGCTCGGATATTTGTCCTTGGACATTATCTGTTCCTCGAGGCTCACAGTTTTCCTCGAGCGTTCGCTCTCGGAAAACTGTTCGCTTCTCGGAACAGATAATGTCCGCGGACAAATATCCGAGCATATTTCCTCGCCAAATGGAGGCTTATTGTTTATTTATTTCCATGTGGTTATTAGGTTTTTGTGGTATTTGTATTTCTATACGAGCGCAAAGAGCGTCTGTGTAGGAGGCTACGGTCAAGCTGCGGCATTATTGAGCCTTGTAGCTTGGCAGCCCGGGGGGGGGGTACTTCCTGATATTTTTGTGGTGGGGGTGTGCGGCCTGCTTATTGAAACCCTTACCCTATTTCAGACCAAATATGTGATTTTTCCATACCCTATTTCAGACCTGACCCAAAAATCGATACCCTATTTCAGACTCTATAAAATTAGTGCACGTGTCTAATACATGACTTTAGCTACCGCAGGAATGGGTTCCATTTGCGCAAACATTTGAAAAAGGGCTTCAAATTCCCCGATGTTAATGGAAAAAACAGTTTCGTCTAAACGCCAAACCAAATTCCAGACCAGAGTGCACAAAACATACATATTTCAGACCAAATGGTCAAAATCTATACCATATTTCAGACAGACCCAAACGGCTCAAAAACTATACCCTTTGCAGGAATAAACCCCGGAAGACTCTCATGCTTAGACTCTCGTACCTTGTATGGGTTTAAAATATATGGTTTGGTACCGGTTAGCGTGTTTAAATTAAAATGACCACTGTTGGAGTTATCCAGGTTCCTTTTAGGGATGAAAATGAATTATAGGTCAGCCACACTCACAAAACGAGATTCTGGTACCTTTTAGGGGCTCCTTGCAAAATTCCCGACGCTCACGCCCATCATTTTTATATGTGAGTCCCCCACTGAGGGAAGAAACCATACAAGCCTACATCAATGACACAAGGAAATAACGATTATACGGGAGCTTCTTAAAAGAGTTTCATGGAGGATTAAGCCAAGGCCGACAAGAATACAATCAATCGCGACCACCGTGTGAAAAATTGTTCACTGCTACTGAAGCCATTTAGGGACTGGTGCAATAATTATCAGGAGGGGGTGGGGGGGGGGGGGGAGGTGGAAAATGGGCTTCATGTAGCCAAATATTAGGTAATACCCCCCCTCCTAAGGAGTTGAATTTATTATTGCCGATGATGCAGAAAATACATACCGCCCCCACCCCTTTAATCAGTCAAAATTATGTACCCGCCCCCCCCCCCCCCCCCCCAACACCCCTTCCTCCTCACAGTATACACACACCTTATACAAGTACGCTAAATTTTCTCTACACGCACCTGTGGATAAAATCTTATAACAGAAAGAAGAGCCCCTACGTGCATGTTTAATTGTTGGACATCGCGCGTCTGGAACAAACATCACCTCCGTAGCAATGTTCAACAGAACCATAGCAGAAGGAAAAGAGCATGTGTGTTATTTCAGGTCCGGTGAAGGCTAGCTTAGGCGGAAAATTTTTCGGTCCCCACTTATAAATAGGTATGGATTCGCCAATGTTAATATGTACTTGAAATAAAATGTTAAGCCCCCCCTCTCTTGAGTGACTTATTTTACCTAGAGCCCGCCCCCCCCCCCCCCCCCTCGTGAGTATTAATTTCGCGATTTTCGCGATGTACAAAAATCGCCGAAAATAAATAAGTTTTTTCGCAAAATTTAAACTTTGAGCCCTTTTTTCTCGGAAATTGCGAAAATAAAGCCTCGCGAAATACGGCTCTGTCGATTTCGCGAAAATTACATGTAAGTACTCGGAAAATTAGTGAGAATAAGGACTGGGCCACCTTCGATCACAAGATCGGCACGAGACAAACTAATGTAACAATAATTTAAGTAATGCGCAAAATATAGCTGGGTTTGTATTGATCGTCCCGAATGATCTTTTTGTTTTACAGAAACCCTCTAGATCTGAAATTGGAAATATGAGTAATCAGGATGTTTGTGAAGGCTCTATGGTTACTCTGATTGTAATGCAACTGGTAAACCCAACACAAACATCACCTGGACAAGAGTTTGGGAAAATGGTACTGACAGTGAACAACTGCAAGTAGTGGATGGGAATTATTTCATGAGCAATATCGAGAGAAGCTCAAATGAAACATACCGCTGTACAGCTTACAATGGAGTTGGTGATCCTGTCAATCGCACAGTGGAAGTGATAGTAAGATGTAAGTGAACATATTTCATTCTTTAGAGGTACTATACAAATATGTCCACAAAGTGTGCATGACGTTTTAGCGGTATTGTAAACACCTTGTGAAAGGTAACACAATGCCCTGAGTTTTGAAAAACAGTAAAAGAGTGCTACGTCATAGCGTACTTGTCAAACAATTATTGCAAACAAGGCTCTTACAGGTAGTGGAGATTTTGAAACATTCAATGTTCCTTGACAGAGTTTGATAGGCTGTGTAGAAATTCCACTTCTGTCGTGGCTGCAATACACGAGTTTATATCCCTCGTGTATCAATTCCTGAAATTATCTATCCGCGATGAATTATTGGACACAATGTTGCAGGTTTTTCCGCTTCAGAAGACCATCCGAGTCGATAATGTACAACAACGAGCACCGTTTAAAGCTGTAATGATGATAGAATCATCAAAACGTCAAACAGCATTAATTGTTGTATTTTTTTTTAATTTAATTATAATTGCATTTTATTTGCAGATTTTACATCTGTTGTCAGAGTTGTCAGCCTCTTCAAATACAGTGATTGAAGGTGATACTTATAACCTGAATTGTGAGGTATCTGGAGATCCTGAGCCAACTGTCATGTGGATTAAAGAGAGCAATGATCAACGCAAGTGATGAAAAATATTGAACTTCACCAATATCAAAAGAAGTGATTCTGGAGACTATAGATGTGAAGCAGAGAATAGGTGTGGAAAGGAAATAAAGAATGCATCTATCAATGTCTTCCGTAAGTACAACATTAACTGTATCTGTTCTGTGGTTGATTGTCCTGTGCACAGCAATGAAATCATGATGTACATGTACTAAGGCATACATACATGTACTAAGGAATATATACAATGTACTAAGGAATACCAACACCATTGGGACCCGCGTCTAGTGTCCGCGTCTACTTATGGGAGGTTTACAAACTTGCACATGCAAACACAATACGGGGGCAATTCAAAACACTTTCCCCCAGTCTCACAGTACCTCTCTCCAGCCAGTAATATAAATGGGTAATAATCAAGGAAAAAAGTTCATAAAACTGCGTGGTACTGAGATAATAGCCTGTTCCAAGCGTTCGGGATAGTGGGGAGCGAAGCGAAAATTACACGCGATGTGAAGCGCGAAGCGCGCGTCTTTTCGCGTCGCTCCCCCACTATCCGAACCCTTGGAACAGGCTACTGATTCATTGTCATTTTTCATCGTTAAACCACTGAAGAAGGGCAAAAGCCCGAAACGTTTGGTCCTTAGTTATAATTTTTACGGGGCACTTTACTACCTTTTAATTTCAGTAAACCATTATATAAATGGGTTCCGGCAAACTGTTAGGCAAAACTGATAAAATGCTGGGGGTATCCTGCGATGGACGTTCATCCCATACAGGGGAAGTAGCGATACTCCTAGTCGTCTTCAAAATACGGAATTCTGGATAAGCTCCGGTAGTGTGTGGGGCCAGCTTGGCCCGAGTGCGGCTTTACCTGACAAACTAAAATAGCATTAGTTTTACCTCTCATCCAAAATTACCGGAATGCTTGACTAAAATAATGGTATAAATGGCCTGTATTTTTCTCTTGTTACCATGTTTAACGTTATTCTGGTACTTAGTAAAATATATATTTTGGCGGTCTTTATTATGAAAATAATGAGCATGGTCTCAATCGATGGTAAACGTCAAAATCCCCTCCTAATATAATTAAATGCACACCAAACACGTAGATGTACAAATTTATTGTGTGGGAGATGTTAATCAGTCAATATATCCGAGTTTCTCTCAATCTTGTTTTGTTACATCATAAAACATGACTTTGACATTTGATATTTGATGGTTAAGCGTTTGCACCCGACTTTAATTATCAACAACACATGAAGCACTCTTTTTTTTTCAAAACTACGAACTATACCCATTCCTATGTCGCGAGTATGACATCCTTATATTCTTGTTCCATACTCTGATCTAAACTTTCGAGACCCCGGCACAAAAGGGGCTATTGAGTTGTTTATAACACTCTTGCGATATCCTCTTGTTAAGATTTCTGAGATTTCATTTACACTGTTACACGCACACGACGACTTTATTGCATGTCGCATGCAACAATTGTAAGCAAAAATCTTACACATGATGTTGAAGTATATATAACATTTCCGCTCGCGCCAAAGATCTGAGGAGAAAGACCGACTGCTCGCAGTCTAATGATGTTGAAGCCAAGGGGCTGGAAAAGCGCCCTGGGGGACGAGATTGTACAGTTGACTGCGCATCGCATCCTTACTGCGCATAATTTGGTGCGAGATTTGGCGCGCGAACTGATAAAACACAATAAAAAAAACATGACTTTTTTTGGCTAACTCGCGAGAATATAATAGAAAACGCCAGGGCAAAAAAAAATTCGATTATATTTTTTTCCGAAAATGCTAGTACTCTTATTTTGTATGACCGAAAACCGAAAATGCTAGCCCTTCTTTACAAAGTTACGAAACCCCTAGGTAACATGCCAAATCAGAAAGGTCTAGGTTTTCATAAAGTGACTTAACGAAAATCTTAGGTAAGCTAGGACCTCCCGAACAGATATTTTACCGAAACTATTCGTTGGGTGCCCCTGGTTCTAGGCCATGTAAATAGGTTCAAATGTGGCAGACTTCCCGCATCCTGCTAGGATTACTGAGACTTCGTCGATGAGTGACGATGTGTGGAAATTTATGATGATATATTTTAATATTACTGAGTCAGTGAAACAAGCTTCTCGGAAAAAAAGTATGAATTCTCTGCACATCTTCCTCTAACAGTTGGAACTTTCAT